>CM061230.1:29922779-31122779 GCA_030844895.1 Ambrosia x helenae | reverse complement strand
ATTCATATGAAATCGCCATATAAAACATTTCAACGTATAACTTCGATTCAATAGGTATTTTCTCATGTTAACGTGGTGAATATTACATTTTATACTAAAACAAAATGTGTGATGTCTTGAGACATAAGACCCTACTGGTGTATTCTTCCAACCACTGATGCTAGTGATCAAACTTAAAAGATATAAACAACAAGCAGCCTTAAGCTCAATCTAACTGATATAAAACGTTCTACAAGAAGGATAAATTTTATTCAATAGAGAATTCATATGAAATCGCTAGGTAAATGTTGAGGTTTATAAAACACCTTTGTTTTATATATCGACATGCATCGTCTATATCACAAATTCATAATCATTAATCAGCAACGTAAATTAACATCCAAAGCTTCATATACAACCAAGATTTGCAGGATATATAATTATGAATCAAGATCACTTGGTTCTGCTCCTGTAAAATTTCAATTCTAAATTCAATTACATAAAAAATAGAGCTTCTTCATTCATATAATACCACAATAAACTTCTTATAGATTTGATTAACCGCAGCTACAGAGCCTACAGTTTTAACTCAAGTAAACACATAACATCCAAAGCTTCACACACAACCAAATTTTGCAGACTATTATAATACGAGTCAACATAACTTGATTCTGTTCCTACTAATTCAGTTCTACGTTCAATCACACACAATATTGAGCTTGTTCATCCAAATAATATCCAATAAACTCCTTACACACTTAATTAATTACATCTACACTTTAAAAAAAAAAAATTAACATCCAACACATTCCGGCCACCCAGATACACCCCGTCAAAGTTTAAAAGAACGGAAACGAGCCTCGAGGCGTTTTCCCTTCGCCTCACGAGGCACGGTAAAAATATAAATATAAAAATTATATATCTTATACAAAATAAAATAATTGACCTAGAAAAGTCTAAAACATAAAAAACACGCATCAAAAATAAAATAAAAAAAAAAAAGTCTAAAACACCCAAAAAAAAAAAAAAAAAAAAAAAAAACTCATCAAAAATAGGCTAAACCACCTGAGGCGCTCACCCATGAAGCGCGCCTCAAACTCGTTCTTTTAGCGTTTCGCCTTGAGGCGTGCCTCGAGGCGCACACCTCACCCGTTTTTTTTAAGCCATGCACCCCGTCACCAATTCCGGGGGGTACCCACCGTCCGAAGTAGGGATGAGAATTCAGTTGAAAATACCGAAAGTACCAATACCGAACCATTTGGGTACCAATTCGGTATCAAGTTTTGGAAATTTTAGGTAGCGGTATAAGTATTTCCGGTATCTGTTCGAACCGGTATTTTACCTTAAATTACCGGTAGGTATAGGTATTGTAGCAAGTTTTGGCAGAAATCGGTATCGGTATCGGTATCGGTATCGATATCAGATCCTTAGACTCCGCATTAAAACCACAAGCTGGCGCATGACATTTTGTCAGGAACAAGACTCTAACCGATTAAAGCACTACCCCTTGGTACACTTTCAATTCAACTAAAAGTTAATTTTATAAAAAAGTCATGACCACAATAACAAATAACAAATAATGTTTTCAGTAGGATTGGATTACCATTACCTAGCAGCCAAGCCCAGTGGCGGATTTAGAAACATTTTTCAGTAGTAACGTTTTTCATTTTTTTCATTTTAGTAGCAACGTTTTTCAAATTTCGTATAAAAAACCAAATTTTCCACTACGCGCGCAAAGTTGAGTCGTAACGTCCGCACCCCCTCCCCATGAACTAGATCCGCCCCTGGCCAAGCCATTCTATTGTAATTTAACAAATTTCCTACCTGAAGTAATATAAATATAATAAAAATAATAAAGACTAAAAAACTTTATTTGTTAAAAATGAAGGCTTATAAAATAAAACGGTAACCTGATTTCTAGGGCACGGCTGAAGCAATCAACAGCTTCAGCGTAATCCTCTTCTTTATTAGCCTCGGATCCTTTATCCATCAGCTCTTCAGCGTAGTCAAGTGACTTTTGTTTCTCTCCATCGGAGGTTAGGGTCGATGTTTCGACGATGACACTGTTGGTGTTGCACGATGATGCTGTGCCGCCTAAGCCTGTGGAATCGATTGTGGCGTCAACGGATGCTGGTGGTTTAGAAGTCGGAGGCTCGTCCGCCATTGATTGATGAACAGGAAAAGAAAAACCCTTGGAGTTGGGAGTGGAAGAGAGGTGTGTAGTTTTTTTTTCTTTAAAACCCTCCCTTGCGGATAAATGAGTGATGAGCGGCTCTGGGTTGTGTGCGTATTTTCTATGTGTAAAACTAGTGGTGTCAATCGTGTCGGATTGATGGGTTGGCGGGTTTACGGGTTGACGGGTTGATTGGTTGAAATGTGCAACCCGAATTCGACCCATATTATTATTCGTGTCAAATATTTCAACCCTAACCCGACCCACATAAAATCCGGGTCAACCCGAATATGACCCGTTTAACCCATATTTTTAAATAAGTCATACATGTTCATGAGTTATAAGCGGGTTGTTTGGTTGTAAGCGGGTTATCAATAAAATGTTTAATGGTGAACATATAAGTGTGACAAATAAATAATATAGTGTGCCAAAATTAACACAATTATAACCAACCATGTAAATAAAAATGAAAAAATAAAAACAAAAATATAATAGATTTTTTTTTCTAAATACTTAAACGGGTTAACGGGTCAACCCATTTTATATATGCGTCAACCCTAACCCGACCCATTTTTAATACGGGTTGACCCGAACCCGACCCATTTTTTAAACGGGTCGTGTTACTTGACCCAAATCTGTTTTTTTTTCGTGTCGGGTTCGGGTCGGTTTTCGGGTCGTGTCAATAATTGTCGCCCCTATGTAAAACCAAGCAGCAGTGCCAAAGCTTTGAATTGATGGGAGCCGGATTTAACCCATGCTTAATTTACCTACAAAAATCGCAAAATTCAAGACAGTCCGCGGAATTATCACGCGGAAACCACTCTGCCAGGAGCAGCAGGACTGCACACAAAGTAGTCTTATCCACTTCACTCTGGAAGAACAATGCGCGCGTCCGCCCACGCACGGAATATTCCACTGCTCGCAGGGACGAAGGATAAGAAGGGCCAGGGGTGGCCCTGGCCCCCCTGTTTTTTGGCGCAGTGGTATAAATTTGCGTTTTTCATAGGTAAATTGAGTCCGGGTTGAGTTCGGCCCCTACCGATTTGCCACTACCGATCGAAAAAAATTGAGTTCGGCCCCACCGATTCCGAAACCAAGCTTCGCCACTGACTGCTCGCCAGCTTTTTTTACGAGGTACGGAAGATCAAGGATCAGGAAGATCCACCTGCAGAAGATCAGAGACATCGCCAGTCAGAGGACGACACGTGTTCGCAGTGGTCCAACAACCACTGACGCCAACAGTGACTTGAATGCTTCCATGCTTCCACCATACTGCTTCTACAGTGTTGAGCAAGCATGCTTACCTGCTGTCAGGGGTCACGTCAGACACCAGCAGGTAAGTCAACCATGCTGTGTCAAAACAACATACCGCCGGCGACCAGTCACAAGCCGCCACGTGTCCTTCATGCAAGGCAGCTCCAACTGCCGATGACGTCAGCAGCAAGTCCGTCCTTTTTCCCGCCCTTTCCATGGGCCCGTAACAAAGTGGGCCGAAGCAAGGCCCAAACAATACAAGACTTCTCGTGGGATTTTTACAAAGCCCACGACTTCCACTATAAATAGAAGACATAAACCCCTTTGCAAGGGATCCAAAAATTACTACTTGTACCATAGAGCTAAGTTCTTCTTGTATATTTTGTAAACTCCAAAGTAATATACAACGGCTCTAAACAGTGGACGTAGGTCGATCGTGACCGACCACTTACATCTTTGTGTCTTTACTTTCAACACACACACACACACTATAACAACCGGCAAAAATAAGGTAATTCCGTACAAATTAATTAATATATGATTAACGTAATTAAATGCGATTATGTGTGATTTAATTATCAAGGCCTTAGGAGATAGCAATTTCCAAATAGTGCATAGGAATGCATACGTTTAATGGTAAAGCATGATTGGATCATGTGCGAATAAGCTATCCGGTATGGACGTTGGCAATTGCCCGGTAATAATTAAATAAACGAAATGGATCCCGGACACCCAGGATATAAAATAAAGGGTATTTTCATAAAATATAATGAGTTTTGGAACTCCAAAACCATAAGTGAAAACGTCTTGTACAAATCTCCCGGTAACGAATAAAATGCGCGTACCGCACCCGGTACGCGTATAACTCAAAATTTCACCCGGCAAAGGCCTAAATAACCAATCAACGCTTAAATTAGACTATATTTAAGGGTTATTAAAGATATTTTTAATGTCCGGATAACGCGTGATTAAAACCCGAAAATACCCGAACGACACCCGAACGACGAGGGATTAAACATAACAAACAATGGGTAAATATTTGAAGTTGTGGACCCCACCTAAACCCACAAAGGGGCCGGCCTAATGGCCATGCAAATCCTCTTGCAAGTTGTCTTAATAATAATAACCTACTAGCCTAGTATAATGCATGCATGGGACAAAAGATAAAGCATAAGATTAAGCAAGTACAAGCATGCTTAAACCTTGTCTCCCTTGGTAAATATTTCGGCCCATGTGGCCCTAATAATCCAAGACAAAGGCAAATAATCATAGCCTAAGTACACACATGCATGCTTGCTTAACTTGCCAAAATATTAGCCATAATTATAAAGCATGCTTGGACATGAAATGGATGCAAGATTAGCAAGTACTAAGGCATGCCAAAATCTTACTTGGTGTAAGAAAAGAATCGGCCAAATGGCCATGTAAAGCCAATACAAGATCATTCTATGGGATCACATAAGTACACACTTGATTATATAAATCTAATATAGATATTATAGAAGATTATAACCACTTAGCAAGATCCACAAGCCACCTCTTTCTCTCTCTAAATCCACGGCTAAACCACACCCATATACAATCTTCCTAAGATCACCTAGTACACTATACAATCTTCATTAGATTACATGCAATATTTGAAAGATATGGAAGAGTTATAAAAGGAAAACATGTGTTAGCACTTGAAGCAAACTCTTCTCCTTTTCCTCTTCCCTTGGCCGTGGGTTTTGAAGCAAGAACACACACATATCTTTCAAGTTTTTACATCTCCAAATCACTCAAGACAATCCATCATCCAAACCCCTATTGTGTGTTTCAAGCTTGGAGCTTAACCATTAAGGAAGAACACACTAAACCCCTCTCAAAATCCAAGGTTTTGTCTTCCCTAGCCTTATGCTAATAGTAAGTTTCTTAACCTTGTTTTGATTAATAATATTCATGTATGTGTTCTTAGAAGCAAGTTGTACATGAAGGGTTTAAAAGGGTGGTTTGAACATAATCTTTAATAGGTTTTACATGTGTAAAATGAATGATTAAAGATATGTAATTAAATCATGGATTTGATGATGATAATGTAGTGTTCATGGGAATGTATAAAATCTACACATACATTAAGTAGGGTGATGATTTGAGTATGATTTGTAGAATAAACTTGAATGTGTTAAAAAGTAACTTTAATCATCTTAACATGATCATTTAAGACATAATAAATGATGGAACATGTTAGAAGTTCAAGAATAAAGAAGATGAAAAATTAAAGTTTACTTACTTAGAAGATTGATATTTTGATATAATGGGCAAATACATAAAACGCACATACAAGTAGTCTTATATATGAAATATAAGACTAATAGAAGTGTTTTGATACAAAAATAACTTACCAATAAAAAGATGGATCTTCAAAGTCTACTATTTTGAGTGAAAAATGTTAACTTTGGAAGTTAGAGTGGAAAAATGCAACATTTGGAAGTTAAGGGACTAATATTGTAACTTTGAAAGTTAGAGGACTAAAATGGATATTTTAGAAACTATTAGTCCAAAGATGCAATAATGGAAAGTTTGGTGTCAAAAGTATAAGTAATAAATTTCCAAGGATGATTTGGGTAAATACTAGTAGGCACACTTGGGTATTTTGGTATAAAAAGTATATTTTTATAAAAGTGAAAGTTATAAAAATATGGATTGTATTAACATAAAGATTTTTATAAAATAGAGATTTTATAAAAATGTTAAGCAAACTTGAGAAACTTATACAAAAATGAATACTTTTATATAAATGGGAATATAAAAGTATTGGAAGCATTTTTGTATCTAAGTTAACAAGTTGGGCTAAAATACAAACCTTCCAAGTAACATGGGTTAGAAATGTGGATAATATTTCTATAAAACACATGTTGGGAAAGACTTGGAAAATTGACTAATCAAACTAAGATATCGAACTAAGACGCGTTAACGAACCGTACCCGGACAAAACATGAGAAAAATGCCATTGCGGCAAGGTAAGAAAATATATATTTTTAAGAAGTAAAATATATATGCATCATGGGTGAAAACTAATAAACACTTTCCTAAGTGTTGAAGGAATTATTCGTGGGAGAAAAACATGACGTAAACAAGTTAGACGTTAAACAAACGTATATACTTAACAAGAAAATTACACATTTATATATATGTACGCTCGTCTCGGCAAAATTCTAGTATACCTACTTAATGGGAAAGTAGATATGTGGGAAGGAAAGCCGCGACAAGTAGACAAAGATATATATGTGTATGCCGCGCCGACAAGATCCTAGTATATTTATTTGAATGGGAAAATAAATATACGGTATGGTGAGTTGAATCGGGTGTTGAGAATATATAATCGAACGACAAGATCTTAGCATATTTGTTTAAATGGGAAAACAAATGTGTGGCAAAGTGAGTCGGGTCGAGTGTTGAAATATATATTATATCGAGCGGTGCGATCTTAAGTATAATTATTTAAATGGGAAAATAATTATATGTTAAGTGAAGTCGAGTCGATGATAATAAGGTACAAGTTAAGGAAATATTAACAAGAGCAATATATAACTTGTAACACAAAGGGTAATCTAACGCCAACGGAACCTAGGATACGCGCTTAATTAAACGGGATTTGGAATAACTTGTGGTCGGGAGTTGGGTGTACAACTTGCCAAGGCACATGCACTATAGGAATAGTGACTTATACGTCTAGGACGTTTGTAGGTGCGAGACCCTCTTTGCTATCTACTTAGTGAGCCAGACAGTGTTTCAGGTGAGTTTCACGGCCCCATTTTACTGTTTTAACTGGGGGAAAGATATGTTTGTCAAACGTTGTCACATGTTGAAATGTTTTCAAAGGTTAAAATGTGATAAGTGGTATGATGAGTACTTGAGCAGTGATCGCCACTCGGGGTTGAGTCCTCTCTTCCGTAATCATTAATTCAGGGAAATGAAACCGAAAGAATATTTGGATAGTACTATTGGTGCCTGACAAGGCCCACCCCTAATCGATAGCGTCGATTATGCATCGGCGTATGCCTGGGGTGCACGTATTCTGAAATTAAGTCGTTGGGTTCCGAGGAACGACTTGGAGCGGGGCATTATTATTAGTCTTGGTTTGGTTATGGGGCTCAAGGGATTGCTCATCATTATAGTTTGTAGGAGCTAGCTACTCCTTACAAAGGCCACAAGTTGTGCAGGTTTAGCACATGTTGTAAAGACGAAATATCGATCGACAAGATCCTAGTATAATTATTTAATGGGAAAATAATTATACGGTAAAGTGAGTCGAGTTGATGGTTGTGAAAATGTTGTTATAAAACTAAAACCTGTGAACTCACCAATATTTTATATATTGACGTCCTTTAAAACATATCTTTCAGGTAACTAAGTGCTGAATAGGTATGGGGCTAGTGCGGTGGAATTCGGGATGTCGGATACTGGTCGGGGTTGCATCTATTGTTACCATCGGGCTGGAATATAAACGGAAATACCCCCACATTGAAACTTAATGTTCATTGTCTCATGTAATGCTTTGTGCAATATTGTAACGAGATACTCATTTTCGACATCCTAATAAATTGATCTTTTCTAATTAAATATAGTTTGTGTTAATCTTGACTTTGATATGCTTTCGAGCGTTGCGCCACGTGTTTCCGCCATTGGCGTGGTGTGACAGAAGTGGTATCAGAGCCAAGGTTGTAGCGAACTAGCATTTTTGAAAAATCTAGACTATAACCGGTTTTGGCTCGAAAACGAAGTTTTCAAAGATAAAACACAACGAAATATTTTCAGAAAAGAAAGAAGATTGTACATGGATTGTACAAGGGGAAATTCCGACCGACTAGCCATGTGTGTCAATATATGAAGTATTAGAAAATGCGGATAAGATTTTTATGTTGCATAGGAATCCGGTTTTCTAAGATTAAGTTAATACATATACGTAGTACGGATATTTTGCCAGTAAGGTTGTTGTGTCACGCTTCACATTAGTCCACACTCCTGCATCGATCATCGGTACCAGCCAAGAGGAAGGATACTGTGGTCTACGAGGAGCCTACCTGCTTGCCTGTAGACGGGATGATCGGAAGGACTAATCTCTATCGCGTTAATGGATGTCGCCACGTTGTTTATGATTTGGAGGCGAAACTAGATCAAGTCTTTGTTGTATGAAATCTCGGTTTTGGATCAGGAAGCTCGGAACTAGCGGACAACAAGATTACCTGGCAACACAAATTATCATTACGGGTGCACACGTAATAATAGTTTGGGGTGCACGGTAACCTTGGTGGGCGCTAGGGCCGGGATTGGTGATCACTCCTTGTCTTAGTTGTTCTTGTCCTTTAGATTCAGTCTTAGTTTTGATTGGCCAATGGGTCAAATGGAGGTCTCGCCGATGTTCCTTGAATTCGATCCTAGCAAACCTAATGAGCTTTCTTCGACATTACCTTTATGGTACGAGCACGGAAGAGCTCGAACGTCTATTCATATAAGTAATCTGACGCAAACCCTCGCTCTAGATAGGAACGGGAGATGAAAGCTTCCTTGTGTAGGAGTTGAAGGTCTCCACCACAAAGTTCTTCCAAAGGAGCGGGCGTACGAGGATGCGCTGCCTACTGAAGAGATGAATGCCTGGTACGATGCGAGGAATGCTAAACTTGGAACCCAGTGAAGACTTAGGGTGCGTCCCTGCTAGACTAGTGCGTTTAGAGAACGGGACCCTGCGTGGATTAAATATGAGACTCGTGGCCGTGTGCTGCGGTGTTATCATGGTGAATAAGCCATGTTCGATCTAACGCATGCAAAGGTTGTCTTCCAGGGTCGAGTATTTTTCTTTTCCGGTAGGGAGAACAGAATCGAAGTTACGGGATTAGGAAGCTTGATCATTGTTATCCTGAAAGCTCAATAGCCCTTGTCTGAATCAACAGTATTGGTTGTTCCCAGGCAGTCATGGACTGCTGATGAAATCAGCATGCCGCATTGCACATCCGCGAGTCATAGTGCTTTGCTAAACTTTGATGATGTCAGAATTTCGGCCACTAATCATGATCGCGACATGGTTTGCTAGTGATAGGATGACGGCGTGTAGTAGAACAGCAAGCCCCAGTCGGCGTTGGCGATGGACTCACTCGGAAGTGCATACGATTAACTCGTGGGAAGCCACTACTCGGTGTATTGAGTATTCAAGTATGGATTAACAACCTTTGCAATAGCGCTGGATCGTGTTCGGAAGATGAATTGTGATGGACTCAGCATGTTGGTACTTATGTCATACCACCTTCCTGAGGTGCAAAGGTTATCATAAGACTCCTCTATCTACCTCCTGTTTGTTTTTCAAGGATTGTTGGTGGTCTCGCTTCAGTCGAGGAACGCCAGAGTAGGCTCGTTACATGTACTGTGCCTGAATCCGTCATAAATCCTAGAAAGTGGAACCACACTTTGGGAACTGTAATCGTAAGAGTGTTCTGTGATTGTCAGAATGTTGCAAGACGCTTTTTGCTGACATTAAAATCCCCCTCGAAAATCAAGTGGCGGACTACTAAATGTGGTCACGTTATTATGTTAAACTAAACTTACCCATGGGACGACAATTCCATTGCTCTTGTTGCAATGTTGAGTGTCCATCACCGTCGTCGCGGTAACGAGACTAGTTATTTATTGGTCGGCGATTGATGGAAAGTGTTTTGTCAATCCCCGAAGTTATTGAGACATTGTGCCCCCTCGTCACGGTGATTTTTATAAAAGCTAAGGTTGCAAGGTCCATTCGTTGTGGACACGGTGACCTGTCTAATCTCTTGCCGTATTTCGATACTCTCACGGCGTGGCCTATCAGGAAGAAAGTCCACCGGCCTCGCTTGAGTGACAGAGAGGCATTCCAGCTAATTACTATCGGTGCTAGATAGCATGTAAGGAGACCCTAATGAGAAGAATGACTCGACTGGTTTGCCAGAGTCGGTATCGTTTTCATTTTATCGTGGTGTATCGATAAATCGTGATCCTTCTACCTCTGCTTGCTATGCTCGTTGTGACCTCTATCCTTGTTATCGGGAAAGATGTAGGTTGGTTTCCAGGTCCTATGGATACCAGTCACCACACATATAATAGCTACGACGAGTCTAAGGCTCCGGTCGGGCCTGACGTTGTTGCTCCTATTATTATCCTATGGCTCCAGCGAGTCCTGTTGACGCTATTAAGTGTGTAGCTCTCGCTGAGTTTGTTGTTGTCAGTGGTTCGGTAGCACTTATCGGGCTCGATGTCGTTGTTTCTATGTCTGTTGTTGGCTTATTATTGTCGCTATAGTACATGTTGGGCTTGATGTTGCTTCTATGGCTCTTCTCGAACTAATGTTGTTGATGTATTTGAGGCTCCTGCAGGGGTGAATGTCGTTAGCAAAGACGTCTCTGTGACCCTTGCCAAGCCGCTATTACCATCTATGTGTCTTTGTGGAGTTCGTTGTTATTAATTCCATTCTCTTTGAGGCTTTCATTGAACTACTAGTTATCATTCCTTGGGCTCTTAGCAAGCCTAACATTGTCGATAGTTCTCAGGCCTCGTTTAAGACTGTCGATGTTTTTGTTGCCATTGGTCGAGTGACTCATAACAAGCCGACGGTCGTCCTCTCTATGAACAACATCGGCTTTAGAAGTCAGCTAAATTATGTGGAACCCGTCGTTCCCATTCATGTTATGACGATTGATGCGCCGGCCAACCCAACCATTCCTACCATTGGGCCTATGGAGGATAGGCTCGAGGCTGAAGGTACGGATGCAAATCCCACCTCCACAAGTGATCTGAGACGCACGGGGATGCGTGCTCACCAGATTGGAATTTTCTGTTGATGTGGACTGTGGATCTTCCATATCGAGCATCATATTGACGGGGTGCATTCATGCTGCTGTGTTACCCCAGCCATGGTGCATGCTCGTTATTACATTATAATAGCTGATTGCGTATTCATGTGGTTGCGCTACATTGCTGATGATGCATTCCTGTTGTTTACTGCTCCTGCAGTAGTGTAGCCTTGCCGTCGTATTTCTCTGTGTCATGCGGTTCCTGTTGCAGTGTTGCCTTGTCGTCATGCTTCTTGGTTTTCGTGTCACTCCCGGGCGGTGTTCCCTAGTTGATGTGCTTCGTGGATATGTTGCTGACATTGCCATGTTGTTTCTACTGTCGTGCTGCTCAGAGGGCGTATTGCTACGGCTGTTGGATTACCTCGATGACGTGATGATTTGTCGTTTGCATCGCTCTTGTTTCTCTCGGAATGGAGACATCACCTAAACCCCTCGTACCGTCATTGTTCTATTTGTTTGATTGTGTAGTGCCGACATTGATTATGTAGGATTTCAGGTGTCCAACGGACTTTCTAAAAGTCGTGCTTAGACACTCTAGCCTTAGTGATTACGTGTGTATTCCCCTAAAGTCTGAATCCCGTGGTCGTCTGAGTAAGTGACCGAGTCATGTGCCGACCCCTGTATATGCTCACGCATTTCGTGAGCGGTACATCTTCAGAATCTGAGGCACCAGTGACGCTATGTCCAGCCCTAACCTTTTTCGTGCAATTTGGTCGCCCAACGATCGGTTATGCAAATCAATGTCGGGAAGAAACCCTGTGATCTGCACGTGACAAGGCGAGACTTGCCTTTGTGATAAGGAATTTCGAATACGTCTCGAACCTGAAGGTATCGAGTATTTATGAGCGATATTATGATCTATACCTTTAGGACTAGCAAGAGTTGAAAGGTTCAAATCATTTATTGCTCACTCCAGTGGATTCATTTGAAGTCATACATACCGACGTGTCATACTGATGGTTATGGAAGTACCATTGTGGACCCACCCATGGGCGTGCATTGGTGAAGTCCCTGGTACATGATTAAGAGGCTTTATGAACCCTAAATCCAGAAGGGCGTGTAGCATTATCTACTCTATAAAGGTGCTACGCTACCGGGTTGAGATAGTTGATCGTCTCGACCCTTCGATTTATGTTGTTATTCCTCTGACGACTGGTCTATCTTGGTATCTTTGCGTGGGACTCTTGGAACAATGGAACCACTTCGACCGTGGGTCGATACTAGTGTTCCCAGTCATCTTTAAGTAGCATTGCTCCCGCTAGAGCAAAACCCCTTATCCTTGATAGACGCTGTTGGAGACACCATAGGAATGTGAGCTGCCAGGTCAGGGCGTATGGCGCCTGACTAATCAGGACGAGTTTGAAGGCTTACATATTCCGCCCATATGTGTGACTACCGAGTCATTGAATGGGATGCCTTATGGGAAGGCTCAGGACTATTACTTGAGGTGCGATCTCAGTCGTTCGTTCGTTGTTCTAAGTAACGACTTTGGCGCATGAAGCTGTCAAGACGTGAAATCTATGTCAAATGCATGCATCTATGCTCGATTTTGCCATTTACCTCGAAGGATTCCGAAAGGATGGAACCTTCGATGAGTGAGGGTCCCGGTTTCAGGACTCCTTTCACTCAGATCTCCGCCAAGGATCGGAAAGTCAATTTAAGGGCGTGTGGTCTGTATTATTCAGAGTTGACTCACTAGGTTGCTAATGACGATAGGACACCAGTACACAGGAAGCACATATAACGGAACTAGTACTGGATACCCATGTTTTGGGTAGATACCGGTGTTCTGTATACTTGTCGCAATGGGGGCCAACGTATTGATATGTCTTAATAAACCTTATACGTTGTTCATTGCGACAACAATTTATGATGTTTCATGTATCTCTTTTCGGCATAGACCTATGTGCTGGAAGCATCTTGTCGTTGGTGTTTGAATCGACTAGTAATTCTCGAGGATTGTGAAATCGTACGGCCCGGGCGCCATGTATACACTGCTTAATGTAAGGGAACTGAGGGTGAAAGCGACGCAAAAACTTTCGACCTCCATCAGTCCATACTAAGCGTCCTAGTACCATTAACCACAATTACTCAGGAGGAAAGCAGCAATTCGGTACCTAGAGGATTCTACGGAAATAAAGTCCCATGATTGAATGTGGTTGTTCGGTCGACAAGAACCTAGTATATTTATCTTAATGGGGAGGTAAATATACGGTAAAGTGAGTCGAGCCGAAGGATAAATAAAATGGGATACCCGACGAGGTTTCCAAGGGGACTTTTATGTGGTGCGGTAAGATCACCTGTTTGACATCACCATGACACCCGAGGTGTCCCGGGGTCAGATGTGACCCAAGTGATGATTGATTGTTGTTTGGAGCCCTCTCATTCCTTACTCACCTATAGCTCCGAGATGAGGCATTGGATAGCTACCTATACTCTCGGAGAGTCGTGGCTAGGCACCGGATTGCCGACTTACATTATATCGGATTGTAGTGGTCACTCTACCTCAAGTTCGACAAACTTTGTACACAAGCATGGGATACTCGATTTGAGACGAGTATGGCTTGTCATTCTCGGACAAATTGAATGTACTTGACGGAATTGTTCCGTGTTGACACGATTGATGTTCGTGGCAGATCGAACCCATGAGCTTCATCACCGAAATTTCCTATGTGATAGGAATTAGCATCCCAGTGTTCGGGGTGTACTAATCAAAGCCCTTGAAGGGCATACGTGTAAATCTCCAATGCGTCGAATGACAGACGGAGATAGATACATAACCTGGTTTGAGTTATTCGAGAGATGGCCAGTAAATCTTGCAGCGTAGAGACTGCTTGGATGAGATGCGAACCTATTAAGAAGTCACACGAGCAAGGCACAGGCCTTAAGGACCTCGAACTAATAATAGGTTTACACTGAGCATCACACTCTGGGAGAGTGTTGGTAAGCATAGAAATTATAGTAGGCCAAATTCTTGATACTCCAGTGGCACGGAGTTATCGATCAAAGTTGGTCTCATGATGGTTAAGCTCGAACTATCGTAAGAGCTTAGTGGGACTCTTAATGAATCCCGCAAGTCTGGCCTGAGGAAGTTTTGGTCAATTCCTCGACCGGCGGAAGTCCGGTTGACGATAAGCTCTACTATTTCGGGAAACCGATAGATGTGTCAAGGTGGGATGACCAAGAGCTTAGTCGTAGTTGAACTATGACATTGTGTTTGTTAGAGCACTAAGCGTGAGCCGAGCATGAATCTAGGCTCACTAGGAAAGAGGAGATCTCATGAAGCGCAAACACCCCGCCCTGTTCAAGGATACTATTGTGATGGGTAACTTGAATTGAATTCCGGGACGGAATTCTCTTAACGGGGGGAGAATGTAACAACCGGCAAAAATAAGGTAATTCCGTACAAATTAATTAATATATGATTAACGTAATTAAATGCGATTATGTGTGATTTAATTATCAAGGCCTTAGGAGATAGCAATTTCCAAATAGTGCATAGGAATGCATACGTTTAATGGTAAAGCATGATTGGATCATGTGCGAATAAGCTATCCGGTATGGACGTTGGCAATTACCCGGTAATAATTAAATAAACGAAATGGATCCCGGACACCCAGGATATAAAATAAAGGGTATTTTCATAAAATATAATGAGTTTTGGAACTCCAAAACCATAAGTGAAAACGTCTTGTACAAATCTCCCGGTAACGAATAAAATGCGCGTACCGCACCCGGTACGCGTATAACTCAAAATTTCACCCGGCAAAGGCCTAAATAACCAATCAACGCTTAAATTAGACTATATTTAAGGGTTATTAAAGATATTTTTAATGTCCGGATAACGCGTGATTAAAACCCGAAAAATACCCGAACGACACCCGAACGACGAGGGATTAAACATAACAAACAATAGGTAAATATTTGAAGTTGTGGACCCCACCTAAACCCACAAAGGGCCGGCCTAATGGCCATGCAAATCCTCTTGCAAGTTGTCTTAATAATAATAACCTACTAGCCTAGTATAATGCATGCATGGGACAAAAGATAAAGCATAAGATTAAGCAAGTACAAGCATGCTTAAACCTTGTCTCCCTTGGTAAATATTTCGGCCCATGTGGCCCTAATAATCCAAGACAAAGGCAAATAATCATAGCCTAAGTACACACATGCATGCTTGCTTAACTTGCCAAAATATTAGCCATAATTATAAAGCATGCTTGGACATGAAATGGATGCAAGATTAGCAAGTACTAAGGCATGCCAAAATCTTACTTGGTGTAAGAAAAGAATCGGCCAAATGGCCATGTAAAGCCAATACAAGATCATTCTATGGGATCACATAAGTACACACTTGATTATATAAATCTAATATAGATATTATAGAAGATTATAACCACTTAGCAAGATCCACAAGCCACCTCTTTCTCTCTCTAAATCCACGGCTAAACCACACCCATATACAATCTTCCTAAGATCACCTAGTACACTATACAATCTTCATTAGATTACATGCAATATTTGAAAGATATGGAAGAGTTATAAAAGGAAAACATGTGTTAGCACTTGAAGCAAACTCTTCTCCTTTTCCTCTTCCCTTGGCCGTGGGTTTTGAAGCAAGAACACACACATATCTTTCAAGTTTTTACATCTCCAAATCACTCAAGACAATCCATCATCCAAACCCCTATTGTGTGTTTCAAGCTTGGAGCTTAACCATTAAGGAAGAACACACTAAACCCCTCTCAAAATCCAAGGTTTTGTCTTCCCTAGCCTTGTGCTAATAGTAAGTTTCTTAACCTTGTTTTGATTAATAATATTTAATGTATGTGTTCTTAGAAGCAAGTTGTACATGAAGGGTTTAAAAGGGTGGTTTGAACATAATCTTTTATAGGTTTTACATGTGTAAAATGAATGATTAAAGATATGTAATTAAATCATGGATTTGATGATGATAAGGTAGTGTTCATGGGAATGTATAAAATCTACACATACATTAAGTAGGATGATGATTTGAGTATGATTTGTAGAATAAACTTGAATGTGTTAAAAAGTAACTTTAATCATCTTAACATGATCATTTAAGACATAATAAATGATGGAACATGTTAGAAGTTCAAGAATAAAGAAGATGAAAAATTAAAGTTTACTTACTTAGAAGATTGATATTTTGATATAATGGGCAAATACATAAAACGCACATACAAGTAGTCTTATATATGAAATATAAGACTAATAGAAGTGTTTGATACAAAAATAACTTACCAATAAAAAGATGGATCTTCAAAGTCTACTATTTTGAGTGAAAAATGTTAACTTTGGAAGTTAGAGTGGAAAAATGCAACATTTGGAAGTTAAGGGACTAATATTGTAACTTTGAAAGTTAGAGGACTAAAATGGATATTTTAGAAACTATTAGTCCAAAGATGCAATAATGGAAAGTTTGGTGTCAAAAGTATAAGTAATAATTTTCCAAGGATGATTTGGGTAAATACTAGTAGGCACACTTGGGTATTTTGGTATAAAAAGTATATTTTTATAAAAGTGAAAGTTATAAAAATATGGATTGTATTAACATAAAGATTTTTATAAAATAGAGATTTTATAAAAATGTTAAGCAAACTTGAGAAACTTATACAAAAATGAATACTTTTATATAAATGGGAATATAAAAGTATTGGAAGCATTTTTGTATCTAAGTTAACAAGTTGGGCTAAAATACAAACCTTCCAAGTAACATGGGTTAGAAATGTGGATAATATTTCTATAAAACACATGTTGGGAAAGACTTGGAAAATTGACTAATCAAACTAAGATATCGAACTAAGACGCGTTAACGAACCGTACCCGGACAAAACATGAGAAAAATGCCATTGCGGCAAGGTAAGAAAATATATATTTTTAAGAAGTAAAATATATATGCATCATGGGTGAAAACTAATAAACACTTTCCTAAGTGTTGAAGGAATTATTCGTGGGAGAAAAACATGACGTAAACAAGTTAGACGTTAAACAAACGTATATACTTAACAAGAAAATTACACATTTATATATATGTACGCTCGTCTCGGCAAAATTCTAGTATACCTACTTAATGGGAAAGTAGATATGTGGGAAGGAAAGCCGCGACAAGTAGACAAAGATATATATGTGTATGCCGCGCCGACAAGATCCTAGTATATTTATTTGAATGGGAAAATAAATATACGGTATGGTGAGTTGAATCGGGTGTTGAGAATATATAATCGAACGACAAGATCTTAGCATATTTGTTTAAATGGGAAAACAAATGTGTGGCAAAGTGAGTCGGGTCGAGTGTTGAAATATATATTATATCGAGCGGTGCGATCTTAAGTATAATTATTTAAATGGGAAAATAATTATATGTTAAGTGAAGTCGAGTCGATGATAATAAGGTACAAGTTAAGGAAATATTAACAAGAGCAATATATAACTTGTAACACAAAGGGTAATCTAACGCCAACGGAACCTAGGATACGCGCTTAATTAAACGGGATTTGGAATAACTTGTGGTCGGGAGTTGGGTGTACAACTTGCCAAGGCACATGCACTATAGGAATAGTGACTTATACGTCTAGGACGTTTGTAGGTGCGAGACCCTCTTTGCTATCTACTTAGTGAGCCAGACAGTGTTTCAGGTGAGTTTCACGGCCCCATTTTACTGTTTTAACTGGGGGAAAGATATGTTTGTCAAACGTTGTCACATGTTGAAATGTTTTCAAAGGTTAAAATGTGATAAGTGGTATGATGAGTACTTGAGCAGTGATCGCCACTCGGGGTTGAGTCCTCTCTTCCGTAATCATTAATTCAGGGAAATGAAACCGAAAGAATATTTGGATAGTACTATTGGTGCCTGATGTGACAACCGTCACCTTCATCTTCTAGCAAGTTGTCAATTACAGTCCTTCAAATTTTTCCATTAAAGTCCCCGTAAATTTCGTTGTTTTCAAATTTAAATTTTAGAGCAAACTAAAAAAAAATAAAATTTCATTTACAATTATTATGGGTCGGATATAAGTTTAATCAAATACGTATCTTGAAACGTCTACGTAATGGATTTTATAAAATTTCAAGTTGATAAAGCTTTGGAAACTTTTAAGTTAAGTTATCCTAGTTAGTTTTTTTTTTTTAAGAAAAATTAACTTATTTATACTAAAAACTAACCTAGTTAAACTAGAGGGACTATTTCTGCCAATTTTTATAAAAGTTTCAAATCAAAAAAAAATTGTCCCTCCCTCCCCTTTTCCTGTTCGTAATTCCGGTTAGGAAATCCGGTGACCGGATTTTGTTCCGGCCAAACCAAAATCAATGATTAGGATGTTTTTTTTTTTACGTTTAAGTGTCCCAAGTGTGTCTCCATCATTCCAATTCAGTTACAAGGGTCATTAACTGTAATATAACGCCTTTTAATCAAGTTTTAATCCGGGTTTAATTTTTGTAACCGCCGGAAACGTAAAATACATTAACACGAGCCTTTTACTCGACCATTACATAAACTGATTTTGCCATTCTGTTTCTGCACTCAACCCCGTTCCAAACCCACATAAAATTCGTCTAAAACATGACCAGAGAGTTAACAAATCGAGGTACAAGGTTCGGCCCTTGTTCTTCATATTCGAATCTCAAAATGTTGTTGTAAGTCGTTATTATTGATGCCGTTTCGTTTATTTGTGTTTTGGGATCGAAAGCCCCATATATACGATGTTTAATGGTGGCTGAAATCACTTGATTAGATTAGGGGTTAGGGTTAGGGTTCTTAGAGTAGATTGGGGAAGAAGATGACTTGTTCATAAAGGGTTAAATATATTTTCCTTACATTAACTTCAACAAAAGCTCATTTGGTCTAGTGGTTTGATGGGTGTTTCTATTATGAAAGGGTCCAGGTTCGAAACCCACAAAAGGCATATCTTTTTCTGATTTTTTTTTTAATTTATTATTTCATTGTTTATTTCCTTTATTTTAATAACTTAAAATTCATTTAAACTTAAAATATTCATAATAAATCCAATTTTTACCCAAAAATTATGAAAATTTAGGTGTAGCTTCTTGATACCTCATAGAAAATTGTCATATTTTTAGTTTTCTGAAAAATATCTATTTTTATGATTTTATTAATTTAAATTGTTTTAATCATAATTAATTGATTAAAAATTCATTTTTAATGGTTGTTGTCTCAAAATTTGTCATAAATTATTTCTAATTATTAAGAACTGAAATAAAAATTATTAGCTCAGAAAGCATTTATTTTTATTAATTTTGCTACTTTTAATCATTTAAACATGATTAAATTCTATTAAATCAGTTTTAAATATAAGTAGGTTTATAAAATTTATGAGAAAATTATTTTCATTTATTTACATCTTTAAGAATCCATTTTCTATAAAAATAACATTTTTGGATCAGGTCTTGTATTTCTAATATTATTTACGTATAATTAGATATAAATAAACATTTATTTATTTATACAATTTAAACATCTATTTTATAAACATTTTTCTTATAAAATAGAAATACTCATATGGTTTAATGTCTTTATTACCTTTTGTTGGGTCATTGTGTAACTCAAAATTATTTATTTAATTATTTATGATTATTGTGTTTATTTTAATTTAGTTAAAGTAACTAACTAGATTATTTTGTCTTAATTATTTAAACATATTTTTAACTAAATACTCAATTGGTAATAGTTATATTATTTAAACCACACTTACAACCTTTCATATATTAATTGTGTGATACAACTTTTACATTAACGCGACTTATCATAAAACTCTAATTCCCCAAATCGACTTAGCAAACTCTAATGCCTTAGACCCTAGATACCTTAGACTTTGTAGACTTTACCTTACTAGTATTTATGTACGTTATAGGTTGAATTCCTCGGAATTCTCACTACTTAGCTCACAACCGTTTAAGTGGATTTCGATCGCTTTCACAAACTGTGAGTATATCTTTCCCCTTTTTACTATTTTACATTTCGGGGTGACTCATGTACTTACTATCAAGTTTATATTTCCTTTTACTAAAATAGCAATTCTTATGTGTGTTTGCTTGTGTTATTTTGTGTATCTATGACCTGTCAAATCATTAACCGCTGGGCGGCCTGGCATTTCAATGAATAGTACTATGGTATATACCCTTGTGACTCTGTTGAGAGTCCTCGTCATTGCTATGTATTACATTACTACTAGCGCATACTATATATATCTGCTTTCTTCTCTTAGGGTTGGTTTGACCCGGATACCACTTATTACATAACTGCAAACAGTATACGACACATGAATTGCTAAACACTTTTCTACTATATTTATTTAAACAGGGTATGCTCACCAATACAATTTTTTTGTATTGACCAAAATATTTTGTACATGTTTCAGGTTGTTTTGAGACGCTTCTTTTAGGATTTTGGATTTTATATTTCAGTCTTGTCTGCATTGTATCTTAGCTAGACTTGTCACTTTAGAATTATTGTATCCTGTAATTTCATTTCAATGTAATAAATTACTTAATCAATGTATTCAAATTTACACTTTAGTCCATGAGCTATTGAACAATCGTCACTACGTGACACCTCGATGTTTCCGCCATCGGTTGGGGTGTTACAGATTGGTATCAGAGCCATGGTTATAGGGAATTAGGTTATTAGAATGCCTTTTAGCCTAGTCTATAACTAAGGTTACATTCACGAGTCCTCTCGTATATATTTCTCTTTATCTGTATATTTTTCTATCGAGATATTTCCGTTATGATTATTTCTCGTTATTCTTTCGGTAATTTGCTTAGAAAAGAATACGATCGTATTCCACAAACGAAACGATATCATCAAGTTAGGAGTGATATCCATACCTTGGTGATTAGTTTCACTCCTTTATATGTTACTTATCTTAGGAATATACCTTTGAGATAGGAGTGACATCCACACCTTAAAGAGTATTTCCTTCAAAAAGAAACTTAACCACTAAGCTGGGGGTGATATCCTTAACTTAGTAATTGGTTTCATTCCTCAATCGTTTTCAATTTTGAAATACATCTTTGAGTTAGGAGTGAAATCCACATCTCAAGGATCTATTTCTACATCTCGTTGATTATGAATTTTCTTAAATATTGGTAATCTATTACATACTTTAATCTTATCATTCACGTCATTTTAAATCATGGTCTTTTAAAGCACATTAGAATTACACATAGTTCATGAAATGGTTCATTTTACAAACTTGTACTGCATATTTTAAAAGACAAATGTAACCCTTTGTTTTCATATGACATAACCAATATATATCTTCGAGAGAAATTTGCAACTAATAATAAGCCTTATAACATTTTTCAAACTCGACTTCTCGTAAACACATGAAAAGGTGTATTTACGAAGATTTTGCAAATGAACCTGTTTTGAATCTAAAACACACTTCGATTTCTAAAAATTTATTCTCATGCATCACTACTATTCTTTCAACAATATCACAAAGTCGAGTAAACTGCGAAAATTTACCTTTTACACTTATACTCTTTCAGTTGCAAAATTTTTGGTTTAACAAAACAATGGACATATCTTTTTATCAGAATGTTGTTAAATGCCTTTTATAGTATAACACATATATGTAAAATTACTAGATTTTAACTCACATGCCAGTAGGCTATACACCCGTTCCGTGCACATTCATTTGCTGTAAATTTAATTATTTTATTTTTGCACCATTTTTATTCATAGTTATTTCTAATACGTTATTTGCGATTATTTTCACATTGCCTATTTGCATTAATTCAACTCATTTACTTTCATTTTGTGCAATTGTACGATTTACTCGATTTATGTTATACTATTCTTTCAGTCGAAATTTTATGCTATACTTATATACTTACATGAACACATATTGGTATGCATATTTTCTTTCCTGTTTTGAGCAAAACCCTGTTATACTATGCATTATTTTGTTTTTCATCAAGGCCAATAAACATACTAGTTGATAACTCGTATGAGATCTAAGCCGGTGCCCACGTACGACTCGGATTAGAGTATTTCTTCAATCCGAGGGGAACGGTGTAAACCTCAGGGTCTATCAATATGAGTGTTTAGAGCCAACGATGTGAACAAAAGTTACCGGTTAAGGGTGAACCCGAAAGGAAGAACCTCTAACCATGTCTTATACTTACATGTTATTCTCATTACGGTTAAAGGGTAAACCCGAAAGGGAAGGACCTCTGACCATGTCATCGTTTCATTGCAGTATCGATTACTTATCATATATTGATTGCACGCATTTTGTTTCTTGTATTACTTAGGATAGGATTATGGAAAAGCATAACACCTTAGTGTAAGGTAAATCGATGATTACGGTCCGGAACGCAATCATGGGCTTACAGGTACATGATGGTGGTGTGTAATTCTAATCAGGCTGTTGGTAGACAATCAGTACGAATCCAAAGTATCGGGAGTGTGGTGGGTCAGCTGCGGTACACCCTATATATAAGCATAAACGATACTGCGGGAATGGACTAGGAGTCTAACCAAGAACCGACCCGTTACCCATTACTACCTCTTCATTAGATAGTTGACTAATAGCTGGCATTTTCGATAAGAACGTTCTTACGTGAGCTTCATTCGTCTTCCTAGAGTCTTTCTCTTGACCACCCACACAGAAAACACAAATTTTGTTACGTACCTTAATAAAGTTCAGTTAGAAACCTTCCTAAAGTAGGGGAGACTGCTTCATTAGTACCTCTGCCCCTCACCAGTTACATATTCCCAAAACCTTTCTCATTTAAAACTCTCAACTTTCCTAATCTCGGGTCAACTGTCAAGGATTTTGAAACTTTTACTTTGGGTATTAGACAACTATTTTTAAATTCTGTCGAATCATAACTGATGAAATTCTCTTTTACAAACACAGTTGACTTTTACGACGCCTTTTGTTTCGTAGAAACCTCCACTTGAAGGAAATTTCGAGACGAAATTTTCTAAAGTAGGGGAGACTGTGACAACCGTCACCTTCATCTTCTAGCAAGTTGTCAATTATAGTCCTTCAAATTTTTCCATTAAAGTCCCCGTAAATTTCGTTGTTTTCAAATTTAAATTTTAGAGCAAACTAAAAAAAAATAAAATTTCATTTACAATTATTATGGGTCGGATATAAGTTTGATCAAATACGTATCTTGAAACGTCTACGTAATGGATTTTATAAAATTTCAAGTTGATAAAGCTTTGGAAACTTTTAAGTTAAGTTAAGTTATCCTAGTTAGTTTTTTTTTTTTAAGAAAAATTAACTTATTTATACTAAAAACTAACCTAGTTAAACTAGAGGGACTATTTCTGCCAATTTTTATAAAAGTTTCAAATCAAAAAAAAATTGTCCCTCCCTCCCCTTTTCCTGTTCGTAATTCCGGTTAGGAAATCCGGTGACCGGATTTTGTTCCGGCCAAACCAAAATCAATGATTAGGATGTTTCTTTTTTTACGTTTAAGTGTCCCAAGTGTGTCTCCATCATTCCAATTCAGTTACAAGGGTCATTAACTGTAATATAACGCCTTTTAATCAAGTTTTAATCCGGGTTTAATTTTTGTAACCGCCGGAAACGTAAAATACATTAACACGAGCCTTTTACTCGACCATTACATAAACTGATTTTGCCATTCTGTTTCTGCACTCAACCCCGTTCCAAACCCACATAAAATTCGTCTAAAACATGACCAGAGAGTTAACAAATCGAGGTACAAGGTTCGGCCCTTGTTCTTCATATTCGAATCTCAAAATGTTGTTGTAAGTCGTTATTATTGATGCCGTTTCGTTTATTTGTGTTTTGGGATCGAAAGCCCCATATATACGATGTTTAATGGTGGCTGAAATCACTTGATTAAATTAGGGGTTAGGGTTAGGGTTCTTAGAGTAGATTGGGGAAGAAGATGACTTGTTCATAAAGGGTTAAATATATTTTCCTTACATTAACTTCAACAAAAGCTCATTTGGTCTAGTGGTTTGATGGGTGTTTCTATTATGAAAGGGTCCAGGTTCGAAACCCACAAAAGGCATATCTTTTTCTGATTTTTTTTTTTTAATTTATTATTTCATTGTTTATTTCCTTTATTTTAATAACTTAAAATTCATTTAAACTTAAAATATTCATAATAAATCCAATTTTTACCCAAAAATTATGAAAATTTAGGTGTAGCTTCTTGATACCTCATAGAAAATTGTCATATTTTTAGTTTTCTGAAAAATATCTATTTTTATGATTTTATTAATTTAAATTGTTTTAATCATAATTAATTGATTAAAAATTCATTTTTAATGGTTGTTGTCTCAAAATTTGTCATAAATTATTTCTAATTATTAAGAACTGAAATAAAAATTATTAGCTCAGAAAGCATTTATTTTTATTAATTTTGCTACTTTTAATCATTTAAACATGATTAAATTCTATTAAATCAGTTTTAAATATAAGTAGGTTTATAAAATTTATGAGAAAATTATTTTCATTTATTTACATCTTTAAGAATCCATTTTCTATAAAAATAACATTTTTGGATCAGGTCTTGTATTTCTAATATTATTTACGTATAATTAGATATAAATAAACATTTATTTATTTATACAATTTAAACATCTATTTTATAAACATTTTTCTTATAAAATAGAAATACTCATATGGTTTAATGTCTTTATTACCTTTTGTTGGGTCATTGTGTAACTCAAAATTATTTATTTAATTATTTATGATTATTGTGTTTATTTTAATTTAGTTAAAGTAACTAACTAGATTATTTTGTCTTAATTATTTAAACATATTTTTAACTAAATACTCAATTGGTAATAGTTATATTATTTAAACCACACTTACAACCTTTCATATATTAATTGTGTGATACAACTTTTACATTAACGCGACTTATCATAAAACTCTAATTCCCCAAATCGACTTAGCAAACTCTAATGCCTTAGACCCTAGATACCTTAGACTTTGTAGACTTTACCTTACTAGTATTTATGTACGTTATAGGTTGAATTCCTCGGAATTCTCACTACTTAGCTCACAACCGTTTAAGTGGATTTCGATCGCTTTCACAAACTGTGAGTATATCTTTCCCCTTTTTACTATTTTACATTTCGGGTGACTCATGTACTTACTATCAAGTTTATATTTCCTTTTACTAAAATAGCAATTCTTATGTGTGTTTGCTTGTGTTATTTTGTGTATCTATGACCTGTCAAATCATTAACCGCTGGGCGGCCTAGCATTTCAATGAATAGTACTATGGTATATACCCTTGTGACTCTGTTGAGAGTCCTCGTCATTGCTATGTATTACATTACTACTAGCGCATACTATATATATCTGCTTTCTTCTCTTAGGGTTGGTTTGACCCGGATACCACTTATTACATAACTGCAAACAGTATACGACACATGAATTGCTAAACACTTTTCTACTATATTTATTTAAACAGGGTATGCTCACCAATACAATTTTTTTGTATTGACCAAAATATTTTGTACATGTTTCAGGTTGTTTTGAGACGCTTCTTTTAGGATTTTGGATTTTATATTTCAGTCTTGTCTGCATTGTATCTTAGCTAGACTTGTCACTTTAGAATTATTGTATCCTGTAATTTCATTTCAATGTAATAAATTACTTAATCAATGTATTCAAATTTACACTTTAGTCCATGAGCTATTGAACAATCGTCACTACGTGACACCTCGATGTTTCCGCCATCGGTTGGGGTGTTACACCTGACAAGGCCCACCCCTAATCGATAGCGTCGATTATGCATCGGCGTATGCCTGGGGTGCACGTATTCTGAAATTAAGTCGTTGGGTTCCGAGGAACGACTTGGAGCGGGGCATTATTATTAGTCTTGGTTTGGTTATGGGGCTCAAGGGATTGCTCATCATTATAGTTTGTAGGAGCTAGCTACTCCTTACAAAGGCCACAAGTTGTGCAGGTTTAGCACATGTTGTAAAGACGAAATATCGATCGACAAGATCCTAGTATAATTATTTAATGGGAAAATAATTATACGGTAAAGTGAGTCGAGTTGATGGTTGTGAAAATGTTGTTATAAAACTAAAACCTGTGAACTCACCAATATTTTATATATTGACGTCCTTTAAAACATATCTTTCAGGTAACTAAGTGCTGAATAGGTATGGGGCTAGTGCGGTGGAATTCGGGATGTCGGATACTGGTCGGGGTTGCATCTATTGTTACCATCGGGTTGGAATATAAACGGAAATACCCCCACATTGAAACTTAATGTTCATTGTCTCATGTAATGCTTTGTGCAATATTGTAACGAGATACTCATTTTCGACATCCTAATAAATTGATCTTTTCTAATTAAATATAGTTTGTGTTAATCTTGACTTTGATATGCTTTCGAGTGTTGCGCCACGTGTTTCCGCCATTGGCGTGGTGTGACACACACACACACACACACACACACACACACTCTCTCTCTCTCTCTCTCTCTCTCTCTCTCTCTCTCTCATTTTCACATCTCAGGTTGAACCTACGAGTTGGGTAAAGGATTGTACTTGAATAACGTAAGTATAAATCCCTCGGTGATTAGTGATAATCTTCAAGATACTTATTGTTTCTTCAGTCGGTAAGGGTCGGGGCCTTCTTGGGCTCTAAAAAAGTTGCGCCCCTGAAACCATGGTATTTCAATACTCAGGTTTGTTATGGAGCCAATTGAGTTTTTGTTTTTGTGAGGATTAAGGCTGTTCAAATCGCTCGCCGCTCGTGAATCGCTCGTCGCTCATTCGAAAAATGCTTGAAAAATGCTCGCTCGATCTTCCGCTCAGTTGTATATGAGCCAATCGGCTCGATTCGGTTTGTAAATGAGCCAAGCACGAGCAAAGGTACGCTCGGCCCGGTTCGGCTCGAATAAATTTTTATTTATTTAATAATAAATATAAATACAATTTACAGATAAATTTATGGCTTTATATATAAGATTCTATTGGATTTAACTCAATATATGCAAACAAAATATAACCAGCCCACTTAACTCAATAAAAAAGGTAACACTATATTTAATAGTAAAACCATAAGTCATGAGGTGACAGTCTTAACTTCTTTATGTTATTAGTTGTCCATCGCTAATTCTCGCTTGACATCAAACCTACGTCACAATGCAACAACTGTTCTCTGACGTATGCTCATCACCTCACCAGCCTCAATCTAAGTCTCATCCTTGGACACTGGGATCTCAATATTAGTGTTATCATCGGACATTTCGACCTTAGTTGTCACCTGACAATGAAAACATCGAAGGAAATATCTCAATTTTATGATCGTCCATATTATTCTCCGCTCGATTCTCACTCGAAAAATTTGTGCTTGAAGAATGCTCGTTCGGTTTTCGGCTCGATTGTAAACGAGCCGCTCCGATCGGTTCGGTTCGGTTTGTAAACGAGCCAAACATGAGCAAAGTTCCGCTCAAATCGACTCAGATCGTGAACAACCCTAGTGAGGTTGAGTCCAAGTCAAAAAGGGTTACCCAAACACATAAATCAAGCATTAACAACTTTTCTTTCAATAAGTCTAACCATCTTCTGATATTTGATGCAACTTCTTAATGAAGAAAACAAAATCAAATAACTGAATTAGAGTAATTATATAATTTTCTTCCTCAGATTTCAGGATTAAAAAACACTCTTAACTAAATGGAAACTTAAAACAAAAAACAAAAAAGCAACAAAAACAAAACAAAACCAAAAAGTTCGTGTTTTGTTTGTTTTTCTCCACACTAAGAAACTAACTACTAAAATAGTAAAATGTGTAAAAATTAAAACTGTTATCCAAGTTAACTCCAATTCCAATTTAACCTAAACTCTCCCGTCGAACCAAACACCCCCCAAGCCCCATATTATTTCTTCACACCTCAACACAAGCAGCAACTGCAACAGATAAAACAAAAACAAAAACCCTAATCGTAAACCCTAGCTGCACTTAACCGATGTCGGCAAGAGAAGACAGCGACTCCGACGCTCCAGAGGAGTTTACCGCCGAACAGGTTGCTTTATTATTTACTCTTTTCTCTCAATCACTATTGACCGTAAACAGTTTGTTATTTTTTAATCTAAATAAATGCTTAATAATTTCATACACAGGCAATTCAAAAGGACGAAGAGTTAACAACCATTCAGAAACAAAATAAAGCCAGGTATCTTCTTCTCTCTCATTTACTTCACATTCCAATTGATTATTATTATTATTAATGCCAATAAGTTTCAAGATTGGATTAAAAGGTTTGATATGTGAACGAGGTGGTAGACAGTAGTTATTCTTGTGATCTATAACTGGTGCAGCAGGAAGTTTATTCTGTTTTGTGTGGCGTTTGGTTCGTAGAATGGTTTAGAATTAGAATTGGAATTTGTTTAGGAGATGGAATTTAACAAATTCCTTAAAAAACCCCTGATTTGTAAATGGGTTTGGAATGAAAAAATGCACGAAAGACTACATTGCCCCTTAACATTAACAAATAGTCTGTGTTCAGACACCACCGCAGCAACCACCATCGCACCGCCACCAACAGCGTCAGCCACCATTCTCTCTTTTTCTTCTCATCTCTACCTTCATCTCTTGACCACCGGTCGCCGTCCATTGAGTGGGTTGTGGTGGTTCAGATTGGCCGGAAAACACGTATTTAATATATCACCGGAATTACTTTGGTGGTGGTGGCCGGAGAAAAATGTTGGTGATGGTATAGATGAGGAGAACAAGGAGTAGAGATGCTTCGGCTATTTCCGTAAATTACAAAAATTCTGGCGAGTTTTGAAATCAAATTCCATTTCCGTTTCTTGGCCAACCAAACATCCAAAGTTATGGAATTAAAATTCCAAGTCCAGTGAATTCCCATGAATTCTATCCAACCAAATAAAATCGACTGCCTTTTGCGCCTAGCCGCATTTTCCATGCGATGTGAGGAAGTTGCGTTTTAATTCTCTAGGAGAAGGTTCAGGCGCAGATTCCGTCAAAATTCTAGTCAATTTTCAACTTTTATTTAAGGAAAACTACTTTTCTACATTGATACACTAATATTTTTGCGGTACTTTAGAAAACTACGTTGTTTCTTCTTTCCCTAATATCCTCTCATAACTTTTTTGCGGTACTTTTCTCGACTTAATCTTGCTTTGGAAATATTGAGTTAATATGTAACTTACAAAATCATGAAGAATGGTTTGTTTTATACTCCTATGAATGAAAGCTGTTAAATCACCTTGTGTATCTATACCCCAAAAAAGATCAAAGAATACCTTGAATTCTCATTCATTTTCAAATTAAAGTCGTTTATTTGAAACTAATTACTTTTTATAGTTGAATCACTTATTATGTGCAAATTTAAGTAAATAAGTTAGGGCTTTGGTTGCTTGATAGTACCCCTCAGTCTTCCATATAGTTTGCACATCATTTAAAAATTAAGAAAAACAAAGATCTTGGTTTAAAAAAGTGCGAGGCGCTCCGAGGCGTTTTGGTTCCAAAATCATAGGCACAGGGCTTAAAGCGCGAGGCGAGAGCTTCACGTAGGTGAGGCGCCTCAGGCGGGCTTTTTTAGACGAAGACAACGATTATGTTTTTGTAGGGTTACGTTTGTTCTTTTCTTTTTGGTGTTTACAAGGGTACACTCGCTGGGTAATTGGGTATATGCTTATGACTGTATGCTTTGGTTTTTTTTTTTTTTTTCAAACTCTTTTTTTGCTGCCATTGGACATTATCTGGTAGTTATTGCTGCTATTTGAATTCTGATGATGTTTTCCTTTTGCTGTTTTTTCATGTATCACAACCTATTGTAGATTCTTCACCATCTAGTTGTTTGTTATTCATAATGTAATTAACTTGTAATAATTTTTTATTTACCTAACAAGTTTTTCTTAACTTTGTGTTAGAATAAATAATCACACATCAAGAAATAATGATAACAGCGATGTAATAGGAATACCGATATTGTTGCATACTTGCATGTTTGTTTCTTTCTAAGCCATATTGCTTCAGTCCTACATTAAAGAAGTTGTTTATTCAGGGTTGCGCGTGAAGTAAAAGAACGACGCAGAAAATGGGCTGAAAAGTTAACGCCACGTCAACCTCGTCTAAACAAAAACGTCCCAGATGAAGAGGAAACAGAAACACCATCAAATATAGGAATGCTCCCAGATGACATTGTCAAATTGCTTGCAGCCAACGAGAAGTATTCACTCTTGACAATTTTACAAGTTCTGCTTCTAATTTTTATTTAAAACAGACTAAATGTGTATTTTATTCTACAGGAAAGTTTTCTCCTCAGACTCGGACGAAGAAAAATCTGAGAAAAAACCAAGAAAGAAGAAATCCAAACGCTCAGGGTATTTTTTTTGAAACAATTAAATGAATGATTTGCGCTGATATGCAAGTAGGACCATATAAAGTGGCCGTTTTTTGTAACTATTTCACAGGATGGAGCCGGTTATTTTGAAGGAATTACCTCCGCCTCCATGCTTACAGAAGTCATTGGAGTTTTTGAAGAAAAGAAAAATGCAGGTTCCAAGATCATCTGCAGTTCTGGACAACTCAAACCAAGCATTGCGGTTTCTTTCATCGTCTGGTTTGTTAAAATGAAAACTGCGTTGAGAGATATTTTAATATTTTGCCGAAACTACGAGTGTAACATTTTAAGCATCAAATGATTGTTTCCGTTTTTGTTTCTTATAGCATTGCATACATTATAATCTTTTGGTTATTTTTCTGATGAGCCCTGAACCGTAATAACCATGGCCACTAACTGAAATTAGGGTATTGTTAGATGAGGCGAATGAAGCCTGGACGGCCAAAGAATATGCAACTTAATTCAAATGATTAACTGACCCATTATGCATGTGATTGTTCTTGCTACTTGTTTTCAAGTTAAGACTATGGATTTACACAAGACCAAACAAACATAAAAAGAGATGTGCTTGTGTTTGTTTGTTTAATTTTAGCTGGGCGAATACACAAACAAGAATGCATAAATGAGTGTATCTTATTTGCTTGTCTTCATTTGTTAATAAAATGGTACTACTGAAGGCCATCAAGAAGCTCCATGTGCATCCTTGACCTCAGAAAATGAAACTTTCATGCCAAGGTCAAATCCCAATGGTTTTAAACATGATAAAACAAATGCATCTTACATCACCATTAAAACCAGAAAGCATCAATAATTAGATCAAGATGGCATTAAGCACACAAATGCATCTTTTCATCCCTTCTAGTGATAATCAAGAGAATTATAGATTGGTTATCCATTTTTCATCGACAATCTCTAGCCTCATTGCTTCATCTCTGCTACAAAATCCCGCTGCCCATGCTACAGCAAGCTTTGCAGCTAAATTCTGTCATCCTGCAAATACATATTCTTCCTCTGCAGATTCTTTTTCAAGAGATCAGTTGAATCCTGGAACGACTCCTAGTATGGCTGCCGTTGCTGCTGCTCCTACTGTAGCGGTGCAACCGCAGGGTGGTCAACTTATGGTCTGCTTCTCGGTGACCTGCAAGGAGAGAAGATGAATGCAGAAAAGCCTGAATCTGGTGCAGACCTGTCTTCATCGGAGGACTCTGATGGGAAATTAGATACTGAAGCAAGGCCAGTTGATACCAAGGAAATGGCACCAGTGGTTGACTCAAGCAAGACTAATCTTGGAAAACAAGTGGACCGGTCTTGCTGTTCTAACGCCATTTCTTGAAGTGAAATTGAGACGGATGTATTAGAGGAGCATGCGAAAGAAATGCAAGCAAGAAACTAAAGCGTCAGATGTTAATGATTCAATTTACCGTAGGGGTAGAAACACTTTTAACCCAAACGAATCATGGAAGGAGGTGTCTGAAAAGGCAAGTTGCTAAGTAAATTTAAATTTAAATTTATTTCTAGGCCTGTTTCTATCATCATATCTTTTTGGAAATAATTTGTATTTCTAATTTATGTTTGTCACACAGGGACGGCTTGCTTTTCAAGCCCTCTGTTCTAGAGAAGTATTGCCACAAAGCTTCCCTCCCTGATACTCGTACAATAGCAGAGAACGATCAACAACCGAATATATGGACAACAGTGAGTTGGACCTAAACAGAATGAGTCAAGAACCGGGGGAGAGCAGTCTTGAGAGGTGAGGAAGGGGTCTTGAGAACGGCACGGGATTGGGGAGTGTGAAGCTGAATGTTCATCATACAATACAGGATTCATACCGTACAAAAAGTGTTAATTGAGGCCAAAGAAAGCAGCAAGATTACGAGTGTGGTTAAAATAATGAGAAAGGTTCAAAGAGAATGTGTTTTGAAACAGAGGCATCAACTTAATTGATACAGGACGGGTGTGTTGTATATCTAGTAATCAATCCTTGTCCTAAAACTCGCTAATCTTATCATGTAGCTTGTGGGGGTTTATATCTTTTTACATTTTCTGCTCAATATCTACCATTGATTATGCTGAATGTATTGGACATGATATCTACCATTATTCCTCCTCCTAACCACACTACTGGAAAATGCATATTTTGAGCATCAGCTTCCAACAAAATCCTGACCTATTTTACATTGTATTTTTTTTCACTCATCTTACCGTACGTACGATGCTAGCTGCTTCTTGGTATTGAATGATGAATTGGTAACTTCATGAAGAAAGATTGTAATAGTTGTTGGTTCGTATTGCTATATTCAAGCTTCCTTCCATGTCTTACTTTGAAAAATATATAGGTACCGGACTGGATGCTTATTTACTGCGTTGTGTTCCTCAGGTATGGTTTTCATATAACAATATAATATTTTCCAAATAATTTCCCATAAGGCTTTACATATGCAGAGCCTTTTTATCAATATGCTCATCTTTTTGTTTTGCTTTTAATTGAGACTACATGTTCAGGGCGTGGAGCTAGGGGTGTAAGTTAACATGTCAGAAACAAATGTTTAACGATGCTTCCGGTCTGTAATCTTCATCGTTGACATTCGGCCTACCCCCGTCCTTCAGACATAAACCGGTGGGCCGGGGTAATTCCATTACTTACTCATGTATATTGTGACCGAGGTTATTAAGACATATTTAATCTTGATCAATCAATGGAATTGAAAATTTCCGGGCTAGTAAACCTGGAAGCTATATTTTTAAACACAAATAATAATACAACAGTTCCACTTTTCTTTTCTTTTCTAGTGGACGGTTTATAATTTACAATGTTTTTGTTTCTTCTTAAAACAAAGCTCAAATAATTAATGATGATCACTATTTTTTCTGTTGGTGAGGTGGTAGCTTGTTTTGCTTCTCCACCCTCTTTCGCCGCAATGCATTAATCCGTTGCGGCGATGGCGGTGGCAACTGCTGGTTGTCACCTTGCGACATTTGCTCACACACCCGCCATATCTTCACGGACTTGTCTAAACTACCACTATACAATATACACGCGCTTGCACCGCCACCACCACCATCGGGTAATTTATCTCCCCGGCGCTCCTTCTCAACCGCCAAACACTTCACCGGCCCCGTATGCCCACTCAGAACATACAAACACCGATGTCTTCTCCGCTCATCACTCTGCCACACGCATATATTCCTATCCGCTGAACCACTAAACACCATGTATCCCGACGCCGCGAGACACAAAACCGCCAGTTTATGCCCTCGGAGAACGCCCCCATGGATTAGCTTCTCATGGTCCCAATAATGCACGCCTCCATCCGAACACCCCGCGTAAACAATCGCACGCGCTGGCGTAACCGCTAACGACGTCACCGCAAACTCCTGCTTCAACAAACTATGCGAAAAGTAATGTTTCGTACGCTTTCCATGCGACTCATTTCGCCACACTTTCAACGTCCCATCCGCGGACCCAGTGAAAACAAAACCGTGAGCTCCTGCCACTACAGTGTTGATGACATCATCATGACCGCATATTGATTCCAAACATTTGAAATCCGACACTCTCCACACCTTCATGGTTTTGTCCCATGACACCGAATACAACAAAGTACGATCTTCACTCAAGCTTAGGTCCGAAATCGCATCGAAATGCTTGATCCAAATGGCGCTATGATTCCGCCTCACCTCCGTGTAGTTCTTCGGCTTCAACGACTTCTTAAAAACCGATTGAAAATCGGGTAAAGTTGTGATTTTCTTATGTACTTTCGGGTCCTTTCGGGACGCTCTCCAAACCCTAATTTTCCCATCCTGATGACCCGTAAAGATTATGTCTTCCGCAACAACGATCGCTTTAACCAATCCGCTATGCGATTTGAACCCCGAGTATTCCATCTGGTGGTTCCAAATGCGTATGTTTTTGCTAGAAGATCCGGTGTATAACAAATCTTTAGTCGCGGCTAAAGAATATATATGTCCCTCTTCACGGACGAGGGACGTCATTAATCCCACATAATTCTCCTCCGTGGGCGCCACTACGTGCTGTTCCACGTAGGACGACCACGGAGAATTTAACAAAGGGGACGATTGAGCGGACAATGGTACACGACGGTACGAATCGCATCTAAAACCTTCTTCAAAGAGCGAATCGGTATCCGATAAGGGAGGTAGTGGTGGTAGGTTTTTCGGGTCGTCGACAAGTTTCTTCCTAACGGGTGGTGGTTCTACGGCGTCGTAGAAATGATCATCTTCGTCGTTGTTGTTGTTCTTCTTCTTCTTCGATGATTTTCGAGGGATAATCCAATTAAGTAGCATGATTCTTCGAATTGCATTCTTCATTATTGTGATTAAGGTTTAGGTTTAGGTTTTGTTTATTCTTCCTCTCGTACAAGATTAATTAATCGATCAAATTCTGGTTTATTATTATTATTATTATTACTACAGAATTTGTGTTAATTGATTCTTGTAGTTGGAGAGGAAGATTAGATTTGCAAGAAACCTAATTTCACGATATGGAATATTATGAAAAACGCAATGTCGAAGAAGATGAAGAAAATTGGATTTTTTTTTTTTTTTTTTTTTTTTTGTTGGAATAAGATTAAATTACGTGTGCATGCATGCATATGTTTTATTAAAAATAAAATATTATGCTTCATGTTTTATTATTAAGTATTAAATAAACGAAAGTCTTTTCTATACCAATAACGAAGTTATTTAAATGACAAAAGGTACATACTACATTGTGTTTGTTATACACGGTAAGGATGAATGGGCCTCAAGTGAGGAGCAAAATGCAAAGCCTTAAACTTACTACATTAAATGATTAGAGGGATAGTTGGAGTTTTTTTTCCAAAGTAGTAGGTTTTTCAAGATTTTTTGTGTCATTGGTAGATGTCAGGATTGATTTTTTGAAAGTGGGAGTCCCGCAATCTTAGATTGCGGGAGAGGTGATGTGGCTGCAAACGTGGATCAACTTGGCAGACGTGGAAGACTTGGCACACTTTGGGTTGAGGAGGTGTTTGGTGGCACTTGATGACTGGGCTGTGAAGATCACACTTCCGCAATCTAAGATTGCGGAAGTCTTTAAATGTTTTTTTTTCTGCCGTGGACTAGGACTAGGTTAATATTTATAGAAGTTAGTTTACTAAAATGTAGAGAAGTGAAGTGTTGTTATTAAAAATAGAACGTGAAAATTCAATCATTCAGGAATCCAACATCTACACATACATTACCACTTTAAATCATTTACCCTATTAGTTAATATGGCATCTCTAAACCCCGGTCCTTGCAATAATCCACTTCTTTGAGCTCAACCACAACATTGTACTGCGAAGCTGTTTGAAGGAAATGGCGAAGATGGTTTATTGGATTTCAGACGGGGTGACCAACCATTTTGGCATGCCATTAGCGAGCATCCGTTAGATCCACGCATTCAAGAATTGGTGCGGATCGCTGGTTTTAGTGGAGTTCTTGAGTGCGGATACCGTAAAGTTGACCGGGGGCTAATATCTGCCCTTGTTGAAAGATGGCGTCCTGAGACCCACACGTTTCACCTAAGAATTGGTGAGGCCACGGTGACGTTACAGGACGTTAACGTCCTAATGGGTCTGCGGGTTAATGGTGCAGCGGTCTCAGGACCCCAATTCAGCATGAGAAATGATGCGGAACGGGTAGAGTATGTCGAAGAAATGTTGGGTGTAGAAAGTGAGCCCCGCAATTTCCGTGGAAACACTTTGCAATCCAGCATAATTGTAGAAAAAATAAAGGCTCCGTTACCCGCTGATGCCAATGAGGGCGAGATCACACGACGCGTACGATGTGTGATCTTAATTATTTTGTCATTTTGTCTGTTTCCCGACACAAGCCAAAGTTTTGTGTCGTTGTCATTTTTACCACATTTGTTGAATCTTCATCAATGTGGCAGGTTGAGTTGGGGGAGTGCTGTGTTAGCATGGTTGTATCGCAACTTATGCAAAGCAGCAGTAAGGACCACAACCACGGTGGCAGGTCCTATGTTTTTGTTATAACTGTGGGCCTGGACCAGAATTCGGGTATTATCCCCCAGAATTAAACCCCAGTTCCCAGCTTGAGTTCCATTTGGTGTCCTGTAAGTATTCTGTGTGGATGCATATTTAGTAAAACTTGTTAATTTAACTAATTATTGTTTTTATAATTATATTTATAGTTGGCGTGTGAAACATGACTTTACGGAGACCGCGTCACACTCCTTACGCCAAATTCGTTCAGAGTTACAAAATCTTCATGAGGAGTCGGTAAGAGTTAATCTACATTGTGTTACTGGTTAAATTGGTACCATGTGTTAATAATAATATTTTTTTTGTGAACAAGTTTATTTGGCTACCATATGAAGAAGCGTTTGCGTCTTTGCCGGATTACTGCAAAGACGGGGAGGATTCATGGTGCTGTGAGTCATACATTGTGTGGATGTATATAGTTGAATACCACTCACCCTCGAGGGTCCTTAGACAGTTCGGGTTCTGTCAATTGAGACCTCAGGATCCTCCCCTTACCCCTGAAGTCCACCAAAAATTGCATGAAATGAAGCGTACCGGGAAAAGACACACAAACTGGACACATGAACATGCCGACTATATATCTTCCTGGGATAATCGCAGAGCCAATATGGTGGACGGGGAACGGACGATAGTTCCTTCCGTGTCTCCAGATTACATGACTTGGTATTTGGAAAACACGGTTGGATACATCACCAACCCGATGAATAATCCGGTACCACAAACCGGATCCCGAGATCATGGGTCGATTACCGCACTACTGGTTTGTATATCACTTTAATAATTATGAATTACCTTATAATGCCAAAAAATATTTTAATATTTGTTTTTTTAATATTATTGCAGCTGGAAGGGTATACCGAGATACATCGTCTAGCGGCTCGGTATATGGCAAGCGCTCCTGAAGAACTCAGAGACATTCAAAACACTACCAGCGTAGTGTTGTCTTCAATTTGCGAAGGAGATCGCGTGAATTATCCTTCATGTCTTCAGTTCGCGAAGCGGAGACGTGTTGATTATGACGAAGCAGGGCCGTCAACACGTGATGATTATGACGAAGCAGGGCCGTCAACACTTCCAGATACTCCCTTAAATGAAGATGTGGACTTTGCTGAGTTATCAAGGCTGCTTTATGATGATGATGATGATGATGATGATGATGATGAGAGTGCTATTTTTCAGGGGCTATTTCATTCACATCCCTGTTGGGGGGGGGGGGTCATTCCACAACACTCTGGGGGGGGGGGGGTCATACCTACTCCTCACGAGTCTATTACGTGTACCCCCACCCCCTTATAACACTCAGGAAGCTTCGTCCACTCGAGTTGTTCAAAGTGAACAACCACATCGGTATGTGGGTCGACCACTATGTGGTGCCGGTGGTAGATATTGTAATCTACCTAGTTGTGGTGGTCCTGGTTTTGGTATTAATCCTGCATGAAATTGTATTATGTTGAATTGCAAACTTATGAAATGGAAAATGCAAATGTAATAAACGAATACTAAGGTTAACCGATAACATACAACATCAAAGCAACACAAAATACTACTACTACTACTACAAACTAGCATAGATAAAACAGATCATAAGAAATCACTGTTGACGGAATTGGCAGCTCTTTTTGTTGTGCCCGGTCACCTTACAAATGCTACATTTAGGGCGTGCTCTTGGTTGGTCTTCATGCATAACATCCATCTCGTTATGTATCCTCCTTTGCTTCAACCTCCCACGTTTGACGGTAACTTGTGACGGGTTACCACGAATTTTCCATGTTGCGGAAGTAGACAAATCCACACAATCTGAGATTGTGGAAGTAGACAAATCCACACAATCTGAGATTGCGGAAGTAGACAAATCCACGCAATCTGAGATTGCGGAAGTAGACAAACATTTCTCTAAATCTGCAACTTCAACTTGCGGATTTCTCTAAATCTGCAACTTCAGCTTGCAGATTTCTCTACTCCACAAACTCTACAAATAACGTCCATAGCACTCACTCAGTAAAATATCCGTGACAAACAATGGTCTATTGCAATTGTGGTTCCGGCACTATTATTCGAGTGTCAAGGAGCACAAGAAACCCTGGCCGTAGGTATTATTGTTGCAATCGGAGAGCAAGAAGTTGTGGCTTTGTATGTTGGGTGGAGCCACCAAGGGGTGAACAATTGAGATCTAATCCATTGAATTCCATCACCGAACAACTACAACATCTACACATACATTACCACCTTAATGATGATCAACCTCGCCCCCAGTTTACCCACCAAAGCAATTTGCAACCAAACTTTCGGTTTCCCAATAACTCAAATGTGCGGCCAAACTTTCAGTTTCTTAATAACTCAAATGTGCGGCCAAATACCCAACAGGCAAGGGAGCCCCCTTTAAACCACCCACCCTACCTTCACCCTCGACACACTGAGAATGATCAAGTTTCGGAACCTCAAGAGTACACTTCAGAGGCTGATGACGTTGGCGCTTAATAATTCTTGTTCCTTGCTTACGTTTACTTGCTTACGTTTCATTGGTTATATGGTGTGTTGTTTTTTGTACGGTGTGACATCCGTCACTTTTCTTTTTATTTTATTTTGTATATAATAATAATAATAATAATAATAATAATAATAATAATAATAATAATAATAATAATAAGCAATAATGTTAGTCTAGCCCAAACACTTCTTCTTTTGTGTATTACTGAAGCCCACCATCTGAGCCCAAGGACCCAGGCATGTTATAATTGTGGAGACCCTAACCACATGCGACCTCAATGCCCTGAATTGAATAATGTAAACCAGGTGGCACATGGACGAGCCTTCAATATCAATATCAACGAAGCAAACGGTCAGGGTGACGCTAATCCCACTGGCTGAGCCATGGATGGAATCTTCTTAAGACTCGAGAAGCCAATACTTGTGTTTTCATTTTCTTAATCCTATTATCATTTTGTACCCAATTGTATCGTACTCATAAGCATATAACCTCTAGAAATTCCTTGCATACTATTGTGTACGAACGCAGGATGGAATTTTATCATATTTGGTTACGTTTAATCATAGAAGTTTAAGACTCTACCTTACATTTTGTTGAAAACATTTGGACTTGATTTCCCTGAAATCAAACTACTAGAAACTTGATACTTGATCCTACAAGACTTTTTCTAAAAACATCATTGTTTATTATATGGAACTTGATTTTTCCCTTAATTTGACTATTCATTGAACATTTAATTATTCATGATACTCGAAAACTATTTCTATAGGCCACTAAGATAACACTTATACTTAAAGGTTGCCGTACTTATAAACTTGCTTGCATGTGTGTATTATCAATTTGTATGTTGATCTATGAAAGACAATTACTACATTATCCACTCAACTCAGACAAACATTTCACTTAAAGGGCTCCCCGGATGGGTGGTAGCCCATACTTAAATTTTGTTATGCTTGCAAGTCGTTGCAAACCAATGTAATTGACCTCATTATTACATAGCCTCATTTCGTTGATAACGTCTCATTGCAACCCAACGTGTTTGTTGTGTCACATTCTTGTGAAACTTTTTTGCTTTAATGTGTTGTTAGATTAGGATCATAGAAGGACATAAAACCCTAATGGAAGGTAAATTGATGATTCTGGTCCGGAACGTAATCATGAATTTACAGGTGCGTTAAGGTGGTATGAAATTCTATTAGAGTTTTTGGTAGGCGTCCAGTACGTTTTCAAGGTATCAAAGGTGTGGTGGGTTAGCTGCGGTACACCCTATATATAAACGCTAATGATGCATTGAAAGTGAGACTGGAAGTCGGACCAGGAACAAACTCTAGTTACTTGGTAGTACATTTGGTCTTTCTATAGTCAATCAACTCGTACATTTATTTTAGGATTCCTAAAACTTGAAGTTTAGTGTTTTACTAGATTCTTATTCTCCTTAGTATTTGAGACGAACCTAATCCTTAACTCACACCTATCAAACCTCTTATCCAAATCATTCGAAACATTTTACGCTGTTACCCATAAACTCACGTCGTGCCTTAACGCAAATTTTTCAAACCACGGTTATCTTAATTTTTACCCAAACATCCATAACCCTATGTTTCTAATAACTTCGGGACGAAGTTTCTAAAAGTAGGGGATGCTGTGACATCCGTCACTTTTCTTTTTATTTTATTTTTGTATATAATAATAATAATAATAATAATAATAATAATAATAATAATAATAATAAGCAATAATGTTAGTCTAGCCCAAACACTTCTTCTTTTGTGTATTACTGAAGCCCACCATCTGAGCCCAAGGACCCAGCCCAGACAGCAGGCCCAGTACCCGACCCACCAGACACCTTCCCCTCTCCCCTGTTTAAAGAAAAAAAAACATATCTGTTAGCATGAATCGAACCCGGGCAGGGAGCCGGGTCAGACACAACACACACGCACACCACCACTAGGCTACCTGCTACTTATTGAAAGACTTTGGACTCGTAAATCCTTTATACACAAATAAACTGTCCCCTCCTCTTTCCTTTCCTGCTCGCTGCAAACTCCGACCCAACACCTTCCTTAATTCTTGCTTTGACCAGTAATTTGACTCCATAATTGGGACTAATATGGAAACCATATTCGAAGTACTTGACTCAGCTTTGACCAACACATCACCACGCGTCCATCACGACTTAAAAACATACCAATCTTAGGCTTAAATCGCGTTTTAATTAAGAATGGGTCAAAACTTTCCAAATCAACTAATCATACATGATTGTATAAATTGGATCCTGTTCTATAACCTAAGAACGCCGAAGAACCTCACACTACTGTCAATTTCTGTAAACTCTTCCTCTTTGAGCAAGATTCGTTCGTGTTCGACTATTTTGTTGACCGAGCTAAAATCACACGATTTGTTATTGTAAGCACTCTTTTCTCTGTGGGTTTTGATCTTCGGCATACACACAACAATAACCCTAAGATTAATTGGGTTATTGTTGTGTGATTTAAACAATTGGAAATCTTAGGGCTTGTTTGTTCGATTTGGGGAAGATGGTAACTTACTGTAACAGTTTAAATTCAAAACATATGAGAAACTATCACCACTTGATCTGCTAGATCAGTTGGTGATACCTTGTTATGCTGAAACACTGAACCGGCCAGGACAGGAGTTCGAGTCCTGGCATGAACAAACTTTTTTTTTTAGTTATCCTTTATACTATATTTTCTTTGTTCTTTTAAAAATCGTTTTAAAATACTAAAACTATCTTATAAATTCTACAAAAATTATTTTATGATTTACAAATGATAAACTCTATTATACAATTTTTAGTTTTTCAAAAATCATTTATTTTATATATATTATAAATATCACAAGTTTATTCTATTATAATTATAAAATTCTATAAATATATCAAAACGATTATATAAATTCCCACAAAAATTATTCTGAGTTTATATAACATTAAACTTTTCTGAAATGATTTTTTCTTTCTGAAAAATCATTTATTTAATATTTTTAATCAAATTTTGTTAGTTTTAATCATAAATAAATCATAATAAATTCATTTTTTAATATTTTTGCACCAAAATTTTACATAAATTATTTCTATCCATTTAGAACAGAAATACAATTTTTAATATAAAAATTATTTAATTTTAATATTTTTAAATATTAAAGTTATATTTTGACAATTTGAAATAAATAGATTTAATGTTCTATTTATAAGAAAATAATTTTATAAAAATTATTTTCACACTTAAAACTTTATATTGTGACCATATTTAACTTAAAATTTACAAAAAGACTTTTGTTTATTTATTTATCAAATTTCTCTTATTTATTAAACGTTTAATTTATTAATCAAACGAATACTTATCCCCAATTCGAAACCCTAGAAAATACTTAGACTAGATAGACTTAGACTCATTTGTTACCTTATACATAGGGTGATACTTGGAAACGTTGGATTACACTTATTCGATTCCACAAGACTTACCACCTTGCTAAGGTGAGTATTACTTATCCCCTTTTTCACTTTTACAACTTTTGGGGTGATTCATGCACAAGTATACAAAACTTTCATATTCATTTATACATACATTTTTATTCATTTACAATTCATATACGTGTCTTGTTTAACTTTGTGCTTATGTTTGAACATGAACGTAGCTTACATACAAAATCATACATCTAGACATAACTTATGTTATGGTGCTCTTTACATATAGACGTAACTTATGTTACGGTGCTCATTTAGACATAACTTATGTTATGGTGCTCTTTTAGACTTGACACGTGTTAGGGTGCTCATTATCAATTTCATCTTATCAACTTTACAGTTGATCTTTGTCTTGTTTGGTTACTTGCGTGTTTACATAATGCCTTGGTGATACTAGACACATGAATTGTACTACTTTTCAAACTTATACTATATGTACAAAGCTAAGTAGTACTCACCAACATCATATGTTGACAAAACTTATTTTTGTGCATGTATCAGGAAAAGCTGCTTGACGCTTCACATAGGACTTTGGACTTAGACTAAATAAATCAATTATCTCTATTTTTGTTGTCTTGTATTTAATTTCACATGTTGTAAAACAATATTCAATAATCAAATATTTACATTTTAGTACCATGAGCTTTTGAACAATCGTCACTACGTGACACCTCGATGATTCCGCCATCGGTTGGGGTGTTACAGATTGGTATCAGGGCCATGGTTATAGGGAACTAGGTTATTAGATAAAATGGCCTAGACTATAACCGAACTTCAACTTTCATGCATAGTAATTCATAGATTTCCATTTCCTTCTACTTTCCTTCCTCTATCTTCCCCTCTTTCTCTCTCTCCCTTCTTCTCATCTTTCATAATGGTGCATAGAGATGGTGTCCTACGGGGAGTGGAAACTCTACATCATCATGGAACGGGAGCAGTACCTTTCATGAAGACACTCTTAGGCATGATGCCTACCCTCATTTTACTCCTTCAAAGTTGTTGAGCTTTAATGAGTATGATAGAACACGTGCAATCTGGCCCAGGGGCCCTTTTGGGGCCCCCATATCCATCTCCCGGGCCGGCCTTTACCCGCACTGGACCGTCGAACGTGGCGTCCTTGGGAGACATAACGGCACCGTCGCTGGTTCGGGCGTTACGAAACTGTCCATGGCACGATCCCGGGCCTCACAAAAAGCCCCGGACCTCATTTGTGTATATACCTTTGTTGCCAATAATTATGTTAAAAAAAATTCAGGATGAAAATATAAAAAATCGTAGTGTAGAAACTGGCCCAGGGGGCCCTTTTGGGGCCCCCGAATCCGTCTCCCGGGCCGGCCTTTACCGGCACCGGACCGTCAAACGTGGCGTCCTTGGGAGACATAACGGCACCGCCGCTGGTTTGGGCGTTACGAGACTGTCCGTGACACGATCCCGGGCCTCACAAAAAGCCCCGGACCTCATTTTGTGTATCTACTTTTGTTGCCAAAAATTATGTTAATTTTTTTTTTACATTTATTACATTTGATTTTTCTAATAGCTAAACTATTTAGGATGGTTACATAATCGTCCTCTAGTACCACATGGAGGAGGACGTCGAGTGCGGTCTGGATTTCGATGCGGCTCATTGGGGAAATCAGTAGGTACTGGTGTGTAGTATACATTGGACGATGTTCCTTCGTCACCTTGATTTGGGGCCCAATAGTTAATTGATGACTGCCCGGTGTTGATGGGTGGGTTCATTGGGAAGTTACTCGGTGTCGGTGTCACGAAACTTTGATCATCAAATGGGTTGAATGGACTGTTTAAAAGGGAGTCCATGATGTTTTGTTGCTCGGTGTTCATCAGGGAAGGCCCCGGTTGGAAATGTGATGTACCTTGGGGGGTACCGAACTGACCAGAAAAGGAAGGCCCCGGTTGGAGATGTGATGTATCTTGGGCGGTATCGAACTGAGCAATAAAAGAGTCAACATCAATTCCCATTTCATCATCAAAGAATTCGTTAATTGGTGTATTTTGACTATCCATTGCCACTTCTTCTGTTTGAACCTCCACATTGCTTTGATTCCGCCTACGCCTAGGCGCTCGTTGAGGACGGCTTCTGTCTGCAACCGAGGCAGCAGGTCTACCGTGAAGCCGTGAAGGGTAGTTCAAACGATCACCGACACCAAACTGTGACATCACTGTTTCGGCAGTGCTTTGAATAACCCCAAGATTGGAGCTAAAGTCGGCAGGGACAGTCGCCATGATTTGGGACACTTCCCGGTGAATCTGCGTGTATCCTTCCATCTATAAAGTTCAAATAGTTATATATTAAAAAAGTTATCATTAAAATATACACTTATATATATTTGAAAAAAAATTCATATATATACCATCACTTGGGCAATCCCAGCGTCATCTCTGTAACCCGATTGCGATACCGGGATGGACATTGGATTCGTCATGTATCCCACGGTTCTTTCTAAGTACCATTCCATATAACCGGGATACACAGAAGGAAATGGCGTTTCTTCCCCGCCCACTATTCTATTTTTGCGGTCATTCCACGACTGCACATACTCACTATGAAAGTTTGCAAACCAAGATTCGTATGGTCTGCCAGAATGGGTTTTTTTGTGCAGTTCGGTGTGGACTTGGGGGGTAAAGGGTGGTCCCTCAGGAATCCATTGACGTAATCCAAATTGTCTCATGACCCTACTAGCTTGGTGGTATTCCACCACCTGAAACCACACAAGAAAGCAATCCGAACGCCAACAATCACTCCCTATGTGCAACTTTGAGGCAATATCGCTATGTATTGTGCATAGGGTCTTCAAATAAACTGTTGCAAAAAAATTTAATAAGAAACACTATTAGTCTCATAATGTATTTTACTTGTAACACAACATCAACGGTCTCATACCTGTTCAACATGTAAATTTTGTAGTTGTGATCGTATCTGTCTTAACGATCGCGAGGCAACCTTCTTTAATCTGTGCTTACCTTTCCAACTGTAAAAAATAATAAAAAAATGACTTAGTTTATTTAACAAATAATTATTTTATATAATATAAGGGTAATGGATAAAATACATACATAGCACCATAAGGTTTTCCAGGCATCAACCGGGTTGAACACTTGGGGGATAGTACACTGATTCGTGTCCAGGCCCACAACTGGAGTATAATCATAGGTCCTCCAATTGTTTTATCAGTGGAGACTACGGCTTTACACATATTTCTGTACAAACAAGCCAATGCAGCACTCCCCCAACTATATTGACCACATCTTTCTAACGATTCAAGGTGCCTTAAAAATGACAATGATGTGAAACCGTTAGAAGAGTCAGCAAACAATGTGTTACCCACAATAACCAAGACCACACAACGTGCTTGTTGTGTAACATGTTGTGTAATCTGATTCATATCTGCCCCTTCAGGCAGAACTTCTTTTACTTTGTTTATAAGGTATTTTGTTTTAATAGAATTTCCACTCCACATTCCCTCCTCCGCCTCTATGCCCAACAAACCCTCAACTAGCTGTAATCGATCTTGGGATGACCATTTTTCCTCTGGTCCTCCCAATGGGGGACCGCTGACTCGCAATCCCAAGAGCACGTTCACGTCCTCTAAAGTCACCGTCGTTTCACCAAACGATAGGTGAAACGTGTGAGTTTCTGGACGCCATCTTTCTACCAACGCGGTTATCAAACCACGGTCATAAAGCAGGTATCCAACATCAAGAACCCCACCAAAGCCTGCCATTCTAACCATCTCTTCAACATTGGGGTTTAACGGATTTTTTTAATGGCAGAAAATAATGCCTGGTCGCCCCGCCTAATATCAAGCTCTGTGGCATGGCCAACATCATCTTCGAACAAATAAGCCGAACGATGTTGTGGCTGCAGCCATAGAAGCTCATTGTTTCTTGGACCCGGGTGTAAATGTGCCATTTTTTTAGATAATATGCTTGTAAAATTATCTTCTTTAGAAGCTCTTTGTGTCATGAGTTTAATAGTGAGTTAGAATGGTTAGTATGTATGTATGTATGTCTAAGAAATGAAGAACCGTTCCTTCCATATATATATATATATATATATATATATATATATATATATATATATATATATATATTCAAATGCATGCAATTGATTAGATGTTACTATGTCATATTACTATTACAATTCAGAATTGATATTTCTTTCCCTCTCACATTTTACATTTACAATGCCCATGATTTGATAGTGTGTAAGATTGTGTAAGACTTAAAGACAAGAAACATGCACACTCCCGCAATCTTGTAAGCAACACCCGCAATCTAAGATTGCGGGTCTTCCACCTTGGCAATCTCCTCGTCCACATCATCAGGTATGTCACAGCCATTCTACAATACCGATCGTCCTTGCCAAGTCACGCAGCCACATCACCTCTCCCGCAATCTAAGATTGCGGGACTCCCACTTTCAAAAATTGCATTCTGACATCTACCAATGACACAAAAAATCTTGGAAAACCTACTACTTTGGCAAAAAAACTCGGGATAGTTGCCTATAGAAAGTAGTGATATTTAGAAACTGATGTGATAGTTGTTTATGGAGATGGGTGTTTGTAATACCATAAACCAATTTAACATAAAATACGTAGCGAAAATGTGAAAAAAAATTTCTTTCATTATAAACTACATAACACTTAGAATTGTGTTTTACTAACACTTTTGGGTGTTACACCTTCTATTCCTACTTATTACATGCATTAAAACACATACAATCCGCGTCCTGATCGATCTTCAAGCCTCCATCGCTTCGTAAGAAAGACCTGCGATTCGACTGCCATGCATTCTTCCTTACATATATGCGATTTCATTGCCATTCTCATAACACACTACTAGAAAATTGCCAAATTCTGACTAGAATTTCCGACCAAAAAATTTTGGTCGGTATTTCCGACCAATTTTTGTCCAATTTCCGACAAAAAATAAGTGTTGTTTTTTGGGACAGTTTTCCGACCAGATACCGACCAAAAATCAACTAGTCGGAAATTTGTAGGAAGTTTCCAACCAGAAAAAGAAGAAAAACAAAATCATACCGCTTGTCGGTAACTTGTCGATAATTAGCGACCATTTTCCGACCAAAAGCTTTATTTTATTTGTATTCAATTATAAACATGTGAATGTATTTGTTCATGAGTATATGTATGTTATGTACATGTGTATGTGTCGTAATGCATACAAACATGCACATGCATATATATATATATACACACACACACGCATATATTTATATATACACACACACACACACATATATATATATATATATTAAGTTATATAATAACAAAAGATTGTTTTAAGCAACGAATCATAACAATGTACACACACGTATGTGTGTGTATAATACGTATAATTTGGTAAAATAAAAGTATTTAATGTATGATTAAGATGTAAAAAAGATGGAATGAAAAAAAATGATGTTTAAAGCTCAAAAAATAAAAAAAAAAGGATATCATTTGTCGGTAAATTGCCGGTAATTACCGACCATTTTCCGACCAAAACCTTTATTTTATTGTTATTTGGCTATATAAAGGTGCATTTTATGGATGTGCATAAGTGAATCTATTTGTTCATGAGTATATATATGTTATGTACACGTGTATGTGTCGTAATGCATACAAGCATGCACACACACACACACACACATACACATACATAGACTTATAGAATAACAAAAGATTGTTTTAATCAACTAATCCTAAAAATGTACCCACACGTATGTATGTGCCTAATACGTATAATTTAGTAAAATGAAAGTATTTTATGTATGATTAAGGTGTACAAACGATGGAATGAAAAAACGATGTTTAAAGCTTAAAAAATAAAATAAAAAATGATGTCGTTTGTCGGTAAATCGTCGGTACTTACCAACCAGTTTCCGACAAAACCCAACATTTAGTCGGTAAATTGTTAGTAATTACCGACCATTTTCCGACCAAAACCTTTATTTTATTGTTATTCGGTTATATAAAGGTGCATTTTATGGACGTGCATAAGTGAATCTATTTGTTCATAAGTATATATATATGTTATGTACACGTGTATGTGTCGTAATGCATACAAGCATGCACACATATACACACACACATACATAGACTTATTGAATAACAAAAGATTGTTTTAAACAACGAATCCTAAAAATGTACCCACACGTATGTGCGTGCCTAATACGTATAATTTGTTCCACACAATTATGGGAACCACCAAATCAAAAGACAATATAAAGGCAAGGAAGGACATTGAACTTATTTGTAACCGACCTCTTCTAAACCTCATCCATGGTAACAATGGGAAGATGATAAAACATAAGGGAGATTACACTCTTTCGAAATACGACGTTAAACGAGTCTGTGCATGGTTAAAAGAGCTTAAATTTCCGGATGGGTATGCGTCAAATATAGGGAATTGTGTAAACATTAAAGAGAACACTTTGTATAGTTTCAAAAGCCATGACTGTCACATGTTTATGCAACAATTGCTTCCACTTTCTATTAGAGGGTTTGTTTCAAATGAGATTTACGAGGCTGTCACAGAGTTGTGTATGTTTTTCGGGTCTTATGCTCAAAAACATTGCATCTAGATGACTTGTCTAAAATGAAGCGCACCATAGTCCAAACCGTTTGCAAGTTGGAGAGAATATTCCCTCCAAGTTTCTTTGATTCCATGGAACACCTAGTCATTCATCTAGCTGATGAAGCTTTTCTTGGTGGCCCGGTGCAATACAGATGGATGTATCAATACGAGAGGTAATCAAACTATTTGTAATCTGTATGTAACATTTCTTTTAGGATCTATTTAGTATTCCTTAACACTTTCTTGATAATTTGTAAATATAGGAAGTTGGGCCTGATAAAAAGAAGAATTAGAAACAAAGCAAGGGTTGAGGGCTCAATCGTTAGGGAACACTTAGTGATGGAACTAGCTAATTATTGTTCTCTATACTTTGCCTCAACAATTCAGACAGGCCATAACCGAGAGCCGCGAAATTTCGAACCAGATCATATTAGCTCTTCAACGGGAGAGCCTCAATTAAGTGTGTTCGACTTTCCATCAAGAAGATTATACGAAAAGGGTGGCAAGCAAAGAGTCTTGAGTTTTGAAGAACATCATAAGGCTCACACCTATGTTCTACTGAATTGTCAAGAAGTTACCCCTTACGTTATCGAGTTTGATAGAGTGGCGCCACATTTGTATCCAAATGAGCGGGCTTCGTGTCTTAGAGATAAATATTTTGCTGACTGGCTTAAAACATGTGTAAGTAAAACTAATTAAATTGTAGTGATAGATAAGTGCATCATTAACCAACTCAATGCGTGTATGTTCTTCAATATAGGTAACGACGGGCTCATTTGGCGGATACGCCAAACATTTGGAAGTTTTAGCAAGGAAACCATCATATTATGCTCAATTTCATAACGGGTACTCTGTAAATGGTTTTAAGTTCCACACGCGAGAATATGTCAGGGGACATGTGACCAATAACTCCGGCGTATGTGTGAGAGGGGAGGCATATAACGCCGAAGAGTGTGACTATTACGGCTTATTGGACGAGATACTAGAGCTTCAATATTATGGACACGGGCGTTCAACTGTTGTACTGTTCAACTGTTCTTGGTTTGATGTCAAACGAGGTGTAGTAGTTAACAAAAATAAGTTGGTGGATGTGAAATCTAAGTCCACACTTTTAATTAATGACCCATTTGTCTTGGCATCACAAGCGGAACAAGTGTTTTATACACAATACCCTTTTGTGAAAAGTGATATAAAGATTTATGGGCGGTTGTCAAGACAAAAGCCCGACACATATATGAAGTCTCCGAACCTACAACTCAAGTCGTGGATGATGACAACATGGAAAATAATGGGATCCTTCAAATTGATGAACGGTTTGAGTTACCGAATCAAGTAACTAGTAGTCAACCCTTGTGCCTTGTGAGAGATACCAATATGGTGGCGCAAATGATTAATGAAGAGGATGAAGAATTTGAAGATACAGAAGATGCATCAGATGATGATGAAATGGTTTATTCTGACCACTCTTCTGATGAAGAGTGATGACTTGATTGTTAGGAATATTGTTTGTTGTTGTACACTTTAAATTATTTGTGGTTTATCATATGGTGTGTCCTCATTAATCATTTACTATGATATGTTTTCTTAGTTATATATATTAATATTAATTTATCTAACCTTTTTTGTTTTTTTATGTAGGTACTTGGTGGGGATATCCTATATTATGATTGGTCGTGGACGTGTCCCTAATCCAAGAGATGTATCATCTAGTGGTGGATGTGGGCTTGCATCCATCCCTAGTGGTGGACGTGGGCGTTCATTGGATTCTGGTATTGGACGTGGGCGGGCGTCTGATTCCGCTGCTGGTCGTGGACGAGCATCTAATTCTGGTGTTGGTCGTGGGCGGGCGTCCGACCCTGGTGGTGGACGTGGGCGAGTGTCTCACACCGGTGTTGGACATAAGCGGGCGTTGGACTCCGGTAATGGACATGGACGTGCATCAGTATCTAGTCATAGGAGGGGCAAGAACTTAGAGTTGGAGACCCGTGGGTACCCACGGTGCAAACAAAAGTAAATTAAAATTTACAAAGTTCAAAAGTAAAATTAAATTAATAGTTTTAACATGCAATTCCAAACAAAACAATCAACTACCATAAAAAAATAATTATAATTTAAAAATCACCAACTAATTAAAAAAACAATATGGAAAGTCGTTAAGAAATAAATAACCATTCAAAGTTATCAAATTATAACATTATAATGAAAAAAAAATAGCAAAGATAATGTCAAACACGAAACTATAGTATCAAAAAACAAAATCCGGAAATAAAACATACGAGATTACTAAAAAAAAATTAATCATCAAATAAAATTAACAAAGCCAGCGTTCTGCAAAGCCTTCTTATGCTTTCTTCCATCAAAATGTGCGTTCGGGTTTGGTTGACTGGTACATTGGACATGGCATAGACCACAATAGAACATATCATGGCCGTTAGCATGTGCAACCTATACAAAAATCAATACAGATAAAAAGGTATTTAATTTTACGTAATATAAGTATATATATATATATAAAAAGTTATATATATATATATATATATATATATTAAATCTAATACCTTGGATTGATGTTTTTTACCATTAACATGTTGTGCATACTGGGCATTGTCCAGACATTGGACGTCACAAACTTGACAGTAATTCGCTTGTTGGAGAACTGCACCGTTGGCAATCATATGCAAGAACCTGATATCCATGAGTACCTATAAAAACAAACCGATTTTTTTACTATTTCGAAATTGTTTAAAACAAAATAATCATAAAGTTAATTTGTAATGTAATATTAAATGTCAACAAACTTTCAAATCTTGTCTTGTATTGCTATGAAAGTAAGTATATAAAAAACAAAACAATAAAAATAAATTAAATAGAAAATAGAAAAAAAAAACAGAATAACAAACCTTGTTTGCAGAATGAATGGTGGTCAAATTTTCGGAAGAATCAAGAATGTGGCAATGGAGAATGACTTACGCATGTTTATATAGATATTAGGGTTTTAATATATATTTTTGTTAACTTTGTATTTTGAGTAACAATTAATTACAATATAAATTTAAAAAAATTATAACAATTATATTTTCGGTAATGTAGTAAAAAAAAATTATAAGTTTAAAACATATCATGAAAGAAAATATAACATGAGAACTTAGTATAATCCTAAATTTTTCAATTGTAATTTTGTTGTGCTTGTTAAACATGTAATTTGAAAAAGAGGTAATGCAAATAAATCTAATAACTAAAAAATCTTTCACCAAACAAAATAATAGGATACTTTAAAAAAAAATAGGTAAACATAGAATGTTGACAAAACATAATAATAGTGAATGACTAAAGACATTAAAATAGGTACAAAATATAAAATTATGAATATGTTCGTAAGATACATTGCAGCAGGGTAACTTCCTAGTATCTTGACATTGAAAACTGAAAAAAAAAAAAACATATCGACATCAGTTATTTTTAATGTGGCATTAGCATAATAATTAAAATTGTAACAGAAAAAAAATAAAAGAAAACAATAAAAATGCGGCTTACAAAAATTTGTCATAGCTGTCCAAAAATCTCCTTGTAAACAACATTTAAAGTACGGTTAGTTACGCTACCATCCTTGTCTAATATTAATAGCTTTAATCCATTCCTACTTTTGACTCTTGGTAATGCAACATACAATTGTCCATGTGTGAAAACCAGATCTTTCAAATATAACCCAACTTTAGATAGCGACTGTCCTTGACTCTTGTTTATTGTCATAGCAAAAGACACAGAAAGGGGAAACTGTCTTCTTTTAAACTTGAAAGGAATCTTTTTATCAGTCGGCGTAAGACTAATTCTGGGAATAAATGTCCGCATTCCAATGTTACTACCTGAAATAATTCTGGCTTCTATAACACGCTTTCCCAATTGAACAACTTGTAGTCTTGTTCCATTACACAAACCACTTTTTTGATCGATGTTTCTGAGTAACATGACGGGAACACCAACTTTCAAAATCAATTTGGTTTGGAATTCCCGAAAACTTAAGGCTATTAAGAACATCAGGTGAATATAAACTCTCATCGACTTCTTCATCAATATTTTCTGATTGACATACACTGTCTGAACTTAGATATTCCATTTCCTCACCAGGAAACAAAGCAAGCAAACGATCATTAATATCTTCAACAACTTCATTCTTTGGTGCCAAAATAGCTCGTTCTTGAAAAAAACCTGGAATACTAAAATTCTCTAAAATCGATGGATAAACAAACGATATCAAATCAGAAATAGGATCCAACGATTGAGTAATTAATAAGTCATTAGATATATCAATCATATATTGATCCTCATATTCAGATCCAACCTTGCCTTCACCTATATCCAAAAGCCAGTTTGCAAAATTCTTTGTTTGGTCAACCTCGGTTGCAGTGTTGCCACAACTTAACCGCATATTTTTTGTTAACTTAAGGACTTTGCATTCATGCCAAATGCATGAAGAACTTAATGAAGCATTAACGATATCATGTCTACTTCCATTCGGAACTACTGGTAGAATTTGTCTGAAATCACCCCCAAAAACAATTACCTTTCCACCAAATAGGACCTTTGAATTTTTATCATTGTCAACACCAAAAACGTCTTTTAAAGTTCGATCTAATGCTTCAAAGGCATGTTTATGAACCATTGGTGCTTCATCCCAAATAGCCAAATCTGTTTTCTTAAGCAATTGGGCTATGTCACTATCTGGTGTTATGAAGCATAAAGAATCCTCCATTAGGTTGATCGGAATTGAAAACCTTGAGTGCGCAGTCCTACCGCCTGTTAATAGTAATGAAGCAATACCACTCGAAGCGACATTCAAAACTATTTTACTTTTTGATCTTATGGATGAAGCTAATGTTTTCCATAGAAAAGTTTTACCCATACCCCGTATCCATAGACAAAAAATACACCACCTTTTTTTTATCATCAACAGGTTGTATTATTGAGTTATAAACATTTCTTTGCTCATCTGTTAGCGAACCAAACATTTCTTCAAATTCCCCTTGCAAAACATTTGTGTCATATCCCAATTCCTCATTAATCAATCGATTGTTTGAAACGTATATTGAGTCATCATCAGGATATGGCATATCTGTGAATTTTCGAAGAGAGGAACTATTGCGCAACAAAAAGTTTTCAATACCAAGCAAAGCAAAGTTCTTAATCTGATCTTCAGAGAGTCTCAAATCTATATAAATTTGTGTAAGAAAAATGTAGTCAGGAATATTAAACTATTTAATTTTTGATACAAAATTAGAAAAATTTTAATAAGTAATTAACTTTACTGATATACGTAGAAAATCATACCTGCACAACCAGTGTCTTTTCTTCGTTTACGTAGAATGTCTTCAGGCAACTCTTTCCATGTGCTTTCCCATACAAAGTTTGGTCTAGATAGACTATTAGATGTTAACATAGTGGCAAATAAGTTTCTCAAATAATCACCAGATCCTGCATGGAATGCTTCCTGTATTGCTTCAATATACTCAGAATCATCATCCAAAAGTCCCATAGCATAACACGCATCTCTATATGTACCATAAAGATGTCCATTGACAGTACGAATATCTTCAAATGATGTTGGCCCTTTAACCTTATTTAACAGAATTCTTAAAAAGTAACCTTCACCAACAGCAGGCGACACAGCATGAATACGACCAACTGACTTGTTTCTTTGCCTTGGTTCCCAACATCGCTTGTCACTTTTCCAAACATAGTTTAACGGGAATTGCACGTAGGTAAGTTGTCTTGCGTTGTCATCGGTTTCATTGCGTTTCATCCAACCTAAAAACATTAATGAAGCGACAGATGGCTTGTTAAGTACATCATCAATGTCTTCACCAGCACCATAAACAATTTTTTGTTGTCCAGGAAGATGGAAAGGTAACCTCATTACAGGAGGTGCTGGTTTGATCAATTTAGGGTACTATATTCATTAGCTATTTCTGTATCTTATCCTAATTTGTTTTAAATGTGTATTTATAATTTACTTTTTTATAAGACACGCTATAATTGGGATCAAGCAAATGATGAAGCCATTATAGGAGGATTTGAAAATTTGTTAAAGCGCCGTTATGCGGACATAATGTCAGATTACCGTCACGAATCAACAAAGAAGGCTAGGGATGTTGGTGGTCATGTTTTCTCTGATGATAACCTTGATTTTGAAGCAATGCGTAAATTTCCTCCCCGCTTCATACACGCTGACATATGGAATGAGTTGTGCACGGTAAACAAGATAATACATTATGGTTTTTTGGTTGTATTTTATTCCTTTTTGTATTATCATACATGTCTTTTTACTCTTTTATAGGTATGGGACACAGAGGAGTGGCAAAAGAAGTCCGAGAAAGGGAGAAAAAACTGCAAGAAAGCTGACAATGATGATGTGATATCCCGACATACAGGGGGTTCAAGGGGCTATGATGAACACCGCATCATCTTGGTAAGCTAATTATACGAGCACTTTAATTGTTACAATTAAAGACGTTATTGTGAAATTAATCATATAAATAGAGTTTTTTACTCAAAATTCTGTTTATTCTTAAATTATTTGTAGGAGCAAAAGTTGGGCCGACCACCCACATTTAGGGAACTCTTCCTTGCAACCCACCTTACCAAAGAGTCCAAGAAATTTTTTTGGGAGGGATTGTATGATGAAAGCTTAGAGGGGGCTGAGTTTTGCACTGCTCGATCGCAAATAGCATATGTAAGATATTTTATATCAATTTTTGTATGTGTATATATACATATATATAAGGTTGCAGAAGTCGCTAGGCGCTAGGCGGGCGGTGAGGTCTAGCCTAGGGGCTAGTCGGGACTAGGCGGAATTAGGCGTTTTGGTATTTTTATATGCATATTATATATATACACACACGTAGATTTATATGAAAAAAATACTTAGAAAGTCACATAATACTTTAAATTACGAATAGTTCAAACGTCAATATAACACAAACACAGACCCTAAACTGTAAACAAAGACCCAAACTTCATTCAACACTCAAACACAATAACTGATAACTGATGAACAAAAGCTGAAAATCAGGAAAAAAACAGAGAACTAACCAGAAAATCCCACGAAACTGATAACTGATGAACAGAGCAGCAGCGGCAGCCTTGATAATTGATGAACAGAGCAGCAGCAGCCGTTGAATGATTAAGAGTAGCTTTTTTTGAAAGGGAATGATAAAAAGTATGCAAAATGATAACCTTGGCTGAGCAACAGCAGCAGCCTTGATTGCTGCTGTTTATTGTGTGTTTTTTTAGGAAGAATAGGGTAGGGTTAATAATAGAATGGGCTGTTAGTTTTATTGGGCCTGAAAATTGTAAAAAAAGACCCGCCGCCCAGCCCGCCTGGCCCACCGCCCAGCCCGCCTAAAACCGCCTAGAGCCCGCTTAATCGTCAAACAGCCTAATTCACCGCCTAGGTCATTTTTCCGATAAAAGTCACCGCCCAGCGCCTAGGCGGCCGCCTAGGGTGCTTTTTGCAACCTTGCATATATATTGTATATATTTTTAGCGTAATAGCAACTATGTTTTTATTTGTTGTAGGAGGCGTATGAGAGATCCATGGTTGAGAAGTATGGGGAAGATGTCACGCAACATCCGGTCGGTGATGCTCAGTTGTGGGAGCGTGCGCAAGGAAGGATTGGATTTGGGATAGGATCTTCGGATCCTTGTTTCATCATTACCGGCACAATGTCTTCATCATCCGGGTCTGCGTCCTATGCTGATTTCCAGTGCTCGCAAGAGAAGGTAATACTAATATTAATAAGTTATATTATACAACTTTTGACCTTAGTAATGCTGATCACCATAGCAATATCTCCCCTATACTAGAAGCAGTTGTATTTAACTATGAAAATTTAGGAAAATGGTGAAGTTACTGTTTAATAAATTGCTAAACTTGTTTGGTCTAATCTTTATTTCTTTTTTGATGTAGGGTTTCTATGTTTGATCTTGATTACCTACAAATCCTTTTACAAAAGCTAAATTGTTACTGTAATATTCTAAATGTCTTGGAGGTTGTATGCCATATAAAGACACTTTGGGTGACATTAAAACCCATATCATATTTTGCTAAATCCGACCAAAAATTGACCAGTTACGTTCATAAAAAAAGTAGCCAACTTATAATGTGTATGTTGTCTTGTTGACAAGATCACACATAGTCAACTAAAATGATTCCGATAGCGCGGGGTAGACTTCTAATATATATATGTATATATGTTAACTAATATTTTATATTTTAAACAATTGTTTAGGTGAAAAACTTGCAATCTCAAGTGAATATGTTGCATAACCTAGTTGAAGAGGCTCAACAACAAGTGAGAGAAGAAATGAAAGTAGAAATGCAACGACAAATAGTCGAGCTATTGAAACAATTGGGTCATCCAAGCAATCCGCCATCGTAGTCTAGTTTACGTTTGTTATCCTTTCTCGTTGAACTTGTAGTTTGATAACCGTGTCGTATTTTGTTAGGGAACTTGTAATTTGACAACGGTGTCGTATTTTGCTAGGGAACTTGTAAATTAACAATGGTGTCGTATTTTGTTAGGAACTTGTAATTTGATAACGGTAAGTAATTTGTAGTTTACCTTGTGAACGGAGTATCATAATCGTATCTTAATTTGCAGATTAGTATAGCAGGGGTTTTATAAATTATTTTTTGCATTTTAAGATGGAAAAAAAATGATTTTTGTTAGAATAATGGTTACAAACTAGTCGGAAGTTTGTCGGAGAATCTACTGTGTTTTTTGTCGGAAATTTGTAGGAAACTTCGTCGGAAGTTTGTTGTGCTTTTTGTAGGAAATTTGAAGGAAACTTCATCGGAATTTTGTCGGAAAAGGTTGTCACAAACTAGTCGGAACTTTGTAGGAGAAACTTGGTCGGAACTTTGTGGGAAATTTCGTCGGAATTTTGTCGGAAAAGGTTGTCACAAACTTGGTCGGAACTTTGTAGGAAACTTTGTCGGAATTTTGTCGGAAAATATTACCGACTAGTTTTTCTGACTACATGACCCAGGAACTTCCCTTCCTTGAACCCAAAGGAGCACTTTACTGGATTGAGCTTCATATTTATCCCTCAGAGGTTATCAAAAGTTTCTCGGATGTCTTTGATCATTGCCTTTCCAGACTCGCTTTTGATGACTAAGTCATATACGTAGGCTTCCATGTTCCTCCCGATCTATTTGGATAAGGCCTGATCTACCAACCGTTGGTAAGTGGCTCCTGCATTTTTCAAGCCAAGGGGCATCTTTTGGTAACAAAAGATCCCCTTATCGGTGTGGAAGGCTGTTTTCTCCTCGTCTTCTTGATTCATTTGAATTTGGTGATACCCATTATAGGCATCCAGGAAGTACTTGTATTGGAAGCCAGTGAGGGACTCGACCTTCCAATCAATTTCGGGTAGAGGGTAGCAGTCTTTAGGGCAAGCTTTATTAAGATCCTTGAAGTCTACGCACATCCTCCAAGTTCCATCTTGTTTGGCTACCATGACTGGATTCGACACCCATGAGTGGTATTGGACCTCCCTTAAGATGCCAGCTTCTACCAACTGTTCAACCTCTTGACATGCAGCCTGGCTCCTGGCAGGGGCCAAGCTTCTTTTCTTTTGGATGACAGGTTTATAGGAGGAAGCTATGTTGAGGGAGTGCTCAACCAAATCTCTTGGGACCCCAGTCATATCTCCGGGACACCAGGAAAATACATCTTGGCTTTCCTGCAAAAGGTTGATTAGTTCAAACATAACCTTATCAGGGAGTAGGTTGCTTACTTTGATGGTTTGCTCTGGATAGGCAGGGTTTATGCTGACTTCTCGAATGGGATTGCCGACTGGTGCCTCTATCTCCCGAGGGTGTTTGGCTTCCTCCACGGAGGCTATTAGAAGGGCTTCGGCTGACGGCTTCAAGGTGGCAATTCCGTTGGGAGTTGGAAGCTTCATGAGGCCATGTGTCGTTGATACTACAAAATCAAAGGTGGCAATGCCCATTCTTCCAATAAGGATGTTGTAGCTCGACGGGTATCTGATTACGGAGAAAGTCAGCTCCTCCGTCCTTGATAGGTCCCCATCTCTGAAACAGACGCTTAGGGTGAGCTTCCCTAGGGGATGTACACGTTCCCCAGAGAAACCCACAAGAGAGGCGTCTAATGGTTTAAGTTTGGATCTGATTTCTAGGCTCAGTGATTCGAAACATCGTTCGTACATTACCTCCGACGAGGCACCACAGTCCATGTACACCCTGTCTACTGGAAAGCCATCCAGTTCAGCTTCTACTATCACGGGGGTAATGATCAGTTCATCTGGAGCAGGGGGAAGGCAGATGTATTGTTTGTTCCAAGGCTCGGTACGAGCCCTATTGATCTGCTGGGACCCTTCATATCTGATCATGTTGACCTCTTTGTCTTTCTTTCCATCATCCTTCCTTCCCTTGATATCTTTGATCAGGTGAGCCAGTTCACCGGACTTAACGGCCTCTTCTATTCTCTTTTTCAAATGATAGTAGTCGTTTGTGTGGTGTCCGGTGTCGTTGCGGAAGGCACAGTGCTTGCTGGCATCCCTCTTGTTGGTTGGCTTGGACATGGGTCTTGGATGTCGAAAGGTGTACTTGACCTCCTTAGTGGAAAGTATCTCCTGAGGGGTCTTGGTGAGGATTGTGAACACGTGCCTTTCTCTTTCCTAGTACCTCCCTGATCTGGGAGACCGTCGTCTTTCCTCATTCCTTCTGGACTCGAATGGTCTACCGGTTCGTCTCTCGTTGTAGGGTTGGAAACTAGGTCTTCGGGAGCTCGTTGAGCTATCTTTCCAGCTTCCCCGATCCCGTTTCCTGGTATCCTGCCGAGTGAGAGCTTCTTCTCCCCGAAGGAAGGCTTCTACTCTTTCGAAGGACCCCTCCATGGTTTGGGGAACATCTTCATGAAATCTTCTTAACAAATTTTTCGGACGAATGGCCCCCATGAACCCCGACACTCGAATCTTTTCCGTGGCACCACTATATTGTAGGCCCTCCTCTTATATCTTTCGATGAAGCTACGGAGATCCTCGGGTTCCCCTTTTTGGATCTGATACAGTATGGCGCATCTTTAGTGCACTTCCTTAGGGGATTAAAGTTGAAGGTGAAGCTTCTCCTCAGATCATCAAATGAGGAGATACTCCGAGCTGGGAGGCCACAAAACCATAAACGGGCTGGCCCCACCAATGTTTGCATAAACATGTGGCAGCACTTAGCATTGTTCAATTTTTCCACAGTTGCTGCTCCAGAGAAAACGTTCAGGTGGTCGTCAGGATCCTCGGTCCCATCGTATGTTTTCACGTTAGCCGACATTTTGATATTATTGGGGAAATCAAAGTGTGCTATGTGCTCGGCAAAGCATTCCAACGACTTGAGACGGTATGGCTCTAAGGGGGTAGCCTCAATTTTGGCTTCTATCGTAGAGGTTTGAGCAAGGGGTTGGGGAACTCCCGGACCCTGACCTCCAGGAAGAAATGTTACTGGTACTTGGTTCAAAGGAAGTGGGTACTGCCACGGGTACCCTCCAGGCCATGCAGGGAAATATGGCGGTATATAAGATGAGTATTGAGGCTGTGAGTAGTTGGGAGATGTCGTTCCTGAAGGGGTAACAGGTCCTCCAGCAAGACATCCAGCTCCTACCAAGGAGGTAGCCACGGCACTGCTGGCTAGTGGTAGGGACCTTAGAGCTTCTACATAGGAGAGAGGTGTTGAAGACGACAAGGAAACTCGTGTGGTTTCCAACAACTGTCCTGTCGTGTACTCTTGGACCCCGGGGGAGAGCACAGTACTGCTAGGACCTTCCCCTAAAAAAAAAATACCTCCCTGACTGTTCAAGTAGGGGTGAGGATTCATGTTGATACGTTGGGTTGCTGGGGATGTGGTAGTTCCCCACAACGGAGGAGCGGGTGAGAGGGTGACAGTAGGTTCCTCGTCATAAGACAACCTGACTTTTACGCCTCTAGACCTCTCCTCTCGCACATAACCATTCAGGAGGTCTCGGAGTTGCAAGAAGTTCCTTCGTACTCCCTCCAGGGTGATATCCATTCGTTCGACAGGTAACAACACGTCGTCTCTAGGAGACGAATAAACAGCCCTTGAGGCCGGTGGAGTTTGGTAGTTAAGCATGTCTCCTAGAGACGGTTCGATGTGTGGTCCGTCCGTTCCAGGTGTTTTGTGGCCTGTTGCGTCACCGGAAGTGTGACTGCTGGCCGGTGTTTCTGGAAGACCCCCATCTTGGTGGCTATCTCCACCGGTCATCACAAAAGAAGGTTACTTAGGAACAAATGGGACTTTAGAACTTTCCTCAGTTTTGTTCAAAGTAGCGACAGCCCCACGGTGGGCGCCACTTGATGCTACAACAAGAAAAATGACCGGGATTAGGTTAAGAGATGTATAGGATTATAAGTTAAAGGTATGTTAGGTTTAAGTTATGGTTTAGTTCTAGCTCCTGGAAGGACCTGCACAAGGTAGCAGACACCGTTAGCCTTAACGCAGGAGGGGGCCTCTTGCGTTTGGACTCCGGCGTGAGAATAAGTATATATTCGATTGGAGTTAAGGAATAATGAAGTAGAGAGTGTTTGAGTAAAGAGAAGATGTGAGAAGTGGGTGTGTGGAATGACAACCTAAGGGTCTCCTTATATAGACAGCGAAATTCTGCCTAGGAGCTCCCTTATGGTAGCATCCTTACTATACCTGGTTATGATTGACTCTCTTTATGTTCCCTACAGTGGACTTTGCCCATTTGGTACACTTTCAGCTTTTACTACTTCCTAGGCATGGCTTGGAGCTGTGTGATGTTTTGTCTTATGCCTATAGTAATAAGCCAAAGTACCTTTTTACATTTCCAATGATTTTACTGTTTGCTTTCTGGTGCATAGCTACCGTATGGCAGCCAGGCTGCCTTATATTAGTTGTTCAGCTCCAATAAGTCAGGCAAACCTTAATACTTTACTTTGCTTTATTTTTTGATAAGGAATTAAACGTGGTCGTTTTAGGACCCACGTCATCAGAAACCATTTTTATAAAAAATGGAGAGAATTTGAGATATCTAGGAGCTGAGTTTCGGTTTGATAAAATGTATGTATATAAAATCTTGAAATTATTTTGATTATTTCCTACAGTTCCCTAACAGTAAAAAAGAATGGAGCCCATAAATTTCAAACTTTCAGGCCCGTTAAGGGATTGGCTAGTCATTTAGTAGCGTCCCCCTTATGACGCCTATGCCCTATGGTGTGCCGGATGCTACCCAACAAAGATGAATGGGGGCATTACTCTACACTGCCTAGTCTAAGTAGAAACACGATCCGTAAAGGAGAGATGAAAGGGTCCGTAAGCCCATACTACTTACTAATCACACATATAGCCCCACATGTATACCAGTTTTCGCCATGACATTTTTACAATTGTGGCCATTAATTGTTTTTATTGTCTAGCAAGCCAAATACGAAAAATTCTTTCCTAATTACACAAATTTATTTCCATTACATGATACGTCTTTTTCACAATTTATTTTAGAAAAAGGGTTAATCATGCATCGACCCATCACTCAACATGTGTTTGCTAGACAATGTCGATCTTTTAAGATAGTTTTTAGTATTATACCGGCATGTTAAAATCCAGTGTATGTCTATATATATGATAGGATGAGAGTATGCAAAATAAAAAAAACGGTTCCGGCTCCATACCGTGGAACTTGGAGAGACCTTGGTGAAATGAATTAAGTTATTATTTGTGTATTCACATCACTCTTAAATTGTGTCCGAATGGGTTTACCTACGTGTTGTAGCGAGATCCACAAATAGGTTGCAATACAACATTATGATACTTAGGTTTTTGTCGCAAGTTACGTAAAAAGAATAGAAATTTGCACACTATATTTTAACAGCACCGCCACTTACAACTGATTGCAGTTCACCACAAAAATCATGTACTCATTGAACAAATCTTAATAACCAAAGGTATGTTACTGAAATAGACCAATATGAACATAAACATCACTCTTGTGTAAGCTGTCCGGACATTGCATAACTATATAACTGTGTCATTTAAGACACCTTGCTAAATGATAAAGTTCATTTACATGACAAAAGCATGTAGTAATAATATGATATTTTATACTGTTGGATCAGTTTGCTCTTTTTGCTAAGTAAGAACTTGCTATCTTGACACTTAAGTGTTTAGCAAGTCCTTGTATATCAGATTATAAGCACAGCGGAATGTATAAGTTAAAGCAACACTTTTTATACTAAGGAAGAGTTATTACTCCCCCTTGATGATTGAAACTAATGAATGACAAGTATTTATTATGAATCTAAGCAGTAAATGAGAATTAGATACTTAGACAGATTCACAATAAATACTGAAATGGAATAGAACAGTGAGAGTGTTTGAAGGATTTTTCTATTAAAATCAATGTCTAAAATAGAAGGTTGAAGCCTCCTATTTATAGACGTTTACATACATGTATCTTGCCCAAAAAGCAAGTACAGAAACAACAGAAACAAGTTGCACAAGTTGCAACATTGAAACTAACAAATACAGCTAAAAGTAATAATAAACAATAAAACTACTGATGCAAAAGGCGGTGGAAAATATCTGATGCTAAGTGTTGATGAATGACAAACTACTGATGAGTAGTTTGTCTTCAGTACTTCTGAAGTGAACTTGTCTGGTTTGGACTTCAGAACTTCTGATGAAGTTTCTTCTTCAGCACTTCTCATATCTTCTCTTCAGCAGTTCTTTGTTTTCTTTTCAGTACTTCTATACTTAGCCAAAATGACAGAAGTGAATTAGACTAAGGTTTCCAAAAGTGGTTTCACCAATCCTCTTTGTCCTAACAATCTCCCCCTGGATTGATGAAGCCAAAACCTTACTAATTCCTTATGTTTTTCTTCTGTCTTGAACAATCTTCCATATCTCTTTGTACATGGTGTTCTTGAGCTGGTTTAACTGACCATCAGATAGAGATCCTCTCTGTGGTTCCAGATGTTGAATTGTGAGCAGGTCTTGTGTTGACAGTTTCTTCAGATCACTGATCTTCTTGTAAGCCCTACTTGAGAGGTCTCTTCTTGTCAACAATACTGAGTTGTTATCAGTAAGTGACCATCTGATGATAGGTATCTTTGACTTGTTAAAGTCAGAAGAATAGGGAACCAGACTTGTCCCTTGGGTTGATGGTCCTGAGTGTTGGATGCTTTCAGTTTCAGTTAACCTCAGGTGGGAGTCTCTTCCTTGTTGTTGTTGCATATCAGGCATCTGAACAGTTGGGAGATGGTGTTCAGTCACTACTCTGGTATGCATCTTTTCTTTGATGGTCTTTTGGATTTGGTAGGCAAAAGTGGAAGGATCCCTGAATTGTGTTAACAGAGGTTTCTCCTCAATGTCAAAATCTGAATGGACTATTGAACTTCCTTCAAGTAGTACCATTTTGAAGTCAGTTTTGACATTGTCCTCTGCCTTCTTTCTCTGAGTAGCAGGTCTTCTTGTTGATACACCAGAAGTTCTAACTACTGATCTTGAAGGATCAGCAGTTTGAAATTTCTCTGGATTTGCAGCCTTGGCAGCCAAGTATTTTCTGTAAGTATCCATTAGTCTTTCTTCTTTCCATCTGGATACTGAGGCTTTTGAACCATAGCCCTCTGCTACTAATTCTTCTATTATCTGGGCTCTCTTGGCCTTTCCTTCTTTGCTTGTGGCCAGTTTGTCTGCAAGCAGTTGTGCTCTTCTTGTCAGCTCTTGCATAGAGAGTCCTTTGAGTGTATAGGCTTTAGTCTTGCTGTTCTTGGTAGTGTAAGACACCAGTTGTTGTCTTTTATCTTGTTCAGCAATCTCATCAAGGCTAGCCTGCCTTTGAAGTTCAGCTTCATAAGCCTGAAGTTTTTCTTCATGGCTTAAATCTAGATCATCCCTTTCTTCCAGAGTTTTCCAAATCAGATCTTCTCTGGCCTTCTTGTTGGCTGCAACTAAGCTCTTCTCTAATAATTCAGCTGATTGAGAGATAGGAGAAGGGTTTAGTACAGTCATTGTTGTAACAGTTGTAGGCCTGATAGGATCAGATGTTGGTTGAATGGGAGCAGTGGTTCTGGAAGGGTCAGCAGTTTGAGGTTTGGAAGTGTTAACCTCTGATGGGTTGACAACTGCTGATGGTTTGTCAACTACTGAAGGATTGTCTTCAGTACTTTCTGATTCTTCATCAGAACTTTTGCCATCAGAAGTTTCTTCATTGTGCCTTAGGGATTCTTCAGATGTTTGGGTCTCATCTTCTTTTTCTGTGGCTTCAATCTCTTCCACTGAGACACCAAACTGTTTGGCCAGTTTTTCTTTCCTGGCTTGATCTTTTTGATCTCTTTCAAGGATGGCCACTCTTGCCCTTATCCTGGCTTGGAATGACTCCTTAGGTTCCCTGATTTTCTCCCCCTTTTTGGATTCATCAAGTTTAAGTTTTGAGGTTGAGGGTTGGGAGAATTGTCCTTGAAGATCAGCAATCTGTTTGCTGTTGAAGTCTATCTTGTTGGACAGATCATTCATCTTTGTCTTGATCACTCCAAATTGATTCTTGATAGACAGCTCCAAGTTAGCTGTGTATGTTTGGAAGTGATTTCTGATGAGAGTGTTCATCATGTGGTACAGGGGACCCTCTGGGCTGCATAGCTGGTTCAGGTCTATGCTTGTTTGCCCAGGGAATTGGGTAGGCATTTGTTGTGAAGGGGGTGTTTTTGGGAGATCCTCATGTTGTACAGAGGATGCCACTCTAGGGGTTTTAGGGATTGAGTGGGCTTTAACCTGTGCAGGGGTGACTGGCTTCTTGAGCCTGGATACCCCTGAAACAGGACCTTCATAAAGTGCTGTCAATTCAGTAGTTTGTGTTTGTGAAACATCATCCAAATTAATGGAATCATCTGAATCCCTGATGCTGCCCTCAATGAGGACTGTCTCAGTTAAATCATGAGCTGAGCCCAACTCAGTTCTCTCATGAACCTCTTGTTCTTGGTTCTGAGGATTTCCTACTTTAGGCATTAAGCCTTCATCAGTAGTTGCCACATCTGAGGTCTTAGCTATGTTACTTCTATCCTCAGATCCACCACTGGGTGGTAACTGAGTAGTAGCAGCCTCAGATGCCCCAAGAGTCTCTAAAATTGGGCTTAAAGACTCTGGTCCACCCTCATCTCTTGGGATAGGGCTAGAGATGTCCACATCCATGTCTGATGTTGTGGTTATGTCCCCTGTTTGTTGTGGTTGTAGGGGACTGACATAATCAGATGGGACCTTCTCTTTTAGCCCAGAGAGAAGTTTGGCAATTTCTATTGCCTCTTGTTTAGAAATTTGTGGGGTTGGTTCAGTAGTTTGGGCAATAGGTGAAATTTGTTGTTCAGCAGTTTCAAAAGAAGAGTGTGTTTCAATAGTTTTTCTAAGTCTTTTTCTTTTGAATAAAATGGTTATGGGTGCTCTTGGTGGGGTTTGAGATGGATGAGACTGAGAGGGTGTTTCAGTCTCACCTATTTGAAGAGCAGACTGCTCATGAGCATGTTCAGGCATCTCAACCTCCTGAACAGCTTTTCTTTTGGGTTGGTGGGTTTTTGTCTTTGTTGGCTTGGGCTTTTTGGCTTTTGGTGGTGTGAGTTTGGAAGATGTGGGCTTCAGGGGGACTTGTTGTTGTTCTCCCTGATCATCTTCTGGCCAGGCAGCCGGTTTGTTATGCCTTGAGTATGCTTGTGATGTTAAAGGATTTAAAGTTGAAATTTTTCCCACAAGCACCTCATTACCCAGTTCCCCTATTATGCATTGCATAATGAACCTTGGGTACAACAAAAACTTTTTCTTGGTATTATTGTGATGTAACACCAACTCATTGAAAAATAGTTTTGATGCCCTGAATTTAGTTTCATTCACAATAGAATGAAATATTGGTTGAAAAGTGGAGGGCATCTGGTCATAAGACCCTGTTTTAGGACTCAAACACATAATAATATAATGAAACAAAAGCTTGTATTTTGGTTCAAAATATTTTTTGAAGATAGTAGCATGGGAGAGAGTACCTTGATAACCACACTCTGTCATGGTTAGGTGAATATCAGAATTAGCAACATGGTCAGGGGCAGTTACATCATCCAGACCCAGTCTTGTTGCCAGTGTGGCCGGTGTGATGGTCAGTGGTTTCCCTTTTATTCTTGAGTTGAGGGAAATGACTTCATCATCTGCCGTCACCGTCTCAACATTTGCCCAGAACTCATTCAGAGTTTCAGTGTGAATTGGTGGGTTTATTGTGAGAGCAGTAAAATATTGGGATTTTACGACAAGATCAATGATCTCATCGTATTGGGACCAGCCTTCTTGTTTTTCAAGAAAGGCTCTTTGATTGTGTCCTTGCTTTAGAACGAGAGCCATGTGGTTTGGGTGTTGATCGAACAGTTGATTTGCAGGTTTTAGGTTATTGAGAGAGTTTTTGAGAGAGAAGGAGGGATATTTTTGAGTTTGAAAGGATAAGTGTGGAGAAAAGGTATTTATCAGAAGTTTTAACCGCTTGAATCTTCTTTATTAGAAGTTTTTAAACCGCCTTTGGTTAAAAATCTTTTTATCAGAGGTTTTAAACTGATTAGGTCAAACCTCTGATGATGGGAAAAGTCAGATTTGCCCTTTTGACTTAAACTGCTGATGAAGGATTACTTCATCAGTAGTTCCCATTTCCTCTTCAGTAGTTTTAACAGCTGATGAGAAATGTTTTTATAAATACTTTTATTCATAACTTCTGAAGGTTATTTTATCAGAAGTTACACACTTTTCAGAAATTATCCCCATACTGATGTTTTGTTCATCAGTAGTTTCTCTCTTTTCAGAAGTTTTGTTTCAGACTTTTTGTCTGTTTGTAAGTGAAAAATGAAAATTTGCAAAATAATAAAATAAACACTTACAAATTTAGCATCCCAAGCATGGATACTAACTTCTGAAATGTTGATGTGTCAAGGGGTTTTGTGAAGATGTCAGCTATTTGATTAGCTGTTGCTACATGCTTCACTTCAATCTTGCCTTTTTCATAGCAATCTCTTATGAAATGGTACCTAATCTCAATATGTTTTGTTTTTGAGAACTGTACCGGATTTTGAATGATGCTAATGGCAGATTTGCTGTCTACAAACAAAGGTGTCTTGGTCTCTTTGATTCCATAATCAAGAAGTTGATATTGAAGCCATTGTATCTGTGATGTACAACTTGCAGCAGCAATGTATTCAGCTTCAGCAGTTGAAGTTGCAACAGATGTTTGCTTCTTTGATTGCCATGACACTAGACAGTTACCCAGGAATTGACAACCACCAGATGTTGACTTTCTTGTCATCTTACACCCTGCATAGTCACTATCTGAAAAAGCTGATAACTTGGTATTGCTTGAAGCAGGATACCAAATTCCAAGTGTTGGAGTTCCTTTCAGATATCTGAAAATTCTTTTGACTGCTATAAGGTGTGATTCCCTTGGTGCTAATTGATATCTAGCACAGACACATGTTGAAAACATAATATCTGATCTAGAAGCAGTTAAGTATAAAAGGGAACCTATCATGCATCTGTACATGGTTTGATCAACCTGTTTTCCTTGATCATCAGGTTCAACTTGTGTGATTGGTGTCATGGGAGTGGAACATGATTTACAGTCTTTTAAAGAAAATTTGTTCAATAATTCTTTAACATATTTTGATTGATGTATAAAAGTTCCATTTGTTTGTTGCTTGATCTGCAGTCCTAGAAAGTACTGCAGTTCTCCCATGGTACTCATCTCAAATTTTGATTGCATGAGTTTCTTAAAATCATCACGCAGTTTTGTGTTTGTTGAACCAAAAATGATATCATCAACATAAATATGAACAAGTAAGACATGATTTCCAACATGTTTAATGAAAAGAGTTTTATCAATGGCACCTCTTGTAAAGTTATTTTTGAGTAAAAAGGTGGAGAGTGTATCATACCAGGCTCTTGGAGCCTGTTTGAGCCCATAAAGAGCTTTGTCCAGTCTGTACACCCACTCAGGATGAGAAGGATCCTCAAACCCAGGTGGCTGACAGACATACACCTCCTCTTTTATTTTTCCATACAAAAATGCACTTTTCACATCCATTTGATAAACTTTAATTTTGTTGGAAATGGCATAGGCCAGAAATAACCTGATGGCCTCAAGCCTTGCAACTGGAGCAAAGGTTTCATCATAGTCAATTCCCTCTTCTTGAGAGTACCCTTGAACTACCAGTCTTGCCTTGTTCTTGATTATCATACCAGCTTCATCTTGTTTGTTCTTGAAAACCCATATTGTGCCAATTGGTTGCTTGTTTGGAGGTAAGGGACAGATTTCCCAGACCTGTTGCTTGTTGAACTGAAGCAGTTCATCTTGCATAGCTTGCACCCAATTATTGTCTTTGAGGGCTTCCTGGTACTTCTTTGGTTCCAACTGTGAGATAAAGGCTGAAAATAGGCAAAAGTTGGAGAGCTGGTTTCTGGTAAGAACACCTGAAGCTATATCACCCATGATTTGATCAAGTGGATGATCTCTGTGTTCAATCAGTTGTTGTAAACCACTGACAGGTGTAGGTGGCTCTTGTTCTTCAAACAAACTACTGAGGTCTATAATATCTGGTTCAGCAGTTTTAGTTTCTTCAGTAGTTGCAGGTGCTGAAGCAGATGTTTGAGTTTGGCCTTCAGTATTTGTTGGATCAGAAGTTTGTGAAACTTCTGATGGTATTGAAGTTGACTTAATGACTGTTTGAGGAGTCCATGGTGTAGGATCCTCATCTTCAAACCTTTGATCACCATAATAAGTAGGTTTGGAAGGAGTAACAGTCTTTTCAGGTCCAAAGTGGAAGTTGTCAAGGTCAAAGAGTTCAGCAGGATGTGCTGGAATAAGAGTGTGTTTTGACTCATTGAACTTGACATTCAATGTTTCTTCTACTATCCTGGTGTGAGAATTAAAAACCTTGTAGGCTTTTCTAGTTGAAGAGTAACCAAGAAAGTAACCTGAGTCAACTTTGGCAGCAAACTTTGAAATAGATTCCTTGATGTTCAAGATGAAACATTGACACCTAAAAGCCCTGAAAAAGGAGATAAGGGGCTTCATGCCATGAAGAACTTCATAGGCAGTCTTGGAATGTCTCTTGACCACAAGAACTCTATTCTGAACATAACATGATGTGTTAACTGCTTCTGCCCAAAAGTACAAGGGCAGTCCAGAATCAGCTAACATTGTTCTTGCTCCTTCTATTAATGTTCTGTTCTTCCTTTCTACTACACCATTTTGTTCAGGAGTTCTGGGAACACTGTATTGTCTAATAATCCCTTTAGACAAACAGAATTCATCCAGAGTTTTGTTCCTGAACTCTGTCCCATTATCACTTCTAATGGTTTTGACAGGTAGAGAATATTGTTTCTCCACTTGTAGAATGAAGAACTTGATGATTTCAGCAGCCTCATCCTTGGAGAATAAGAAGAATACCCATGTGAATCTTGAGTAGTCATCAATGATGACTAAGCAGTACTTCTTCTTACCAAGGCTCATAATCTTGACAGGTCCAAATAAGTCCATATGGAGTAGTTGAAGACATGCAGTTGTTTTTGATTCTTCAATAGACTTATAGGAGGACTTATGCTGTTTTCCCTTTAAACAGGATACACAGTGTTCTTGACACTGGTATACTTTCAAAGGTAGACCTCTGACCAAGCCCATTTTTGTGACTTTATTTATGGTTTTAAAGTTCACATGGCCAAGTCTCCTGTGCCAGAGATCTGTTTCTGAAGTTGATGCCCTTGAGAAGAAACAGGCAGTGTTGTTCAATACTTTGTCTTTCTCAATGTCCACTGCATAGACATTGCCACATCTTTTGGCAATCAGCAAAGTATGATCTTCAATGATCTTCTCTATCAACTTCTGGCCTTCTGGTGAGATGATCTTGCATGCTGTCTTTGTGAAAAAGGAAGAATATCCTTTATCACACATTTGTGACACACTCAGCAAGTTGTATTCAAGGTTTTCCACCAGATTGACCTTGTCAAACTGTATTTTGCCAGAGGAGACATTGCCATGTCCTAGCACATATCCCTTAGCATTGTTCCCAAAGGATACAGATCCTTCTCTTTGGCTGATAAAGTTGTTTATCAGGTATCTGCATCCAGTCATGTGCATAGAGCCTCCACTATCAACATACCATATGCTGTTTAAGCCCCTGGAAACTCTCTGCACAAAATAGCAAATTAGTTAGATCTAGGAACCCAAGCCTGTTTGGCTTTGGGTTTGCTCTTGAAAACAGTTACAGTTTGTTCTTGACCAGGTTGAGAAATCCATGTCTTTTTGGCAATGGATTTTTCATTAAGAACCATGGTGGTATCCTTTTCAGGACCACCATCAACCTTGGTCATCAGTAGTTGTACCATGTTCATTAGATTTTGTATCTCAGCAGTTTGTGAAACTGCTGATGATTCAGGTCTAACTACTGACAAAGAATTTTGAGAAAAAGATTTTGGTTGAGATTTTATCTTTTTCTGAGAAAAGGTGTTTTCAGGTTGTTGTTTCTTGGGTTTAAAGATTCTTTCATAATCATTTCTGATTTGATTTCCCACAACCTGTTGTTTAATTTTTTGATTGAACTGAATTCCTTTTCTGTATCTACAAAATTCAGTTTTGTGGTTAAACAGACCACAAATTTCACACTCTTTTGCCTTTTGTTTTTGATCTAAAGGCAAATTTCTGACATTAGTGTAAAGATTTTGCTCATCAGTAGTTTTCAGGATCTCAACTCCTGATGTAGATGAAACTACTGATGGCTTGTTGTCAGATTTTGTAAATACTTCTGAAGTACTTTCTTTGAAAATGCCAGGATTTCTGTTTAGAAAGTTTTCATGGAAAGATGTGCAGTTTTTCCCTTCAGAAGTTTCATTTGAACCAATTCTTCTCCCATCTTCAGTAGTTTTGGGAGAGAAATCTGTTGGTGTTTCAACATGATGGTATCCTATGCCAAACTTAACATTTGAAGCACTTTGTTTGTTTAGCAATAATTGATACCCCTTACAAGATTCCACCCATTTTTCACATGTGATCCTGGTGTCAGCAAGCTCTTGTCTGACATCTCCCAGGTCATTTAGCATGATTTTAATTTGTGCTTGGGTTTCAATAGCTGAGTCAGTTAATTTAGAAACTTCTTTTGTTTTAGCACACAGTTTTCTTTCTAAATCACATTTTATCTGTGTGTATTTTCTTTCTAAATCATTGGCTTTACCTTGTAAGTGCACATTTGTCTCTCTTATGAGAGCAAAAGTTTCTTTGCAAGAATTTGAGCAAAGTTTTGTCAAAGATTCTTTTGATACCTGTGACAATGCAGATTTTGAAGTACAGCCTTCAAATGCCATTAAGGCAAAGTTCTTTCTGCCATTGTCTGGTTCTCCCCAGTTGATGTCAAACACTTTGTTGTCTGCATCAGGATTGCACTCTATGGTGTCAAAAGGGAGACTGCTCCAGTCAACATACCCTGAGGTGAAAAGACTTTGTTGAGAGGGTTGTTGAGGTTGTGGAGGATGTTGAGCAGCTGGAAAGGGAGGGATTGATTGTTGGCTCTGCATCTGTTGAGCAGGCACTTGAACATATTGTACTTGTGGCATGTATTGCTGTTGAGGAGCTTGTGCCTGAACAAAATGAGCACTCCCTTGAGTTCCATTATTCCTATTATAATTGGGGTTATAGTTATTTCCAGATTGTGATTGGTTAAAGCTAGAGCTTCTACACTCTCTAGCAAAGTGTCCCAACTTCTGACACTTGTGACGTCTCAATTTAGATTTGTCAAAACCAATTTTTGTATTACTGGTCAATCCTGGAAATTTCCTTCCTGACCTTTTATAAAACTTGTTAGTTTTAATGCTTAGCATGGCCAGTTGATGTAAAATGTCCATTTCTTCTAAGTCATCACTGCTAAAGTTTTTCAAATCATCCATGATAAAACATAGATTATCAGCAGTTTGACTTTGGTCATTATTGTCATAACCTGGGAAAGATCTTTCTGATGAGATCCCAGTTGTTATGTCAATATTGTCATAAGATCCATAGGAACAAGTTGGTGAATCTTGTCCCAAAAGTGCTGTACTACCTGGTAGGTAGTCATCAGCAGTTTTACCAGATGATTGTAATTTCTTCTTTTGATCAATTTCTCTCTCAAAAGTAAGTAATCTCCCATGGAGTTTTGTAAGAGTGAGGGAGCTAAAATCTGGTGAGGATCTTAAAACAATGGAGTATGTTTCCCATTTGTCTGGTAAAGACCTTAAAAATCTATGTAGCATAGACACTGTTGTATAGGTCTGACCATTTAACTTTAGCTCAGATATTAATGAGGAGAATCTTTCAAATTGTTGAGTTAAATTTTCCCCATTAATATGAGCAAATGTCTCATATTGTCGAGCTAAAATCTCTCTGGTGTTGGCAATCACCTCTTCAGTTCCTCCAAACTGTTCTTTAAGACAATCCCAGAGTTCTTTGGCACTTTCACAATGTAAAAGGCCAGAGTATATCTCATTTGGGAGAGCCATTGCCAACATAGAGAATGCTTTTGCATCTAGCTCAAGTTTTAGGAAATCATCATCTGTATATTCTTTTGGGTCCTTAGGGACCTTAACATTAGTTTCAAGATTGACATTTACTGGTTTGTGAGGACCATATATCACAGATCTCCAACAACCTGTGTTGGTTTGTGACAAGGTATGTGCCATTCTCTTTTGCCATATGTTGTATTCATTTCTTATAAGCATGGCAGGTTTAGTGGCAGAACCAGTATTATGTGGATCCATTTTAAAGAGTATAGATTTGTCAGATGACTCTTTTAAGTGATGGATGTTGATAAAAAGTGAACTTTTGATCTTTTTATTGAGTATCAATAAGAGCTTTGTGTCTGATTCTCAATTTGTTAGATTGATATGTGATCAGATAAACCAACGCTCTGATACCAATTGTTGGATCAGTTTGCTCTTTTTGCTAAGTAAGAACTTGCTATCTTGACACTTAAGTGTTTAGCAAGTCCTTGTATATCAGATTATAAGCACAACGGAATGTATAAGTTAAAGCAACACTTTTTATACTAAGGAAGAGTTATTACTCCCCCTTGATGATTGAAACTAATGAATGACAAGTATTTATTATGAATCTAAGCAGTAAATGAGAATTAGATACTTAGACAGATTCACAATAAATACTGAAATGGAATAGAACAGTGAGAGTGTTTGAAGGATTTTTCTATTAAAATCAATGTCTAAAATAGAAGGTTGAAGCCTCCTATTTATAGACGTTTACATACATGTATCTTGCCCAAAAAGCAAGTACAGAAACAACAGAAACAAGTTGCACAAGTTGCAACATTGAAACTAACAAATACAGCTAAAAGTAATAATAAACAATAAAACTACTGATGCAAAAGGCGGTGGAAAATATCTGATGCTAAGTGTTGATGAATGACAAACTACTGATGAGTAGTTTGTCTTCAGTACTTCTGAAGTGAACTTGTCTGGTTTGGACTTCAGAACTTCTGATGAAGTTTCTTCTTCAGCACTTCTCATATCTTCTCTTCAGCAGTTCTTTGTTTTCTTTTCAGTACTTCTATACTTAGCCAAAATGACAGAAGTGAATTAGACTAAGGTTTCCAAAAGTGGTTTCACCAATCCTCTTTGTCCTAACATATACACTATCATATAAAGGTAGTCCATTTAGAAATTAAAAGTTATGATTTGTAAATTTGTAATAGACTTGTCCAACCTGATCCAGAAGTTAAAAAAATTGCCCAATGTAGCCAATGAGCCGAACCATCCCGTTCACTTTGTCGCTGGGTAGACACATATATATGAAAAGGTTTATAATATAAGTATTATTATGGCAAAGTTTTAAAACTCATACAAGTTTAGCTGAGATAAGATTATTCATTGAAGTAACATAAATTATTATCTTTCATCGCCATTATATGAAATTTGTTCAAAAATATTGTTATCCCGTGTGTTTATTTAGTTTGGGTGAGTTCTGTTTTCATATAAAAGTTGATTATCTTCTAAGGGCATTTAAGGAATAAAAGTGGTAAAATTTAAGAAATTGTAAAGAAACCTTTGGTATGCCATCTTAACTTTGGACAATTTAAACATATTTACCCATGCCTCCTCCTTTAAGATGTAGTATAGATAAAGACAACCTTGTGTGTGTATATATACAGGGGCGGATTCAGTTGGTAAGTATGGTGGGCAAGTGCCCACCGTCCAACAGCCCACAAAAGCCCACAAGCTATGTATTTGTATAAAACCTTTGTCTTAGTTTGAATGGCCTACATGCCAATGTCATTTAAATTTAGAAAATTCATTTAGTCTTTTTTTTAAACGTATTTCTTTAATTCCAACAAAATATGACATTGAACTTGAAAACTAAAACTTAATTTATTTGATAATTTCAAAAGTTAAATATTTCATATTAGTTATTAATCATAATTAGTTAAATTAAGTGGATAAGTGATGTGTTTTATTATCGTATTAGTCAATTGATTTATAAATGTTAATTTTTTGTTTTGTTTTTTGGTTGCCAATTGTTCTTAAAGTTATCGTATTATTAGGTAAATAAGTATAGATAGTATTACAATATCATTAAGTTATAAGTATGAATTGCTTTTACCCAACCCATTTTAAACCAGCTCGTTTTACCCGCTTTCTTTTAGCCTCAACCAAACTGTGCCCCGTCAAAAAAAATTCCGAATCCGTCAATATATATATATAGGATAGAGATCAATTAGGAACCACCACCATAGTTAGAAACCATAGGAACCAATCCTAGCCTTTCATCTTTGATTTTAATCTAAAGGGTATTAGTGTAAATATACATTTAAATAATTTTCTCTTTTTTTATAATTATAATTTTTAATCATGACAGTTACATGGTTTCCTTAAATCTCCCATCCACATTATCTCTAATTCAATTAAAAACTAATATTACCCTTATTTGATTCAAAACATATCTTTCTTTGTTGTTAAGGTTTGCCTAGTTTAAATAGGGTGTTTTGGTCGATAGTTTTAGTCCATGATTTCCAATTGGTTTAATAAAAAGAGGTAGTACAATTTTTTTTGTTCAATATCTCCTGATAGTTTTTTTTTTTTTTTTTTTTTTTTTTTTTTTTTTTTTGTGTTCTGTGCTCGAGTAAGGAAGAAGCTGGGCCAACAATCCTTTCATGCTAAAATCAGTGACGGATCTAGAATTTTTTTTCAATGTTGTCACTGTTTTTAGATGTTACAATTTCATAGAACCGGGCATAAAAATTTCCAGGTCAGTTTGACGGTTCTGATCAGGTAAGGTTCATCACATAATAAAAATATGATACAGTAATAAAAAAACATTGTCATTAGAAGAAAAAAACAGATAATTTACATTCATATAACTTTTTAACGACATACAGTAAAATAATTTTTAATAAAATAATAAACAATTGAAAGAAGATAAATAATCAGAGTGGTCATTTCAAATCAGAGAGAGCAGGGGATGGGCCCTGTACATCCTAGTCTATAATATGAACCCGTAAATTAAATTTTTATTTTGTTTTGAGTTATTAAACCAACTCTTTCTTCTATCTTCTTTGGTTTACATCTCTCCCTTCTCAAGCACAGAGTCAAAAAGTTCACCTTCGATTGCCGGAGCTTTCAAAAGATGCAGTTTTTTACTCTTTTTTCTTCACATAACTGAATGTAGTCACCCAGGGCCGACCCTGAGCATGGGCCGGGTGGTCACCGGCTCAAGGCCCGACCCACAAATGGGCCCGAACTTTTTAAAAATACACACACACACACACACACATATATATATATATATTAAATTCTATATTTAGGATATATATTTGTGCTTTATAGATAAAAGTCTTGTTAGTGGAGTTGGAAAAACCATGCAAATTTAATGTAAGGTTTTAAGTTCAAGCATTGGCTCTAGCACCATATTTAGTTTTTTTTTTTTTTTTTTTTTTTTTTAAATTCATTCCTCTTTACAAAATTTTGGGCCCAATTTTTTTTCGCCCGAGGCCCAAATTTTTTTTAGCGTTCTCGGAGACGGCCGTGTAGTCACCATTCAAAAAACATTGATGTCACTCGAAAATACCATGCATACATGTCTATACACAACCGAAAAAGCATTGATGTCCCGTGACTACGGTCCTATATATATACCTCCGCCCCTGGCTAAAACTATGTTCAAATGTACCTGTTGGTTCTTCTTGAGGATTCAAAATATAAGGTTTGCGAGTTTATGTGAAAATAGTCATTTTTATAAGTTTGTTATTTCTCTGTAGATACGTAAGGAAGAGAGAATTCGTATTAGACGTGACACCATATCGAAAAAAAGGCGGCGACATACACAGGTGTATACCAGAGCCAATTCGTCACCTTCGCCATTGATTAAAAGATGGTGGAAAGGGGTTTGGAATGTTTAGGTTTCTTTTCGATATGGTTCAGATTTCAATGTTTTGTGTTTTTGTGGTATTTTAATCAAAATAGTTTGTGTTTTTGTAATATTTAAATTTTCAATGTTCAGGTTTCTTTTCGCTATTGTTCAGCTTTCAATGTTTGTGTTTTTGTAGTATTTTAACCAAATAGTTTGTATTTTTGTAATATTAAATTTTCAATTTTCGCTTTGTGTTTTTGTAATCTATGGAATGATGCTTAATTGCAACTAGTTTATTGGATGGTGTATACACATGTGTATTATGTTTCATATAGGTTCCAGCCAGATATACACCAATGTATATTTCATTCATATACAAAAAAGAAGAAACCTGAACATCTATATATGTTGTACACTAATGTATTTAACTTGCATTTCTATAAAGATATACACCAATGTATATGTGTGTCTAAAATATAGTCGTGTAAGCTTGAAAAAAACGGATATACACCAATGTATATCTGTGTTGATGATGATGAATGAAAGAAAAAAACTGATATACATCAATATATATCTATGTCAACGATGATGATGATAAATGAAAAAAGAAACTGATGTACACAATTGTATATATGTGTTGATGATGATGATGATGAATGAACAAAAAAAAACCGATATACACCAATATACACTTCAACTTACAATAGCTATATAAAAATTTACCATTATATACACTTGTGTATAGACATTTGGGTTTGTTTATCCTTATAACGTTTATGTCTCCCATTCTCTTTACATAATATACACCAACGTATAATATACACTAGTGTATAGGCACTTGATAATAATAAAGTGTCTCATTATTTACAATCATACCATTGATCTCTTTACATAATACACACCAAAGTATAATTACGTTTTGTAGGATCCATTTTTTTTTTAATATTATCCCTAAATCGATAAATGGAGAAGGAGAGGGTTTTTAGGAGGTATTTATAACCTACCTAATTTTGTGGAAGACCAAAAGTGTGACACCCGGCACGTTTAGGTTAACATTTTATAAAACACATAAGTCTGCCTTAGCGAAAAACGTTTTCAAACATACTTAACTAGGTCAGTTGAGTCGTTATGATGGTTCCGGGAATCATCGGGAGTCATTACTGTGATCCACGGGATCACTGGGAGTCGGTCCATAACCATGTGAACACGGATGGGTGATTTGTAGAATCGTCGGGTTTAACGCACACACGTAAATCTCGAGTCCCGGGAATTGGTGAACGGATGGGAACGTGTTAGTTATCATGCATTATGTGCTTACAATCATTATATGACTTGCCGGTATGTGAATACGTGTTTATATGTGTTAAAATAGTGATTACGCGTAATTGCATGACATTATAGGTGATTACGCGTAATTGCATGACATTATAGGTGATTATGCGTAATTGCCAATAGGTATAGGCAATTAGAGCCTAATCGGCAATAGGTATAGGCGATTAGAGCCTAATCGCTAGTAGGTATAGGCGATTAGAGCCTAATCGCTAGTTGGTATAGGCGATTACAAATTCTAATTGCCTATACTGCACTGTAATCACCTGACGCGTACTAAACGACTAGAAATGCCTATAAATACCCCCCTTATGTTTTAAAACATCATTTCTAATCGCCTATACTGCACTGTAATCGCCTGACGCGTACTAAACGACTAGAAACGCCTATAAATACCCCCCCCCCCCTTATGTTTTAAAACATCATTTGTGAAACCCTAATACACCCCAAAGCCACCCCACACCTTATTCAACCTCTGCAACACGTTTTTGATCAAGAAATCACATTTCCAAGCTTTACATCTCATAATCTTACAATTTCAAGGTGTGTTCTTCATCCCAAACCTTTGTAATGATATTGTTTTGCTCCCTAAAGGTCCAGACCTGGTTTCTAAACATTCGTGTCTTTGAAAATTCATTAAAATCAGTTTCTAAACAAACCTAAACCTCTATGCTTGTTATATGTGATGTATTCATGCAAGATAGGATTTTTATCGTTTAAACATGGTTGTTCTTGTATTATTGATATGTTTCTGATCTAAATGAGTTGATATGATGTTAACCTAAGAGTTTGAAGGTCCATAGATGTGTATTATGGATATTAGGCGTTTTGACCCGTTTGAATGATTATGAAGGATTGATGATGATATGTTGTGTTTTGTTGATTGTTTGAGGTTAGGGTTTACTCTAGGATGATGCTAGAACAGTAGGATAATGTCGGACAACGTCGTTATGTGATGAAATCTGGATATTTGCTATTTAGGGTAAGTTTTGCATGATTGATGGGATGTTTACATGCTAGTTATGCTATTTTAGGAAAACGCTTGCTTTCGGGACAGCTAGGGCGATAATAAATTAGGGGTTTTTGCTTAAAATAGTTTGTTTAATGTTTTGGGTTTGATATTGGGTGTTTCCACATGTTTCGGATCTGATTTGGAGGGTTAAACGTGCAAAAAGGCGGAATGGTGCAGCAGGGGCGATTAGGGGATCCCTAATCGCCTATAATAGGGGCGATTAGCCCAATCGCGTGTTACATGGGGCGATTTGTCACACCACGTCAATGGCGGAAACACGTGGCGCAACGCTCGAAAGCATATCAAAGTCAAGATTAACACAAACTATATTTAATTAGAAAAGATCAATTTATTAGAATGTCGAAAATGAGTATCTCGTTCCATTATTGCACAATGCATTACATAAAACGATAAACATTAAGTTTCAATGTGAGGTATTTCCGTTTATGTTCCAACCCGATGGTAACAAGGAATGAAACCCCGACCAGTATCCGACATTCCGAATTCCACCGCACTAGCCCCATATCTATTCAGCACTTAGTTACCTGAAAGATATGTTTAAAAAGACGTCAATATATAAAATATTGGTGAGTTCACAGGTTTTAGTTACACAACAATAACATTTTCACAACCATCGACTCGACTCACTTTACCGTATAATTACTTTCCCATTAAGTAATTATACTAGGATCTTGTCGATCGATATTCCGTTTTTACAACCTGTGCGAAACCTGCACAACTTGTGGCCTTTGTAAGGAGTAGCTAGCTCCTACAAACTATAATGACGAGCAATCCCTTGAGCCCCATAACCAAACCAAGACTAACAATAATGCCCCGCTCCAAGTCGTTACTCGGTTTTCCCACGACTTACGTTCAGAATATATGCACCCCAGGCATAACCTAATGCATAATCGACGCTATCGATTAGGGGTGGGCCTTGTCAGGCACCAATAGTACTATCCAAATATTCTTTCGGTTTCATTTCCCTGAATTAATGATTACGGAAGAGAGGACTCAACCCCGAGTGGCGATCACTGCTCAAGTACTCATCATACCACTTATCACATTTTATCCTTTGAAAACCTTTTCAACATGTGACAATATTTGACCAACATATCTTTCCCCCAGTTAAAACAGTAAAATGGGGCCGTGAAACTCACCTGAATCACTGTCTGGCTCACTAGGTAGATAGCATAGAGGGTCCCGCACCTACAAACGTCCTAGACGTATAAGCCACTATTCCTATAGTGCATGTGCCTTGGCAAGTTGTACACCCAACTCCCGACCACAAGTTATTCCAAATCCCGTTTAATTAAGCGCGTATCCTAGGTTGCGTTGGCGTTACATTACCCTTTGTGTTACAAGTTATATATTACTCTTGTTAATATTTCCTTAACTTGTATTTTATTATCATCGGCTCGACTTCACTTAACATATAATTATTTTCCCATTTAAATAATTATACTTAAGATCGCATCGCTCGATATAATATATATTTCAACACCCGACCCGACTCACTTTGCCGCACATTTGTTTTCCCATTTAAACAAATATGCTAAGATCTTGTCGTTCGATTGTATATTCTTAACACCCGATTCAACTCACCATACCGTATATTTATTTTCCCATTCAAATAAATATACTAGGATCTCGTTGATACGGCATACACATATATATATCTTTGTCTACTCGTCGCGGCTTTCCTTCCCACATATCTACTTTCCCATTAAGTAGATATACTAGAATTTTGCCGAGACGAGCGTATATATATATAAATGTGTAGTTTTTCTTGTTAAGTATATACGTTTGTTTATCGTCTTATTTGTTTATGTTATACTTTTCTCCCACGAATAATTCCCTTAACACTTAGGAAAGTGTTTGTTAGTTTTCACCCATGTATATATATATTTTACTTCCCAAAAATATATATTTTCTCATCTTGCCGCAATGGCATTTTTCTCACGTTTTGTCCGTGTATGTCTCGTTAACGCGCCTTAGTTCGATATCTTAGTTTGATTAGTCAATTTTCCAAGTCTTTCCCAACATGTGTTTCATAGAAATATTATCCACATTTCTAACCCATGTTACTTGGAAGGTTTGTATTTTAGCCCAACTTGTTAACTTAGATACAAAAATGCTTCCAATACTTTTATATTCCCATTTATATAAAAGTATTCATTTTTGTATAAGTTTCTCAAGTTTGCTTAACATTTTTATAAAATCTTTATTTTATAAAAATCCTTATTTTAAAACCCTTTGTATTTTTATAACTTTCAAAAATACACTTTTATACAAAATACCCAAGTATTTCTACTAGTATTTACAAAAATCATCCTTAGACTTTATTACTTACATTTTTGACACCGAACTTTCCATACTTGTATTTTTGGACTAATAGTTTCTAAAATATCCATTTTAGTCCTCTAACTTTCAAAGTTACAACTTTAGTCCCTTAACTTCCAAAAGTTGCATTTTTCCATTATAACTTCCAAAGTTAACATTTTTCACTCAAAATAGTAAACTTTGAAGATTCAACTTTTTATTGGTAAGTTATTTTTGTATCAAAACACTTATGTTAGTCTTGTATTTCATATGGAAGACTACTTATGTGTGCGTTTTATGTATTTGTCCATTTTAACAAAATATCATTCATCTAAGTAAGCTAACTTAGATTTTCCATCTTCTTCATTCATGAACCTCTAACATGTTTTACCACATATTACCCCATGAATGATCATAATAAGATGATTTAAAGTCACTTTTAACATATTCAAGTTTATTCTACAATTTTAACCAAAACATCATCCTACTTAGTTTTAGATGCAAACTTTACATATTTTCAAGATTAATACATCATCATCCACAAATCCATGGTTTACTTTCATATCTTTAATCTTCCATTTTACACATGTAAAACTTATTAAAGATTATGTTCAAAACCATTTTTAAACCCTTCATGTACAACTTGCTACTAGGAACACATACATGAATAATAACAATCAAAAACAAGATTAAGAAGCTTACTACTAGCACAAGGCTAGGGAAGACAAAAACCTTGGATTTGAGAGGGGTTTAGTGTGTTCTTCCAAGTGGTTTAGCTCCAAGCTCTTGAAACACACAATAGGGGTTTTGATGGATGGATGTTTTGAGTGTTTTGGAGATGTATAAACTTGAAAGGAGAATGTGTGTGGGTGAGAAGAAGCCCACGGCCACAAGGAAGAGAAAGAGAAGAAAACTTGAATGTTTAAGTCTCTATCACATGTTGCTTTATAATATCCTTCCAATATCTTTCCTAGATTGCATGTGATCTTATCAAAGATTCAAGAGATTGTGTTGTACAAAAATTGATTCTTGGTTGGATATTATTGGGGTGCTTGGCCGTGAGTTTATGGAAGGGAGAAGAGGATTATGATCTTGTAAAGATATCTCACAATCTTAGATATAATCAAGTAGGATATGCATGCTTTCTTATGTACTTGGGGATCTTTGTGTAGGTTGTTTGTTTGTGTATGGTCTTGGCCGAAATTTTATCAAAGAAAAGCATGGTTTGCATGCTTTTTGTACTAGCTTAATCTTACACAATCCCTTCCAAGCATGCTTTATAATTATGGCTAATATTTTGGCAAGTTAAGCAAGCATGCATGTGTGTACTTAGGCTATGATTATTTGTCTTTGTCTTGGATTTCCTTGGCCATAGGGCCGCAAATTGTGTAAGAGAGGGACAAGAAGTTGCATGCTTGTTCTTACATGTCTTACACCTTTTGGCTTTAATAAAGCATGCTTTGTCCCCTTAGGTTACTAGCTTATGATTATTACATATGCATGGACTCCCCAAGACCTCCTTAGGCCGGCCCTTGGATGGGCTTAGGTGGGGTCCACAACTTCAAATATTTACCCAATATTTGTTAAGTTAAATCCCTCGTCGTTCGGGTGTCGTTCGGGTATTTTTCGGGTTTTAATTGCGCGTTATTCGGACATTAAAAATACCTTTAATAACCCTTAAATATAGTCTATTTTAAGCGTTGATTGGTTATTTAGGCCTTTGCCGGGTGAAATTATGAGTTATACGCGTATCGGGTGCGGTACGCGCATTTTATTCGTTACCGGGAGATTTGTACAAGACGTTTTCATTTATGGTTTTGGAGTTCCAAAACTCATTATATTTCATGAAAATACCCTTTATTTTATATCCTGGGTGTCCGGGATCCTTTTCGTTTATTTAATTATTACCGGGTAATTGCCAACGTCCATACCGGATAGCTTATTCGCACATGATCCAATCATGTTTTACCATTAAACGTATGCATTCCTATGCACTATTTGGAAATTGCTATCTCCTAAGGCCTTGATAATTTAATCATACATAATTGCATTTAATTACGTTAATCATATACTAATTATTCTGTACGGAATTACCTTATTTTTGCCGGTTGTTACATTCTCCCCCCGTTAAGAGAATTCCGTCCCGGAATTCAATTCAAGTTACTCATCACAATAGTATCCTTGAACAGGGCGGGATGTTTGCGCTTCATGAGATCTCCTGTTTTCCTAGTGAGCCCAGATTCATGCTCGGCTCACGCTTAGTGCTCTACCAAACACAATGTCATAGTTCGACTAAGCTCTTGGTCATCCCACATCTATCGGTTTCCCGAAATAGTAGGGCTTATTGTCAACCGGACTTCCGCCGGTCGAGGAATTGACCAAAACTTCCTCAGTCTGGGCTTGCAGGATTCTCCTAGAGTCCCACCAAGCTCTTACGATAGTCTGAGCTTAATCATAACGAGACCAATTTCGATTGATATCTCCGTATCACCGAAGTATTAGGAACTTGGTCTGCCACAATCTCTAAGCTTATTGACACCTTCTCGGAGTATGATTCTCCGTGAAAACCTATTATTAGACCGAAGTTCTCAAGGCCTATGCCTTGTCTGTATGACCTCTTAATAGGTTCGCATCTCATCCAAACAGTCTTTAACCTGCAAGATCTACTGGCCATCTCTCGGATAACCTAAACCAGGTTATGTATCTATCTCTGTCTGTCAATCGACGCACTGGAGATTTACACGTATGCCCTCCAAGGGCTTTGAGTAGTACACCCCGAACACTGGGATGCTAATTCCTATCACATAGGAAATTTTGGTGATGAAGCTCATGGATTCGATCTGCCATGAACACCAATCGTGTCAACACGGAACAATTCCGTCAAGTATATTCAATTTGTCCGAGAATGACAAACCATACTCGTCTCAAATCGAGTATTCCATGCTTGTGTACGAGGTTTGTCGAACTTGAGGTGGAGTGACCACTACAATCCGATATAATGTAAGTTGGCAATTCGGTGTCTAGCCCCAACTCTCTCCGAGAGTATAGGTAACTGTCCGTATGCCTCATCTCGACGCCACAGATGAGTACGGAATGAGAGGGCTCCAAGCAACAATCAATCATCACTTGGGTCACATCTGACCCCGGGACACCTCGGGTGTCATGGTGATGTTATACAGGTGATCTTATCGCACCACATAAAAGTCCCCTTGGAAACCTCGCCGGGTATCCCATTTTATTTATCCTTCGGCTCGACTCACTTTACCGTATACTTACCTCCCCATTAAGATAAAAATACTAGGTTCTTGTCGACCGAACAATCACATTCAAAGTGGGACTTTATTTCCGTAGAATCCTCTGGGTATTGAATTGCTGCTTTCATCCTGAGTAATTGTGGTTAATGGTACTAGGACGCTTATTATGGACTGATGGAGGTCGAAAGTTTTTGCGTCGCTTTCATCCCTCAGTCCCCTTACATTAAGCAGTGTATACATGGCGCCCGGGCCGTACAATTCCACAATCCTCGAGTATTACTAGCCGACTCAAGCACCAACGATAAGATGCTTCCAGCACATAGGCCTATACCGAAAAGAGATATATGAAACATCATAAATTGTTGTCGCAATGAACAACGTATAAGGTTTATTATGGCATATCGACACGTTGGCCCCCATTGCGACAAGTATACAGAACACCAGTAGCTACCCAAACCATGGGTATCCAGTACCAGTTCTGCTATATGTGCTTCATGGGCACTAGTGTTCTATCGTCAATAGCAACCTAGTAAATCAATTCCGAATGATACAGGCCACATGCCCTTACATTGACCTTCAGATCTTATGCAGAGATCTGAGTGAAAGGAGTCCTGAAACCAAAACCCTCATTCATCGAAGGTTCCATCCTTTCGGAATCTTTTTATGTAAGTGGTGAAATCGGGCCATAGATGCATGCATTTAGCATAGATTTCACATTTGGCTTGACGGCTTCATGCGCTCAAGTCGTTACTTAAACAAGCGAGCGACTGATATCGCACCACCAGTAATAGCCCTGAGCCTTCCCATAAGGCATCCCATTCAATCCCTCAGTAGTCACACATATGGGCGGGATATGTAAGCCTTCAAGCTCGTTCTGATTAGTCCGGTGCCACACGCCCTGACCTGGCAGCTCACATTACTATGGTGTCTCTAACCGCGTCTATCAAGGATAAGGGGTTTTGCTCTAGTGTGAGCAATGCTACTTAAAGATGACTGGGAACACCACTATCGACTCAAGGTCGAAATTGTATTCCATTGTTCCAAGAATCTACGTCACGACACCAAGGTAGGATAAACCTCCCATCAAAGGGATAACAACATTAATCGATGGGTCGAGACGATCAACCATCTCAACCTAGTAGTGTGGCACCTTTAAAGAGTAGATAATGCTGCGCGCCCTTCTGGATTCAGGGTTCATAAAGCCTCTTAATCATGTACCAGGGACTTCACCAATGCCCGCCCATGGGTGGGTCCACGACGGTATTCCCATAACCATCAGTATGGTACGTATGACTCCAAATGAATCCACTGGTGTGAGCAATAAATGAATTGAACCTTTCAACTCTTGCTAGTCCCAAAGGTATAGATCATAATATCGCTCATACATTCTCGATACTTTCAGGTTCGAGACGTATTCGAAATCCCTGATCACAAAGGCAAGTCTCGCCTTGTCACGTGTAGATCACAGGGTTTCTTCCCGACATTTATTTGCATAACCGATCGCTGGGCGACCAAATTGCACGTAGCAGGTTAGTGCTGGGCATAGCGTCACTGGTGCCTCGGATTCCGAAGATGTACTGTTCACGAAATGCGTGAGCGTATACAGGGGTCGGCACATGATTCGGTCACTTACTCAGACGACCACGAGATTCAGACTTTAGGGGAATACACATGTAACCCCTAAGGCTAGAGTGTCTAAGCACGACTTTTAGAAAGTCCGTTGGACACCTGAAACCTTACATAATCAATGTCGGCACTACACAATTAAACAAATAGAGCAATGACGGCACAAGGGGTTTAGGCGATGTCCCCATTCCGAGAGAAACAAGAGCGATGCAAACGACAAATCATCACGTCATCGAGGTAATCCAACAGTTGTAGCAATACGCCCTCTGAGCAACACGATAGTAGAAACAACATGGCAATGTCAGCAACATATCCACGAAGCACATCAACTAGGGTACACCGTCCGGGAGTGACACGAAAATCGAGAAGCTTGACGACAAGGCAACACTGTAACAAGGACCGCATGACACAGAGAAATACGACGGCAAGGCTATACTACTGCAGGAGCAGTAAACAACAGGAATGCATTATTGACAATGCAGCGTAACCACCTGGATACGCAACTAGCAACATAATGCAACCGCAAGCATGCACAATGGCTGGGGGGGGTAACACAGTAGCACGAATGCATGCGACAATATGACGCTCAACATGGAGAACCCATAGTCCACACCACCATAAAGCTCCGTTATGGTGAGCACGCATCCCCGTGCGTCTTAGATCACTTGTGGAGGTGGGATTTGCATTCGTACCTTCAGTCTCGAGTCTATCCTCCATAGGCCCAATGGTAGGAATGGTTGGGTTGGCCGGCGCATCAATCGTCGTAACATGAATGGGAACGACGGGTTCCACATAATTTAGCTGACTTCTCAAGCCGATACTGTTCATGGAGAGAACGGCCATAGGCTTGTTATGAGTCACTCAAACAATGGCAACAGAAACATCGACAGTTTCCACTGAGGCCTGAGAACCATTGACAATGTTAGGCTTCCTAAGAGCCCAAGGAATGATAACTAGTAGTTCAATGAAAGCCTCAAAGAGAAATGGAATTAATATCAACGAACTCCACAAAGACACATAGATGGTCATAGCGGCCTGGAAAGGGTCATAGAGACGTCTTCGTTAATATCATTCACTTCTGCAGGAGCCTCAAATATATCAACAATGTCAACCCGAGCAGAGCCATAGAACAACATCATCAAGCCCAACATGGACTGTACAGACAACGACAACAATGAACTCAACAACAAATATAGAAACGATGACATCAAGCTCGATAAGTGCTATCGAACCATTGACAACAACAAACTCAGCAAGAGCTACACTTAGTAGCGTCAACAGGATTCGCTTGAGCCATAGGACAATAACAGGAGTAACACGTCAGGCTCGACTGGAGCCTTAGACTCGTCGTAGCTATTATATGCGTGGTGACCGGTATCCATGGGACCTGGAAACCAACCTACATCTTTCCCGATACAAGGGTAGTGGTCACAACGAGCATAGCAAGTAGAGGCAGAAGGATCACGATTTATCGATACACCACGATAAAATGAAAACGATACCGACTCTGGCAAACCAGCCGAGTCATTCTTCTCATTAGGGTCTCCTTACATGCTATCTAGCACCGATAGGAATTAGCCGGAATGCCTCTCTGTCACTCAAGCGAGGCCGGGGAACTTTCTTCCTGATAAGCCATGCCGTGAGAGTATCGAAATACGGCAAGGGATTAGACAGGTCACCGTGTCCACAACGAATGGACCTTGCAACCTTAGTTTATAAATCACCGTAACGAGGGGACGCAACGTCTTGATAACTTCGGGGATTGACAAAACACCTTCCATCAATTTTCGACCAATAAATAACGAGTCTCGTTACCGCGACGACGGTGATGGACACTCAACATTGTAACAAGAGCAATAGGATTGTCGTCCCACGGGTAAGTTTAGTTTAACAGAATAACGTGACCACATTTAGTAGTCTGCCACTTGATTATCGAGGGGGATTTTAATGTCAGCAAAAAGCGTCTTGCAACATTCTGACAATCACAGAACACTCTTACGATTCCGGTTCCCAAAGTGTGGTTCCACTTTCTAGGATTTATGGCGGATTCCGGCACAGTACACGTAACGAGCCTACTCTGGCGTTCCTCGACTGAAGCGAGACTACCAACAATCCTTGAAAAACAAACAGGAGGTAGATAGAGGAGTCTGATGATAACCTTTGCACCTCAGGAAGGTAGTATGACATATGTACCAACATGCTGAGTCCATCACAATTCATCTTCCGAACACGATCCAGCGCCATTGCAAAGGTTGTTAATCCATACTAGAATACTCAATACACCGAGTAGTGGCTTCCCACGAGTTAATCGTATGCACTTCCGAGTGAGTCCATTGCCAAACGCCGACTGGGGCTTGCTGTTCTACTACACGCCGTCATCCTAACACTGGTAAACCATGTCGCAGTCATGATTAGTGGTCGAAACTCTGACATCATCAAAGTTTAGCAAAGCACTATGACTCGCGGATGTGTGAGGCGACATGCCGATTTCACTGTCCGTCCATGACTGCCTGGAAGCAACCAATACTGTTGATTCAGCCGAGGCTATCGAGCCTTCAGAATAACGATGATCAAGCTTCCTAATCCCGTAACTTCGATTCTGTCTTCCTACTGGAGAAGAAAAATATCCAACCCTTGAAGACAACCTGGGCATGCGTTAGGTCGAACATGACTTATTCACCATGACAACACCGCAGCACACGGCCACGAGTCTCATATTTAATCCACGCAGGGTCCCGTTCTCTAGACGCACTAGTCTAGCAGGGACGCACCCTAAGTCTTCACTGGGTTCCAAGTTTAGCATTCCTCGCATCGTTCCAGGCATTTCACTCCTATGCAAGGAAGTTTTCGTCTCCCGTCTCTATCCGATGCGAAGATTTACGTCAGATTGCTCAAATGAGTAGACGTTCGAGCTCTTCCGTGCTCGTACCTTAAAGGTGATGTCGAAGAAAGCTCATTAGGTTTGCTAGGATCGAAATCAAGGAATATCGGCGAGACCTCCCATTTAACCCATTGATCAATCAAAAACTAAGACTGAATCTAGAGGGCAAGAACAACTAAGACAAGGAGTGATCACCAATCCCGGCCCTAGCGCCCACCAAGGTTACCGTGCACCCCAAACTATTATTACGTGTGCACCCGTAATGATAATTTGTGTTGCCAGGTAATCTTGTTGCCCGCTAGTTCCGAGCTTCCTGATCCAAAACCGCGATTTCATACAACAAGACTTGATCTAGTTTCGCCTCTAAATCATAAACAACGTGGCGACATCCAATAACGCGATAGAGATTAGTCCTTCCGATCATCCCGTCTACAGGCAAGCAAGTGAGCTCATCGTAGACCACAGCATTCTTCCCGCTTGCTGGTACCGGTGATCGATGCAAGAGCGCGGACTATTGTGAAGCGTGACACAACAACCTTACTGGCAAAATATCCGTACTACGTATATGTATTAACTTAATCTTAGAAAATCGGATTCCTATGCAACATAAACATCTTATCCGCATTTTCTACTACTTCATATATTGACACACAAGGCTAGTCGGTCGGAATTTCCCCTTGCACAGTCCATGTACAATCTTCTTTCTTTTCTGAAAATATTTCGTTGTGCTTTATTTTTGAAAACTTCGTTTTCGAGCCAAAACCGGTTATAGTCTAGATTTTTCAAAAATGCTAGTTCGCTACAACCTTGGCTCTGATACCACTTCTGTCACACCACGTCAATGGCGGAAACACGTGGCGCAACGCTCGAAAGCATATCAAAGTCAAGATTAACACAAACTATATTTAATTAGAAAAGATCAATTTATTAGAATGTCGAAAATGAGTATCTCGTTCCATTATTGCACAATGCATTACATAAAACGATAAACATTAAGTTTCAATGTGAGGTATTTCCGTTTATGTTCCAACCCGATGGTAACAAGGAATGAAACCCCGACCAGTATCCGACATTCCGAATTCCACCGCACTAGCCCCATATCTATTCAGCACTTAGTTACCTGAAAGATATGTTTAAAAAGACGTCAATATATAAAATATTGGTGAGTTCACAGGTTTTAGTTACACAACAATAACATTTTCACAACCATCGACTCGACTCACTTTACCGTATAATTACTTTCCCATTAAGTAATTATACTAGGATCTTGTCGATCGATATTCCGTTTTTACAACCTGTGCGAAACCTGCACAACTTGTGGCCTTTGTAAGGAGTAGCTAGCTCCTACAAACTATAATGACGAGCAATCCCTTGAGCCCCATAACCAAACCAAGACTAACAATAATGCCCCGCTCCAAGTCGTTACTCGGTTTTCCCACGACTTACGTTCAGAATATATGCACCCCAGGCATAACCTAATGCATAATCGACGCTATCGATTAGGGGTGGGCCTTGTCAGGCACCAATAGTACTATCCAAATATTCTTTCGGTTTCATTTCCCTGAATTAATGATTACGGAAGAGAGGACTCAACCCCGAGTGGCGATCACTGCTCAAGTACTCATCATACCACTTATCACATTTTATCCTTTGAAAACCTTTTCAACATGTGACAATATTTGACCAACATATCTTTCCCCCAGTTAAAACAGTAAAATGGGGCCGTGAAACTCACCTGAATCACTGTCTGGCTCACTAGGTAGATAGCATAGAGGGTCCCGCACCTACAAACGTCCTAGACGTATAAGCCACTATTCCTATAGTGCATGTGCCTTGGCAAGTTGTACACCCAACTCCCGACCACAAGTTATTCCAAATCCCGTTTAATTAAGCGCGTATCCTAGGTTGCGTTGGCGTTACATTACCCTTTGTGTTACAAGTTATATATTACTCTTGTTAATATTTCCTTAACTTGTATTTTATTATCATCGGCTCGACTTCACTTAACATATAATTATTTTCCCATTTAAATAATTATACTTAAGATCGCATCGCTCGATATAATATATATTTCAACACCCGACCCGACTCACTTTGCCGCACATTTGTTTTCCCATTTAAACAAATATGCTAAGATCTTGTCGTTCGATTGTATATTCTTAACACCCGATTCAACTCACCATACCGTATATTTATTTTCCCATTCAAATAAATATACTAGGATCTCGTTGATACGGCATACACATATATATATCTTTGTCTACTCGTCGCGGCTTTCCTTCCCACATATCTACTTTCCCATTAAGTAGATATACTAGAATTTTGCCGAGACGAGCGTATATATATATAAATGTGTAGTTTTTCTTGTTAAGTATATACGTTTGTTTATCGTCTTATTTGTTTATGTTATACTTTTCTCCCACGAATAATTCCCTTAACACTTAGGAAAGTGTTTGTTAGTTTTCACCCATGTATATATATATTTTACTTCCCAAAAATATATATTTTCTCATCTTGCCGCAATGGCATTTTTCTCACGTTTTGTCCGTGTATGTCTCGTTAACGCGCCTTAGTTCGATATCTTAGTTTGATTAGTCAATTTTCCAAGTCTTTCCCAACATGTGTTTCATAGAAATATTATCCACATTTCTAACCCATGTTACTTGGAAGGTTTGTATTTTAGCCCAACTTGTTAACTTAGATACAAAAATGCTTCCAATACTTTTATATTCCCATTTATATAAAAGTATTCATTTTTGTATAAGTTTCTCAAGTTTGCTTAACATTTTTATAAAATCTTTATTTTATAAAAATCCTTATTTTAAAACCCTTTGTATTTTTATAACTTTCAAAAATACACTTTTATACAAAATACCCAAGTATTTCTACTAGTATTTACAAAAATCATCCTTAGACTTTATTACTTACATTTTTGACACCGAACTTTCCATACTTGTATTTTTGGACTAATAGTTTCTAAAATATCCATTTTAGTCCTCTAACTTTCAAAGTTACAACTTTAGTCCCTTAACTTCCAAAAGTTGCATTTTTCCATTATAACTTCCAAAGTTAACATTTTTCACTCAAAATAGTAAACTTTGAAGATTCAACTTTTTATTGGTAAGTTATTTTTGTATCAAAACACTTATGTTAGTCTTGTATTTCATATGGAAGACTACTTATGTGTGCGTTTTATGTATTTGTCCATTTTAACAAAATATCATTCATCTAAGTAAGCTAACTTAGATTTTCCATCTTCTTCATTCATGAACCTCTAACATGTTTTACCACATATTACCCCATGAATGATCATAATAAGATGATTTAAAGTCACTTTTAACATATTCAAGTTTATTCTACAATTTTAACCAAAACATCATCCTACTTAGTTTTAGATGCAAACTTTACATATTTTCAAGATTAATACATCATCATCCACAAATCCATGGTTTACTTTCATATCTTTAATCTTCCATTTTACACATGTAAAACTTATTAAAGATTATGTTCAAAACCATTTTTAAACCCTTCATGTACAACTTGCTACTAGGAACACATACATGAATAATAACAATCAAAAACAAGATTAAGAAGCTTACTACTAGCACAAGGCTAGGGAAGACAAAAACCTTGGATTTGAGAGGGGTTTAGTGTGTTCTTCCAAGTGGTTTAGCTCCAAGCTCTTGAAACACACAATAGGGGTTTTGATGGATGGATGTTTTGAGTGTTTTGGAGATGTATAAACTTGAAAGGAGAATGTGTGTGGGTGAGAAGAAGCCCACGGCCACAAGGAAGAGAAAGAGAAGAAAACTTGAATGTTTAAGTCTCTATCACATGTTGCTTTATAATATCCTTCCAATATCTTTCCTAGATTGCATGTGATCTTATCAAAGATTCAAGAGATTGTGTTGTACAAAAATTGATTCTTGGTTGGATATTATTGGGGTGCTTGGCCGTGAGTTTATGGAAGGGAGAAGAGGATTATGATCTTGTAAAGATATCTCACAATCTTAGATATAATCAAGTAGGATATGCATGCTTTCTTATGTACTTGGGGATCTTTGTGTAGGTTGTTTGTTTGTGTATGGTCTTGGCCGAAATTTTATCAAAGAAAAGCATGGTTTGCATGCTTTTTGTACTAGCTTAATCTTACACAATCCCTTCCAAGCATGCTTTATAATTATGGCTAATATTTTGGCAAGTTAAGCAAGCATGCATGTGTGTACTTAGGCTATGATTATTTGTCTTTGTCTTGGATTTCCTTGGCCATAGGGCCGCAAATTGTGTAAGAGAGGGACAAGAAGTTGCATGCTTGTTCTTACATGTCTTACACCTTTTGGCTTTAATAAAGCATGCTTTGTCCCCTTAGGTTACTAGCTTATGATTATTACATATGCATGGACTCCCCAAGACCTCCTTAGGCCGGCCCTTGGATGGGCTTAGGTGGGGTCCACAACTTCAAATATTTACCCAATATTTGTTAAGTTAAATCCCTCGTCGTTCGGGTGTCGTTCGGGTATTTTTCGGGTTTTAATTGCGCGTTATTCGGACATTAAAAATACCTTTAATAACCCTTAAATATAGTCTATTTTAAGCGTTGATTGGTTATTTAGGCCTTTTCCGGGTGAAATTATGAGTTATACGCGTATCGGGTGCGGTACGCGCATTTTATTCGTTACCGGGAGATTTGTACAAGACGTTTTCATTTATGGTTTTGGAGTTCCAAAACTCATTATATTTCATGAAAATACCCTTTATTTTATATCCTGGGTGTCCGGGATCCTTTTCGTTTATTTAATTATTACCGGGTAATTGCCAACGTCCATACCGGATAGCTTATTCGCACATGATCCAATCATGTTTTACCATTAAACGTATGCATTCCTATGCACTATTTGGAAATTGCTATCTCCTAAGGCCTTGATAATTTAATCATACATAATTGCATTTAATTACGTTAATCATATACTAATTATTCTGTACGGAATTACCTTATTTTTGCCGGTTGTTACACGATTGGGGGCCTAATCGCATGAAGGTCATGTGATTACAATCCTAATCGCCTGTTGACTCCTTCTAATCACCAGTTGACTTTTCCTAATTGCATGTTTGATTCCTAATCGCGTGTACTGCTGCTATATGTATATTTTAACATCCCGAAACATGGTTTGACACTTAGGAACATGTTAGGAACCTCGTGACATGTCTAATAACTTGGTAACACGTGTTCGAACTTGTTTATGCGTTAATTGGGCGTTATGCTAGATAGGGTGAATGTTTGCGCATGCTAAGTGTTTAATTGCATAAGTTGCATGATATCTTGTATGTGGCTAACACGTGGGATGTCGGGTCACCAATGGGATGTCAGGTCACCAATGGGATGTCGGGTTTTGTCTGGTTTGGTCGGTTTAACGTTTAAACATGTTTTCAACGTACACGGTCACGGTCTGGACAATTTGGGGACTGATTAGTCTTCGGGTTAGTAGTCATCACACTTATGTAAACTCATTGATAGGTCGCCACTAGTAGGGACTATTACACACATATCGGATTTCTAGTTTACTGAGGACACACTCTAAGGTGAGTTTCACGGCCCCTCTTTTATACACTTTTTCTCGGGGGAGAAGCATGCCACACGTTTTAACAAATACAACGTTTATGTTTTGAAACACAACGCTTTTGAAACACAGCGCTTTTGAAACGCAACACTTTTGAAACGCAACGCTTGTTTTAAATTACTATACGACGAAACTCGAAGTCCCTAATAAAAACCATGAATGTGCGGGGCACAACGGGGGAAATGTGGATAGATCTATTGGGCTTGACGAACCCACCCGACGGCTGGGAGCCGGGCGGGTGCATATTGTCTCTATTTTCGGCAACTCAAACACGGGCAGCAACACACACACAATGCTTGTTAGTAATGGTTTCGGCAACACGGTCGTAGTAGTAAGGAAACGTTTGTTATGTACTTAAAGGTTTTGCATACTTGGTACTTTTGAGATGAAACTCTTTACGCTTGAAACGCTTTGTGAACTTAAAACCTGTGAACTCACCAACATTATATGTTGACGTCTTTTTGGCATGTTTTCTCAGGTCGCTAAGGTAGCAGCATTGAGTTTAGGCGCACGGAGTCTCACGGCGTCTAGGATCCATTTGCATTTCATTTTGAGTATTATCAGACTTTCATGTTTTACTTTTGAGTTGTAATAAAGTTTTACGCTTCCGCAAGCGATGGTTGAATTTTTGAAACTTAATGGGCAATTTACGTTGTTTTCATATCATATAAATGACGTTTATTGTGACCGTTGACTTGGATTCTGGTGTGTCACGCGCCTCGCGGTAAAACCCCGCACGTGGAATTTGAGGGTGTGACAAAAAGTCCATAATACACTTACATTAAAATAAACAATTAATTAATCTTATAATTATTTACAATCATGCCATTAGAGATCAATGGTTATAAAGTGGTTCCTATGGTTCCTACTTAAAGTGTGGTTCCTATTTGAATCCTACCTATATATATATATATATATATATATATATATATATATATACTAGTTTATACCCCGGGAGCGTCCCGGGTTGAGAAATCTAAGTAAAGTGAATAAAATTAGAAGTATCTAAATTATAAAAATGGCATCTGGCAATATATGATTAATGATTATTATTACTATTATTATTATTATTATTTTAAATAAATCTCCGCCATAAGTTATCATATTTTAATAAAAAAAAAGGGTAATTGGGTCGGGTATCACCTAATCCCAGGCCCGACCCAAATCCACAACTTTTTTTAAACTAATTCAAACCTGACACAATACCTGTCGGGTTACAAAAAATAGTCGTTTTTTCTCCGTTTTTTATATAGCACTATGGTACTCGTTGGAAAGATAATAAAACGCTCGTTAATTTGGTGTAATTTTTTGCTTTAAAAAATCTCGTATATAAAAGATATTAACATTTAAAAGTTATGAGAGGAAACATGAGAGAGAAAATAATAAAGTTTTAATATTTACATTTAGAAGATTAGGTATTTAATAGATTATGTTAAATCATATTTAAACCATATTTATTTCTTTTTTTTAATTGGTCTAAAATTGCCACATCACATCCTATGTGGCATCTCTCAAAAGAGAGATTACATAATATTATGACATGTCATTAAAAATGCTTTGGTTTATTATATATATAGATATAGATATAGATATAGATATAGATATAGATATAGGATTGAGATCAAATAAGAACCACCACCCTAGTTAAGAACCATGAGAACTAATCCTGACCATCCATCTTCAATCTTGATCATAAGGGTAAAAGTGTAAAATAACAATTAAATCTTTTAATTATTTTAATAAATACTGTCTCCTAATCAAAACCCTAATTCATTGTCTCCATTTAAAGATTCGTTACTATATAACCCTAAATCCACCATTATATTAAAGATTCAGTGCCTCCTGCTTCTTCTGCTACTGCTTTGATCATTCCATTTCATTCTCCTTTCGATCTTTCCTTTCTCATCGATTGATTCACAGGTACGCAATTTCTGTTTCTCACTTGTTTTTTTCTTTCGTTTATTAATTGTGATTTATTTTTTTTTTTGAAAAGAGAATTTCATTATTAATTGTGATTTATCATATGATCATTTCATAAATATGTGTTATTATTTTAAAGATTCACTTTTTTTTTCTTTCGTTTATCAATAGCGATTTATCATATGATCGTTTATTAATTGCAATTTATGTTTCATAAATTAGTGTTATTATTTTATATGGATTGGATTCCTAGTGTTTGTATATGGTTTAATTCCATGTATGTAGATATGTATATATATGTGAAGGGGGCACCAAATCTACAAATTCTTTCTAACTTATTTAAATTATACATATTACGTATTTGTTTAATACTACGAGACCGTCTTTGTCGTATTACACTAAAAAGTCGATATTAGTTTTGTTATTGTTACCGCTAAACAAAATTAGCTCAACCCAAAAGGCTAGTTTGATGGGTGAGAGAGCCCAATTGGTTCCGTTACATAACAACAATCAAGCCATATACATTAGATACGTTTTTAACTTACAATTGTGTATGTTGTAAATCTATACAATGATGTACATAGCTGTATTTATTTTTATACTGTTGAATGCATTAACTAATGTTGATTAATAATACTTATTTGTTGTATACACAGGTGTATTCAGTTTCATATAGGTTTCAGCCCTGATATACACCAATGTATATTTCGTTCAAATACAAAACGAAAGAAACCTCAACATCTATTATGGTGTACACTGATGTTTTTAACTTACATATCAACAAAGATATACACCAATGTATATGTGTGTCCAAATTAGTCATGTAAGCTGGAAAAAACGAATATACGCCAATGTACATCTGTGTTGATGATGATGAATGAAAGAAAAAAAAGAAACTGATATACACCAATGTATATCTGCGCCAACGATGATGATGATAAATGAAAAAAAAAAGAAACTGATGTACACCATTGTATATAATGTGAGAACAAAAAATAAAAACAAAACAAATGAATTCATAAAGTGCCCATACAAAGTATACACGTATGTACGATACTAGTTCTAACATGTCTGTTAACCAATGTGAATACATATGAAAATATACACACATGTATATATTGTCGGTACATGTGTGTACAATGTGAATACATAAGAAAATATTTGCAACATACAAGAGTGTCGCTGGGTAAATTTATGATACATAAAAAAATATACACACATGTATATAATGTCAGTACATGTGTGTACATTAACAATGTGAATACATAAGAAAATATTTGCCTCATACAAGAGACACATGTGTATAATATTTAAAAATGGTATTTTAAAAAGAATTAAAAAACTAACTATAATTAGAAAACAAATTTAAAAAACAAAATAAAAAAAACGTATGTAAAAAGGGTTTAAAAACTACATATATATAATTAATTAAAGGTCTTAACCTAATTAATTAATTAATTAACTTCCTATTTTGGTGGGTGGTGAAAAGTACAGAATTACCCTTAATCTAATTTAATTAATTAAATGAAGTTGTATTTAATTACAATCTTACCATTTTAAATCAATGGTTAGAAATTGGTTTTCATGGTTCCTAAACAATGAGTGGTTCCTATTTGAACCGCACCACACACACACACACACACGCACACACACACACACATATATATATAGGAATAAGATCAAATAGGAACCAATACCTTAGTTAGGAACTTAGGAACCAATCTGAACCATCCATTTTTTATTTTGATCTAGAGGGTATTAGTGTAAATATACATTTTATTAATTAGCTTTTTATTGTAATTAGAATTTATAATCAAAGCAATTACTAAATAAGAATTGATTGGTTTCCTTAAAACTCTCAACCACTATTATGATCATTATCTTGAAGAACAACCCTAATCAACAATTCGTATACATGTATGTATTTTCTGTTTTTGTTATTTTTTTTCAAACTAATCAATCGTTATTATTTTTAATTGAAGGGGTAGGGTACCGCTTTTCAGGCGCACCCTACCCGCCATTTAAAACCCTCCGCCTAAAGTAACACATCTGAGGGCACAGCAGCGCCAAAGGCGCAGAGGTACAAGTTGGCAACACCCGGGAACATCCCCCTTGGACCCCAACTTGCTTCCACCCGTCAGGTGTCAGCTGACAAGTGGTCAGCCCCCTGACAACTGACTCCCCTGCAGACCATCCACAACACGCCACGTGTGTGGAGGACAAAGCACCTCCCGGCCAACCAACCACGAGGCAACACGTGGTCCAATCAAAGGAAGCCCCCCCTCAACTTGGATCACTTTATCTAACTAAGGGTTAGAATCCAACTGGGTGGGCCTGTGAAGCAGCCGGCCCGGTCCTTCAGCCCGGCCCATTAACGATGGATGGGCCCAACGATCTTCAGCCCATACATCTCCTATAAAAGGAGGACTTGACCTCCTTTCTTTACAGGTTGAAATTAGCCAATAGGAACGAATACACTTGTTTCTCCACTTGTATTATTACTTGCATTATTTATCAATAAAGATCACCTTTTCCAGTGGACGTAGATCTTACGAGATCGAACCACTTATACTCCTGTCTATTGTGTCTGCTTGTTAATCACTCGTGTATATAACCATAGACCAACCATCATTGTGAGCTATGGATTATACCCTGCTGCGAACACGAGTCGTTACTCCATACATCACCCTGTCTTACCCCACTAGTTATACTCGTTGTTTCTTCATTAATCTTCAATTGCTCAGATGTATTAGGTATTTATTTTTGTTTTTGTTAGTCGAAATGTATAATCAATTGGAATTGTATTTGTAGTGATTTTGTTATGTTAGATTAGATCAATTGCATAATTTCTTTGAATCGAATGTGCAGTACATTGAGGTTATGTATTTTTTTGATAATATACGTTGGTGTATATTACATTTAGGGTTAAGCGGCCAAACCCTAATTAGGATTATCACGTCAAAATGAAGGAGACGATTTTATTATTTTCAAATGCATATACACTAGTGTATATTATACGTTGGTGTATATTACATAAAGATGATAAGAGACATAACCGCTGTGAGGATGAACATGCCAAATGCATATACACAAGCGTATAGTATACATTGGTGTATATTACATAAAGAGGATAAGAGACCGAACCTTAAAGGTGATGACGATGAATGAAAAAACAAAAAAGAAACTGGTATACACAAATGTATATCTGTGTCGATAATGATGGTAAATGAGAAAAAATATTGATATACACCAATGTATATATGCGTTCACGATGAATGAAAAAACAAAAAAGAAACTAATATACACCAATGTATATATATGTCGATGATGATGAATGAAATTAAAAAACTGATAGGGGGATTTTATAAGGATTGAGTATAATAAATGGGGGTTAATAATTATTCAGTTACAAATTTAGACTTAATTACCTACAAATAAGCATATTGAACAAAAGTCAATAATACCATTTGATTGAAATAAACAATTAATTAATGTTTTACTTATTTACAATCATGCTATTAGAGATCAATGGCTATAAAGTGGTTCATATTGTTCCTACTTAAGCTATGGTTCCTATTTAAACCCTACCCTATATATATATATATAATATATATATATATATATATATATATATATGAATAAGATCAAATAGGAACCAATACCCTAGTTAGGAAATTAGGAACCAATCTGAGCCATCCATTTTTGATTTTGATCTAGAGGGTACTAGTGTAAATATACATTTAATTAATTAGCTTTTTATTATAATTAGAATTTATAATCAGAGCAGTTACTAAATAAGAATTGATCGGTTTTCTTAAAACTCTCAACCACTATTACGATCATTATCTTGAAGAACAACCCTAGTCAACAATTTGTATACATGTATGTATTTTCTGTTTTTGTTATTTTTTATTCAAACTAATCAATCGTTATTATTTTTAATCTTCAATTGCTCGGATGTATTAGGTATTTATTTTTGTTTTTGTTAGATCAAAATGTATAATCAATTGGAATTGTATTTGTAATGATTTTGTTATGTTAGATTAGATCAATTGCATAATTTCTTTGAATCGAATGTGCAGTACATTGAGGTTATGCATTTTTTGATAATATACGTTGGTGTATATTACATTTAGGGTTAAGCGACCAAACCCTAATTAGGATTATCACGTCAAAATGAAGGAGACGCTTTTATTATTTTCAAATGCATATACACTAGTGTATATTATACGTTGGTGTATATTACATAAAGATGATAAGAGACATAACCGCTGTGAGGATGAACACGCCAAATGCCTATACACTAGTGTATAGTATACATTGGTGTATATTACATAAAGAGGATAAGAGACCAAACCTTAAAGGTGATGACGATGAATGAAAAAACAAAAAAGAAATTGGTATACACCAACGTATATATGTGTCGATAATGATGGTAAATGAGAAAAAATACTGATATACACCAATGTATATATGCGTTCACAATGAATGAAAAAACAAAAAAGAAACTAATATACACCAATGTATATATATGTCGATGATGATGAATGAAATAAAAAAAAACTGATAAGGACATTTAATAGGGATTGAGTATAATAAATGGGGGTTAATAATTATTCAGTTACAAATTTGACTTAATTACCTACAAATAAGCATATTGAACAAAAGTCAATAATACCCTTTGATTAAAATAAACATTTAATTAATGTTTTACTTATTTACAATTATAACATTAGATCAATGACTATAAAGTGGTTCACATGGTTCCTATTTGAACCATACCCTATATATATATATATATATATATATATATATATATATATATATATATATATGTATGTATGTATGTATGTATGTATTTTTCTGATTAACTAGTAAATTACGCGTCGCGCTATGCGTGGCAGAGAAACATAACCAGCGTCGATTCGTGATAACCTGAAGATTTTTCTGATGAACAGCGAAGTTACATCAGCGGTATTGTAAGGGTCTGCTAATCGGATAAGAGAGCCGTATTATTCCATCGGTGTGCGTTGCAGCGAGAAAAACGCCTAAACCGCCTGACAACAATTGATAAAAGAAAACATTCACCATTAGTTTGTTATGTTACCTCGGATCCTGACCACCTGCCGATGGCATCGCAGCCATCACCATCACAACGAACCACCGCTTGAAAAAGGGAATGACTATGAACGGGAAACCTGCGTCGCTGTCTCCAGCCGTGGTCAAAGACGTCGGTCACCGCATGAAGTCGAACTAAGCTCCGTCTTTCCAAGCGTGTGTTAGATGTAACAGATGTAAAAGAAGAGTGCAAAATCTAAAGTTCTATGGTGAAAGTGAGAAAACCCAAAAGCCATAGCAGTGACTCACAAAGAAGGAGACCGATGTCTTACGTTCTTAATAATAAATTTAGTATAATGGCATTTTCATAAATATGGTAAAATTAAAGGCTTTTATTTCGTTTAATAATAAATTTAGTATAATGGCATTTCCGTAATTATGACAAAACTGAAGAGTTTTTATTTGGTGGCTACTGTAGCCAAGGATGAAAAATGTTATATATAATAATTGTTTATAGTTGGATTAAAGATTTAAAGTAGTGTGTACACTATCCTCAAGAATGTTTTTAATGGTATGTTATCAACTAAAAGTCAACAATGACCAAAATCTAACAATTGATTATTTTAGTTGGTTAAGAATAAACTAATATTTCTTCTACAACAATGGACAAGATAGATACCAGAAAATCTAAGATACACCAGTACATGCTCTGGTTAGACCGGTGAAATAATGAGATGCTTTTATAATTAATTTTGACATATTAAATTTATACTATAATTAAATTTGATATATATTTAAAAAATAATATATAATAAAATTGTTGGTAAAGTTTAGCAGAAAAACCGAATATGGGTTAGAGACTTCACTGGCAGAAAAAAAAATGACTAAGGAATAATATGGAATTCGCGCCAAAGAAACACCAATAAGTGTTCGTGTTTGGGTTTGGAAAAAAAATGACACGATAAGTTATGGTGTTGTGTTCGTATCTACTTGTTTCATATTCATATCTTAATAGGTAACGTATACACGATTTGTCAGCCCTAAGTTATCTTGTTGTCAAAATATCATCTATTTTATTTACTTTAATATATATATATATATATATTAACACGATCACTATGAGTAGTAACACGTACACATGATATGCAACTATCTAAATCGTAATGAGAATTGGGTTTAACTGGTAAAGCCATTCGAGTTATGGTGTTGTTTCTTTAAGATTAAACGTTTGAGCCGAGACAAAGATAGATTTTTATTAATTTAAGTCGTTAAAAATACTTTATAAATCATCTCATTTAAATGAATCACACACAATTATTAAATAATATCCGATTATTCGATATTTAATTGATTGAATTAGAAGATGTTGGTTTCATTGATTTTATTAATAAATGATCATGATAAGACCATCCGTAGTGGGGCGTGAAATCGACCCAAAACGCCTGAAAACGCTGGATACACCGCTCCCCCGGGCGTTTTCAAGAAAAAAATTGGTTCAGGCGTGTAAAATAAAACGCCTTGCATTTTGCTACTTCCAAGATTTGTGACCGTTTGACAATGCTAGAAAACAATAATTTATTTCTTTGGCCAGGTGAGCGGCGGTGATATTAGGGTGCAGCGGAGTTTGCAGGTTGCTGATATTAGGGTTTCAAGATGAAAACGAAAGATAGAAAAGATGGTCAGGTCCATGCCCTATTTGTTTTTACAATACATGGGCTTTTAAGTTTTACTAAGTGGCCCACTTAACAAGCTAAGTCCTAAAAACCCAAGTTAAAAAACATGGGCTTTAATACGGTTTCTATACAATTTAATATGCAGATGTATTTTTATAGTATGTGGGTGGGTTTTTGTTTGTTTGAAAACTCCCCTTGGCCTTTGTAAGTATTGTTTGGCTTTTGTTTTTTTATTAAAATAATTGAATAAAATTTTTAAATTTATTAACTCATTGGGTAATGATTAAAAAGGCATGAAGAAGGCCTGAACCACTACACCCTTTTTTTTGTTCAAAATACTTATGCTGATGTGGCATCCACATGACAGAAAACGCCCTTGAAGGGCTTGAACCACTACATATGGTCTAATAATTTTCCGTAATATATTTAAAGTCATGTGAAACGTTGTACAAGAATGTCATGGTGGTAAGTGGAGGAAAAAGATAATACGAGGTATTGTGATGATTGTGACTTGGGCTTTGTGGAGTGCTCAGAATGCTAAAGCATTCCAAGACAAAGATACAAAGGTTATGGAGATGGTGGCTGAAGTGAAATCAAGGTCTTTTTTATGGTTAAAATATAGGTCGTGTTTTAAATATATAGTTTGGAAGGATTGGGCCAGTTATTCGTTGTACATGTGTAGTTAGTTCTTTTAGCGGTTCTCGCGTTTGAGAGCTTGCTGTCTTTTATGAAACTCAATGTTCAAAAAAAAAAAAAAAATGTGAAACATATAGTTTTACGTTACACGATCACAAAGTTATTTTTCATTGTACTATTTTTCTTTAAACACGTATCTACTACATAATATCTATATAATCTATTTGAGCCTTCTCTCAAGTAGTCCGCAAGCTTTCCACAATTTTACACTTTCCAGAAATTACTCATTTTGTAAAATAAGCTTTAGCGTCACTAACAAAACCTTTCAAGTTTCAACGACATTTCATACCAGATGATATTTTTTTTAAACTACCAATAAATATTTTTGCCCGACTATTCAGGGGAGTCCCCACACTATGGACAGACACCCACGACCAACCCAATGGAGGGCTCGTACGTACCTCGGGCGGCTGGCGTAGTCAGGCCCACCCATACAGTTCCCGAAACCGGGAAAACTCAATCCCCCACCCGCCCGTAGGCACGACGGTGAAGGATTGGTAAAACCCAGGCGAGATCAGAACTCGAAGTCCTAACCATAGGCAATGAAGGGATATGGAGCCTAATCCTCGCGGGGGCGGCGTCCCTGTCCCTCTTCAGGATAATCCGCGGAATCATCACGTGGAATTCACTCTGCCAGAGAGAACAAGACTGCACACAAAGCAGTCTTATCCACATCACGCCAGAAGAATACACGAGCGTCCGCCCACGCCCGGAATATTCCCCGACTCACCAGCTTTTAGTACGAGGTACGGAAGATCAAGGATCGGGCGGATCCACTCGCAGAAGATCAGAGATATCGCCTGTTAGAGGGCGACACGTGTCCGCAGTGGTCCAACAACCACTGACACCAACAGTGACTTGACTGCTCCCATGCTTCCATCATGTTGCTTCCACAGTAATGAACAGGCATGCTTACCTGCTGCCAGACGTCACGTCAGACGCCAGCAGGTAAGTCAACCACGCTGTGTCAGAACGACATGCTGCCGGCAACTAGTAAGACGCCACCACGTGTCCACCACACTAGGTAGCTCCAACTGCCGGTGACATCAGTAGCATGGGCATCCTTTTTCCCGCCCATTCCATGGGCCAAAAGCATATGGGCCGAGGTGTAACGCCCCGCTTTTCCAGAATAATATAGTAATAATTTTATTTATTTATTCATAAAACGATTCGTTAATTCTTTAACAATAACATCTCATTAACAAGAAATACGTTCTTATTTCACTAATAAATTTAATTATCTAAATTCGCCAAATAACGTGTTGTAAGTAATAACACGCTAGCAAACCGACACTAACCCTTGTAAATTTCTAAACGCGACTAAAATGTATATAACAAATGCGTAGTTCAAATACTCGCTTTGATGTGATCAAAACAAATACAACTCACAAAATAATTGTCTAAGCATTTTAGCGGATTAAGTTCATAAACGAGACCGAGCCAGTAACTAATTCGCTTAAGCAATAATTTCCATCTAACTTCCACCTACCAAATACCCTAACTATATAAACACCTTAAACTCATCCCTCCTCCTTCCATCTTCTTCACCAAAACCCTAGCCATCATCTTATTCAAGTCCCTCCTTTTTCTTCTTCTCCCTGCCTTCTCTCTCTCATTCTTCCCCTCACTCTCTCTTCTGCTGCACACCATCATCCGAGCCACTCCTCCTCCCCCCCTTTAAAGCAGCGGCCGCAGCCACCAAGAACCAACACCTTGAGCCGCCGCTAACCACCAACTCCTTCCTCCTCTCCCTCTCACTGCAGGCGACGCTGCCGCCGCCAACCACCAACTGAGCCCACAATCGACACCCACTAATTTACAAACTCCTCCTTTCCGTCCCTATTCAAGCAACGACAACAACATAAGGCCACGTTCAGATTCGCGTACGGTACTGAAGTATGAAAGCGACGTCGGATTGATATGATGCATTGTCAAGGTCGGCTATGTGGTCGTGGTGCAGCTTTTCGGACTTGGTTCCCGTTCTGTTCGATGCGAAGATGATCGGTTTGACACGCAGGTCGTCGGTCGGGTTTGTGTTCTTCTCATCGGCCTTGGCTCTGGGTCTAGGTATGTTCCGTTGATGGGTACGATGCCAGGGGCAGCCGGTGATGCTTAGGACTCAGTCAACATCAGTCAGATTTGGTAACAGTTCAGTTTTGGTGTAATGTTTGAGTGACTTTTGGTTGGCCTCGGCTTGGGTTTGTCTTCGTTTCCATTACGGGTCAAGTCGTTCGAGTAAGATCGAGTTGTTCGGAACACGGGTCAACATTTGTCAAGGTTCTGGTCAACTTTAGTCTCCGGTCAAAGCTGGTCAACAGTCAACACCAGTCAAACTAGGTCAGCTGCGGTCCAGTTTCGGGTCTAGTTTAGCAGGAAGGTATAAACACTCCGTGACTTTGATTTAGTTATTTTGTTTTGTAGTACACCGTATACATAAATATATATAAATCGTGAACACTTAAATGAACCGAACCGACTTGCAAAGAAAAATATTTTTATTAATAACTTAAACGAATAGAGTTGACTTATAACGAAAATAATTATTCTTGTTGTTAAGCTTGGAGAAGTCGAGTAATGACTAACCTACATAAACATATATTTTTACAAGAATTATCTAAATGGCGAACTATATAAATATATGTATTAATTGTCAAAGCGTATGTTTTACTTTCATATTAGCTTTAGAAAGTTAATCACTTGTCACGTGTAAAAGATTAGTTAGATCTTGATTCGTGTTGCGAAATTTGACAATTGATGCTTTGAGATAAAAATGGACGACTTACGTTGTCTGGTTTCTTACAAAAAACAGAAGAGACTCTGCCCAAATTTTTATGAAATATAAACAACATATCGGATGGTAAAATCTATTATTTGGTAAAATTGAAGCTACGTATTGCAAGTACATTTTATTAGCAGACTTTACTTTATCATATTAGAAATATATACGCTTATATATATATATATATATATAGGTTTAGGATCCTGTACAAAGTACATTTTTCGTGAGAAGTGTGAGAAGGACTAAGAATTGACATGTAGACATCATTTTTTGGATTTAGGAATGATTTTTTAGGTTGTTTAAACTTGAAAAACACCAAACACAACAATCTAAAAAACAATACAATGTATTATAGTCATTAAATTTAAAAAATAGCTAAAACACACTACTTAACGTTAAAAACACATTGCTAATGTTCTTAGCATGGTGTTTTAAGTTTTAAGCCTAAAATACATTGTTTTTCAGTTTTTAATTGTTATGGTTGGTGTTTTTATAGGCAAAACAATCCAAAACATCACGCCTAAGTTCAAAAAATGATGCCTAAGTAACAATTTTTAATACTTCTCACATTTCTCACAAAAAAAAAAAACACTTTGTACACGATCTTGACCCTATACCAAATCTATTATTTGGTACAATTGAAGCTACGTATTACAAGTACATTTTATTAGCAGACGTTACTTTATCATATTAGAAATATATACGCTTATATATATATATATATATATATATATATAGGGTTAGGGTAAAATGAGAACATACTTTTCGTGAAAGAACACCTGGAACCAATTATAGCCATTGATCTTTGATGATCTAATGGTTATTGCTGTGCCACATAAGTTTTTTGTCTTTTACCACCCACTTGTTATTTTATATTATAAAGATAATATTAAAATAGTTCATAAGGGTATTATGGTAATCTACTAGACACTCTCTCTCCTTCTTTTTCTCACCATCAAATCACCATCACCATCACCATGTATATTTTTAATTTAATTTTATTTTTAATTCATTTTTTTAAACAAAAAAATAGAGCTCTGTACAAACATTGTAAAAAAATGAGCTACTGGTTTGATTTACGCCATTGTATAACCCCATCAACATATATAAAAAATCAGCAAAAACATCGTATTACACCAGTGCAAAAACATTAAGGTTGCGCCGAAAAAATCTTCATGTAAACACCAACTAGTCGTTCTTCGTTTTTCTTGATCTCCATCGTAAAAACATCAAACTTGCACCGAAAAATCTTCTTGGTCATCTATCAACCACAAAAGAAAAAAACACAACTTTTATATCTTACTAAATATATATATATATATATATATATATATATATTTATAGAAATCTAGTTTACATCTATGCAAAAATATTGTGTAAAAATTAGAAAATACCTAAAACATATATATAAAATCTAATTCACACCTATGTAAAATATTGTATAAAAATTACAATTACATAAGGGCAACCAATTTACATCAGTGTAATAAACAATTTGCACCTGTGAATCTAGAAAATCATCAATTTACATCGGTGTAAAAGACACTTTACACTAGTGTAAACATCAAAGTTGCACCAAAATCATCAATTTAAACAATAAAAATTCACAAAAATGAAACAACTACACTAATGTACACTAAAAAACCTGTTACCAAACACCCTGATCAAAAAGCAAAACACTATTATTGAAAGTTTAACAAAACAGGTAACAAAACACTGTCTTCAACATATTTTCCACGTAATCTCTTGTGGATGGATGTTATTAACCACTATGAGTTACTTATCATGGAGTATCATAAAAGACAGATCTTATGAATGATTTACAAAGTATTTTCCTTAGAATATTTAGATTAATTAAAGTAAAGTAATTGAAAAATTTAACTCCACCTTTCCATGGCCACTTTGAAAAACAGGTAACAAAACAAACAAAACCAACAGATCTATAAACACATCAATCTTGCACATAAAAATCCTAAAAAAGAGTTTTACACCAGTGTTTACTTACCTTATATAAAAACGAATCTCATCATCATCATCATCTTCAAAAAACAGCATCATCATCTTCTTCAAACCAGCATCATCATCTGTAACACCAGTGTCTCCTTCAAAAACAAAATAATAATAATAATAATAACCACCATCGAACTTACCACAGCTCGAACCCACCACAACCACCATCGAACCCACCACAACCACCGTCACCATCGAACCCACCACAGCCACCATCAAACCAACCACAGCCACCGTCACCATCGAACCCACCACAGCTACCATTGAAGGATCGACATCAACCTTGAACCATCACCCCCAGATCTGTTCATGGATGATGATGATGATGATTATTATTCACAACATCTTGTTTCGAAACAGATCACATGCCATTTCTTTCACCCCACACACCGCTCACCATCTCTTTCACCCCAACAAACCACCACCATCTATTTAACCCTAACAAACCACCGTGCACCTCTGCCTTCTTTCACCCCCCATAACTAATGTACCCCTTTGTCGCCTTTGATAACCACCATCTAACCGGTAACCATCCATTGAACTTAAACCACTTAAAAGAGAACGTGATATGATTTTTTTATCAGAAAATGGATGATTTTGATTTAAAAATCAATGGGTTTTTAATATGTTTTTTGATCTTCAAAAAATAGAGAGAGAGATGGGAGTATAGAAATGTTACTGATGAATGATGATGATGTTTGTAAATATAATAGAGAGAGAGAATAATATTAAAAAAATAGAGGAAAGGACATGGGAGGAGAAAAAGTCTGTATTGCCCCTCCATCCAAAAGATAATTACATTTATACCTAAAAAATCTAGATTGAATCACAACCATTGATTAATTTGATCAATGGTTGTGAGTGGTTTCTATGGTTCTTTCATGAAAGGTTGGTTTTCTATTGAACCTAATCCTATATATATATATATATATATATATATATATATATATATATTAACCAACCTACGAAACAAGTTAACATTCGAGTCAAGTTATACCAACATTATTTTCTTAATACAAACTGTGTCTTAAACAATTACTTTAATATATATATATATATATATATATATATATTAACCAACCTACGAAACAAGTTAACATTCGAGTCAAGTTATACCAACATTATTTACTTAATACAAACTGTGTCATAAACAATTACTTTAAGACACGACCCTGAAAATAATATATTAAAGTATATATTTTAGACAACTTTACACGTACGCATATTTTCAATAAACCAAACCAACACTATGTTCCCGAGTTTAATAAATGAAGGAAAAGAAAGGAAAGAGAATTAAGGAGGGAAAAGAAAGAAAGTGGAAAGAAAAGATTTAATCAACTAGTGTGTTCCCGAGTTTGAAGGAAATGGAGAGGAAAGTAAAGATTTAATGTTTAAAATATCATTTCCTTCCAAATCTTTCCAATTTGGAAGGATGAAAAATGAAGGAAATGAACCAAAATTTTCCTTCCTTTCTCTCTTTAAAAAAACTCTGGAACACGATTTTTTCCAAACATCCTTCCAAATCCTTTCTTTTCTTTCATTAAATGAAACTCGGGAACACAGTGCAAGTTACTATCGGTTCGTTAAGTCATACGCACTTTAAGACACGTATTATTTACAATACGAGTCTAGGTAGTTGAATAAACTATCTTTACAACCAATAAACAAAATAAGTTCATTTGCATTAGAAATTAAGGCATCCTTTACTTGTAATAGGACACAAGAGATTCAGTCAATCCAGCTTCAGACATTGTTTGTTATTCTTTCATAATGCACTCCAGGTGAGTCATACTTGTCCCTTTTTCTTTTATCACTTTTGGGACCAACATGTATCGTATGCAAAACACACTAATTCTTTTATAAACACACATGCTCAATCTATTAAACATACTTATATGCTAATTGCCATGCTTACGATTCTTGATACTTAAACATAATTCATTAACTATTATTAGCCCACTTAATATGTATAGCGCTATAGGAGTAGCACCCCGCTTCCTTTATGGGTCATTGTTAAGAATTAAACGGCCTAGCATGAATATGTTAGGTATACGCAGTGGTACTCGTGGGTTTGAGTTATGTTCTTTGTATGGTTTGTATGTGCAATGCTATAGTATGAGATTCGAGTAAATCATTCTAATTACTACGTATGTAAATCAAAACTAGTATGCTCAGCAATACTTTATGTGTTGACGGATATTTTATACATGTTGTAGGAAAAGATTGATGAGACGATACAAGAAACATCACTTAGGATTCGGCCTTAGAAACAAACGAAACAATCTTTATTTTACTTCATGTTTAAGTTAATGTATTCTTCTCATGAACAAATTGTATACTTGTTGAATCTTAGATACGAATGAAATCTATTTTAATCTATTATCACAATTTAGTGTTATGAAGTCTTTGAACAATCTATCACAAGTCGTGCCCCGATGTATTCCGCCATCGGTTGGGGTGTGACACGAGGCAAGGCCCAAACCAACCAAGACTCCTCGTGGGCTTTTTCCAAAGCCTACGACTTCCACTATAAATAGAAGACATCAACTCCTTTGCAAAGGACCCAAAAATTATCATTTGTACTATAGAGCTAGATCCTTCTTGTAATACTTTATAAACTCCAAAGTAATAAACAACCGGCTCTTCACAGTGGACGTAGGCCGAACTCGACCGAACCACTTACATCTCTGTGTCTTTAATTTCATCACACACACACACACACTCACTCTTATTTCACGTCTTGGTTTGAACCAACAGTTTGGGTAACATATTGTACTTAAATAAACATAAGTATAAACCCCTCGGTGATTGGTGATAATCTCCGAGATACTTCTTGTTTCTTCAGGAAAGGAGTCATCCATCATTTCTCATTATGTCCCTCGTGGGAATCGAACCCGAACTCCCAAGAGGGATCCCCGGTCCATTCACCAACTGAACTACCCGTGAAGGACTCATACTCGATGATATATGCATACTATTCCAACGCTTGACAAAATGAACATTAAAACAATATCCAATGCCCAAGTATATATCTTTTGATAAGCGTCGACGAATCTATACTTTCCATAATAGGAGAAGCGTGAGTGACGTCAGAAAGCTGATGTGTCAGCCGGAGAGAGTGGCCACCAATGCCTGTATGATGCAAAAAACTGACGTCATTAATCCCATTAAAAAATTCAAAAAAAAGGGGTGGGCCACGTGAAACCACCGCTGTTCCCCCCAACAGCGGTTCTCAATCGATACGTCTGCCAACCAACAGCAGACCTTTACTAATATATCCTCTCAGTTGTTATTTATAAGCTGTTTTTATGAATAGCTGTTGATTACATATTCAGCCTATGACTTTTTGAAATTTTAAGAGGGAAATTTTGAATTAACATCGGGAAGTGTGATTTTTGTAGCTATATAATCATCATTTTCGCATATGCTTTCCTCATACACAACCATTTTCTCTCACAAATTAAGTTATAAAATCTCCTTTTGAATTTTTTGTTGAAATCTTTCTCAATGGATCTTCATAACAGAATTGATAGTTTTGTTTGTGATCTCAACCCATCCAAAGATATCTGGTTTCTCAAGGTTCGTATCATACGAAAGTGGAAAGAAAGTTTTAAGATAGAAATGATATTGATTGATGAGTAGATAATGTAATTTTTCCTTGAGGTTAGTTTTTAGAGGTTATTATTCATGTTATTAATATAAAATATTGTTTCCGTCATGTTTTTCGTTTAATTTATCTTATGTTATTTAAGTTCTTTCGCTGATGTTTAGTGGAAAGAAAGTTTTAAGATCGAATGGTATTGTTTGATGACCAGGTAATGTAATTTTTCTCTAAGGTTATTTTATGTTATTGATGATATAAATATAAATTTTGTTTGTCTCACGTTTTTGCTTTAACTTATTTTGTTTAAGCTGTTGTTTTTTATGTTTATATTTTCTTTTATATTTATTTTAGGGGTGATAAGATTCAGGCCTTCATAAAGAGTTCTTTGATCCATCTTTTTTACCATCAACTTGAAGAGGATGATGTCGTTATTCTATCAAAGTTTGGTGTTGGTGAAAACAAGGATCCATTCAAAGTTGTAGCACATGATTATAAGATCAACTTTTCATGTGAAACTTACATAAAAGAGAAGTTAATCACTAATGATAATATAAAAAATGAGATTAAAACATCACATGTTATGTTTACACAAATGTTGGTAAATAGTATTAGTGGTTTTTTTAAGTTGTAAATAAGTTCACATCACACGTTTCGTTTTTTTAAGTTGTAACATAAGTAAAAGAGTTCACATTATTTATAATCAAATGAGTATAAATAAAATACGTTTTGTTCTTTAATAAAAATAATAAAAAATAATGATAATATGTAAATTTGTGATAATATTTTTTAGATCTTTAACAATAGTAAAATAAAGTACATCTATCATTAATGAGTGTCGTATTTTGCAAGTTTATATCTATTTGCTTTTCTTGAATATAGATATTCTGCTAAAGTTATAAATTGTCGAGCTTTTGTAATTATGAATTTGAAAAGACTAATATTTTTAAAACATTATTTTATTATTTTATTTTTTGTGATTGAAAAGACTAATAGTTTATTTGCCTTCTTTTGTAAGAGTCGACAAATGCAGCAATATTCGTTTGAAACAGATGTTATAAAAAGTCTATACATTTGAAACCATTATACTAAACACAAATGCTTGAAACAGATGTTATAAAAATTAGCAAAAAAGTAATTATTACGATTTTTATTTTTCTGTTTTAATATTATTATATTATTATTGATGTTGTGATTGACTTTCGTTATATAAAAATTATATAAAAGCTCCCAAAGTAAGTTTCAACATTAGATTTAATTAAAATCGAACTGACAAAGTTGAAAAGCAACTTTACGAATATTTAGTATATTCACCCTATAATTTAGAGGAGTTCGCAATATTCATTTACCATCTTTAAAGATAGAAGAATCCGTAATATTCTTTTAAGTATTCTCACATACATGTTTCCATCCCATATTCTGTTGCATTTATTTTACTTTATATAATAAATATAATAAAGACTAATTAAAAAATAAAAAGCCCCAAAATAATGATTACGATTTTGAATTTTCTTACTGAAGTGTAAGGATTAAACTTTTTACAATAAACGTTAAATTGACAATTTATAGTCGTATATATAAAAAAAAACGTTTCATGTCAAATTTAAATAAAACAGAAGTTAAACACTAATTATAATTTAAAAAATGAGATTAAAACATCATATGTTATGTTTGAACAAATGTTTGTAAATAGTATTAGTGGTTTGGCATTAAATTTGATTGTTAAATAAAAAAATTAAATATGAAGAGTTGTTTCATTTTAAAATAGAATATGAAGAGTTGTTTTACAAATATTAAGATTTTATTTATCAATTTGAAAATGTTTCTTTTTTTTTTTTACTTTATATTAATACTTTAATAACAACTTTAATTGTGTCACAAAAGATGTTCTTACGTTGAGTTGCTTTACGGTTTTTCCTTTCTACAGTTTTTGATATAACGTGTTTTCCTTCTACAAATTTTAGTGACAACAGATTTTATAAAAGACGTTCAAATATTAATTATGATTTTGAAGTTACTTTATTAACATTTTTATTTTATTATTATTGTTTTTTTTTTGTAATAAAATGTATTTTCATTTTTTTAATTTATTACATAAGTAGAAGAGTTCATATCATTTATAGATTCAAATGAGTATAAATTAAATACTTTTTGTTTTGTAATAAATAAAAAATAATGAAAACCAACTTTACGAATACTTAGTCTACTCACCCTATAAAAGAGGATGAATTCCCAAATTCATTTCCAATCTCTAAACATTCGTTTAAGTATTCTCACATATATCTTTCCATCACATATGCATAATGATTTTACTTTCAAATATCTTTGCACAAAGTTTCTAAAGATTCTTACAATCCAAGGAAAATAGAATTGATGTTTTTTAATGATTCATAGAATTAAAGGAAAACATCAATTCCTCATTTATATTGTATCCAGCACCTCCAGTTCCTTATTTTCAATTTTTAGATCTTTTAGAACTGGATGACATTTTAAATACGAGCTGTAATCGTTTTCTGCTTTTCAGAAAATGGTTATAACGTTTTAAAATGATGAAGACCTGTGGAATCTTGAAGTAATCGAAGTGGCATAAAACTGCTTGATCATCATATTTTTTGTAGACGATCTTGATATATAATCATGTTATTGCTACCAAAGTATCAGCTTATCGATGGATGGCCTCATCAATTCCTTTAAAAGAGAAGAAGAACAGATTGAATGAACTGTTGAAAATTTACAGATTAATGAGTGAAATTTATTTGATATTATTATTGCTCTAAATATATTAAAATGTTTTTGATATTTTTTCCTGTCATTATATGATGATGAAATATATTTATTTTATGATAAATAGAAATTTGAATATAATATAAATGATTAGTTATATCAATATAGTCTACTGTTAAAATCAACAGATGATTTACTTATTAATAAACAAAAAATAAAAAATTTAGTTTCAACTACTTAAGACAAACAATTGGTTGAATAAACCTATAAAGTAACATCTGTTTTTATCAACAGTATTTTAAACACAGTTTTTTTAGAAAAATCTGCTAAATTGATGCACTACTTTTGTGAATGAAACAGACGTTACGATTTATCAACAGATGATTGATGTTTAGTAAACAAATATAAAAAATGTAAATATGTTATGGTTGTTAGTAGGAACTGCTTAAGTCAACAACTCTTTGAACCACACACTTGAATTTACATCTGTTTAATGAACAGTCTTTTAATACAATCTTTACATCTGTTTAATGAATTTACATATCCTTTGAGTATGATGACCTGAAATACTTTGACCCTGATGATTTGGAAGAAATGGACATTAAGCACCAATTGGCCCTTCTCAGTGTAAGAACTAACAATTTCTACAAGAAAACTGGGAGAAGGTTTCCAGGGTTAACTGGCAGGTCAAAGGTGGGGTTGGATAAATCAAAGATAAAGTGTTATAAATGTCATAGACTAGGTCATTTTGCAAGGGAATGTAGGAGTCAACATGGTACACCTATGATTACCTATCCAAATCAAAGGCCACAGACCAACACTTATCAAAATTCCTATAATGCCCCTGGACCAAATGTGCAAAACACTGCTCATTTTGCACAGTCCTCAAACATTGTTCTTGTCAAGTTTGTCCAAACCACTGTTTCTCAGATCCACTATGTGCAAACCCCTGTTGCTCAGGCACCTGTGCCAATGACTGCTGAGTCACCCTCTGCTCCTGCAGAGACCAGTCAACAGAGTTTCTTCACACAAGGCTTTGTTGATTGGAGCAGTCTACCAGATGAGTTGGGAGATGAAAATTTTGCACTTGTTGCCAAAGCTGAAAATGAACCAGAAAAATTTTGTTTCATGGCTATGGTAGAAGAGGTTGATTCTGAGGAAGTGGTAACTGAATCTATTGTTAAGACTGATGATATTGTTGATGAGGTAATTGCAGGTGAAAAGTCTGAAGAAGAGGTTGTGAATCTCTCAGATCCCTGTGGTGCATCTGATGATTGTGAGTGCAAGTGTGATTGTGCATTGATGGCTGCTGCTAAGGTATCTCCTCAAATCCTTAAAGATTTATGTTCTAACAAATGTGTAATAGCATTTGCTAACATCAAAGAGGTGAATGAAAACCTTAGAAAGAAAATTTTAGATGATGAAGTTAAATTTGAGAAAGTTTCAAAAGAGTTAAAAACAAATTTAACTGAAAAAGAATCTGAGATAAGCAGCTTAAAACATGAAGCAACTATAACCAAAGACCAGCTCCAAACTATGATAACTAAATATCAGAGTTGCAAAAGTGAACTTGAGTCCACCCAAGTTGAATGTCAGAAATAGGTGGAATCATGTAGAGGTTTTGAGATGCTACTCAACAAACAAACCAAAAGTCATGTGAAGTTTGGTTTTGGCTTTGAAACCACTGCCCCAGCTTTTGAAAACACTGAAAAAAGGGATCAAAAGTTAGTTGAGGTAGTACCAACTAATTTGAAGGGTCAAGAGATTAAAATCACTGAACCTAATGGCAAGAAAATTGTTCTTGAAAAACCAGAAGGTTCCTCATCATTCACTGAACTTGAAAATTATGAATTTAAACCTACTTGGTCTGATGAGTGTGGTACTCTTGAGAACTTCAAACCAGTTGATTTCAAAACTCCTAAGGGGAAGACATCACCATAGGCAAAGGTCATTCCCTTGAAAAACCTTCCAGCAGATGCTCAAACATCTGTTGAAAAGAAGGTTGAAAAAGGGAAAAAGAAAGAAAAGTCTGTCCACTTGTTTTGTGATTTTTGTGAAAAGAAGAATCATGTCACTAAAAACGGTTTTCTTCTAAAAGCATATGATATCAACAAAGGAACAACTGTATGTGATTCAAAGGCCACATGCTCAATATGTGGTAAAAAGAATCACAAAACCAAAGAGTGTCTGTATCTCAAAAATTTTGATGTCAAAATACAAGAGTACAAGGCTAAAACTCTTGCAAGTCAGGTGGTGAGTACTTCAAAAGGAAAGCCCAAACAGACTTTTACACCAGTCCAAACATCTGTTACCAAAAGTCTTGAAAAATCTGCTCCCAGGGATGTCCAAGTAACAGATGCTCCACCCACAAGCAAGTACCCAAGAGGATATGGACAACCACCATGTCATAGTCTGTCACATGTTTATGAGGAACCAAAAAGACCTTCTAAACCAAGAGTGAACAGAAATCCCTATGGGTATTATCATCTGTCAGGAAGTGATCAAACAACTGTTGCCCCAAGTGTTGACATTCAAGCACTGGCAAATGGTCAGCAACAGTTGTTGAACTTGATTCAAAAACTAGTTCAAACCACTGATCACCTTCCCAAGCTTGAGACTGAAAAGTCTGTGGACCCATCCAAAGCCAACTTGGCTTTGGACACTCACCAAAACTAATTCATTACTGTTGTGCAGGAGCTTCTGCTTGTTTAGATAGTCTTTGGTATGTAGATAGTGGAGGCTCCAGGCACATGACATGATGTAGAGCCCTTCTTCTGGACTTCTTAGCTCATGGAGGGGGTGATATATCCTTTGGTAATGATTCAAAAGGTAAGGCGTTGGGTTCAGGGACTGTTCAGGCTGGGAAACTCAAGTTTGAAAATGTCAATCTTATTGATAATCTTAAATTTAATCTTCTTAGTGTTTCACAAATGAGTGACAAAGGTTATGGCTCATTCTTCACTAAGAAAACTTGTAAGATTATTGGGCCAGAAGTGGTGAAAAAGATTGATACCATCATTGCTAAGAGCAAAGCACAACTTGTTGCTCATAGGAGTGGCAATGTGTATGTAGTTGATATGTTAAAGGACAATCCTATGGCAAATGTCTGTTTGTTTTCTGTTGCCTCCATAAAGGAGACCATCAAAAGAATTCAAATGTGATGAGCATTGTGTTTCCTGCTAAAAAGGAAAACAACATAAAAGCTCTTACAAATCCATTGATGAGTCCAAAACAAGTCAATGTCTACAATTGTTGCACATGGACTTGTTTGGCCCAGTTAAAACCATGAGTCTAAGAAGAAAAAGATTTTGTCTTGTCATAGTTGATGATTTTTCTAGGTTTACATGGACTTACTTTTTACACTCTAAGGATGAGACTGCAAGTATCTTGAAGGACTTTGTCACCAAAGTTGAAAAACAATATGACTTGCCAGTAAAAGTCTTTAGAAGTGACAATGGAACAGAGTTTAAAAATAAGGAGTTGGATGACTTCTGTGTGTCAAAAGGGATTGTGAGGCAGTACAACATCCCAAGAACACCAGAGCAAAATGGGGTGGTTGAGAGGAAAAATAGAACTCTTATTGAAGCTGCAAGAACCATGCTAGCAGATTCTAGTTTGCCACTATCCTTCTGGGCAGAAGCTGTAAACACTGCTTGCTATGTTCAAAACAGAGTTTTGATCAACCCAAGACATCAAAAGACTGCCTATGAATTTCTGTTCAAAATCAAACCATTAATCTCATTTTTCAAAATCTTTGGTTGCCCATGTTTCATCTTAAATCTTAAAGATTCCATTTCAAAATTTGCAGCCAAAGTAGATTGTGGTTATTTTCTGGGATATTCTTCTACTGCCAAGGCCTATAAAGTGTTTAACACAAGGACCAGGACAATAGAAGAAACTCTGAATGTAAAGTTCAATGAACTTTCATCCCTAAAAATCCCAGCAGATCCTGCTGAGTTGTTTGACTTAAATAAATTAAAATTTGAAGATATTACTATCAAAACTAACACTACAGGTACTCCACAATCTCCACAACAAGATTACAGAACAGATGTTGTGATTCCAAGTCACTATAAAGTCTACTCTGCATCAGAGGAAGCAGCTGCTCAAAACTCTGTTACAGCTGAGTTAGCCACTGTTGGCCAGTCTTACCCCCAAACCACTGCTTCACCCTTTACATCCACTGCTCAATCATCTGTTGACAAAAGTCAAACATCTGTTGACAAAAGTCAGTCCAGTTTTACACCACTTGGACCCATTCCCCCACTTCCATTTCAAACATCTGTTGGCACTACGGAAGTGCAAACAGATGTTACATCAACAGAGTCACCCAACCTCTGTCCTTCACCTCAAAATGCCATCATACCATATCAGGGAGATCTAATCTACCTAAGAGCTCATCCACCAGATCAAATCATTGGCAACATCAGAGAGGGTGTGCTAACAAGAAGCCAATCCTCAAATATCTGTCTTTTTACAAGTTTTCTATCTCTCACACAACCTGTCAAGTACCAAGAGGCACTAAAAGACAACAGTTGGGTAGAAGCTATGCAGGAAGAACTCCTTCAGTTTAAAAGACAACATGTATGGGAACTTGTACCACTGCCCAAGGATGTTTATCTAATTGGCACAAAGTGGGTCTTTAAAAACAAAACTGATGAAATGGGTATAGTTGTCAAGAATAAAGCCAGGCTTCTGGTTCAAGGCTTCGGACAAGAAGAAGGGATAGACTATGATGAAACCTTTGCTCCTGTAGCAAGGTTAGAAGCTATCAGACTCTTTCTAGCCTTTTCTATCAACCACAACATCAAGGTGTATCAGATGGACATCAAATGTGCTTTCCTATATGGCAAAATTCAGGAGGAGGTATATTTATGTCAACCACCTGGTTTTGAAGACACATTCCATCCTGATCATGTCTACAAGCTTAACAAAGCTTTGTATGGACTCAAGCAAGCACCTAGGGTCTGGTATGAAACTCTTTCCACCTTTCTCTTATCCATAGGCTTCACAAGAGGTAAAATTGATAAAACCTTATTTCTGAAATGGAGAGGGAAAGATTTAATGATTGTTCAAATATATGTGGATGACATCATCTTTGGATCCACATGTAACAAAATGTGTGAAGAGTTTAGGGAACTCATGACAGCAGAGTTTGAAATGAGTGCTATGGGTGAACTTCAGTGTTTCCTTGGTCTCCAAGTGAAGAAGCTGTAAAATGGCACATTCATTCATCAAAACAAATATGTGAAAAATTTGTTAACAAGATTTGAGATGAATGACTGTAAGCCATGTAGTACACCCATGAGTACAGTCAAGCTACTCACTATTGATGACAAGGATGAACTGGTTGACCAAACACATTACAGATGCATGATTTGGTCTTTATTGTTCTTAACTGCATCTAGGCCAGACATTATGTTTGCCACTTGTGTTTGTGCAAGATCCCAAGCTTCACCCAGAAAGTCAAACCTTATTGCTGTGAAAAGGATATTCAGATACCTAAAAGGTGCTCCCACACTTGGTATCTGGTATCCTGCTAATGGAAACATTGAGCTTTCAGGTTATTCAGATAGTGATTTTGCTGGCTGCCACACCACAAGGAAGTCCACATCAGGAGGGTGCCAGTTTCTAGGGAATGCCTTAGTCTCTTGACAAAGCAAAAAGCAAGCATTTGTTTCAACTTCAACAGCTGAGACTGAATACATTGCTGCTGCAAGCTGTACAGCCTAACTCATGTGGCTTCAAAATCAACAGCTGGATTTTGGGATAACTGCACTAAAGACTCCACTCATGTTGGACAGTCAAGCTGCTGAAAATATCATCAAGAATCCAGTTTCTCACTCAACCACAAAGCACATAGACATCAGACATCATTTTGTCAGAGATAGCTATGAAAAAGGTTTGATTTCTCTGCACCATATTCCAACAGAGGATCAGTTGGCAGATGTGTTGACAAAAGCTTTAGACACATCTACCTTTACAAATCTGATTTCTAGAATTGGTATGCTAAACATGGATTAAACAACAAAAATGTTTTAAATAAAAACATTAAAATGTTTCAGAAAATCAAAATATATCCTTAAAAATAGCTTTTTGGTTGAAAAATATGTTAAGGATAAAACAACCACTGTTTCATCCATTCTATCCACTGTTAAGTTGAAAAATCTGTTTCAAACAGCTGATCAGATAAAACAACTGTTTCATTATCTATATAAATATATATATATATACATACATACATGCATATATCTATCTATATTAAAAAAAATCAAGTCCTGTCAGCATCAGTACTTTGGTAAAATAACAGCTGTTTGCATCAGATCTTTGGCAACAACTGTATACCACCAGATGTTTAGCCATCAGATGTTTGCAACGTCTGCTCTTAAAAGCAAAGTTTTGGCCATATCAGCGGTTTCACCAGAGCCTATAAAAATCCTGTTTTACCACAACAGTCGTTACACTGTCTCATTGTATTCAAAATGTAACACCCCAACCAATGGCGGAAACATCGGGATGTCACGTAGTGATGATTGTTCAATAGCTCATGGTACTAAATGAAAGTTTAATAATATTAAACAATTTACAATTCATCTGACAAATAAGGATTACAAAAGTTGATTAATTTAAACTAGGTCCAAAGCTCATATTTGTTCCAAGACTTGCACAACTTCCAATAGCAAACAAAAACCTGAAACATGTTAAGTTGGAAAGATGGGGGGTCAACTATAAATAGTTGGTGAGAATACATAGGTTTTGCATATAGTTGAAAACAATATGTTGTATAGCAATCATTGTTGAAGTATAATAATGAGTAATGATAGAATATGAGTCCGACATGTAACAATGCGTCTTTTGTACAATCAAACCTTGTGTCGACTGAGACCTAACTCGCAAGTTAGTAAAAGTGTAACTGTTATCGATCATCCCTGAATTTATGCGGGGGGATGGGTTTGTCAGACCTATAGCGCTATAATCTAAACAGGCGGCTTGATCATTGTTAATGATTGTACTGTGTCTTTTTGTTACAGTCAAATGATAGAATGAGTAAAAGATAGTTTATAAAATGTTTAAACATGTTTCACCCCAAAAATGTAAAACAGAAAAAGGGGCTATGTAAACTCACCTTAGGTGCATAATGAGTTCGTGCGTTTTATTGAGCGTGCAAACACTTAGTAATAATGCCTTGGAAAACTCGGAACTAGCTAGAGGAGATAATGATGGATGAAAGCTTTAGTATATGGGAGATGGGATAATAATGTTTTTTTTTTTTTGAATGGTATAAAGAGTTGAATGGTAGGCTAGTGTATTTATAGTGTAAAATTTGGAGTTGTAATTAGGGACTACTTTGACTAGGCTAGATTTAGGAACAACTTTGACTTGACTAGAAGACCATATTTACTAACACTTTGACTTGACTAGGAGACCATATTTACTAAAACTTTGACTTGACTTGACTAGGAGACTACGTTTGACTTTTCAGGTTTGACTAAGGGACCTTGAAAGGGTTTAAGTTTAATTGGTTTTAATTAACATCACAAAACACCAAATGGTGTAGTGGTTTGTGTGGTGTGGTTAAGGTTTAGCCCGCAAGGGACTCGGGTTTGAATCCTGGCACAGGCAAACATTTTTTTTAACGTTTTTAAATCAGAATTTTTAATACAATCTAATTTAATATTGATTATACGTTATTATTTAAACAAAAAAAATCAACAAAATGGATGGTAAAGATACTGTAAACATGAATCGGATGAATAAACGAGGGAGTTCTATATATATATATATATATATATATATAAAGAAAATTTGTGTGATGTTACACAAAATACTGAAACCGCCTTCTTCATCCTTAAACCCTTACTCCAATTCCACTTACTCTCACACTCGGAATCCATTACAATGGATCTTCAAGCTAAATTCACCCACATTTATCTCCCATATCTGGTAAAAACAGAAGAAAGCACTCCATTCCATTCCACCATCGACATCATCTTACAATCCAAATACCTAACAATCCTAACCGCTGATGCTCCTATCTATCTTGATACCCTCCAAGAATTTTGGGTGATTGCTGAGTTTCTTCTTCAAGTCAAAAAGCTTACATCCATTATCTCAAAAATTGGAGAAACTAGTATTGTCATTACCCCTGAACTGATATCCACATCCTTCTCACTCAATGACCTGTCAGGTAAAGACTCTTTTCCTAAGGCAGAGCTTCACACAGAGTTTCAGGAAAGAGGTTATGATGCACAAATGATTGGGTCAACCCTTTTCAAAAAGTTTTTCCCACCAGTCATGAAATTTTTCTTTCGTACCCTCCTTCTCTGTGTCTCTGCTAAGTCCACTTCCTTTAATGAAATCCCATTGAGGATTCAGTACTTGGGCTATGCTATGTTGTCAAATTCTGACTTCAATCTATCCCAGGGACTGTTTATGGACTTAGTATCAAATGTGAAAGCAATAAAGTCTAGGTCTAATAATGCTTTTCTGATTTACCCAAGAATTTTGAGTGTAATCCTTCAAAAGGTTTTACCTGAAAAAGATTTCAAAAATGGTGAGTCTATTCAAATGAAGAGTCTAACTGATGAAACTTTCACAAGAATGTTGGGTTCAACTACCCAAGAAAAAGTATTAAAAGTGTCAAAAGTTTCCAAAACACAAACAAAGAGGGCTAAGACAACAACTGTTGTTCAAACCTTTGTTGTTGAGCCCTCTACTCCTAGTGATCATGGCACTACATCCAGTGCTGTGAAACCCACACCAGCCACCTCCAAAAGAAAACGTCCATCAACAAAAATCACCACTAAACCACAAAAGGGACTTCTGGAAGATGAGATACCAGAAGAAAACCCTGTTGCAACACAAAAGCAACTAGAAACCACTATTGTTACTTCCTCACAACAGTTGGATATATCTCAACCTGACCAAACTCCTCATGCATCCTCACAAAAGGATCATGTTGTAAGCCAAAGGGAAACACATCATGATACATTTGAGTCACTTGGTCATATGTTCACAAGCCCCTCTCCCAGGGCTAATTCTATTTTCACTCCTCCACCTTCACCAACACATGTTCCTCAAACCATGCAACCTCTATATGAGGCTATTGAGAAAACTCAGGAAAATCCCAGTTCCTCTCCTTCACCTATCAATGAGAGTATACCTCCACAAGTGACTGGGACTGGGGAAAATCAATCACCCATCCCACAAACAGAAGAGGATGTTATACCCCTAGAGTTCAATGAAACTCTAAGTGAGTTTTCAAGTGGAGCAGCCACTACTGATGTAGAGACCATTGTCTCACAATAGGACAGTGGTTACATAACTAAGACTCCCTTGAAGGCAACAACTGATGAGGCCACTATAGTGTCCCCAAAATCAGTTGGAAGTCCCCAGAACCAAGAAAAAGGGGCATCTAGTTCTCATCCTTTGGACTCACCTCCTAGGACTGAACCAGTTACAACTACCACTGGTAGGAATTCAGATGATCCTATTAACTTAGGTGATGGATTAAAATACCAAGAATTGACGGCCAGAGTACAGTCCATTGAAACCTCTGTTGCTGATATCAAATCAGATATCAAGACAATATTGGGATCATTGGCTACTCTCACCAAGAGTCAACCATCCACAGCTGATATTGCTAGTGAGCTATGGAAATCTGTTTCTCCCATCATCATAGCTCACAGAAAACGAGCAGATCAGACTCATGAAACCTACATGGCTGAAATCAGAAATATGGTAGATGCTAGGTACAAAGATACCCATGCTAACATTCAAGCCATTAAAGACTATCTGCTGAAGACCACTGGCTCTGCCCCTACCATAATTCTCAGAGATGAAGATGATGATGACTTCACAACTGATGATGCCCAAAAGGGGGAGAGTGGCAGAGATAGATTGCCAAAATTAGATCCTTTTGGTTGTCCACCCTCACAAAAGGGAAAATCAAAGTCTGCCAACAAACCAGGGTCTACCCAAACAGCACCACAACAAAAACAATCCAATGTTCAAACCAGCAAAGCTAAAGAAGTGGACACCTCTGCTAATGAAGAAGCTGAAAAAGCTATTGAAGAAAAGCAAAAGAGGGCTGACACTTTGGAAGTCAAGGCAGAGGCTTTGGTACAAAAGAAAAGGGAACAACAGCAGGAAGTTGAAGATGTGGGTTTCTCTAAAAGGAAGAAAATGCCTGCTAAACATGTTAGAAAACCACCATCTAAACTTGCTGCTAAAACCACTGCTGCCACCAAAACCACTGATACCACCACAATGTCAGAAAACCACCATCTAAACTTGTACAGAAAACCATTGCTGCCACCTAAACATGTCAGAAAACCACCATCTAAACTTGCTGCTAAAACCACTGCTGCCACCTAAACATGTCAGAAAACCACCATCTAAACTTGTACAGAAGGAAGAGAAAATCTACCTTTGTTGTACAGGATGAAAACATTCACACATCACTACCTACTACTTCAACCACACAATCTACAACCATATCTGCCATTCCACTTTCATCATTCTCACCACACACATCACAATTTACATCCCATAGACCACCAACAACCATCACACCATTGGTTGTTTAGTATCCCCTTGAACTTGATCTACTCAAGGGGGAAATGCAATCCTTCTATAATGCTGAAAAACCATCTGAAAGATCTTTCCCATCTCTTCCACATTTTCCTGTTCCCCTAAATATAGACAAATATCTAAAATACAAGGCTGAACAGGCAGATGCCATCATAAAAGAGAAATGCAAAGGGAAAGATGACAGGACTGCTCAGGGCATCAATTCAGTAGAGCTTAGCAAACTGAGAAGGATTGAAGATTTTGCTAAGACCCTGAGCAACTCTATGTCTACTATGCCTCTCAACAGTGACATGGAAATGGAGGTTAGGGAATCTCTTCTTGAACAGATCTTGGCAACCATGCCTTATAAAGCAAACAAGAAACAATTTGCAGGCTGGACCACTCATGCTCTCAGAGAAGAACTCTTAAGAATTGAGGAGATGGCAAGAATCCCCCAGCTAAGGTCTCTGCCCCTGATTTCAGTAAAGGCAGAGATCCAGCCAGAGCCTTGAAATTCAAAAGAATGAGACAAGAAATAATGGCTGCTGACTATGGGGAGATGAAGTCTGTTGCAAGATGGTCAGAGCTGAGGTTAGTTGAAACCTACAAGAAACTGGAAGAAAACAAGAAGAAAGACCCTAACTTGCTCAGAAAACCTGTCTACTCTGATGAACCACTGATGAAGAGACCTCAACAGGCTTTTACATTAGACAGCCTACTTGATACTTCTGATCTATCAGCTGCTGCAAGAAGACAATTCAAGAAGAAGAAAGAAATGTCTGAAGAGGATCAAAAGAAGTTTGCTGATACTTATATAAAGGAGGGCCTCTACAATCAAGTACACTTTTTCTCAGATCCCATTACTGAAAAACTCAGAGAACTCATTGGGAGACCTCCATCACCAAACTCATCCAGAATAAAAGTGCATCTCAGCAAATCCTCTGATTCAAAAATTCTAAAATGGAAGGTCAACAAAGACACCCATGAATTGACTTTGCTCAGATCAGATGGAGAAGCTCAAAAGCTAAGCATGGATGATGCATATAGCCTGTGTGCAGATGACCTCCAAACACTGCTAAACCTTGAGCTTGAAAGAGATGCAAAAGACCTCTACTACTTGAACTTTGAGTTACAATTCAAAGGTCAAATTAGAGAAAGTCTGATGAGGAATAAAGATCAAGAATAAAGTCTATTTTTGGCATCATCTGTTCTAGGGGGAGATTGTTGGATCTGCTGACTTGAAGAAGAACAGATGATTGAAAAGCCAAAATATACTAACAGTTGATCCATATAAATAAATAGCATTTACAACATACTCCTCCCAAAAGACTGTTGACCCTAACAACTGTTCTACCCAAACAACTGCTGTGACAAACAACTGCTGGATAACAACTGATAGGGAACAACTGAAGATTAAAGGTCTGTTGGAGCTAACAGCACTTAGGCTCCAACAGATGATACAAGACCATCAGAGTTTTCCTCAACAGTAGTTTACCTTACAGTGTTTTGTAATGTAACAGTAGTTTGTATAGGGCAGATGTTTTATGTTGTTAGTCTGTTAGAAGTCACTATCTTAGGTGATGTCAGCCCAGGTCACCAGTGGTTTAGATTTGTCTATAAATAGAATAGTGCTTGTACTGTTCTATTTGTCACTCACAACATTCTCTCAGACAAACAATCACAGAGTGATCAGGCTGAGCGGGAGTACTTATAATTGATTGTAATCTTTCAATATAATGAAAGCATTCGATTAAGAAAACATTTATTCCTTTTGTTTTGATTATAGTTTATTATTCCGCTGCACTTTCCATATGTATTTACTTCATTCATTTCTCATTTTACTTAAACAAATCAAAACAATCAAACTCAGATCCTAACATATATATACATCCAGTTCTTATTTTCAATTTGTTAAGAAGAAAAGGTGAATTGATGTTTTTCGATGATTCGTACAATCAAAGGAAAACATCAATCCATCATTATTTTATTATATATATGCTACACCGGTTCCTTATCGTCAATCATCTTGGCTTTTAGATTTATTATCTTGGATCTTGTATTTTAAATTGCGAAATATCTTGATGAATATTTGCATGAATCTTCTTGATCTTCGGATAAGTGTTAGAGTCATATTTCTTTTTGGTGGTGACTAACAAAGAGATGATCCCTTTAGTCGTTAGGGCTTTTAGAACTGGATGACATTTCAATATATTCTGATGAAGCTGGCAAAAAGTAACATTCTCTAAGATTTTGTTGTTGGAAATATTTTTTTTATGCTTTCCATGGATCTTTATGTAGTTTGTATCTTTATGTAGTTTGTAAAATCATATATTGTAATTCTATTGTCATTAAAGTAGTGTTTTAAATACATTTGTATTTCTTTTATTATAAGTCTTGCATTTTGTATTTATTTTTGTTAAATTAAATATTTAACTCAAATTATTGAATTATAATAATATGGTTGAATCGTATAACAGCTGTTTGACAGAGACTTTGTTAAAGAGAAGAAAAAGATTTCATCAATTGTTAATCACAGATTCATTATTGAAATGTGTTTGATATTATTATTTCTCTAGATACAAATTGTGTATAATAAAACAGTCTGCGGTTAAAATGAACAGATGATTGAGTTTTATTGAACACACATTATAAATTTAAATGCATTATAGTTGTTAGTAGCAACTGTTTAAGCCAACAACTGTTTGAACCAAACACTTGAATTTACATCTGTTGCAACAAACAGTGTTTTAAATAGACTGTTTTAAAAATTCTGCTATATAGACGGCGGGCTTTTAAAGAAGTTACCAAATACGATTTTTCTTTTAAATGTGTTATAGTTGTTGCTACCAACTGTTTAAGGCAACAACTGTTTGAGCAAACAGTTGAGTTTACATCTGTTTTAATAAACAGTCTTTTAAACAGTGTTTAAAAAAATATTCTATACTGACGGCTTGCTTTGGTCTGTTGATGAGTCAATATAAACCGACGTTTCGAAACAGACGTTTGGTCTACCGACGCGCCAGTGGTTAGCGTACAAAAGATATATTGTCTCAGTATATGATTAACTGATGTTGTGAAATGAACAGAAGTTACAAAATACAGTTTTTGTTTTAACGATAAATCGACTGTTTTATTAAACAATCCGCTGTTTAACACGAAAAGACTTTTTTTTTTCCAGCAAGGGTTGTAAACTCAACAGATTTTATAAAAAGGCCCAAAAATAATGATTACGGTTTTGAAGTTACTTTATTAATAATATTATTTTATTATTATTGTTTGTTGCAATTGTTTTTCTTTCTATTAAAAATATATAAAAAGTACAGAAAGTAAAACTAGCAACTTTATGTTTACTTTAAATCCAACTGATAAAGTTGAAAAACAAATTTAAGAATACTTAGTGTATTCTTTCATTCACACACACATCGTATAAAAGAGGAGAAGTTTTTAATCAAATTAAGATTAATATATTTTGTATTAACAGTACTACGTATTTAACCATGATTTATAATATAAAGGACCTAAATATCTCATTTTCATATTTGTACAAATATTGTTAAATAGTTCTACGTATTTGTTTTTATTTTGAAATTTCTATTTAAAAAATAAAAAAAAGAATTTGAAAAGTTTTCTTAGTGGGAAAATAAAAGAGTTAATACCGTGTGTATCCAAGATTAATAAAACTTAATTGTAATTAATAAATTCATTAAAGTTAATTCACTGCAGTTAATAAATTTATTATAGTTAATGTATATTTTTTACTATAAAACTGGATTTTCATTTCGTTGTATAGCCCACTATTCAACCGTATTTTCTACATCTGCATAGGTTTATCAATCGTTTAAACATACTAGCAAAATGGATTCCAGCAGTAGCAGTATATGTGATGTCATTGTTAGTAAGATCTGTTTGATGCAACAACTGTTTTAAAAGAAACCATTAAATTAGCAACTGGTTGAATCAGACATTCGATTACAAACAGTTGAATTACAAACGATATGTTCCCTCAGTATTATTAACTACTAATGCTTTGGTCTGTTGACGTTTGAATATAAACAGACGTTGCGAAACAGACGTTTGGTATGCCGACTTGTCAGCGGTTAGCGTACAGCGGATAAGGTTTGAGCGAGTCCTCCTGTGTGTTTCCATACGGGATCTCACCTAGTATATTATTAATACGCCTAAATTCTCACATAGTATATGTTACATAACCATCATCGAATGTAAACGCTAATGCACAACTAAAAGTTGAAAGACAATCAATTAGTTGTGTAAGACATGTTAATGTTATTATATACGTATTAAATTGTCTTAAAATCAAGACAAAAGTACAAAACTTATATATAAAATAAACGTACAAAAATGCAAATATAATAATGAATGGTACGTACATGTTTTGGTGAAAATGTAGAAGAGTGGGGTTGCGTGACGGAGACGTAAGAGAGAGGAATAGGAGGAATAAGAGAATAAAAACAGAAGAGAAGAGAAGAGGTGGCCGGCGCGTGCTTTAATATCGAATCTCCTCCGACCGGTTTGACTGACAAATGCCGGCTCATTTATTCGACTCTACACCCCCCAACATAACCCTGCTCTGCTCTGGGCCCCCTACAACTCAATCAAACCTGCCTGCCTGCCTCCCTGCAGCCATATAGTAGTGCATACTCTTATTTTGGTTCCAGTACCAACCGGTCTTCCTCCAAGTCTATATTTTTATTTTTTTAGTTCATCATAATGATTTTTTTTTTTTTTAATTTTAAAACACAAACTTAGTGTTTGTTATCAAGTTTTATGTATAACTAACTGAGTATAGCATATTGTGGGGTCATTGGCAAAGTTTGAATATTTTTTTGTGGGGTTGAAACTAACGGGACCCTTAAAACGATTGGGGACGGATTCAATACGTATAATATTTTCGGTAGAAAGCGTGTAAAATTTTATTACGGAGAAAAAACGGTGGGTTGGGAACTATCCTCCACCCCTAGTAGGGGTTGTGCATTGAGTTTTGGTTCTTTTTTTCCTAGACGTTATGGTTAAATAAAAATCCAAAAATTGGGTAATGTCTAGCCAAGTTACTGTCACATAGACAATAAACTATAATTAACCAACTATTTAACTTGTCATCTTATGGTTTAACTGAAAAATGAAAATAAAAGATAAAAAAACGATAAAAGGTGATTAGATGAAAATGGGTCCACACATTCGCCCTGTTGACGCCCCTAAAACGCACCCTTTAACTGGCTCGGAAGCTGTGTTTGGGGCATCGTACCACAACACCCAATCTAACCAGAACCGAATTTTGTTTTTGTTAATTAGTTATGAAGCTCTATTTTGGTTCAGATTTGGTTGAGTCTAGATAGGTTTAAGCTAATGATCATGCAATTTCTTACATGCCGATAGCCATTATAGTATCAATTCTGCATACCGGTTGATGATGTAGGGGTTTGCATTAGGTCAAGCCCTATAGCTTAATTAGTCAAAATCATTAGTTAATATATTAGGCCAAGCCTAAGCCCAACAAATATGCCCACTAGGGTTTTAACCCACCCACACTATAAATTGAGGCCAAACCCTATTTTTCCAACCAGATTGGTCTCCCTATCAGACCTCTTTCTCACTCAATCTCTCTCTCTCTCTCTCTCTCTAAACACTCTCTCTAGATTTACTTACAGCAGCAGCAGACCGAAGCCTTGAAGCCTCTAAGCATACAAGCTGATGCAATACATTACTTGAAGCTCTCAACCATGCTGGTTTCACAACCACATCGGTTCTCACAGCCATGCCAAACCATCGAGTTAGAAAGCATGATATCGTATCAACTCCTAGCTAACAGTTGGGTTTCGACCACTACTTCCTCCTTACATTATACTCTCTACATCTCATACGCATACTCATACATATATGTATCTACATATTTATTGTTCATTTACTTATGTACCAGTTTATGTTGGATAATCTACTAATGTTGAGCGTCGGAAGGTGGTCCAGAGACCCCGGTCTCTGTACCACTTCTAACGAGTTCTTTCTTGCTGCATGTTCAACCCTTCAAGCAGACGAGGTCAAAAGCCTGACAACCTTGAAACGTTCAGACCCTCTCCAGACCATTATTTATTGTAGCAACACCGGTAATTTGTTTGTGTAAAAACGAGTGGTTTTATGACGTATGCACCCTAAATCTAGTTCGAGTAACTTTTGATCCATTTATATTGTTGTGCATGTAAAAGACATATTATAACTTCAATTGGTTTTCATATATACATACACATTGTATGGATGTTACAAGTTCAGTCTAATTTTGATCAATCAGTTAACTAAATCTCCCTAACTGTATATAACCAGAACGTCATAATCATAACCATTGGTTATGTCAGTTATCAGGTTAGAACTAATTCGACTATATCAGTTGTAGGCATTTATCAATTATGGTGGTTAATCTGCTCACCCGGTCATATAGTGTAACACCCGAAAATCTAAAATTTAAAAAAAAATGGGATTATCCCGTTTAGAACATGGGTTAAAATAGTCTTGAATGTTAATCACAAAAACTTATCTAGGATGAGATTAATGACTAATTAAAAATTAGGCAAACTACAAGGACCTAATGTGCCATATAGGCAAAGAGGGGGTAATATTAATAAAAAATGGAATGGTGGGAATGCTCGGTGTTTGGTTCGACCAAAACACACACTTAACACCAAACATCGAAAACTTGCTTAAAACCTCAAGATCAAAAGGGAAATCAAGACCAACCATTGCATGTTCACCTGAAACGAATCCTCACTAAAATATGATCATAAGGTATGTTAAAATTTATTATTTCGTGAAGGTTCATGAAAGTAGGGTTCTTGATGGTAGTCCTCAAAGTAAGGGAAATCATTGATTCATTAAGTAATCTAGTTTGTATGGTTGTAGGAATCATAAATTACCCTACACAAGCTGAAATTATTAACATTTAGTTTGATTAGGGGTGCAAACGAGTCGAGCTGAGCCCGAGCCCAAGCTTGAGCAGGCTCGAACTCGAGCTCGATTAAGTTATAAGAGCTCGAGCTCAAGCTCGGCTCGATTCGAGCTTTGTTTTCAAAGCTCGAGCTCGGCTCATTTGTAAATTCTCAAGCTCGAGCTCGGCTCGTTTAGTATTTATTAGTTAATATATTAAATAAAAATAATAGTTCATTTAGGCTCGTGACCTCGATAAGTGAAGCTCGGGCTCGGGGCTCGTTTACTAAACAACTTTAAATGAATGGTAAATATTATTAAATATTAAAAAAACTAATATTATACCAGGCTCGATAAGGCTCGACGAGCCTAATGAGCTTCACATGCCAGGCTCGAGCTCGAGCTCAATAAAGCTCGGCTCGTTTTGAGCTTTTTTTCGAGTCGAGCTCGAGTAGCTCGCGAGCTGCTCGGCTCGTTTGTACCCCCTAAGTTTGATTGTATAGAAAATGGGTAATTAGGGTGTGTGTTTCGAGCCCATGGTGGATTTCCCCAAGGATTATGTTATGCTTGTTGATAAATTCATACTATCCATTTATAATTTATAACATGAATTGGGAAGGTATGCTTCTATAATGGTGGACGAGTGGTCTTATTTGAACTCACAGTGTTACTAGAAAAGCTATGCCCACCAAGTGTTTGATACATTGCCTAAGTGAACTGAAAATAATCATGAACTCGCAAATCATTGGGTGGATGTCACATGTGATGACTTCGGGTTTGAATCGAATGTATCGTGGAATGGAAACAATAGATTATAATGATAACATGGTTTGCTTGGATAGGCGAATCAAGTGGAGCCAAAGACGTCAAGAGCGAGCCGGATACTCGCCAAAAGGGGAAGCTTAAAGGTACATTACGATTGTAATCACGTATATTCATATTCGTATAAATCTTTGTCATAGTATTGTTATGATGCGTGAAACCTGTTTGTTGATTAGAGACTAGCTACAACGCTTGAGACCATAAGGTTGCCGGTTCAGTCGAATTTTAATTGAACAAATGAACCAAGGCCTAAGTAGTCTTATAGGCTCTAGAAGCAGGGGTATTATGTTAGAATCTTATTGTAGCGGCGTCCTATAGGGAGGTTAGTATAATCTTGGTCACATATTCAATGGCCATCATTTTGACTATGTAAATGGGCCAAAATGGGAATTCATGCTTAATCGAGTAATAGGCAAGTAAGACCGAGGTGTAGGCAATTCCCACGCGAATTGTAGATCCCGAGGCATTTCCTATGATAAAATCGCCATCGACTAAGTTATGGACGATTAATACAACACAATCATGAACCATGTAATGGTTGGCTTAAACTAAAGAATTTTGGCAATTCATGCCCAGATTCTTGAAGATATCTACTTTAACCGAAAGGACTAATGGGAATTCAATATAATGTGCTACGCACAGATCAAACTAGTTAAATAAATGGGATGGATGTACTAGGATGGATAACAAGCTTGAAATCCGAGTATTTTGCCATTTTGATTTTAATGGTCGATTTGGGTAGAGATTACTCAAACGGAGCCTTAATCTATGAATCATGTGAAAGCCCAATAACTGGTTTAATAATTCACCTTAGAACTGCATAGGTAGGAAATTTTAGTTGCTTTAGTATTGTTTGGGTTTAATGAAGACATTCTCATGGATTGGGGGTGTTTGAAATGACTAAGGCATGGAAAATGGTTGCAAAATAGCTGCAATAAACCATAGCCTACCACCATAGGCCGTAAGCTACGGTCTGGACATCAAAATGGAGCAGGTGACTCGAACCGTAAGCTACGGTTGATCAACCGTAGCTTGCAACGCGATGTGGACAAGAAAAAAATTACGACCTTCAACCGTAACTTACGGCAGGTTTTTTCCAAAACATTTCTTTTTATCTAACTTCCGAATCAACCATATTTCGACTAATCTTTCTTGTGTGTTGTTTCCATGTTAGGTTGGGGTACTTGTTGGAACTTTTGAGTGGACGATCAAGACAAACCGAACAAAACAATTGGGCTTCTAAGGACACTCGAACTCTAGAATTAAAGCTCATTTTGAATAATTTTTAAGTTGTGTTTTGAAACATATGTCTTCCGTTGTGTTAGATAAACGTTAACAGTTTGTGAATATTATGTGATTTGAGCAAAATTTTTAAAAAAATGCTTATTGAACTTTTTGGGTCCAAACGGAAGGGTTGGGTTTAGTTAGTCTGTAACACCCCAAGTCTTTCAATAATTGCCTTGCGTTTATTAATTGGGTAACCTTAGGGATCGGGATTAATATGGATAAAAACCAAACTTAGGAAGAACAAATTTAAGGAAAACATTCTAGAAATAAATGGTAGGTTCCATAAGGTTATCCAATATTTATAACATGGCTGATAATAAACTAGGGCAATAGTTGAGGGACTAAAAAGGGCACAATGTGGAGGTTTATGTATGATTATTGGAGTAAAAAGGGAAAACACGTTTCCTTGCTCCTGGAATTCGATCCACACACACATATACACACACTTAAGTCAAAATCCTGTATTTAACTCAATGAAGGGCAAATTGAAAGGAGAAAAGCACATACATTTGAAGAAAATAGTCATCTAGAGTCCATCTAACACTAAGGTAACCCTTGATTGCTTTGTTGTGATGTTTTTAATAATCTTTTAGTCATTGAAAATCACGGGTTGTGTTTAATAACTAAAATATGTGAATCTAGTAGTGTTATTGATACACAGGAACCGTATGTTCATAAGGAAATTAACTGAAAATCAGGTTTTGGGTTAATTAGAAGGATTATGCTTGAAGGGTGGGGGGGATGGGTTTTGACAAAACCCACCATACTAGGCATTTAGTAAGCAATGTGTACGTCTTCATGTGTGATTTTAGTATAGGAATGGTTTTGGTAATATGATGAATTGATGCTTTTGATTTTTGGTGGGTCTTGATGTCTTGAATAGGAAACTCTTGGGTGTAACAAGAACGCCTATCAAGTGTTTGATAAAACGCCTAAGAGATCCCAACGCCATTGAAAGGCGTCAATGTGGTGAGTTGTGTGTAATATTAAGAATAGAATGGTTAACCATTGTTCAATGATTTAAATGGCTGAATGATGATGTTAGTATCTAACTTCCGCTTGAAAAAGATATCTAAATGACCTACAAAGAAACATAAGAAACAAGCACTTGAATTGCGAACGCCTATCAGGAAGTCGATACCTTCAAACTATTGGTACTAATGTCCAACGTTGTCGCCAATTTCCCGTAGGCTGCTATTGAAGTTCTTGTAAATAACTAAGCAAGGTAGTGATCATCTCTTACAACATCTCATTCTATTTAACGAAATGATCACATTCTCCGAAGGTATCACTCTTCTCAAACAAGTGATCAACTTCTATGTCTCACTAATCTCAAGTGCTGGTGAACTGGTGATTAGCACAATCTCTAATCTCTAAACACGCTTAGTGATGCCCCTTACAAAATTTTCACAACTCTTACAATCTCACAATACACAAGAATGAATAAGTGTACAACTCTTATTTGCTCTTAACATGGAATCTTTAATCTCTACTTTAATAGATGTTGAAATATCAAGGAAACTAGAGGCATATATTTAAGACTGTTATATTGAAAGTCTAGAACAAAAAGGATGATAGAAAAATGTTAGAGTTGGATTTTGTTTATAGGCAAAGCACAACAATCAAGGAGTTGTCTACTACCACCTTAACGGCCGATACCATCAACCATGGACCGCCATGTTTGTTTTTTGACTGGTTAATAACTTTTGAATGTTGTGCAATAACTATAAACAAATACTAACAACTTTTTCACATACATTCATCTGGAATCATTTGCATAATTAGTAGAGATATGATTTTACAAATTACATTTGGGGGGGGCATTGAGGAAAAAAACTAAAAATGGGGATGACTCACACCCAAATGGCGGTATCATGCAAGGATTCTGCAACCCACAGTGATGCCGCCAAACCATTTCCTTGATTCAATGATGCCGCCAAACTGATTAGAGGTATCAAGCCTTGATGCCGCCAATCCAAATGGTGTAGTCCTTTGATGCCGCCAAACGGGTTAGAGGCATCATTTCTTATATAAGGCAACGGCTATCTTCCAATTCTCTCAATCCCATTTACAACACAAATACATTCTATCATTCCCACATATCTCAATCCCATTTACAACACCACATATCTCAATCCCATTTACAACACAATTGTAAAAAACTAAACAAAATACCAATATGAGATATAATACTTTTCCCGCAATTGTTTTGGAGGGTACGGTTTTTTATTGATATTGGCTCGATGTTACATCCACATGGAGTTATAACAGTATTGGGCGGGGATGAGCCATGCTTAAAAGCATTATCTCCTGTCTCATCCCCTGCTTGGCATCGCTTTTCTGGGGTCCAAAAAAGCGGTGTCTTTGGATCGGTGTTACATCCACATGAAACTACTTGGATCGATGTTACATCCACACATGGTATAACACGTGTAGAATGCAACATTGTTATTGTAGTTTATAATATTAGAGAGTTGGTTGTCATTGGTAGTCTCAATATCTAGTCTACCAAACCCAGACATTCCAATAGGCTCTTTAGGGGGGTCGACTTTCCAGGCAAAGCCTGTAGCGCAAGGCCATCCGGTGTTGAAGAATCGCATCATGTGATTAGCGACGTCGGCGACATCGGATGATGCGATTCTTCATCGTGCTACTTTGGCAGGGCAGCCTGGGTTGATCATTAGGTACCTTTAGATTTGGTACACATGTTCAACAGATTGATTGATGTTCCCCTGTTTGATTCAAATGGGTTTGAATTTGAATGCGGTCCTGAGTTCCCGGTGACTGGAAGAATGAGTTTCTGGGTCCACAAGCTATTGTTGACTTCAATAAAGCAATGGTGATGGAAGGTGCGAAACAGAAACTTAATGAACTCTGCAACAAGAAACGGTGGTAGAATATTGGAATTGGTGATCTCGGAAATAGATTGTCTTGTAACTCGGTAGATTGTATAGTTTGATTGACTAGTTTGGAAAAATAGTTGTTAAATAAATTTGTATTATTTGTTTTAAATAAATCTATCATTATTACATGTATTTACTTTTATTTTAGAAAACGTCTAATAATAATACTAGTAGTATTAAAATTAACAGTAAGATAATAAGGCTGCATTACTAAATAAAGCTCGTACAGAACATGATGAGATAAGTCACCCAACTCATCCATGAAAGCAAAGAGTGATTGATGATACAGATAATGCAAACTAAACAACATAAAAAAGATGACAGTGATGATAGGACTGACACAACCCTGTAGGGTCATTCACTGATTTCGTTGACGCCTTGCATTTCCACAACTCTTCCTGTTATGGCCTGTTTCTCCACATCTAGTGCATGCATGACGCATCGGGCGATCGTCATAATTCACATCCATCTCATTTTGTATTCTTCTCTGACGTACTCTGCCTCGATGTGTAGTAATCATCGACGGTTCCCTTGAATTCTCCACCCTGCCGCCGGCCATTCAGACTTATGCCCCAAGGTGTAGAAATGACTGTTGTACTGCTGAACGTACGTGTCTGTGTGGAATTTCCAACTAGTAATACTGTGAGGGCTTTTACCCAACCAATTGCAAACAGCAATTGCATGTGAACATGAAAATCTTTGCATTTGCCATTTACCACACGAGCATACCTTTTTTTTTGTACTCAACGGTGTAGTCATTTCCGCCCCGGTCATTTGTCTCAACCCTTGAAAGAACATTGCACCTTATCGCATTCGCATCGTCACTTCATGCTGCATAGCAACTCCCAAAAGGTTCTCATACCTGCTCCATATGCGAGGGGGTAGAGGGATGTTGCAACTGCTCGAAATTTGAGTGTGCTTAACATATTGTTCGACGTCTTTGAGAAAGGTGTAGTGAATCAGAGCTGTGATAGGCAGTAGTCGCGCTTCACGCAAGACGTTGTTCATGGACTCCGAAATGTTGGTCGTTAGGTTACCCCACCGACGATGCTCTTTATCATGCCTAACAGTCCACTTAGTCTTATCAATGTTGTTAAGGTAGTCCCATGCCTCTTGATTTTTCAGCCTCATTTCGCTAACAACCCACCGATACTTTACGTGCTGAGATGTGCTACCAATAGACCAACACAGTTTCCGTAGGGTTTTGTTCCGGAACCTCCCGCTGAAATTGCTTTTGATGTGACGAAGATAGTAACGATGGTAGGCGTTGGGTTCCTTCCACTGTGGAAGGTTTTCCATAGCATTAATTATGTCGTTGTCTCTGTCTGATATCACACACAAAGGCCCCATGCTATTAAGGGTAACGTATTCAGTAAGGTTTTGGAAAAACCAACACCAGCTGTGTACAGTCTCTTCGTCAACGACGGCATACGCCACAGGCAGGATGTAGTTGTTTGCATTTTTTATTACCGCAAGCATCAGCTTACCTCGGTAGGGTCCTTTCAGATGAGTCGCGTCCACCGATATGACAGGCATGCATCGATGGAAAGCACGGATAGAAGGACCGAACGCCCAAAAAATATATTTAAACATGGGGTAATTCGGATCTCCGTTCGGATGATTAAAGAACGTAACAACGGTGCCTGGGTTCCTCATCTGCAGCCGTATAAGATATGTGGGTAGCTCCTTAAAATTGTTGTCCCAGTCACCATAGATAGTTTCTATAGCCTTTCTTCTTGCTCGCCACGCCTTGGAATACGAAACATCAACATATGTAAGACTATTGTGAATTGGGATGGTTGTATTCATGAGATGAATAGCTCAAGCGTTGAGGATCATAATTCACAGATAGTATTAGGGAATAATATTGGATGTAACTCGCTTCAAAACGATCTCCATGGATCTATGTCATGAGATGTTTTAATATTGATATGTTCAATCTGTCCTTTTTCCTAAGGCACATATTAAACTACATTGATCAAGGACTATCTTTGATGTTATCTTACACAATCCTGAAACATGGGTAGCTATAAGGGTAGCGTTAGGAGAAATTCGAGATTAAGTGGGAGTTGTATGACGCTGATGGAATTCTGTACTTCTATGGGATTAGAAGCCTAGACATTCTGGCGCCCTCGTAAAACTCAAACTGGTATAAACGCGTGGCCACGCTCGGACTAAGGTAGTTCGTTAGGCCACTTTGAATTAGAGACGAGAATAGAGAATAGTTGATCACTATATAAGAATGAATGATCCATGTCTTATGATTAACGGATGTCTATACAGAAAGGACTTATTGATATAATTATCAGGGCTATAGTATTTGGTTAAGTAAAGCGTTACTTGAACTCAAAGAACTAGTTGACGACTGTAAAGTTTCATACTGGTTTGGGTGCAATGCGATGCAGCTAGGCGTCCAACTCTGCGCACGTTGACTCATTTAATTAAAATCGTCCAAGTGGGAGATTGTTGGATATATGGTATGTCCGATGTAATTAAAAGTCGAGGTCAACGTAACCCGACCCGGTATGATCCGAAGAGTTACACGTTGGTACACGAATCAGATAAGTTCACGCGTTGGTGAATTATTATTTATGAAATAATAATTGTTTTAGTCTTGAGGGACTTAATATTAATAAGATTAATATTAAGGAGTATTAAGATATTTAGCAAGGGGGTTTATTGCAAGTTGTTGTCTTATAAAAGGAGGGTTAAGGAGTAAACCCTAATGACACCTTTCATCAAAACAATCACCTCTTGCTTCCTCCTCAAGACATTGCGGCCGCCACTTCTTCTTGGTTCGGCCATCAACCACCACTAGCCACCACCTTCCTCTTGCAAGTGTTGCCTCCCGGTTGGTTCGTGCACGGTGTGAACTTCCTACTAGCGAGGATTCGTTGTAACCCGCGTGTTACAATTCTGGTGTAGTCGTCAAAGGTTGATTACTAAACCCCCTATGGTTGTTTTATTATTTATTTGTTTATACGCGTTTAACTGAGATCCTGATTAGGAATATTTTATTAATCAGATTAATAAAATTAACTAATAATTTATATATATTAACCGGCCATTATATATATAGTATATATAATCCGTTTTCATTAAATATATAAACCGCTTCCGCTGTGTATACGATACCATGATTCAGAACAGATATTTTTATGCTTGGATCTTGCAACTGATAGCTTGATGATCTTGGTCATGACTTGAATTCGACGTACATAATATCTTAATACTTCATCACCACACTTGAACTATACATTATCAATATCCTAAGCCCTCGTAACCATACTTGAATTATATATTAATTGTATATGTGGACCTTGGTTTAAAAAATCGCGTTTGAGGCACTAGGAAAAGCGTTTTTTTTCCTGAGGCGCTCAACTACATGAAGCGCTGTGAGGTGCGTCTAAGGCGCCACCTCAGTCAAAATTAGGGTTTTTTGGGCCCAAAGTCAAAATCAAAATTTTTTTAAAAGACTTTTAAGTGTGTTTCGGCTTCAATGTATGTTTAATGAAGTGTTTAAATGTGTTTATAATTATGTTATTGTGTTTAGGATTGATTAACAAGTACAATATGTAGTATTGGCTTGTATAAATATTTTTTAGTCTTTTTTACCTTGGGCGCCTCACATACATGAAGCTCTCGCCTCGCGCTTTAAGCTCCGCGCCTCAGATTTCGGGACCAAAACGCCTCGGAGTGCCTCACGATTTTTTAAACCAAGATATGGACATGTATTTGGTATATACACATTAAAAGGGTTTTTTTTTTAAGTTTATTTCTTTTTTAATCCTGTGGTCATTGGGACTTGAACCTAAAATCTCCCACAATCTAGATGTTTTAAAAGCTTTGCCTTTGCCAATTGACCACCAGTCCACCACCCCATTGGTTACACATTCAAAGGCTTACACACCATCCAGCCTATTTTAGTTAAAAAAAAATTTAGTGAGTTAATTCTAATTTATTTAATATTTAAATGATATTTACCCCTAATTTAGGGCTTAGTAAATAAGCCCGAGCTCAAACTTCACTTAGGTGCTGTTTGTTTTTTCTGCAGGAGAAGAGGTGGACCAAAGGTCTGCAGTCTGTAAGAAGAAGACTGTTTATTTGTTAACGTCTGCACGCTGCTGAAATTTAAATAAACTGATTTTTTTACAGCAGTCTGGTGGTGGACCCTGGTAGTGGTGGACCCTGATGGTGGACCATGGTAATGGTGGTAGTGATGGTGGGTGGTGGTGGTGGACGATGGTAGTGGGTGGTGGACCATGGTGGTGATGGTGGTGGGTGGTGGTGGTGGACCGTGATGGTTGTGGACAGTGGTGGTGGATGGTGGTTGTGGTGGTGGATGGTTGTGGTGGACGGTGGTGGTGTGTGGTGGGTGTGGTGGTGGACGGTGGTGGTGGTGGTGGTGGGTGAGGATAAGAGAAGGGGAGAATACCTTTGAAGACCTTAGAAGACTTTGGAACAAGTCTGCATCAAGAAGAGGTCAGGAAGACCTTTTTGAGTGAAAGGTACTCCAAAAAACAAACAATCTGCGGACTCCAAACGTTTGCGCGCGTCTGCGTGGCGCAGACAAAAGAAGTCAAAAGTGTTTCCGAGGAAAAAACAAACAGCACCTTATTGAGCTTGCGAGCCTAAATGAGCATAACATAAACCAGTTGAACCCAAACTGAAATCAAACTGTAAAAATTAAACAAGGCGTGAACCAACCTTAACTTATACATAGGGGTGTAAACGAGCCGAGCCGAGCCCGAGCCTGACTGGGCTCGGCTCGAGCTCGTTAAGGTTTTGTGAAGCTCGAGCTCGAGCTCGGCTCGGTTCGAGCCTACAATCTTGAGCTCGAGCTCGGCTCGCTAGCAAAATCCAAAGCTCGAGCTCGGCTCGGCTCGGCTCGAGGTGATTTGAGAATCTCAAACGAGCTCAAAAGCTCGGCTCGATCTCGCAAAAGCTCGGCTATAACTTAGGCTTGCGAGCCCAATCGTTAAGGCTATAACATAGGCTCGGCTGTAACTTAGGCTCGGACTCGGGTTCGGGCTCTAGCTCGTTAAGGCTCGATTAGGCTCGCGAGCCCAATCGAGCTTTGTATCTAGGGCTCGAACTCGGGCTCGATAACTAAACGAGCCATATTTCAGGCTCGGGCTCGGGCTCGTTAAGGCTCGGCTCGTTCGAGCTTTTTACCGAGCCGATCTCGAGCCGCTACGTGTCATTTACACCCCTACTTATACACAACTCTTATAAGTTAACCGAGCTCGACAAGCTCATATGCGGCTTATTTCCAACCCTAAATCACAAACTTGATTACATTTGTAAAAAGTGACGGCTTTTCTTTTTTCCAAAATTGAAGAAACAAAAAAAAAATGGAAGATAAACAGAACAAAGGGGTAAAAATGGAAGGGGGTGAATAATAATAATAATAATAATAATAATAATAATAATAATAATAATAATAATAATAATAATAATAATAATAATAATATAATAACGTGATAGTTGGGTAAGCGAAAAATCCGGCAAGGGCCGACAGAAGAAATATGACGGATGGGGAAAACGACGACGGATTGATGATAAAGACTGAGAGACATTCCAATAATTGCACCTTCACGCTAATCCGACAGTCATGATTTTGTCTTATATATTTTATTTATTTATAAATTATAAACATGGATCTTTGGTTGGAATAGATGCATCCATCAGTCGCCATCACGGCTATACCCTAATTTAGTTTCCTTAAGTTTTGGCTTTTCTCTTTTGTCGTTTCTCTCTACACAAAATTCTGTCTCGTGTCCTTTATCATAGGCTCTATTCAACTCATAGACAAAATATCAAACTTTGATTTCATTTTGTTGGAGTAAAAACATAACACAACTTATAGACAACGTTTTAATAATTTTAATTGTGAATGTTTAAATTTTTTAGATTTAAGCGAGGACGTACATTTTTTTCTTCATTTATTAGACTATCCGTTGTGACTAAAGGTGACCACAAGCTTTATCCTTTCATATTGTGTCATGTCAGCGCACAGTTGGCAAGGTGATAAAGTTTCTGCCAACTCGCCTAATGCTGTTGATGCTAGAGGTGAGCATCAGCTTTATTTAGTTTATTTTTATTTTTTAATTTTTGTTTATCCTTTCTAAATTTGTCAAAATTATTAAAACAAAATAAAGTTAACTAAAAATTAGATTAATGTTTAGAATAAACTATAAAAATACTAAAACCAAATCTAATACAAGATCATCGGGACGTCTAGCCCACAAACGCTCGATTAATTCATAGCGGAGGTTTCCGAATAGCGGCCGTACATTTTTGTACGGAGGTGAACCCTAGTCGGCCCCTTGCTTCTTCTCTTTGTTGAAAAAAAAGGATAACGCTCCGACAAATCATTCGATAGGCGCACGAATAATTGTCTACTCATTTGAAAGCGTCGCCTAAAATGATCTTCAGTATACACGGGATCCGGGCTGAAGTAGTGTCGATACAAAGTATCGTTTGCTCCCTCTCTATCATGGTCAAGCGCCGGTTTTCTGGTTAGCACCGGAGTCCTTCGTCTTCGAGACCGGGCTATCAGGTATTCAATCGTTATTCTACCCACTTCCATAAACAACTCGTCTTCTTCGGACGAGTCGGACGAAGAAAAATCGTTCCATTGCAAAGCCATTTTGTAGTGAGTGACAGAAACTTTTTATGATTTGTGTGGTGTGAGGATTGCAACTTTTTTTATTGCAAAAAATAGCCAGCCGGCCACCAACGGTCGTCAGCCAACGGCTATATTGACCGGCCAACGGTCATATTTGACCCGCTAGCACATGCGAGTGTGGTAGCTTTGGCTAGCTCGTGAGACGGCTAATGCTTGGGTGTTATGGTGCCAGCTATCCACGTGTACCAATTTGTAGCTCGAGGCTGGTCGCTCATGTGCCACAACGGATAGTCTTACCTACACTTCAAGTTATCTGGAAATGAATTATCACTAGTTTTTTTTTACTGCTAATTTTCTTTCCTATTTTTTACCACCATTTTATTACACCTTTTTATGCACCACCTTATATTTGAGTTCTCAAACTCCTTTAAGAGAAAATTTCATTTCTACCATAAGGGTGTGGACAATTATCACTAGTTTTTTTTTTTTTTTTTTTAACAATCAAATGGAACTTTCCTTTCACCCAAAAAAATTACAACGCATCGACACTCAAGCGCATTTAGCCAGAAGCTACTTGGGCCAATTTGTTACAAATCAATATCTACATTTTATTACGCACCCATGTCCACCTCTATTCTATTAACCATTATCAAATAACGAGAAATCCCACCATTTCGCTTTTTCCAGCCCCAAAGTTTTCGCCCGTTTGGTCATCCACCAATATGACTCGAGTTTAATTTCTTCTACTAACGCCGGTGTTGCCATTGAGACATTTCTGAAAACCTACTCATTTCTCTTGAGCCACAGTTTCCAGATCACCATTAAAACCATCGCATAAATCGCCTGTTTCTTTTTCGCCTCTCCTTCAATCTTCAAGCAGCATTCCAAGATGGATCCGACCGCTAGCTCATCTTTAAAATTTGGTACCTGCAACCACTCGCCAATGTTCCACCAAAGCGCTCTAGCCCAAATACAATATGCGAAAATATGATCCGCCGTTTCCAGTTCAAGACCACATCTTTTACAGTACCCATCTCCGATTTGGACTCCACTGTACGAGAGTACCTCAGCTGTCGGAACACCTTTCTCTAAGACCCTCCAAACGAAGAAGTTGACTTTTGAAGCTGCTATCTTACTTCACACAAAACCGGTACCTTGATTCAGCCCCCCATCTAGATTTTCCAGGTCTAGTCTGACCCTTTTAACAGAAAAATCTTTCTTCGAACCAGACTTCAACCAGAACCAGCGATCAGATTTTGGATCTATACGAAAGGCGTTGACCAGCAACCACAAATTCGTAACAACTTCCTGTTCCGAAGGCGAACTCGCTAAACAGCTCCAAGGAATGTCCCACCAAACTAGTCCGTTTAATCTCTTATAACTGTTGCTCACAAAAGGATGTTTATCCTTGCAGATCGAGTACAAAGCAGGGAATTCATCCATTAATCTATTGTCCGAGCACCAAAGATATTCCCAAAATCTGATTGTATTCCCTATCCCACTACTGCAAATAAATTTGGATTCCAAATCAATACCCCTCTTTACCAAATCATTTTTAATACCGACGATATTCGCCCATGTTCCTCTAGATGACTTCTTGGATGGTAGAAACCCGGAGGATCCTCTTCCACTATGAATTCCTTTAATCACATTTCGCCAAAGTTGCACAGGTGACGATTTGTATCTCCACCACCACTAGACTAGTAAAGCAAGATTAAGGTCCTCTATGCAACCCACACCCAGCCCTCCTTTTTTCTTCAGTTTAACAATAATATCCCAGGCGATCCATTTAATCTTGTTGTTCGTACCTGACACGCCCCACAAGAATCTTCTCCGTAGCCCTTCAAGAACTTTGATGACTCCCACCGGTGCTCGAAACAATGACAAAAAGTAGTTTGGAATGGCACCTAAAACCGCCTTCACCAACACAGCTCTACCTGCAAAATTAAAAAAAATTTCTTTCCAAAAGCGACAGTTCTGATTGAAACTTCTCAATCAACGGTATCCAACGATAAATTTTTTTCATGTTGTTACCCACTGGTAACCCCAAATAGATAAATGGAATCGAACCTTTCTTACATCTTAATATTTCTGCCATATTTTCTAACTCTGCAGCATCAACATTGATCCCAAAGAGGTTACTTTTATTCAAATTGACATTCAAACCTGAAGCAATAGAGAAGCATATGAGAAGCCGGTTCAGATTCTAAACGTTTACTTTGACCATTGCCCGAGAAAAAGTGCATCATCCGCGTACAACAGGTGCGAGGTAACCGGTCCTTCATTTGGCAGATGCACCCCTTTAAACGTCTCTGCATTCACCGCCCTATTCATCATAACATGTAACGCTTTCATTACCATTGTAAACAGGAAAGGAGACAGCGGGTCCCCCTGCCTTAGCCACCTTTTGAGTTGGAACTCTTCAGTTAGCGCCCCATTGATTAATACCATTGCCCTGCTGGTTACCAGTAATCCCATTATCCAAATTTTCCATCTTGATGGAAAGCCCATGTGATGCATAACATTCAGCAAAAACTTCCATGAAACACAATCGTACACCTTTTCAAAATCAGCTTTGAAGATCAGGAGTTTCTTTTTGCACAGTTTAGCCCATGACACCACTTTGTTTGCAACTAACGGTCCATCAAATATATTCCTGTCTTGGATGAAAGCTTACTGAACCGGAGATATTACTTTCCCAAGGACCTTTTTTAACCTCGCCACGAGCACCTTAGAAATAATTTTCCCAATAACACCAATCAATGAAATAGGGCGGAAGTCCGAAAAAGTCATTGGGTCATTAACCTTTGGTATTAAAGCCACAAAAGACGAATTACATGAGGGTGTAAGGATCCATGAACAAAAAACTCATCCATAACCTTAACAACATAAGGTTCAAATTGTGTCCAGAAGCGTTTGACAAAGGCAAACGAGAAACCATCCGGGCCGGGTGATTTTCACTACCACAGTCCGCAACTTCTTCGAATATTTCCTCCTTAGAGAAAGGTGCAATAAGACTACTTGCATCCTCCTCCGAATTTTTTTTGAAACCATCCCCCGACAATCTTGGTCTGGACGACATTGGTTCATCAAACTTTAATCTAAAAATTTCCACCTACTAGAATAAAATTTTGACCCTTTCTGGTAATACTAACATTAAAATTTTGCGAGTTCCATATTGTAATAAGGCCACCTGATCTGCCCGCCGCAACAACCACCTCTTTTCCATAATTCGACCCATCCTAAAACCTATTAATTTGAAACTCAGACATAGCCGCCATCTGGGTTTCTTGAATCCCAATATAGGAGATATTGTACTTTTTATCTATCTAACGTTAGCCGATTTTACTGCCCCCAGCCCCTTTCAAATTAAGCGATAAATAATCATTTTAGAACCCCAGTCACCAAATCATCATCTATTTTGTTTTTCACCACATCTTCAAACCCATTTAGACACAACCCAACATATTCCCCCACCTCTTTTGTAAGCCTAAGTTCAGCTAACTTACCTTCTTTGGAGAGAGGGCATACAACACCCACCTCAGAGGTCCCCTGATCCTGAACCACAACTCTCTCTCCATCCATGGTCAAATCAAACACATAGTCATCTTCGACACTGCCTTGATTCAAGGATTCGAATTCACCTGACGGATTAATCTCCTTACTCCTCAGCTTCGCAGCCATCCTCTTACCTTTCCTTCTCTTTTTCTTTAAACCTCCTGAAGAGGAGGAGGAATTTTCACCCTCTGTATTATTATAGTTAAGGTCAGGGAAATCAGATATGGTTGATTTACTTTTGACTTTCAGCACACACTTACGGGCCTGGAGCCCTTTTGTTCTTTTTCTTTTAGTTTTTAGCCCATCATTATTGGACACAGAGGCCCACACCTTAAAAGTCTCAAGTTTGTCTTGCACTAGCCCACCCTCTTCCACATGAACCCACTTGCCCAACTTTGACCCGGTTCACCTTCACATCCTGCCACCTATAACTGTTTCTTCCCCATGCACATTAACTTCCAGCACGTTTTGTTCCTCCCCATGCAAATCCGCCTCTACACCTTCCATTGACCTTTCGTTTCCAGTCATTCCACCCGGGAGATTTGGAGCTACATCTGTGCCACCGGAATTTTGAGTTACCGAAGTATTCACGCCGGACGGGACATCAATCGGAGCACTGACGCTAGTTTGAATACCATCCGTATCCATAGCAATCTCATCATCCACTTGAACATGATCATCTTCACCAATACAGACGACCGATTGTCCAATATAGTTCGGCAACCACCTATTGGATCCCTCGAACACCCAGCACGAGAACTTCTCACCCCTCCACACAACACAAACTTCTTCATCTATCCTCTTCTCTATCCTAGTAAGAACTCCTACATAAGCCCCCGAAAGATCCGTATCCACCACCCCATTCTCTGCTTCGTTAACAACCACCCCAAACTAGGCAGCGATTCTACCCACGTTCTCTTCAGAAGACATTATCAGCGGAATCCCAGTAATTTTGATCCATGTAAGAGTCTCATATTCCTATACTTGGCCCGTCCAAACATCTACCTTGGAGAATCACTCTTCCCAGATCTGGCTCAAATTCAGGAACTCATTGACTTTCTCCGGTGTGGAGAAAGATAACAATACCTTAAGTCCTCCCACGTATCTAATTTCGATCTTCATATTCTTGATCTCTTTTAGTCCGTCAAGTAGCTTGCACAAATGATAGTAATTCTTCATCCCTTCTGCTGGTAAGCTTTTCCCTGAAGGACAGGTCACCCCTCAATCCAACATTTGTATCTTCTACTCGAGTTTCACCGGATTTTCCTTTCTTTCTATTAGAGGTACCACCCCTGGTACTGAACCATCCCCACCTTTAGATCCCATATGAGCTTTGCTATCCTCCTTACTAAACCTAGCCACCTTGGCTAAAACTCTTCGACTAAAGGCGCCTAGACTGTTGAGGGCCTTCGTCATTTTCTACACATCCTTAACACTGTTGAACCTAACAAATGCAAATACTTTCCCGAACTTATCGCGTTTTCTTGCCACGTATACATCACTCAAAACAACGCATCTCCCACATTCCACCCGTAGCTCTTCAATAGTAATCCCATCTGGGAGGTTGGAAAGGAGGAAGGTTACAGAAGCTTGAAGGTTCGCCCTTGAGTTTTCCGGTGGTATCTCCCCCTCCTCGAGAATAGCCATTACATCTACTTATTAGATTTGATAGGTGTTTATTTGATAACCACTAATTTAAAGTTGCTCGTTAATGATAATTAAGGCTGTAATTGGGTCGTGTGTTGGTGTTGTTATCGGGTTGTTATGGTGGTTTTGGGGGTTATTTTTGGGGTAGGGATTTGGACCGTTTGGGTTAGTGGTGACGAGGGTTGGGTGTTGGATTAATGGTGGAGGCGAAGGGAGGGTTTTGGGGTTCAGGGTCGGAGGGTTGTCGGGTCGGTGGTGATTGATGCTGAGGAGTGAGGTGGTCGATTGAAGGGAGGTTATGGTGATGGTTGGGGTAGGGTGCGAAGAAGGTGAAGTGGAAGGTGGGGGGATTGAGGGTACGACGGAGCAGGGTGGTGGGTGACGGTGGTGCTGTGTTGAGCCAGATCTGGGAAGATGACTAGTGCATATACTATCTTTTCATTGTTCCTTTCATTAGAGTACAATAAGAAATGAAGTTTACTAACTTTAGAGGAAGTTTTTTTTAAGTAATATTAATGTAACATTTAAGACACACAAAAGTATAGTGACTTGCCGAATTAAAATGAGTCGAGTCACAAATGCTTACCATGTTGATTCCATATGTGTCTTGTTCGAATCATCCAAAATTTAAACTTTTGAATCTGACTGAATTTTCCAAATTCTAATTTGAATTCAAATTCACTTAAAAAAACGAAGGCGGAAACATTATATGCATTATCAATGAATGAAATTGCATTTGCTGATAATTTGATCCCAAACACATTCAAAAATACAAAATGTTCTTAGCATGCCTAGACACAGAGCTACCATGATGTACATGGCTTGGGCGAAATGATATATTCGTTTGCGCCAGAACAACGATACACAGTTAAATAATTACACAATGTACATAAAGAAATCAAGCAATGTATAGAATAAATCATCAAACATATAAAAGTTATATTATTGATTTTATGGCATCGTTTAGTAAGAAGAAGAATAAATCACATAAAAGTTATCTGAGCTTAAATAAAATTGTGAATCTATATAGGCATGTCCTGTTGTGCTCTTTTTTGACTAGTAACAAACAGAGAAATATATTCACAAGCAGGCTCAGAGTTAAACAAACATATAGTATCAAAAAAATATATTCACAAGCAAGCTAGATAACTAGGATACAGACTTAAACAAACATATATCAACGTTACACACCACTTCACCTTAGTATAACAAACGTATATTTGCTCTGCCCTTGATACAAAGAAATGTGTATGTCCTAATATCATCAAATACTTTTATTTCTCTACATCTACAACCCATTTTTTTCCTTCTTAACATTTAATTTGTTTATTTTGTAAACGTGACACACCAATCATCTCATTTTGTGAGTTGACTAATTAAACCATGAAATATAAATAGATTATAGTTAAATAATTAGGGTTACATAAGGTATGGATAATATAGACCGCAGAAGAAACACAAAACTAAAACCGGTTAGGTATTAGACTAAATGATTTTACAGGTGGTCCTTAGCTAAACTTCACGACAGGAGATGTCAATCTGCAAAACAGAAACACCGTGAGCTCGTCAAGAGAAGGGGAGAAGGGAGGTTCTTCTCTTGCCCACCATTTGGCGTGAGAATCAGTAATTGGTTCTAATAATATAATCAGAGTTGAGTGTTTCAAGGATTGCGCGAGCCAAGTGTGTCTAGTAGCTAATATTGCATGAGTTTTACCTTTTCGCCAAGGGGCCTATTTATAGCCAAGAGTGGTGAGAAAGTTGCATTGAGCTATCAATGCATGGAGGAATACCACTGGCTCCCCTCTATCCTTGACATGTGTCGTCCGCATAGTTGGAGGCCTGACTGAAGACCATTGATTTGCAAGACATCGTTTTCGGGATGTACTATTGTCTCCTATGTTGGCAATCGTTCATGGAATTTAAGGATGACGTGGATCCACGACCTCTAATTGGCCAAGCCGCTCTGTCATTGTACTTCTTGTCCCCCATTGCGCCATGCGCGATCATTGGCCGACATTTTACACAGGAGCTGGTGGATTTTGATTGGCCAGACATCGCTGTCGGGTGTACCTCTTGCCTGCTCCCGCGTTCTTAGTACGGAGAGTGACACTGGCACCACTATTGGTGGATTGTGATTGGCCAACCGTCGTTGTTACGTCCGCCTTCTGCCTCATCTTTGGAGAGGTACCTAGTCGCACGTCCCTTGGCTATGATTTGCTTATCATTGACTGTCCTTTTGTACTGTTTGTGCCCTTTAGGCTTGCGTCAGGTGTTTCCTGGCAGACAGGTGTCCGCAGGTGACTTGCCATTCCTAGGTGAACAATGAAGATTGCGCGGCTTATGACGTCAACTGGCATATAGCTCTTGCGTATAGAGCCTTATGCGAGCGAATTATTGTCTGTTGGCTGCTTCTGGGCCTTCTAGGATTTGGCTTGGCCTAAACAATTTCGGGGTCTGAGGCCATATCCCTTCAACCACGATTGTCAATGTTAGACTTTGAATCTGTGTATACGATCACTAAACCTCATCTTATTCTTACATGACTTAATCAATGATCCAAATTATATTCTACACTTTGTAATTGGTCACCCATGAAATGTACAACTTCAAAAGATTGGCGTTGTTTTTTCTTTTGATTTCACTGTAATGTTGTTTTTGTGTCTGTCATAGCACCTTGCTATGTTGGGTTTTAATGAAGTTTAACGTTCTAATTTTGCGCCTGCCATATCGCCTTGCCATGTTGTTTTTGTGTATGCGGCGTAGTTTGTTGCCCGTCTGCCTATTGTGATATATTTTTAGCTTTCATAAAATGCAATTATTGTTAAAGTAAAATTATATCAAGACATAGGGGTGTTAACCTCACTGCGCGTCTTCATATGAACTAAATTCAAAAGAAGATATTAAGACATCAATGTTTTATAGAAGTTTTGTATTAATACATTACACGTTTCATAGAAATTATGTGACATCAACAAAATGACAATAATTTAGATGTCATCACTTTTGATATAACATATATAATTTTTTAAAAAATTTATATCATAAAATTGAGCGTTCTTTTCCCTTTTATGTGATCAAGGGTTTAAGGCTACCCGGTACGCAGACAGCCCTCTCCCCGTCCCTGCACTTTTTGGCTTGTCCCAGACTAGAACACCGCCCCCTGCTTTAGTCCCACCCCTGCCCCGTCCCCCGTCCCCCTTGAGACCAAACGGACGCACCAATGGCTAATTTTCTTCTTTTTTTAAAATCAGACTTTAAACTCTATATAAACCAAACTTTAAACTCTATAATAAATGCTTGAACAAACCTTGTTTTACTCTCCACACCCCACTTAAGTCTCAAAATGTTTGAGACTAAACATATCATATGTGGCATCCTAATGGCATTAAGACTAAACCTTGTTTTAGTCTCTACACCTACTAGCCTAAGATCGTTTTCTTAAATTAAAACGATTGTGTATTTCATCCTACTCCTTAGTTTTTTTAAAATATCAATTTATTTCTCAACAATTAATAAGCCTAGGCCAAAAGTTGTTGACCCTTAACCTATTATTTGTTTATCAGAAAAGAAAATGTTAGGTAAGTCGTTATCAAATATTTTACATTGATTGCTCAGCACCATGAAATATTATATATTGTCTCTATATTATGAAAACGGTTTTGAATTTTGACATTTTTATCATCTAGAAGCGTTAAAAAATTAAAGTGTCAGATGATAACAATATCCTATTTATCTGCGTATAATAAAATAATTTTTGCCAAAGAAAAAGATGAAAAAACCCCTCAAATTATTATTCTCAACTAATACCAAATACCGGTCGCAAACTTAAGGTTATATTTGAGGAGAGTAATATATATACACAGTTTTAATTCTACTTTGTAGGAATATAAAGACTGCTTTTTGGGAGACATCTGGCTCAATCTGTAGCGAAGGATAATAGGGTCGGAATGCCCCGGCCCCCACCGTTTTTTGGCTCAGTTGTGGTAGTTTGCGATTTTATAGGAAATTTTTTTATGAACTGAGTTCGGCCCCGACCAATTTGATCTTTCGGCCCCTACCCATAAAAAAATTGGGTCTTGTGATTTTCGGCCCCCACTGCTATTTTCTCAAGCTTCGTCACTGGGCTCGATAGTGGTTTTGCATTAAGCCTTGAACATAAGACACATAATACTCAGGCTCATTGTCTATCAACGCCGCTACATGATGCATAATTAACCGTTGTTTTTAAAGTCATTTTCATGAAATTATCAAAAAAATGCTAAAATTAGTGTAATTTTATGTTTGCCTTCCCGATAGCTTACACACACACACACACACACATATATATATATATATATACACACATTATATGCACACACTGCAAGCAAGCCTATAAATAAGCTGTTAGTGCATGATGTCCCTAGGCTTAAATATATGTTGTTTGGACGTGTTTCGGGGTGTTTGGAGATGTTTATACGCGTTTCGGGATGTTTGGGACACATCAGGAGAGTAGGGATTGGCTTTAGGCATTTACAGCCTATACCATATCAGTATTCATGCTGGATAGCCCCTACTCGCATGTATCTACTAGCGAGTACGGCCCTACTCGCTAGTTTATGATACTGGATAGCATCGTACTCGCATGAACTGACCTCGTACTCGCATGAACAGGTCTGTACGAGTACGGGAGGTATAAATAGTCCCAATCATTGCCCTAATGAGGAGTTCTTGCCACACACACTCTCCAAACACCCTCCCTGGTCTATAAGGTCTGATTTGATCATTGTAAACACTCGAGCTCTGTTTTAGTGATAAATCTTTAATCTTTTGACCCATTTGTGTGTGTTAATTACTCATATATCATTGTTTCATATTCGTTTCTGTTATTAGAACATATTTAGAGGATTCCGCACTCTGAATATCAAGCTCGTGATTGTCGGGTGACCCGTTAGTCGATCCTACATAAGCAATATAACGAACGGAGTTGTTCGCTTTTTTTTTGGAAGGTAAATTTCTATGTTGTGGTAGAGATCATCACAATCCCCCAGACGGGGATCCCCTAGCCACTCTACAATGGTCAGACTATGTTCAAACCGGTTCCACGCTGACGCGAGGGTGGCCGGCCCACAAGCGAGTCGAGGCTGCGCATAAAGGGCACTAAGGCTTCCACCCGGAAAATTTCCCGCCACCTGCCACTTGACAGATGTTGCACCCTCCACAAGAGGCAAACCTCTCTAGAGTAAATGCACGGTAATAGAAAATCGGGGGGCCATCAGAATCGCACCTGCCATTGGGGTTGGTGGTCCAGTGGTAAGGCAAAGCCTTTTAATACACTAAAAAACGTGAGGTCTTGAGTTCAAGTCTCACAAGAAGCAAGAAATTCGCCTTTCAAAAAAAAATCAGAATCGCACCTGACCCCTCCAAAGAAGGTAGGTGCAACCATCACTTGGCAATGTCCTCATTGAAATGGTGTAAACTTAAATTCTTTCATTTTGAGGTAATGCAATAGATCGAGTTAAGGCAATTAATTTTATGTATGACGATCAAAGTTATGGCAATAAACATGGCAATTATCAAAATCATAGTATTAGAGTTGGTATTGGATCTATAAATGTGGTATGAGTTAATAACTTAACATGATTTGAGTTTTAAATGGACTTTTATTGAGCCCAAATTAAGTGTGAAATGAGTTTCCTATTTTAAAAATAGGGAAGAGATAACGTACAAAGCTTCTTAACGTAAAAAGCGTAAGAAGCAATCTCAACAATTAGATTAACAAGATGGTCGGATGCAGATTAAAAACCCTAATCATACTTGGGTCAAACTAACCAAGGGTAAATTATGAAAAACCGTCTATTTTTTTTTTCAAATTGTAACCACAAAATCAATCGAAAACAAAAATTTTCAACAATTGAAATCTGAATAAACAAATAGCCTAACCTCCTTGTAAGGATGATAGTCTAGATGCAACCACAAGACTGATCCTTCACTAGCACTTCCTGGATTAGAGTAACCTGCAATAAAGATTAAGCGGGTAGGGAGACGACTACACAAGGTAGTAGTTTATAACAAAAACGTGGGTGAATGGGGATACTATCAAGTATGATAGCTCTTAGGGTTAGCCAAAAGTGTCCTCTCTATTAAGGACATGATCCTTTATATAGAGGTAGACGTATGCCACCATTACCCGAAACCCTAATCGTAATGGGCCAGGCCCGATTAGGGTTGTCTCCACTACCCAAGGATTATATTAGTAAAGTAGTTAAGATATAGCAATAAATAAGGAAACATGGAACGATTACCGCTTTTACCGCTTAAGCGCGCGGGGCATCACTCCGTGATTGTAGGAGAGTCGTTGCTGCTTTGCTTGCTGGCGAAGTTTGTCTGCGCTTGAGAAGCCTCTCTGCGGTATTGTATTCCGGGTTTGGGTATGCTTTGCGCAGTGACTAGTACCCAATCCCATCAAGTCCCCCCAGTCCAGCGTGTACCCTTTTCTCGAGTGTATGAGGGAGGAGGGTGGATGGTGGACTCATAGCAGTGAAGATTTGATGATAGCTTGTCCTGTTTTGGTAGCGGAAAAAGGGGTGTTGGTGGAGGATATGTTCGGGTGAAAAGCAATCCGGAGGATCGCTGTCGCGGATTGCGGAGAACGGTACTTAATTTGACGTAAGTTCTCCGCAACCGTGGACGAGCTCCGATAGTGGAGGACAGTTGTCTGCATCTGAGCACGTCGTGGCGGGTGGCGTCTGCCACAAGCTATGCCTATGTTAGTGAGCATCCCATCAATTTTGGCAGACGGCAGAGTCAGTCGCGTGCAAGCGTGTGTCTAGCGCGTGTGCCGCCTATTTCGCTATGTAATGCCACGTGTCGATTGGAAAGTCGTTTCCACTTACCCAGGCTGACGTCGCCGGCAGTTATTGCACACAGTATAAAGTCATTTCAAAATTTCTTCAACTGACACCTTTTTCACTCCTTTCTTGACCTAAGTTCTTTTCTTCCATCTTTCCTAAAAATGTCTCAAGAAACTTCCGGCGTTGCTGACCAATCCAAAGTGACCGAGAAAACCGAGAAAGGTATTACCACCACCAGTATCAAGTGGGATGCCGCTTCGTTTTCCACCTTTCTTGACCAGTACGGGATTGAAGCCTCTTGGGAGCCGGAGTTACCGGCCGCCGGTAAAACGGCGTTGGAAGCGTCCCCTGGCAAGATTACATTGTATGAAGCATTTTTCACTCGGTGTTGTTTCCGTCTTCCGATTACGAAGTTCCTGGTTAGTGCCTTTATGAAGTATGGGGTTCACCCCACACAGATGACTCCCTTTGGGCTGTCAAGATTAGTACATTTCGAGGCTACCTGCCGATCCTTAGACTTGGAGCCGACTTTCGACATGTTGAACGTGTTCTACGTTCTGGAAGAGGCTCGTGGGGGATCTGGGTGGTATAGTGTAGCACCACGACGGAATCGGACTCAGGTGGTCTCGGAAAGTCCAAAGTCGATGTACGATTGGAAGGAGAAATTCTTCTACATTCATAGGGGAGTAATCCCTGTTGCTATGCAGTGGATGAGTGTTGGTGTGAAGGAGAGAATTGCGGAGTTCCCTCCGATGAAAGATTACAAAAATCAGCCTTGGTATGAGACCCTGTGCGCTCATGCTACTCCGTTATCTATGGAGAAGTGCCCTGAGGGAGTGCTTGTGATGTTGGGTCTCAGTCGTTTAGGCAACCCGGAGGGTCGGGAGCCTACCGCGGCCGACGCCAGTAAGTAACATGTCCATTCCTTTTGTCGTTTAATAGTTGACTTTGTAGTGGTACTTTCTCCTTATACTTCGGTTTATGTAGGGATGGCGAAGTTTGATTTGTTCGATGCTCGTGGTGCTGCCAAACTAAGTTACGTAGCTTTGCCCCCTGGTGCACCTACGGTTATGGAGCGATTGGAGCGCAATTTCTTGATGCCTCAACTCCAAGATGCTCCACGCCATTATGCGCGTACAGGTATTGTTGTTCTTTTGTCGTTATGTATTGGTTATGACAGTCATGATGGTGGACTGTTCCTGCGCCAAGAAGGGTGCGGTGTGATTCGGGCGGTGCTTACTCTGATCCGGCGTGCCCTTTGTTTCAGGCGCAGGAATCCACTCCGTGAAGAAACCTGGGATTGACCAGGGGGAGACCTCTCCAAGTCGTAAAAAGATGGCATCCACAGGTAATCTTGTCTGTGATTATCCGAATGTTGATGACCTCTGACTTTGTTGTAATGCAACTTAGGAACTGGGCCAAAACGCCAGCGCAAAGAGTCGCGCAAGGGGAAGAAAGTGGCCTCGAGCTCCGCAGCGTCTAAAGGAGATGATGAGGCGACGGAATCCGATGAGGAGGTTAAGCGCCAACGTACCAGCGGGCCTACTCCTCCGGATGATTCCGTTGAAGTTTCCACTGAGTTGTATCAGAAACGTCTTGATGATCTTGCCAAGACACAGGTGCAAGTCCCAAAGCCGATGTCGGAGACCGCTAAGATGGCATCATCAGGTATGGGTGCGGAACCGGCTACTGCAGGGGAAACAAATGCTATGCCGAGCGGAATGAAACTGGTTGTTAAGCCTCCGCCCAAACGTCAACCCCTGTTTATAAAATCTGTTAAGCAAGCCCCTGGTGAGTTGCCCGTTTAGACGTCATTGTCTCTTTATTGACAGAGATCCCAAGTTAATTGATACCCTTTGTGTGCTTTTGTAGGTAAGGGCCCTGTTCAACCAACGACTGTGAAGAAAACAGCGGCGAATGTGAAAGAGGTTAATGAGCCCGTCCCTGAAAATACGGAAAGGGCAAATTTGTCTGTATTGGGGGCGCAATCATCTAGCCAAGTTGAAGGAGTGACGTTGACTCCTAAGGCAAGCAAGAAAGCTGGGAAACGTCCACTGGTGGATCCGACATCTGTGAATGTTGATGTTACGACCGTGTCCACGGACGTTTGCCATAATGAAGGAGATATGCAGCTTGATCAACCGTCCGCACCGAGTTTCCTTGTCACCACAGAGGCGCATGCGGAGAAGGCGTCTGCGGGTGTTATGTCATCGGCCTCAACTCCTAAAAGGAGTGCAACTGAGAGCTCTCGGGGATCGGGGAGAACAAGCGGGGGTAGGGGAAGGATAGCTCCCCCGGACTATGATCCCAACAGACCTTATCAACCCCGATGGGACATTAAGCAGACGACTCGGTTTACCAATCCGCTTGTCGCAGAGGAGTTCATCGCCTATGCTGTGCCGCCTAGCGAACGAGACTACCAGGATGGCATAGATCGCCGCTCACTGATGTCCGATATGAGCTTGAACCTTGCGCTCTGCTTTAGTAACTACGGGTCTATCATGAGGCAGGAGGAAGAGTTCCAGCGATCCTTGCAAGCTTTGAAGAGTGCGGAGGATGCTCAGAGACAAAAGGAGGAGGAATTCCAACGTGCCCGTGTGGATTCTCGCTCGGAAGTTGAGCAATTGAGAGGTCAACTTCGAGCAGCCGAAAGTGAGATCCAAAGGTTGAAAACAGAGAAAGCTGACGCTGCCAAGCAATGGAAAGAATCTTGTGAGCGCACCAACCTAGACCTTGAGCGTAGAGGGAAAGCTGTTGAGAAATTGAAGAATGATCTTGCTCGAGTGGTGCTCGAGGCAGAAGAGAAGCAGAAGGCTCTTGATGCCAAACAGGCTGAGTTAGCGGACACTATGATGAAGTTGAAGGAACAGCATGAAGCCCTTGTGACTGCCACCACGCGGATGTCCGAGTTGGAAGGGCAAGTTAAGGGGCTTGCTGATGAGAAGACACATCTTGAAGAGGCGAATGCTTTGCTGGATTCGTCGCGTGTGCAATTGGAAGTGAACCTCCAACAGACGCAAAATGAGCTCCAAACTGCCGTGCAAACCTCTCGAGCTGCCCAAGAGCGATTATCTTGGATGATGCAGCATGGTCTTCAAGGGGTGAGATTATGCATGATTTATGCCTTATGTTTCTGTTAAATATTGTGTAACTTGACTAGTTCTTGTGTGATCCATAGGTTTTCAAGCGCATATGGAATGAGCCCAAGTTTGGCGATGCGGTGGCAAAGATTCGAGCCACATCTATGCGTAGTGGTGTGCAACAAGGATTTGTTGAAGGCTATCATCATCATGCTGCTGGCTTGGCGCTCGAAGATGGAGAGCATTTTGGTAAGCCATATGAGGATGAAACCGTTGCTGCGCAGCAAGAGTTTGAGACCTTGACCTTTGATGTCTTTGATGTGGTGGATCAATGTTTGAGAACGGAAGATCCTATTGGGCAGCTGCGCGGTTATTTCGAAGAGTCTGACCGCCTTGGCGCGGAGATGGAGGAGAAAGAGCACAGGGAGGAAGAGGCGCGGAGAGCTGCGGCGCAGGGAGGAGGAGAGTCATCCGCTGCTGGTACGAGCTCTGGCGCGGTGCATGAAGAAGCTGAAGTGGACACGTACATAGATCTTATAGACTATGAGTGATGTTTGCTGTCTTCCTTTATTGTTTTTAAACTTGTGTTATGCTCTTGAACAATTATCTGCCCCTTCGTATTCTGCACTTTGTTTGGATATTTGTGCTTGACTTGAATTTGTGTAATAATTAAATTTGTCATGATGATTGTATGACGTCACCTCTGAAATGGATGCCACTTGTCGCTGTGTGCTGACGTCGTCTGACAGCATTTGACGGCGCTTCAGATGATTGATGTGACGCTTAGCATCCCTACTCGAGTATTAACCATTAATGGTAATTAATGGCTTGCCCTTTTACTTCTATAAAAGGTTAACTATTGTTTAATCTCCAAACACAATATTTCATTTTCTTCACTTCTCATTCCAATGGCTTCTCCTTTAAGAATTACCAACATCGAAGTTGAAGCAACCCATGGGATGTTGATGTTATCCGATCACCCTCCTGTGATCAAGGTTCCTCCCACTCCCATGCACCAGTTGGCCACCTATTGCGGTTACCTCTTGCTAACTGGTGATCAAGTGAATGAGGAAGGACCCTCTGCTGCTCCGGTGAAGGTGAAGAAGTTGGATGAGCTCAGTGATATGCCAAAGATTCCTAAGCTTAGGCTTCGTCGAACATCCACTGGCTGGCAGCATGCTGCGTAGCAGGGATGGTTATTTTTTGTTTGCTAAGTAATTAGTGATGCAGATATTGTATTGATTAGGCCACCCCCTTTTGCTTTTTTTTTTGTATGTCTCTTTTGTGGTAGTGGCGTGTATGTGGTATCCGCTTGCCGTGTTCTTTTTGCAGCTTGTTAATGCTTCATAACTAACTATAATGCTTGTTGATCATGGTTGTCATTGCATGCGATCGACATTGAAATAGTACAAAGTAAAATGAAACTTTCCTTTTATTAAAATTGAAGCGAACGTAGCCATAGGCTAATTATTACAATCATGAACTAAATTTCTATAGGTAACAAATGCGCAACTGGGCTGCGTTCCAAGTGCGCGGGATTGGGGTACCATCCAGACGCTCTAGAGCATAAGCGCCTTTCCCCAATACTTCTTGCACCTTGTATGGCCCTTCCCAGTTTGGCGCTAGCTTGCCTGGCTTCTCCGCGTTGGATGCTTCATTGTTGCGAAAGACATAGTCCCCCACGCGGAAAGCCTTTGCCTTAACCTTAGCATTATAGTATCGTTCCAACTGCCGCTTGTAATTGGCTTCTTTAATAGCGGCCATATCTCTGCGTTCTTCTAGCAGATCCAGATTGAGCTTTAACTCCGTGTCATTGACTCGATGGTCTGCCAGTAAGATCCTTGGCGATGCGCAATGCATTTCTGCGGGTATGACAGCCTCTGTTCCATACGTGAGGCTAAACGGTGATTCTCCGTTGCTTGTCTTGGAGAGTGTGCGGTGAGCCCATAAGACATGGGGGAGTTCGTCAACCCAACCAGTGCGCTTTGTACCGAGCCTGGCTTTTATGCCTTCTACTATGCTTCTGTTGGCACGCTCAACTTGCCCGTTACCTTGTGGGTGCGCTACCGAGGTGAATATCTGACTGATACCCATGGAAGAGAGCCATTCTTGTAAGTGTTGGTCTGCGAACTGCGTGCCATTGTCACTTACGACCTCCATCGGTAAGCCAAAACGGCAAATGATGAATTCCCAGATAAACTTCTTGATGCTTTTTCCATCAATTGACGCTAAGGTTTTTGCTTCCACCCATTTGGTGAAGTAATCAATTGCCACCACCAAGTATTTTACGTTTCCCGGAGCTGTGGGGAAAGGACCCACAAGGTCGATGGCCCACTTTTGAAATGGCCACGCCGTGGTAACGGGTATCAAGTTGTTCTTGGGCCGCAAAGTTCCTGGCGCGTGGCGCTGGCAAGACTTGCATTTGCGCAACTCTGTCATAGCATCCATGTGCATTCCGGGCCAGTAGTATCCCGCGTTCATTATCTTAGCCACGACCATCCTTGGGCCAGCGTGTAGTCCGCATGACCCCTCATGGATATCTTTGATAAGGTACATTGCTTCTGCGGAGTCCACACATCGCAGTAGCGGCCCTAAATAAGAGCGACGATATAATGTTCCGTCTATGACTTGATAATGCAGTGCCTTGTTCTGGAGCTTTCGAGCTTCTGCCTTGTTCTCTGGGAGTGTCCCATGTGTGAGATAAGCTTTTATGGGAGTTGTCCAAGATGTCTTGCCGGTTTGGACAATATTAACTTGCTTTTGGGGTACGGACGGATGATCCAACACCTCCACCCGCACATCTTTCGCCAGATGGTCGAAGACTGTTGATGCCATCTTACTTAGCGCGTCAGCGGGCTTGTTTTGACTTCGCTTGATGTGGTTAACCTTGCAGTATTCAAAATCACGCATGAGGGCTTTGGCTTGCTCTAAATACAAAACCATTGATGCTTCGCGTGCTTCGTATGAGCCGTCGATGTGGTTTGCTACCAGTTGAGAATCGACGTGAGCTTCCAAGTGTTGTACACCCATTTTTTTCGCGATGCGCAATCCTGCGAGGAACGCTTCATACTCTGCTTCATTATTCGTTGTTGGGAAATCGAGCCGGATTGCATATGTGAAGTCTTTTCCCTTTGGAGTGATTAGGCGCAATCCTGCTCCTGCGTCGTCCTCATTGCACGCCCCATCTGTATATAGCTCCCATTTCTCCGCTGGTTCAGGAGTGGGAGCAGTGACGTGTGATTGTTGGCATTCCGTGATGCTTTCAGTGGGGACTTCCGTGGCGAAGTCTGCAAGTATCTGCCCTTTGAAAGATGTTCTCGACTTATACTCAATTGAGTGCTCGCCCAGCTCGATGGCCCATTTAGCCAGGCGGCCTGATAATTCTGGCTTGCGCAGAATATCATTAATACGGAAGTCTGTGAGGACGATGATGGGGTGTCCTTGGAAGTATCTCCGCAGCCTTCGTGATGCGTGCACTAGTGCCAGCACCAGCTTTTCCATCATAGAGTATCGAGTTTTTGCGTCGAGCAAAGTTCTGCTAACGTAATAAACTGGAGTTTGCACACCCTTTCGGTCGACGAGGAGAGCAGCACCTATTGCCTTGTCTGTTACTGATAAGTATAACGTTAATGGCTCCTTTGGAAGTGGCGCTGTGAGCGTAGGCAAGTGACTTAAACATTCTTTCATTTCCTTAAAGGCTGCTTCAGCCTCATCTGTCCAAGCGAACTTCGATTTCTTGAGGCAGCTTTTCAATGTATTCACAAAAGGAAATGACCTGGAGGCATAATTTGACAGAAAACGATTGAGGGCTACTAATCGTCCCATTAGTGTCTGAACTTCCCGGACCGAGGACGGAGATGGCATGCGCTCAATTGCTTGTACTTTATCGGGGTTAGCGCGGAAACCATCTTTAGTAACAACCACCCCTAGAAATTTGCCTTCCTCCATTCCAAAGGAACACTTGCTCGGATTAAGTTTCATTCGGACTGTGCGGAGTTGATCAAAGGTTTTTTGGATATCCACAAGCATTTGATCTTCTTCAATGCTTTTTATGACCAAATCATCTACGTATACTTCGAGATTGACTCCGATTTGTTTACTGAACACGGTGTCCATTAAACGCTGATATGTGGCACCCGCGTTTTTCAATCCGAATGGCATTTTGGTATAGCAATAGGTCCCCGTATCTGTGCGGAAGGATGTCTTGTCCTCATCCTCCTTTGCCATTTGGATTTGATGATACCCTTTATAGGCATCAAGAAAACACTTGAACCGAAATGGTGCCAGTGAATCTACCTTTAAGTCTATCTCGGGTAATGGATAACAGTCTTTCGGGCATGCCTTATTGATATCTTTATAATCCACGCACATCCGCCAGCCCCCATTGGATTTCGCTACCATGACCGGGTTAGCAACCCAAGTTTGGTATCTTGTTCTTCGCAGGATGCCTGCGTCTAATAATTCAGCCACTTGTTCATTCATGGCCCTTGTTTTCTCTGGCCCCATACTGCGTTTTTTCTGGACGACTGGTTCGACAGACTTGTAAACATTGAGCCGATGCTCCGCAATATGGCGGGGAACGCCGACCATGTCCGCAGGTTGAAAAGCAAAGACATCCATATTCTTGGTTAATAACTGCTTCAAGTGCGCACGTATGGTGTCTGAGATTACTGGGCCTATGACAACCGTCTGATCTGGGAATTTAGGGTTAATAACCCATTTTTCGGGATCAGTACGGTTCGATGGTTTCATTACCTTTGGCGGCTTGCATGTGTCTGTTGCATGACAATTCTTGTTACCCCGTATGAAAGCCACTCCTCCACGCGTTGGGAAACCGACCATCTGGTGCGGTGTTGACGCGTTACAATTAAACTTTGCCAAACCCTCTCTTCCTATGAGGACATCGTGCGAGGAACTCACTGGTAAAACCATGAAGTCACAAACCTCCGTGCGAGAGAGTTGTCCGTCTGTCCATGTGACGGGGAGTGTGAGTATGCCCAATGGGAGGATCACCTCATGAATAAACCCGGATATTGGCTCCGTAGTTGGGACGAGCTTTGCTTTGTCGTCCGCGTCTAACTGATCAAAACACTGTTGATACATGATGTCGGTACTGCTCCCGTTATCGAGGAACATATACCTCGTACGATAGTGCCCAATGACTCCAGTTATGATCAGTGGTGTTGTGGAAGACGCGCCTCCCTTAACGCGCGGCATAACGACAGGTGTTTCCTTCCAGGAATCATCTTGGATAATGGAATAAGATCTCTTCTTTTGATTCCTGTTGTGAGTCATGTAACAGTTGTGGCGTCCGGAGCGCTGCACATGGTGCGCGTTAAGGTTTTTGATCCTCTTGTTATTGACATCGCCTTCTCCCTGCGAGTCCCTGGACTTCTTCCGCATGTTTTTAACTAAATGGGACAGTTGGCCTGACTTGATTGCATTCTCGATCTCCATCTTTAGACTGTAACAATTGTCTGTCAGATGGCCGTAATCTTCATGATAGTCACAATACCTTGACGTGTCCACATTTCTTCTATCTTTGCTCAGTTCCCTAGGCTTGGGGAACTGGATTTGTTCGGTCTTCAACACTTCCGAAGGTGTTTTGGACAGTGGAGTCCAATCATAATTCTTCTTGCTTGGCGGTTTCGAATCACGTGAGTGCTTGCTATTGAGGAATTGCCGCGCATCTTGCCCCGAAGAGTACTTCCCTTCATCTGCGGTACCCGAAATTCTTGACCACACAGATTGTTTTCCCTTGCCTTTATCGTGCATGTTCGTACCTTGATTGTTGTTATGATAAAAGTTTTTCGAGCGTGTAAACGAGCGTTCCGACGACGCATATACCTTTGCTGCCTCTATCAGCTCATCCCATGCTTCAGGCACACCTTCTTTCCCAGTCAAGCATCTCATGAGATCATCGTTTCGCACTCCATGAATGAATGTGGCCCTGGTAAGTTCTTCACCACAACCCAATTGTAGAGCTTCCTTATTATATCGGACAATATAATCTTCCAGGCTCTCATTATCTTTCCGGGAGCATAACAGAATCTGAGCCTTGTCTTTCTTGTGCTTCCTCAGGTGGGAGAAGTGATTCTTGAATTTCTTTATCAGATCATCAAAATCGACAAGACTTCCGACCAGTAAACTTTCATACCATACTCTTGCCGCGCCTGTTAAGGTTTGAACAAACAGATGGCACCAAGCTTGAACTGGCCATGGTTTAGAACTGCCTGCGCAGTCGAATGCGTGTAAATGATCATCCGGATCACGCAAACCATCATACTTTCCGATCGTGTTCGGCAGCTTACATTCAACTGGCATAGGTGCCAGCGCAATTCTTGCACAGAATTTGGATCTTTCCGCAAATGATTTCGGACGATATGGCTTGTGCAGATCATCATCTGGGTTAGGCTGGTTGCTGGCCACAGACTTATTACGCGGCTTCCAAGTTGGATCGGAATTGATCTCATTTTCAGATTCATAACCATTAGGTTCCCCAGTCAGGTTGACGTGGTCCTGAACGTGAGTAATCTTACCACGCTCTCCACCACGTACCGCCTGGCGCGGCTTAGCCGTATAACGAAAAGCAGGTTGTTCTTCGTTTTGAGAGTTGTCTTCAGCGTCAAAGTTCAAGGTTTTTCTTGCTTCCAATCTGGCCTTTGCTATCAGTCTCTTCTGGTACTCTGCTATAGTCTTAGCATTTTCTTGAGCCAACCATTCTTCCAGATCTTCGACAGGCTCTTCTGTCGTTTTCTTTTGCGCTGCTAACGCCGACTTTCTTGGTGCAAACATTGGAAAGTTTGTGGTAGCCTGTCTCTGATTCACGTTCTTAGTCACCGTCGTTGGTGCTACTGTCTCTTGATTCGCTTGGACTCCATCATCAACATTGATGGGGTCGGCACGTTGTTCGGTTCCAGAATCCATTTGCACTAGTTTGAAAGATTGGTAGACCGTAAGGGATGGCGCCAATGAAGAAACAAATAGCCTAACCTCCTTGTAAGGATGATAGTCTAGATGCAACCACAAGACTGATCCTTCACTAGCACTTCCTGGGTTAGAGTAACCTGCAATAAAGATTAAGTGGGTAGGGAGACGACTACACAAGGTAGTAGTTTATAACAAAAACGTGGGTGAATGGGGATACTATCAAGTATGATAGCTCTTAGGGTTAGCCAAAAGTGTCCTCTCTATTAAGGACATGATCCTTTATATAGAGGTAGACGTATGCCACCATTACCCGAAACCCTAATCGTAATGGGCCAGGCCCGATTAGGGTTGTCTCCACTACCCAAGGATTATATTAGTAAAGTAGTTAAGATATAGCAATAAATAAGGAAACATGGAACGATTACCGCTTTTACCGCTTACGCGCGCGGGCATCACTCCGTGATTGTAGGAGAGTCGTTGCTGCTTTGCTTGCTGGCGAAGTTTGTCTGCGCTTGAGAAGCCTCTCCGCGGTATTGTATTCCGGGTTTGGGTATGCTTTGCGCAGTGACTAGTACCCAATCCCATCAAAATCGATTAAACCAATATGAATTATTACACAATCAAAATAACAAAAAACATTCGATTACAAATGAACGAAAGCGAAAAAAATTAGAAAAACGGAGATTTACATTAGGACGATTTAATCATACGAAAAAACATACATTTATGAATAAACGCTCGTAATAGTTGTCAAATACTTTCGAATTTGTTTCAATAAGTATGATTAAACATAAAAATTAGGTTAAAAAAGAGTTGCAGATGAAGAAGATGAAGTTGGTGAAAACAAAGCCATTTAAATGCACTAACAAAATTTAAACGCACTCATTGTACATAATTTAAATGCACATACAAAATTTAAACGCACTCATTAAAAAGTTTGGAAGCACTCATTGAAAATTTAGAAGCACTCATTAAAAAGTTTGGAAGCACTCATTGAAAATTTAGAAGCACTCATTAAAAAAGTTTGGAAGAACTCATTGAAAATTTAGAAGTACTCATTAAAAAAGTTTGGAAGCACTCATTGAAAATTTAAAAGCACTCATTAAAAAGTTTTGGAATCACTCATTGAAAATTTGGACGCACTCATTAAAAAGTTTGTAAGCACTCATTGAAAATTTAGAAGCACTTATTAAAGAGTTTGGAAGCACTCATCCATTGAAAATTTAGAAGCACTCATTAAAAAGTTTGGAATATGTCATTGAAAATTTAGAAGCGCTCATTTTAAAAGTTTGGAAGCAGTCATTGAAAATTTAGAAGCACTCATTAAAAAGGTTGGAAGCACTCATTGAAAATTTAGAAGAACTCATTAAAATGTTTGGAAGCACTCATTGAAAATTTGGACACACTCATTAAAAAGTTTGGAAGCACTCATTGAAAATTTGGACACACTCATTAAAAAATTTTAAACGCATCTTTTACAAATTTTAAACACAATCTGCTCATCTTTTCTTGCACACAATCTGTTTCGTTTGATGATGGTGGCTGGTGCATCGATTCTTGATTAAGAATCTTATCATTCAAAGAGATGATTTTAAGCTCTTTTTCATGCAGATCAAGAAAAAAAAAAAAGAAACAGGCCCTGGTTGATAAGTAGCAGGGGTCTGGTGCAGGGCCCCTGGTTGATAAAGAGCAGGGCCTGGTTTGTGAAGAAGCATGGGTCTGGTTTGTACAATATCTTTAGAGCTATTTGAACAACAATCTGCAATCTTGACAAACTCCTTCAAACATTTGGGAGAAATTTTTGTTGTAATATGAGAACTAACAATCTGTTATATTCGTCGTTCTTTGATACGCTTTTTAGCCCAACTTGCCAAATTAATCCCTTTATCTACAAATAGTGAATCGACGGTAGGTGGTGGTGGTGGTGGTCAGATTTCGATCGATGAAGTTGAATAAGGAGGATGAGTTAGGTTTATGTTCTGAAAGTTTAGATCAGGGAAGAAGAAAAATAGGTCAATCGTGTTTTAACTGTGGTTAGGTTAAATTGACAGGTGGCAAGTTCCAGTGGCTTCCAACACTTTTTATGTTAAGGTAGTAAACACCTAAACCTAATTTTACAAGCCGATTGTACTTGTTATCGACTCGATAAAAGGTTTACTCAAGACGAGCTGAAACGAGCTTGAGGCCAAGCTATAGAGCTAATTTAATAAGAGAGGAGATGGTGGAGGAGGGGAGGGTGGCAGTGGAGATGGTGGTGGTGGTGTTGCAGGTGGTATTTGGCCCATGAATCTGTTTCTTGCAAGATTTAAACCTTTTAACTTCCTGTAAGAAACAAGATCTGCAGGAATCGTTCCCGAAAAGTTATTAGTCCCTAGATCAACCGAAGTGAGATTTACCATCACCGAGCAGTTGAAATTCATTAAACCATCTAAAGAATTGTTTCACATGTTTAGCGAAGAAATAGTCGGCGAATTAGTCAATGATCGAGGCATCTCACTAAAATAATTCACAGAAAATCTAAGATCACGAATTCGGGTTGAGTTAACACATAAACCAGATGGAAGTAAACCTCTAAACAAATTATCAGAGACATCCAACACTTGAAGTGCAGGCAGATTAATACTAACAGGTAACTCCCAATGAAATGACTACTACTCAAATCTACTACTTCAAGATTAACAAGATAAAACAATGAAACAAGAACTTGGCCTTTGAGATAATTATGTGAAAGATTAGGGCTTTTGAGATGAGCTAAATAAAGAACAGAATCATATAAATAACAGTTAATCTTTTTTTGGGTAGCTCTATGGTTTCAGATGGTCGATTAGGGTGTAAAATTGTGTGCAGGTCTATTATATTAGGGGGGAAGATGATGATCGACATATGCAATAGTTATAAAGGACACAATATGCAATAAATAAATAGATTTTGGATATAAAATGCAAAAACCTAAAATAAAGGGCATGTTTCATAATTTCAATGATACATAAAAGACACAAAGTGTAATTTTTGTCATTTTATTAATTTTGTTGTTTATAAATATTTTTATATCATGTTTAGGAGGGTGTTTGGGATTGAGTTTCAAAACAACTTATTGACTTATTGATTTTTTCAAAAAGACAATAAGGCAATAAGCTATTTGTGTAACTCAAAAGCACTTGTTTTTTTTAATTATGGCTTTTCGCTTTTAAGGGTGGAAAAATTGTTTTTAAGAAGTTAGAAATCCTGGCTTTTGGCTTTTAGCTTTTGACTTTTGGAAAAAAAAATTACAAATCTACCATCAATACAACCAATATTCACAATAAGTTAAGCGAAACACTTAAAAAAAAAGACAATCCATGACTTTTTGACGTTTCTCATATTAAAAACTAATCCAAACACTTTTTTTAAAACTCATTTTCAAAAAGTTATAAACCAATAAGCATTTCTAACCAAAAGCACTTTTGCATTTCCAAACTCAATCCCAAACACCCTCTGGTGCTTTTTTTTATGTTCCTAGTGAATTAACTTGTTGAAAAAAAGATACGTGAGTAACTAAAAATCAGATATTCTTAAACAAGAATGGAGTTAGGCGTACCTAAGATTATTGTGGGTTCATCTTGGGAGACAACGTACAATCATTATGAGTTATAACGTTCTCTTCTTTTAATCATAGTTGCCTTTGCTTTTTTAATGTTACGTGCTCCCTTAAAAAGATTTGTCATTTTTGGATTTCTTTTGTTAAAATACTTTTTTTTTTTTTTTTTATTGCAGAATTTTATTTTTTACTCTTGTGTGACTTGAACGATGATCAAAAGTTTGTAAGCTATGCATCTAAAGATGTCTATGAAAAAACAAAAGGTTTAGTCCTTTAGAATTAAAGATCCATTATATTTAAAAACATTTAACAAATAACTATTTAAACTAGACCAAAAGAGACATACTTACATAAATGTGTTTTTTGGCTAATATTATGTAACAACTTTTTTTCCCTTAAATTGTTTAATTGCTTATGATTAGAACCCGAAATCACTCTGAAATACTATAAGGCACCGCTATACAGCGAATGCAATTCACATAACCGTTAAGCACATGTAACAATAATATATCTTCATCATAAAACCATGAAGATTTACCTCAAACTATCTAACAATTTCTCAGTTTAGCCATATCTCTTGCTATGAAACTACTACACATATCAATCCCCTTGCACACACACCATCCCATAATATCTAGCACTAATTTCATGCAAGTTGATGAATGATGGATCCAATTTCAAGGCTCAAGCCACTTTACCAACCCAATTGAAACTTTTAAATTATTATTATTATTTACGATTCAGTAACAATAATAAACCTGTTAAACAAAACCAACAAGTATTAAAATCCACAGTTAACACTGTCTCCTGTAGTAGTAGTAGTATAGCCCTGTAACACCCCTCTCTCTCTCTCTCTCTTCCTGAAAAAGCCTGCTTACTTTCTCTCTCATCCGCCCTCCGCCTCCATAAAACCCCCCTCACACCCCACCAACATTCCCCCATCTCTCTCTCTTTCTCTCTCTAAAACAACCCCAACTTTTTTTTTAAAATTTAAAAAAATGCCATCAGAACCACCTGCCACCACCCACCGCCGCCCAACAACCACCACCACAAACCCCAACTACCACCAGAACCCGAACACCTCCCATGCCCACGTTGCGACTCAACCAACACCAAATTCTGTTACTACAACAACTACAACTTCTCCCAACCCCGTCACTTCTGCAAAGCCTGCCGCCGTTACTGGACCCACGGCGGCACTCTCCGCGACATCCCCATCGGCGGCGGCAGCCGCAAAAACGCCAAACGCTCTCGCCTCACCACCCATAACCACCACAATAATAATATTAATAATAATAATAGTACTCTCGAATTCCGTCACATGGCCCCACCCACCACCACCCCTTTTCTTATCCCGTTCACCGGCGACCACCAGTTTCTCGGCGCCGGTAAACCCATTGACAGTTTCACGTCATTGTTGAATGGGAATTGTGTGTTTGGAGGGTACGAGGATGTGGGGTTTGGGTTTGGGAGAGGGGTGTGGCCGTTTACGGGTGTCGGTGACGGCGGCTATGTGGCGGGTGGTGGTGGTGGGAATGGGAATGGGAATGGGTGGCAGGTGGAGAGTGGGGAAGGTGGGGAATGTTTTAGTTTACCGGATCTTGCGATATCGACACCCGGAATGATATGATGTGATATGATATTACGGGATAATGATAATATTATTGGGTGACTAGCCTAGGGATAGATGTTAGATCATGCGATAAGAGTAGGATTTGTTAATGTGGTTGGTATGTAGTGGGTTTTTATAGTTTAATGTTCGGTTTTGGTACGAGTATAATGTACGTTAAAAGATTAAACTGGTTGGTTACGTGATTTTATGATAGTTGATATATTTTATGGTTTTTTTCTTCTACTGTTTTTTTTTTTTTTTTCTTTTTAGAAGACTCACAAGTATCCCAGTCAGGCTAGGGTGAGCGACCAGTCATCCACAATTTACAAATCCAACAAAAAATTCTTTCTTTGCATCGTGAGCCTGCTCGTGTCGAGTTAGCGTGAGCTGTTGTGGCTGGGGTGAGTGTGGGGCTATTGTGACTGCTTGCGACTGGTCACTCGCGTGTCTCACACTGTTTTATGTCATTGAATGGCCGTTTGAAATTTATGGGGTCGTAATTTGACCTGTATAGGTCTGATAAACATGTACTCAAATGGTCATTTGAGATTCAGGGATTGTGATTTGATATAGTATCATAAACGATCGTTCATTGATGGTGTGAGATTATAAAAGGCGATTTGACTTTGATATAGACGACCCAAGTAAAAAAAAAAAAAAAATTAAAAACCGTGTAGTTAAAAGCCTGACCTACCAACAAGGTTGTTCAGTAATGATATTAAAATATTTTCGATGTGAACATGGTAATAGAAAATTATTTTTAGATGAACGATTGAGATTCATGTGTAAATAAAAAGTTAAATAGTAGAAGCAGTAGTTACATTACATACTACTATTATAAAAAAGTTGATGGGATCCTGAGATCAATACCCTTTTAGTTTAGTTTAACCAACACTCACTCTTCTTTATTCTTCACTGCTTAATTTCACCTTCTTTGTTGTTCACATACATAAAACATGAAGCAAGTTCTCTTTGCAAGTGAGATTGTTGACAAAAGTCCAGCCATCTTCTTTTCTCGCTTAAATCGGCCTTTATGTGTTGTCAAACACCAAATCCGGAGAAAACCTGATAACATAGGGTTTAATGTAAAATAATAAAAAGAAAAATTAAAAAATAAAACTCAAGTTTAGTTCTTTTATTTTATTTTTTTGGGAAAGTTTAATTGTTTATTATATTCTAATTTGTATATAATCAAAATATTTAATTACATGATTAGTTTTTGTTAAGATCTTTTTCTTTTTTTTGGAAGACGCCTTTCTTTCTCAGAGCACGACATAGATCATCGTGCTTGTCTAGACAATAGTCTAGTGCAATGACGTACTCTACCCAACTCGTCCAAATTATGTTGTCTGAACCGGGCCTACACTCAAGTAGTGAAGTGGCATCCGCCTAAAACTGTACTGCCTCCACACGATATATATCGCGGGAGTTTTTGTTAAAAGATCAAACATCATATCAAACTACTAATGCTCACTATAACAATTATAATATTTTTATTAAATCTTTAAAAGTATGTATATCACTTGGGCCAGCATTTAGCACGAGCCATTATAGAAACATTCCAATTCTAGTTAGAATTTCTTTCAAAAATGATGTGGTGTTTAAGTTACATAAACGACTTGTATTTATGTTTTAGAAAAATGTGTAACCGAAGTAATGGGCTGAGTTCTCAATTGCTACAATAACAAATCAAGGATCTCAACAAAGTCACCTCATATCATGGCCTTACGTTTGCTTGTGAAAGAAATGAGTTCAAAGACCCTAGTTTTCAATCTATGGATGCTATAAAAAAAAAAAAAGAGTCAAATGTCATGTTGACATTCTCGCCGTTTTATAATGTTGTTAGAGACTTACTCGATCCCTTCAAATGGTTGTCCTTCGAAACAAAAAACCAGTGATCAAAGTGAAATACTTTAATAACCAATTTCCGAATGCCCAAAAGATATATCCAAATGTTTCAAATTAGCGTAATCTTTTGAGACGATGTAACAACCATATTAAGTTTTAAGACCTATAATATCGCAATTTACTTAGGTAACTCATTACATATATATATTCTCCCAACCGCCGTTAATACTAACTTTTTTTCCTACCATATCACACTTGTTGTAAGAAACACAAACATTCAACCAATTATTTACGCCTATGTTTTAGATTATAACGAGTTGATTTAGATTATAAAGTGTCTTGATGAATCAAGTAGATGATGTATGTTGCAATATATTTGGTCCGTGTAGTTTTCATATCTTACAATGACATGATACACAAAATCTAACCTTTATTCATCCTAGATACCACCAAAACATTAAATATCCCGTGAACTTGACAACATAATGACAAACTCAACTTAAAATGTTTTTTAAATCTTTGATATATGTATATATAATAAATAAAGCAAATCACCGACTATGTTGACAACAATTGATGTTTTTCCAGTTGACTACTTTATTGACTTATCACCCATAACAACTATGAATTCTATTACACGATCGAATATAAAATATATACAATGTAGCATGAATATTAGGTTTATTGAAAATTGATAGAGATAGTATTAGACTATATATTGTGAGGAAGTAAGGATGTTGAAATATATCGGTTTTCGGTAAATTCGGGTTCTCTGGGTCAAAACTTTATGAGTTTGGTGATAGGTTATGCATAGAAACATTTAACTTATGTTTGATAGTCTTATTCAGATTATACATAACTTATTTTTGCCTTATAATAATTCACAATCTACAAATAATTAATACATTAGTAAGCTAGGGGTCAGCCTTGCTTCATATGCTATTTGTTTCAATTGAATAGGATCTCTGAAATTAGCCTAGCTAGCTGTTTCTTTTGTGCTCCTTCAGGTATGCATGCAACGTTCGGGCCGGATTTGTATCGTATTAAACTAATGGATTGACAATTGACCCATGACCCAACTAAGTGGATCGTGATCTAACATGTTAACTAATAATAAAAGCAAAGGATCATGTACGTTATTGAACTGTCTGATTGTCAAAAATATAAAACTATTCTAATAACAACAATAACACAAGATCATAACAAAGAACACAAGAGAAGCGACAAAACGGTGACCAAAACTTTATTATTTATCCAACCCAGAAAAAGCCCCCCAAATACCCAGAGATTCAACAATAGAAGAATCTCAGAAAGAACAATCAACAGCTGATAACAACTGATTGTTTAGATCAGTTGATATAGCTGTATATCAACAATACAAACACTTACAGTGCTTAATACGAATACAGAAGACAAAGAAAGACCAGACGATTACAGAGAAACCCTAGATTACAAAGAAAAAGAAAAAATAAACTGAATGAATAATAATATCAGACGTAAGAGAGCTTATATAGCTCTGAGCACGATCCGTGTGAGAATCAATCTCATCCGTTCACAATCTCCCAAATATAATCGCATCCGTCCAGAGAAAGCACACCACAACAATGTGCCACATACACGTATACTCCACATATCCAGCTGAGAACCTATGAGCCCATTCAAGGCCCAACTCTGCAAAGACAAAATACTCATACAGGCCCATTAATGACAAGAGCCCAATAACCATCAGATTGTTTAAGCCCAATAGCTAATAGATTTGAATTATATTATTTTAACATTCCCCCTTAATTCAAATCCTTTTAAACATATCTAACATGCCAAGTTGATCACACAACATATCATGTTGTGTTCCATTTAACCCTTTGGTAAATATATCAGCAATTTGGCATTCAGAACTTATTTTTACAGTTTTGATTAAACCATCAGATATTTTTTCTCTAACAAAATGTAAGTCTATTTCAAAGTGTTTAGTTTTTTCATGGAAAACTGGGTTAGCTGCTATAGAAATTGCAGCTTTACTATCACTGTATACAGACACAGGTAACTCACACGAAATAGAAAGCTCCTTTAAGAGATTTAAAACCCATATTATTTCACAAGTTCCAGAACACAAGGCACGATACTCAGCCTCAGCTGAAGAACGTGAAACAGTGCTCTGTTTCTTACTCTTCCAAGAAATCAAAGACTCACCAAGAAACAAACAATATCCAGTCACAGATTTCCTGGTGACTAGGCACTTTGCCCAGTCAGCATCAGTATAAGCTTTTAGACCAAAAGAATTTGACCTTTTAAACTGGATACCTTTACCTGGTGCAGACTTTAGATATCTCAAAAGTCTCAAAGCAGTTTGCAAATGCCCAAAGGTAGGCTTATGCATAAACTGGCTTAAAAACTGAACTGAATAGCTTATATCAGGTCTAGTTAAAGAGAGATAAATAAGCTTTCCTATCAGTTTTTGATATCCTGTAACATTTTCTAACAGTTTCTCATTCTTTCCAGTTTTACTGGAAACTATATAACTTAACTCAATAGGGGTGGATACAGGTTTACAACCAAGGTATCCAAACTCAGACAATAGTTCAAGACAATATTTTCTTTGGGTCAAACATAAACCAGACTCATTGTAAAGAACTTCAATACCAAGAAATATTTTAACTTTCCAAGATCTTTGATCTGAAAGTTTTGACTTAAAAACAGTTTAATTTTGTTAATTTCATTTTCATTATTACCTGTAACTATAATATCATCAACATACACAAGCAAGACCACAAATACATCTTTATCAGACTTTATAAACAAAGAAAAATCACACACACTTTGTTTGAACCCAAACTCAACTAGAACACTAGTAAGTTTTTCATTCCACTTCCTAGGAGCTTGTTTAAGTCCATATAAAGACTTAACAAGCTTACAGACCTTACCATCAGATTTAGAACTATACCCTTCAGGAGGGATCATATAAACATCCTCACTAATTGACCCATATAGAAAAGCATTATTGATGTCCAATTGGTATAAAGACCAATTATTCTGAACAGCTAATGCTAAGACACATCTAATAGTGACCATTTTCACCACAGGTGAAAAAGTCTCACTAAAATCTAAACCTTCTCTCTGATTAAAATCTTTGGCAACAAGTCTTGCCTTATACCTTTCTATTTCACCATTTGCTTTATACTTCACCTTGTATACCCACTTGCACCCTATAGGTTTCCTACCTTTTGGTAACTCAGTTAGTTCCCAGGTATTATTCCTATAGAGAGCTTCCATTTCACTATTCATGGCTTCAACCCACCTTGGGTCTTTAGAAGCCTCAGAATAGGAAGTGGGTTCCAAGGTTTTATTTAAACTAGAAGCAAAGCAAAAATTATCAACAGATAAGTTAGAGTAGTTAACTACTCTTTCCACACCATATTTAACTTTACCCTCAACAATATAATCACTAAATTTTCTAGGAACACTAGGTATTCTATCAGATCTCCTAATAGTTCCCTCAGATGGGTTATACTCTTCATTTGAGGGATTAACATCACGGTCTGCCATCCCAGTTGTCCTACAACCAGAACTACTAGGCTGCTGACTTGAGTCAACCCCCCAGCAGGCCTGGGAGGAGTCCCTGGTTGCTGACTAGTTAATTCCCCCTGAGTAAAATTGTTTCCCCCTTCATCATCGGGCAGTTCATCTTTCTCAGCCATACTATCAATTTCAGATTCATTTGTTTCATACTTGTCAAAAAAATTTATATTAGTTACATTTTTATCATCAACTGAGATGGTTGATGTATTTTCAGAAAGTTGTTTAAAAGGAAATATTTGTTCATAAAACCTAACATCTCTAGAGTATTCAACAGTTTTAGACTCAATACCCCAAAGTTTATATCCCTTTTTAAAGTTAGAATATCCAATTAACACACTTTTTTCAGACCTAGAAGACAATTTATCAGAATTATTTAAGATAGTATTAAAACAAAGGCACCCAAAATTTTTAATATGGCTGAGTTTTGGGGGGAAACCAAAGACCATTTCATATGGACTTTTTCCTAATAGGACAGAAGAGGGAATCCTGTTGATTAGATAAGTAGCAGTTAGCACACAATCACTCCAAAATCTAAGTGGTAATCCACTCTGAAATAACAGAACCCTAGCAGTGTTAAGAAGATGCCTGTGCTTCCTCTCAGCAACACCATTTTGCTGAGGTGTATAAGCACAGGTTGTTTGGTGTATGATACCATTATTATTACAAAACAATTGAAACTGCTTATTAACAAACTCAGTTCCATTATCACTCCTGAAAGTTTTAACTCTCTTCTTAAACTGAGTTTTAACTAATTCATAAAAAATCACAAGATTTTCATAGACTTCAGTTTTAGATTTCAACAAGTAACACCAAACAGTCCTACTAAAGTCATCAACCACAGTCAAAAAATATTTGTATCCTTCCCTACTAGTGACCCTGTATGGTCCCCAAACATCAAGGTGAACAAGATCACCAAGTTGTTTGGTTTGGTGGTCACTTATAGGAAATGGAACTCTTACTTGTTTAGCCTTGTGACATACCTCACAAGGCTGCTGTGAGTCTCTATGACCTATACTTAATTCATTTCTTAACACAGCTAAGACCTGATCAGATGGATGACCAAGTCTACTATGCCATAGATTGGCATCTTCAACACTATTAAAACAACTGCTATTAACACTTACATTTTTACCTACAAAGTACAGACCATCACTCTGTTTACCAGTCACCAGGATTCTCTTGGACTTGGAATCCTGAATGAAACAGTTGTTTTCATCAAATAAGACACTTAACCTATTGTCTCTAGCAAGTTTATGCACAGACATAAGGTTAACACAATAATCAGGGACAAGAAACACATCATACAGAATGACTCCTTCTGCAAGTTTAATGTCCCCAATCTTAGTGACCTTAGCACTAGTCCCATTAGGGTGTTTAACCAGAATATCATAGTCTGAGACCTCTATACAATTAAACATTTCCTTATCACTACTAGTCATATGTTGATTGGCACCAGAATCAGTAATCCAACCAAGACTAATAGCTGCTTTTACAAAACTTGAACAGTTTGAAAAGTTTTTGAAAATGTTTTCCAAGTTAGAAATCTTAGACAAACAAGAAAAGCCATTTATAATAACACTCTTACCTCCTGTGTTATTAGTTTGAGGCTCATTTCCACCTTTCTCACTGATCAGATTCATGAGCTTTGAGATCTGCTCAAAAGAAAAGGGCAAACCAGAAGTACTAGACATAGACTGCTTATCATTAGCAACATTAGAAGACATATTAGACCTAACATTTTGATTAAAACTTCTTCTCTTAACACCTGGAGGATAACCCACAAGCTCATAGCATCTATCCACTGTATGTCCAATCATATTACAGTGTGTGCATTTGAGATTTGGATTAGGTCCTCTGTTACTAGTATTCTGAACACTAGGACTAGGACCTCTATTACCAACCCTCCTATTTGTGTTACTATTACTAGTTCTGGTAAAAAAGGATACATTAGTGTCCTTTGTATTACCAGTACCAGCCTTCCTGTGTGATTCTTCTCTAGACACAATAGAGAAAGCATGTTTAACACTAGGTAATGGATCTTGCATCAACAAATTTGTCCTAACAGGTTGATAAATTTCATCTAAACCCATTAAAAACTGCATAAGTTTTATTAGTCCATTAAAACTGTTAAACTCTTTTGAAGCATCACATGTACAGGGTGGTAACTGAACAATCAAACTGTTTCCACATTGTATTTAGTTTATGATAATATTCAGAAACAGAAGTTCCATTTTGACTCATAGAACAGATTTGTTGATGTAAGTTGAAGACTATAGACCCATCAACCTTATCATATGTCTCCCTTAAGTCTAACCAGACATCTCTGGCTAACTTAGAGAAGACCTGACCTAAGTATAACTCATCATTAACAGAGTTCAACAACCAAGACAATACCACAGAGTTACACCTATCCCATTGTTTCCCTAATACATCATCATCCACAGGTCTGACAACAGTTCCATCAATAAAACCAAACTTATTTTTTGTTTCAAGTGCAAGTTTCATAGCATTAGACCACACCTTATAATTTTCTGTTCCTTTAAGTTTTATACCAATAATAGTCAAGGAACTGGTGTCACTGGGATGGATGTATAAGGGATCACCTATATCCAACTTACTAATAAGAGTTCCAGCAGGAGGAGGAATATCTCCTCCACCAGGATTAACAATAGCATCACCCATACTTAACACAAAGAGAACACAGAAATACAATCAGACAAGAACAAGAGATCAAAACACACAAACCCTAGAAGGACGAAGCTGAGTCAGTGTACAGATAGTGGGTTCATCACTCAAGGGTGCCCACCCAGTTCTTAACTCAGGAATCCTTTTAACTAAAATATGTAATAAAAGAAATACCAAGAATGCAACAAGACAATACAAGTAAACACAGATCAAACCAGACAAGACACCAGATAGTTTGGCCAATACCGGTCCACCTAACCTGGTCAGTGCCACTAGACACAACAGACAAAAAAGAGAAAAAGAGGAACGATCTCACAATGAGGGGGAACCCAAGTTAGGGTTTCGCCAAACCCACAACCAACACCTTCACTTAGGGTGTTGAGTTATGGGAGCAATTGTAGCAACCTTCCAATAACTCCAATCCAAGCAAGGTTCAGATCTCCAAGCTCAATCCAATGATCAAGAGTATCCAGCCAACAATGGTTGACAAACACTCCAGATCTACAATAATACCATACAATGATAATAGACCAGATCTAGACAGATCAGATCTACTATAAGGTAGATACAAGGTCAAGATCTAACAAATAAGATCAAAACCCTAATAATCCACCAGACACAAAAAACAAGATCTAGACAGACAGAAAACCAAGACAGACAGCGGAAGACGATCAACACCAGAATCGAGAGCCTTTAGGCTCTGATACCATGTCAAAAATATAAAACTATTCTAATAACAACAATAACACAAGATCATAACAAAGAACACAAGAGAAGCGACAAAACGGTGACCAAAACTTTATTATTTATCCAACCCAGAAAAAGCCCCCCAAATACCCAGAGATTCAACAATAGAAGAATCTCAGAAAGAACAATCAACAGCTGATAACAACTGATTGTTTAGATCAGTTGATATAGCTGTATATCAACAATACAAACACTTACAGTGCTTAATACGAATACAGAAGACAAAGAAAGACCAGACGATTACAGAGAAACCCTAGATTACAAAGAAAAAGAAAAAATAAACTGAATGAATAATAATATCAGACGTAAGAGAGCTTATATAGCTCTGAGCACGATCCGTGTGAGAATCAATCTCATCCGTTCACAATCTCCCAAATATAATCTCATCCGTCCAGAGAAAGCACACCACAACAATGGGCCACATACACGTATACTCCACATATCCAGCTGAGAACCTATGAGCCCATTCAAGGCCCAACTCCTGCAAAGACAAAATACTCATACAGGCCCATTAATGACAAGAGCCCAATAACCATCAGATTGTTTAAGCCCAATAGCTAATAGATTTGAATTATATTATTTTAACACTGATCAATGGATCAAGTTTGTTGATCCGTTGGGTCACAAAAACTGATCATATATATCAAATGTATATTTAACCGAGGTCCGTCCAACAATAGACAATTTAGCTTGAAAGTTTCTCTAAAAAACAGCATGAAGAAACATCAGATAATGGAATTGCTACAATTTTCAGATTATAATTTTCAAAAAATTGGAAATGGCTGTTATCATCACATGCAAGGCTCAACGTGTTACATAACATAGTTTCGCATAGGGATGGCAATCAAACCCGAACTCGATGGGTAAACCCGAAACCCGACACAATTGGGGCGGGTTTGGAGTCGGGTAATCGGGTATGGGTCCGGGTATGGGATCAGTTTTTTTTTTTTTTTTTTGCGGGTTTGGGATTTGATGATATACCCGTTTACCCGACCCAAATACCCGATAAAGCATACCCATTTACCTGATTAGATACCCAATATAATTTCTAATATATCTTTTTAAATATGTATGCATGATATATCTAATTGTCTATCTAGATTGTCATCTTGTGCTAAAAATTACCAAAAATTAGTGTATACTATTTGTTATCTATGTCTTTGAGTGTTTTTATATCATTTAAGTATTTTATATTTATACATTGTAATCATTTACATATATATTTAATAATGCTAAATGTCATTGGTTAATAGTTACCTAATAGATATCCGTCGTGTTTTGGTCGGATATATCCAATGGGTAAGTTTTAAAAATTAATGGGTTTACTCGAAACCCGCGGGTATACCCGATACCCGATGGGTAATTACCTGACACAAACCCGACGGGTTTTGGGCCGGGTTTGAGACAAGCATACCTAATCGGGTATGGGGTTGGAATTACCTAAACTCGTCCCAAACCCGACCCATTGCCATCCCTAGTTTCGCACATTGTTTTGTAGATATCTAAATAATTTGAAGTACTGTAGCTTATGTATTTGATAGATACCTTCATACAAACCTTTTACAAAGTTTGTGTTACAACTAATTACAAATATTCCTTATTTTTTTATTTAAATTTCATTTCATTAAACCAATAGCAAATTATAAAAGGATGACAGGTAAACGGGTAACAAGTTGCGTCGCAACCCCCTTTTGAATTGCAAAACCTACCCTGCTAAAAATAAAACCTTGGTTCTTGGAGGACGGAGAATTACTGTGAACGATCTTTTGCACCCGATCCAATAATCGAGTTGCCTCAGAGGCAAGGGATCCAAATGTATCAAAGGCAAATGGCACAAACACATGTTGATTCTTCAAGCAGGTTGTTTCATGTTTAGCCACCTTTTTAGCCTCCGCATTCAAAACCGATTTCCCTGCCATAAACCCTATATCCCGAAGTCCTACCAGAGGGGACACCCCAGTAAGGTCTATACATGCATGTTTACCGCCGCCCAACCAAACACAAGGACATCCGCTGGACGCAAGGTGGACCTTCCTTCCAACGGGTCTGTCAGAAAGTTCACGGGGGCTTCTTTCTTAGCAGAATTCTCAGCTCTCCTCAGCACATCCCATAGGACATCCCTAACCAGGTCGTGCCGGTATTTGAACCCCGGCTTCATTATTGCTACCATTCTTTACTTTTTACACCAATCTCCATGAGTTTGAAGTTGGTTTTCGATTTGATCTGAATCCTATTCTCTAAGCATGTCATGCCCCCTCAAAAGAAAGCATAATTTGATAATTGAGTTACCATTTTCCAAACTTACGGTCACCATCAACTTTTAACAACTCCACCTTAACCATAATCACATCATTTTGATAAAGATGCCAAAATTTGGCTTCTTATTAGTCGGCTAGGCGTGTTATTCGGGTCCCACTTCATTATTAATCACTGACTGTGGAAGTGTCATTGGAACTACATGATGGTATCTAAGACTATAAGGAGTGGGGGCGGGAGAGAGGGCGGGAGGGGCTGGAACACCGCCGCCACAGGGGCGGGAACCATGGCGTGGGGCTAGGGGCGGGGAGGGCTTCACCGGCGTGGGGGGAGTAGGGGGGGACACGTGGCAGGCGGGTATTGGGCCATTCCTTTGATTCTTGTTACCGTTAAAAAAAAAAAAAAAAAAAAAAAAATATAACCGTTATACAACGGCTAATTTAAAAATAACTAATTTAAAAAAAAATAATTTATTATATATATATATATATATATATATATATATATATAAACAATACCATCTTCTACACAAACACACACTCCTTTTTTTCATAAAATCCTCTCCAAACTTCATATTTTTTCAAAAAAAATTGCAAGATGTCGGACGACCCTTCGAGTTCAGACGATTTGTTTGATCAGCTCGCTTTGGATGACTTGGGCGAAGGTGCCGCAGAGTTGTTAATGGCAACCGTTCAGAACGTCGTTTATTATGAATTAATATTATGTTTTTTTAAAATTTTGTTAAAAAAGAAAGTTAAAAACAAGAAAAAAAAAAAAAAAAAAAAAACAAAATGCCACATGGCACTTCCCCCCACCTCTTCCCCCCTTCCACTCCCCACAATTATTTTCCTCCCCACAAGGGCCCACAAGTGCCACATGACGCTTCCCCCCCCCTCCCCCCCCCCCCCCCCCACTCCTTATAGTCTAAACATTAGCATATTAAACCATCCAAGATCCAAGTAGACTTATTATATATTTACATGGTTAAAGTACTATAATATTATATTGTTGGTGGATAATCCTCATTTAAAAGTTGTGATCAAGTTGCGAACGACAAAGATTCACAAGATATTCGAATCGATAAGTTTTCATAACTCGTCGTTTGAAAGGTCAGTTCAACCATCCCTTTTTCATCCATTTCATTCTTGAAAGACCAAAACTTTTGTTGTGGTAATCTTGAATTATTTCATTTATTAGAATCTAAAAAATTAGTTACATAACTAACACATTTGTTTTTAATGTAGTACTTCATGGGACAACATGACCCTCATGGGATTGTTCAAGTTGTCTTGTTTACTATATAGGTGGACCCTTCTTTACAAGATGATTGTAAAGCTGGGCAGCACTAAGTTTTGTCCAATGATGTGTATGCTACTAAGTTGTAGTCCTCCATGTTTAAAACTGCAAATCTTATCATCTAAATGATGATGGTGATGATGATGCTCATGGTTTACTTTGCCATCATGTTATGTCTACATATGTTCTACTTTATATGATATGATGATATGTATTTACATGTGTGATAAGTACTAGAAAAAAACAGTAGGATATGTGTATTGATGCCAACTTTAGATAACTTTTATTATTGTTGTTAACTCTTGGTTCATGTGTGTTGGGAATCTTGATTATGGTTTTGTTGGTGCAACAGTTGTTCAATCAACCTCTATGTTCACAACAACTTTAAGGGATTGTTGGACATGTTTGACCCGGTCAAAGTTTCCAAGTGTATTCCCACTAACTTTCATCAATGGGTGTAAAGGTTATGTTAGACTAGACTGTTGCTACTTGCTGGCCCATGAGTTGGACCATGCTCACCTTCCATGTGGAAGGATTGGACAAGAGGGGTAGTAAAATGGGTGGCAATGAATCAAAACTGGATAGCATATGATTTCTTATTTAGGATAAATATAAAGGCGCTAATTACATAACTTATTTTTAAGAAAGGTTAAGATCTTATTAAGTTTCTTATAAATGGTACTAGTAACTTATTTTTAAGAAAGGTTAAGATCTTATTAAGTTTCTTATAAATGGTACTAGTACTTTGGTGTGGGAGCTTAAAGTTAACATAAGGCTTTGGGGTGTGGGAACGGGGAAGGGGATCGGTGGGTGAGCTGGCCTTCTTTGCCGATGGGGAACACCCCCCCCCCCCTGATTAGAAATCGGCAAAAACGGCAACATTTCACCGTTGGTGCCGTCCCATTCTCCAATGCAACATTTAAAAATTGGACCGTTGCCCTACCTCAAAATTGACCGTTTCATATTTAAAAAAAATAATAATAATTATTTTAACTCCTATTTAAATACCTTTAAACCCCACAATTTTTATACACTACTCCACCATTTTTATACACTTCTACTCTTTTATAAAAGATTTTATAAAAATCTTCATGGATCCAAGGCGCCCTTTCTTCCCTAACACACCCGGTAACCCCTCAAACCAACCCCCGTTCGGATTTCCTAACACACCCGGTACTCCCGCGACTCAACCACTATCTTTTGGCGCGTTTAACGCCCCTTTGAATCCATGGCAATTTCAACAACAACCATGGCAAATGCAACCACCTCAATGGCAACCAATACCCGAAACACAAACACAACACGAGCACGATTTTGTTTCTTTGGCCTCGCACGATGATCACATACCCGAAACCCAACCCGAAACCCAACCGGCCCCAAGCAAAAAAAACCGTCAAAAAGGGGAAAAAACGGGCCAAAGATGACAGTCCTAGTACCAAGGCCGATTCCATTCCTTGGAATCCCATCGAGTTGGAGGCGCTAGCAGAAGCTTGGGTTATCGCTTCTACGGACCCAATACTAGGTAAATTTTATATTTTTTTAAAATTTCGTTTTTAATATTTTATAACCACTAACTTTTTTTTATATAATTGTAGCAACAAATCGGAAAAGAGACGGGTTTTGGAACCAAGTTGTTAAGGAATTTTTCAAGTTGTTACAACGTGAAGAATACCGTCGTGTTGAATAATCATACGTCCGGGCAAAGCGATGAGAATGTGTTGAAGGTTGCTCTTGACGCATACACCAAAAAGCACGGGGCGTTTGGGTACATGAAAGCGTATAAGATTTTGGCGAAGTGTGAAAATTCAAACCGGTGCCTAATGAGGTGGAACAAGCGAAGAGGTCTAAAACGAGCGCAACGGGGAGTTATAGTGGTGGTGGGTCGGATGCTCGTTGTACTATCAACATAAACGACGACCCGGAGTTTGAAGACGAGGCTCCACCAAGTGAGAGTGAGAGGCCGATTGGTAGGGACCGCGCCAAGAAAGCGGCGGCCTCAAAAGGCAAGGGTGTTGATACCGGCCACGAATCGAGAGACAAGGCGGTGGAAAAAATTGAAGAGTTGCTAAAAAACTTTATCGAATTTAAACAAGAGCAAACGGAGAGGTACTTGGAAAGAAAGAAGGAGAAGGAAGAAGCGGCGGCGAGGGATTTGGCGAGGCTAGAGATGGAAAGGAAGGAGAAAGAAGACGCCGCGGCGAGAGACTTGGCGAGGATAGAGTTGGAAAGGGACCGCCTCAAAATGGAAATGTCGAGACAGGAAACAACCGAATTCCCCTTGATGAGAGAACCTCTCGATAGCCTTGATGAAACGGAACGTGCGGTGGCGGTGAAAATAAAAGACAAAATCGCCAAAAAATGGCTTGGAGGAGCGTTTGGAGGAGCGTTTAATTGATAGTTTTTTTTATTTATTTCCGGGTTTTTATTGTATTTTCGTTTTTTTTTTAAATTTCTATGTAATTTATTTTATGTTTAATGAAAAAAATATTTTAATGAAAATCTAATTTATAAAATAAATAAAAATGAAATTAATAAAAAAAGGAAGGGGGAAATGACATGGCGCTTACATGGACAAAGAGAAAGGAAGAGGGAAGGGTGACCACACCCCATAGCCTAAAGGCAAGTTATTACATGGACCATCAACTACAAAATAGCGCATTAAAGCATCTCCAATGGAGTTCACAGACCATCCCTCCACATTGGCACTGGTCGGCTGTTGTCCCACAGACCATCCTAGTTTTTCTCCTTGGGCAGGTCGTAGGCTCGTCCCCATGAACTCTCAAAAAATTTAGGCCATAGGCGACATAAAGCATGGACCAAAATTTTGGTAATAGAATATATAAAAAAAATATATAAATCAAATCTTGGTACTAAAGCTAGGCTTTGAATTTTAGAACTCTACATTATATTAAGATGCATCTTCTGACTCCACTAACAAGATTTTATTAGTGTATATAAACTGATAGATTTTCTTGGTGAGACTAGATAAGCGAAATTAAACATAACCAATCTACTCTAGTTATCCTACGAGACAATTAAATTAAGCTTTAATTTTTTTTTCATTATTTTTTATTCTAACCGCAAGACGGAACCAGATTTCTAGCAAGACGCTAGCTAGAAACCAAAAAGAATACAATCATGAGTTCAAGCAAGCTTCAATGCTTGAATTTCTTTTAGATTCCATACGTCTTGATCACTCCTCTTGGGTAACGATATACAGGACGTGGATCTACCTAGTAAGAATATTGGTCTTAAGAGGGCCCTCCAGCATAGCTGAGACACAAAAACAAAAAGTTTTAAATTTTCTTTTATCCCTTTAACTAGATTATACCTTGGGAGCGTCCCGGGTTGAGAAATTTAATATGATATATTAATTTTACATGTTAAATAGACTGATGTATAATTCTAATATTAATATCTAACCTAAAACAAATTAATAATGTACAACTCCAATGCTAACACCTAACCTAAAAGAATGTAGAACTTTAATTTAACTCCAATATTAACACATATCCTAAAGACTAAACAAATGTACAACTCTAACATACTAATATTGATACCTAACTTAAAACAACGTATAATTTGATTAACCTATTCGGCTCTGGTTGAAAAAAAAAATTCATATTTACTGATTTAAACATAATTAGTGACTTGTCTATACATGATTAATGATTTAAACAAAACCCCACAAAAAAATTCTCCGTTTTTTATATAGCACTATGGTACTCGTTGGAAAGATAATAAAACGCTCGTTAATTTGGTGTAATTTTTTTCTTTAAAAAATCTCGTATATTAAAGATATTAACGTTTAAAAAATATGGGAGGAAACATGAAGGTGAAAAATCCAAATTTGTTTTTAAATTATTTTTTTCCTAAAATATCTCAATGCCACACGGAATGACACATGACACACTCAAAGAAGAGAATGCATATTTGAGTGTCATGTCATTAAAATGGTTTTGGTTTATTATATGTATAGATTTTACGGTTTTCAATTTAAGGTGTTGTAAACTCACCCACATTATCTTGAATTTCATAGGTAAATTATATATTCACACACAATTTCTTTTATTGTTGTGCCCTACGATTTTTATTCATTTTTGTATGTTTGTCATTGTTTATGCATACAAGCATTTGGTCTACTGCGAGCCATATATTGTACCTAGAGCCGTAAACAAACCAAACGTTCGATGAACAGTTTGTTAACAGTTTGGTGAGAAGTTCGTTTGTGTTTCGTTCGTTTAATAAATGAACGAACACAAACAAAAAATTTCGTTCGTTTAGCTAAACAAACGAACATGAACAGAGGCCGCGTTCGTTCGTTTATGTTCGTGAACGTTCGGTAACGTGTTCGTTTATGTTTGTTTGTGTTCGATAGTTCATTAGGGTTTTTTAATTTTTTATATTTTATTTAAGTACTTCAAATTTCCTAGTGGTAGATTATTTAAATGTATCACATGTTAATATTACTTTAACTATTTTGATTAACTGTTATTTTTTGTGGATTAAAAGAGGATTTCATGTTTAATATGATACCTATGTGTTTTTATAGATATTATGTGATCAAGATTATGTCACGTATATTTGGGTAATTGGATTACTATATTCTGGGCAAACAATTTTAGCGATGAAAAATGCTAAATTTTAGAACTTAATGTGTTAGTTTATGCTTGGGTTTGTTCAGTAATGCCTACTTGTGTTCGTTTACGTTCATTTGTGTTTGTTTGTGTTCGTTTTTGTCTGACACCTAAATTTACCAAATAAATACAAACGAACATGAACAAAAAATCTCGTTCGGTAAGCGTTCGTGAACCGTTCACGAACACGTTAATTCCTTTACAAACGAACACGAACAATGCCTTGTTCGTGTTCGTTTAATTCGTTTATAGCCCTAATTGTACCAATTCCATACTTTTGCATTTTTCGAGATGGAAGTTACTTTCAGTTCGATACCGCTATTTTAATTTTTAAGCCGATTTGCCTTCAAATACCAACATTATACTGATACCTTACCATATCGCCCACTTTCGGTACCGTTAGCCAAAACAAAACATGCTTGGTTATTTCTTTTAAAAAGAACTGACCCTCCTTGCAAGTTCATATTGTTAAGTTTCCTTGGCATAATTTGCATGTTAGTGTAATTTGCATGTTGGTGTGGGTCGTTCAAATAAATAAACGTGTTGCGTTAAAAAAAATAAACGTGTCAATAAAACAAAAAATAAATGTACCGGAAAGCGTCTATCCCACTTAAACGTGTCAATAAAACAAAATAAATGTACCTAGGTGCCGCAACTAAAGAGACATATGTGGGACCATCTGAAGTTAAAATCGTACAAAATGCAGCAAGTATTAGATTATGGGAAAATGGCCAAAATAGCCCGTTGACCGGGCGTTTTGCACAAATAGCCCTCTCCACCCTCTTTGGAGAGAGGGGTCACGGTTCCCAACATGCCTGAACCGTCTCCCGAGAGGCTTCCCATTTCAGCCAACAGAGGACCGCCACGTGTCGTTGTTGATCCTGAGACAGACCTTTCTCTCTCCTGAACCCTCTTTCTCTCTCCTGAACCCTCTTTATGTGTAGATTCGCCTGAGACGTGAGACAGACCTGAGACGTCTCCGGTGACGTCTCAGAGACGCCTCCGGTGACGTCTCGGAAGACGCCTCCGGTGACGTCTCGGAAGACGTCTCCGGTGAAGACGAAGAACAAGAAAAAAACAGTAAACTTCGTCGGAGAAGACGGAGAACTCACCGGAGAAGACGAAGAAACAAGAATCAGTACACCAGCAGGGTCACCGGACCGGTGACCGGCCCTTCTGTTTCCGGCGAACCCTCACATCAACGGTTGATATTTGATGGTGGGTGTGGGGTCTCTTTTGCAACAAACACGTCTTCTTCCATTGATTAGACGTTCCATGTGCAAAAGGAGGCAATGTTGCTGCTGTTCATATCATGCGGACAACGTCAGCATTTCCTAAACAAGGTACAAATGATCGGAAAATTAGCATACGGTATCAGTCTTTTCCGGGGAGTTCGTGTTAAGTGTTTAATGAGGGTGGAGGACCACTGTTAGTACAGCGAATCTACACATAAAGAGGGTTCAGGAGAGAGAAAGAGGGTTCAGGAGAGAGAAAGGGGGTTCAGGAGAGAGAAAGGTCTGTCTCGGGATCAACAACGACACGTGGCGGTCTTCTGTTGGCTGAAATGGGAAGCCTCTCGGGAGACGGTTCAGGCATCTTGGGAACCGTGACCCCTCTCTCCAAAGAGGGTGGAGAGGGCTATTTGTGCAAAACGCCCGGTCAACGGGCTATTTTGGTCATTTTCCCTTAGATTATTTGGTGTGGTCCTCATTTCCCCCCAATTCCTCGAGTGCCACACATTGGCACATCATTTCCCCTATTTTTTCTCCAAAAGTTTGAAAATGGTTTCCGTTAATTCCCTCATTCCTCCTTCTTTTTTTAATTATTTATTTAATATTATTATAATATATAAAAGCCAAGTATAATATTATTATATTTAATGTGAATGTTCTTTTACACATTATAATATTATTATTAGTATATAACGGGCATATAATAATAGTATTATCAATTCGGGGAGATGAGGGACAAAGCACCAATCACACCGATTTTATTAAGAGTCTTTCCCCGACTCCACACCAAACAGTCTTATTATCAAGCGTTCTTTACATTTTTTATTATTTTTTTAACAGCGAATTTTTGTATATAAAATATAGAAATCGGGTCAATAAGAAACGGAAACCCAAGAAGTTACAAGTTTCCGTTCAAAAAAAAAGTTATAATTTACAAAATAAGATCACGGATGCTAAACTCACACCACCTATCCCAATTAATGTTCTCATATTTAGATCTACTCGTAATCTAAATATAGGAGTTTTCTCTAATAAGGTTTGTTCTCCTAGTGAAATGAACGTGACAAATGTTGAAATTTTTCTCGTTTTTTGCCTTGATATATTATTTTTAAACAATTCATATAAAAATATAAAATCTGTTATAAATATATTACATTAATGTGGTTATCACCTCCTAAATTAGATTAACTTATTCTCCAAGTTTTGTACTCCTATATATACCCTCATTGTACCTCATTGTAAACAGACCTATCAATAATAATAAAAACATCTCTTTCTCCCCCTATTATCTTTTCTCATATTCTTGCTATTAGGCTAGTTTCACAACACGTTATCAGCACGAGACTCTACACAAAGAAGTCGTGGAACACCAGTTTTCCAATCTGACACCTTCAACCGAGATAGACTACCCATTCCTCGTCTTCGTGTAACGTAATATCTTGATTATATTTGATATTATAGATTGATAGAAATAAAAATAATAAAAGAGGAAAAATAATTGAAAAAATATGGGGTATAGGAATACTTTTGACTGTAACTGATTTTACAAAGGCAACTTTTATTTTTCCCTAGACGAACTTGATATTGATTTTCTTGCCTGTGACGATTAAGCATTACCATTTTAATTATACATGCTTGAAATCGTATTATCTGTTGATCATCTCCACTAAAACTTACAAGAATAATTATCTTTTATGAGTCATGTTTAATACTATTATAAAGTTCTTATGAAGAAAGATTGAATTGATTTACTGCAGTATATATTATAGTTTGTGAGATGTACAATAATTGTTTTAGTTCGGAAACTAACAAATATGTATATATGTAACATTTGTGTGGCACAAGATACTTTTGCGTGTTAATTAACTGGACACGGCTCGATATTTTTGATGAGGATTCTGCCAATGGGTTTGAGGTTTACTGAATAATAGTTTGAGACTCTTAATTAACAATTTAGGTAATTTAATAGCCACTATTAATTGTGAGTATGAGCATATGACTCTTGGACTTCCATTAAGCTATATCTTGTTGACCATATGTAATTATTTTGTTGTGAATGATTATGTTAGTACGCGTCTTCATGCTTAGTCTTGAATTAGTAAAGCTTAATGCCTCATAATTTTATTATATATGCATATTATCATAAATTAGGTGTTACTGTGAATATATATTACATGCTATTGTATGTATATTAATAGTGAATATATATCGTATATGAAGAATATTGATATTCCTAATAGTATAGTTATGTCATAATGAAAGTTTTATATACTATTTAAGAACATTATGATCGTTGTATACTTACTTTTAGAAGTTATATTAACTATCTAAATCATGTTTCATATCCTATATATGATTATGTATATTTGCTTTGACGGTAAAATTGAAAACAAAAGGAAAATGATGGAGGTATGAATCACATACTTTATTAGCATTTTCTTGCTAAAGAGTATTAAAAAAAAAGAAGTTATTTTATATTTGAATTCGAAAGCGTTATGATTATCTGTATTATGGGAAGTGATTGAGATATTTGTTATTTTTAAATTAAGGAACATATATTTATATATGTATGATATACTTATGTTTGGTTATGCCATGATATGTTAATACATAAATTATACATATTTGCTTATAAGTGAGGATAAATCTTTTATTTCCTAAATGTTACTATCACTCTTTTATTCCTTTTATATGACTACATGTTATAATGTCATGTCATGTATTGTATAAATTGATTTTATGGCATGCCTTATTTTTGTATGAGATCATTTATTTATATAGATAATACTGAGAAAGAAATTAAATCAAAGATATGATTTATTATCAGTGTTTTCATGAAAGAGTATAAATAAACTTAGATATATGACACCTGAAGTGTTATATCTCGAAATCTCATTATTGATCTATAGAAGATCGTAAGATAAAAGACCGATAAATCATACATGACTTGATCATGTAATTACTTCTCAATTTATATTATGTGGTGAGAAGATTAGTTATAAGAAAAAAATCGGATAAAATACTTATCATTAGCCATACATGAGATATGCTCCAAACAATATCTATAGAGATATGAAAAGTTTGAAATAATTTCCATATTCTTGTGACCGAGTAAAGTATCTATGAAAATTTTCCAGTTATATTTCATTCCCTGAAGTGAATTTGATAATATATTAACTGAAATTGTCATAATCATGAAGATAATTGAGAAAGTTGTTATGATGGTCATGATGTTTATGGATCATAGTTATTTAATTAGTTGGCATGACCGGTAAGACCACACCGAGTCGATAATGATGTGAACATAATGAAGAACTTAAAGACTCTTCAGTCTGAGTTGCTCTTAAAGCGAAATTATATGTTTGGAATTGATTAAAGGATACACATATCCTAACATGATACCATTTAGTATTTAAAATCGATGCATCGTCTAAATGGTTATCAAGTTTGCAACCTGAAGTTTGCTTGATTTATGGCTTAGCTAATAAGATAGCAAGCATATCATTCTAGATTGACATATTTAATCAATTCCCAAGATAATAATGATCATTGGAATAAGTGCTGAACTTCATATAGCTTATGTTCATACATATATTGCTTTCATTGAGATGATCACTAAACGTCTACTATTGATTGCAACGTCAATAATCATGAGAGCAAAAGTTCATGTTTATATTTGATTAAATGTGATTTTACATGCAGTAACATTTATTCACATCAAGCCAATATGTGGTAATAGTTTCTCCCCATTATAGTTGGTTTTTGGTCAAGAACCAAATATTGTCCATCTAAGATTTTTTGTTGTGCGACATATATTGAAATTGATCCACCACGACGCACAGAGATGGGATCTTAAAAGGTGATTGGGAATATATGATGATTTATAGAGCCTTCAAAAAGAGATTTATTTACATCTCAATTAATTGATATCCATCTCAATGGATTAACATTCCCAGCATCAGGGGGAGATTTTGGCAGTTGGAAATAGAAATGAGTTTGAATGAAATATCATGATCCTCGTACTAAACAATGTGAACCAAAAGTTCAAAGGATAATTCATTCACAGAGATTAGCGAATTAATTACCAGACGCATTAACTGACCTAAATATGATGAATAGCTAATCAAGTCACATATACAAACTGCTAATGCTCCAATTAAGATGAGTGTCCAAGAAGGACAATCGTATATTGGCAATAAGCCTACTGCATGCCTAAAGCATGGTAGACTAGTCGATTCCAAAGAATAAAAATCCTCGAGAAATTGGAGCAAGTAAGAATGATGGTCAAGTCGAGGTTATAGTAAAAAGGTCTCCTGAAGAGACATTAGACATGATGGTTCCAGAAGAACCCCAGGTACCTGAAAATAAAGAGATCTCGTTATATAGTATCATGTCTACGAAATGTATGGAATCGAAATAAAATCGACGTCGTTATAAATTTTATGCAATGTAGCGCTTGAAATGAGGATCAAGATTTAAGATCTGCCTATGAATGAATACATAGAAATGATTGGCCAAAATGGAAAGACGCAAATACGGCAGAGTTGAATTCTCTATTGAAAAGAAAAGTTTTTGGACCAGTAGTCCATACAACAAAAGTTGTAAAACATATAGATACGAAAATATCTTTTGTGCAAATCAACATTTGAAAAGAAAATGATATAAGGTAAAATTGGGGGCACAAGAATTTCACAAAGACCCATAATTGATTATGAGGAGACGCATTCTCCAGTGGTGGATACAACGATTTTTCATTATGTTATTAGTCTGGTAAAGCAAAGAGAGAATTGAAATGCGTCTAATAAATATCATGATTTACTTGACACTGAAAATTTACATGAAAATACTTGATGAAGGATTTAATGTGTCAAAATCTTGCAACGTAAGTTCTCGAGAACGTTATGATCGGAATAAATAGATTCAATTCTGAATACGTTATGTTTGTTATATGATTGAATTGAATATAAGTGGAACTCCTCATGAGTATCCTAAAGCAACTGAGTGCTTGAAAAGTAATATAAAACATCGTAGGATGTAATTATTGTGCACCAATACACCATAAGTAATAAATTGAACCTGGTGATTATGATACTTCAATGTATAAAAATGGTACAATATAGATTGAAGAAATATATGTTATTGATTTTCCAATTGAAGAGTGAATGCACTTGCGTAATTGGTCAAGATGGAAAACTCCTTGATGGATTGAGGATGCCCCAAGCATTAATATCAATACCTTAAGAAGTATTGTGTAAAGTTAACAAAATAAATATGGACTAAAATAGTTGAGTTGAGTGTTGTACAACTCATGAAGTATTCCTACAAAGAGGAATATAGGCTCATAATATTATCTATCTTTTGACATAAGTTCTCTCTTAAAAGTTCACTATAATCGCAGTTTACAGTGATAATGCCTAGGCATCATCGAGAGACTCTGTAGAACTTTTAAAGAGTGATTTTTTTTTTGAAAGTCCTTGACATAGTGCACTTGTTGCTTGACCTACAATTCGAGTATATGTGTAATGATATGTTTACCAATCCATCAAAGTATATCTTGAAAAGATGGTGGGACATTTTACAGTGAACATAGCTCACACTTAAAGTGCATTATAGGTTGTCCAATTACTTGATATGGAAAATTATTCATTTAATCTACTACCAAAGTAGAGATTTTCATTCTAGAAGTACCATAGTTAAATGCACATGGGCATTAGTGTCTTACTAGGTATTCATGATTATTATATCTTCCGTATGAAGTTATTATCATAATATATAGCCTATGTCAAGCGGGAAGACACCAGAATGAGTTAAAACAAATATTTCAGGTATGAGCGATATTTGATTATATTTCACTAACCCATGAAAACAAGTTTGGTTAGTCTTGTAGATGCAGGGAATATAACACATCACATTTATTGATCTTGTGACATTTATTCACGAGAAGAGGAGACATTAGTTTTACAAACAGAGTTCAACTTAAAGAATTGCACTTACGAGAGCAGGGACTAAAAGTTTGGAATGAATATCATACATCAATGTTCGAATTAAAGAGTTTCACGCCAAGTGATCAAGACGCAAATCATTGACTACAAAATATTTGAGTAAATTCTACGAAGATCTACACCAATCACTTAGAGAATAGATGTTCATATGAGGGGGAGCATTATACAAGTTGCACTCTTTTTCCCTTCACTAAGTTTTATCCCATTGGGTTTTCTTAGTAAAGTTTTTAACGAGGCAACATTATCAGGGGAGACAATACGCGCTGCACTCTTTTTCCCTTAGCTATGGTTTTGTCCCACTGGGTTTTCCTAGCAAGGTTTTTAACGAGACAGCATCTCAAAGCGTATTAAGTTGATAACCAAGGGGGAGTGTTATAAATATATTACATTAATGTGGTTATCACCTCCTAAATTAGATTAACTTATTCTCCAAGTTTTGTACTCCTATATATACCCTCATTGTACCTCATTGTAAACAGACCTATCAATAATAATAAAAACATCTCTTTCTCCCCCTATTATCTTTTCTCATATTCTTGCTATATACCTTCTTTTGTTTGTCTTTTTGGTGTTATCAACTTTCAATGTGTAGTAAAGTATATTTTCATCAAATTGAATGATTCCTCTTCATCGAGTTGCGAAATTATACATATTCGGACATATTGATAAAGCATGTAGTTAATGGATGATGGACGAAACGATGTTAGGGTGGCTCGGTTGTTCTTAAAGTTAAAGGATGATAGAAGTAGATTATTTAAAGTCTAGGGGCCTAATAATAAAATTAGTCTTATGGAGTTTTAATTTTAATCAGAAGTTGAGTATGATTATGTTTTTTTTTTTATGGACGACATCATCTCGGTACCCCGTTTCGAATCCTCATTTCACATCGTCCCTGAGGGCATAAGCCCTTTCAATGTCAAGGGGTGTATTCTTGCTGGCCCTAGGATTCGAACCGTGTACCTCTCCCGGACGGGGACCTACCTAAGGAGTAAACCCTCCCACCTCTCCCCAACTAAGTTGGGGTCATTCGCAGTAGGATTATGTTTTCTAGTTTATTGTTTTGTTCACCAAGTAGTTTACCTAGATGTTAGGGTTATTAGCCATATATTAAACTAGATAATCAGGGACACGATGGTAAAATCATTGCGTCATTAAAGTTTCGAGCCATAACTTTTTCATACGGCATTATTTTTTAGGTAATCGTTACATAGTTTATTATGTTTGCTATCAGAGGGGAAATGCAAATTTGGGTTTGTGTTACGTTTGAATTTGATCTCTAGCGGGTTTAATTGCAGAGGGGTTTTTGGCAGCGGGTTTTTTCAGAACGAAAGATCGTGGGCTTGAGCAATTCAGCACTGTTTGTGATCATGGGCGTATAAAGTCACCTTTTGCCATTACGTTACCATGGTTGCTGGACTTTTATTCCTTGGTGTAAAAAAATAATAAATAATAATCGTATTGCAACTTCCAAGAAACAAAACATGGGTAGACCAAACTGTGTTTGATGAAAATAGAAGATTAATAGTGAGCCCAGAAATTGCAAATGTTTGGTTGGTTTATTCAAAGCAAAGGAATCTTATAGGGAAGACATAAAGAGAATAGCAGCAGATCAGATAACGACACAAGTGGTGGGGATCGAGGAGAATAGACGACGGCGTCCCCACCGTCACGCCACCTACAATCACCATCAGTCTCATGTCGCACCACCACCGAGTCAAAGGTTGGTCTGAGTCTGACCCATATACAGCAGATGAATCTCTAAAAATACGTTCATGATGACACGCACGCTCAAGTGAGGTCAAGTACATGCATGTATGCATGTGTCCACTCTTTTCTTTATTTTCACCCCTTTGCTTTTTCTCATTTTTAGCTTATGTTTTATGCGTAGAGCGGGTTCTATAGGGTAAATGGATTTTGTAAGACAGCCCGTTGTGACATTAGCCATTTTCCATGTCACCACCAATTAAACCGAACTGAAATGAATAATAACCGGTTTTAAACCAAATCGGTTTGAGCAAAGGTTTTGACTTATCGAACCGGTTAAGGAAAGAAAATGGATATGTGTGCCTCTATTGCGGGTGTTGCCAAGCAAATAATGGGTGTTGTTGAAGGATGTGGTGGGCCCATGTGGTCTTGACCATGGTTGTAAAAACCTCGCCTAGCGATTACTCAACAAATAATCTCTAAGTACTCTATGCCTAGACTGAGTACTCCCCGAGTCCCTGACTATGGCCAAGTACTCACAACTCTTCAGTCAACCAAGATAGCACCGCCTAAAGACTTTTGCAACCGTGATCTTAAGCAATCTTATTTTTTTTAATTAAAGGAGCTTCATTCTATTGCATGAGTGTTGACAGTGATGTTGGGGAAATACTGGCTCACGTTTGGGTCAATCCATATGACCCTATAGTTTATCGGTTCAATATAAAATCTCAATTATATATACAAAATAACATATTAATAACACTTTATTAATATATAATATTGGAGAAAGTATTTGGTACAAAGTACCTTAACCTACAAAATGTAGGAAGCCACTAAAAGTGGCCACGTGTAATTTGACGGTTACAACATTTGAAGCCAATTCAAGGGTAATATAGACTTTTCCATCTCTCATTTAATCACGTAATAATACATTCCCTGTTTTATCGTTAAATCCGAATTCAAAATTTTTATAACTGATTTCACAATATTCCATCATTGTGATGTTTAATTGTGTATTAGATCTAAAGAAATCATACTCTGTAAACAAAAAAAAAAAAAAACAGAGTATTCATCAAATGAAGAAAAATCATACTCTGTAAACAAAAAAAAAAAAACAGAGCATTCATCAAAAAGAAGAAATCATACTCTGTAAACCAAAAAAAAAAAATAGAGCATTCATCAAATGAAGAAGAAATCATACTCTGTAAACCAAAAAAAACAAAAAAAAAAAAAAACAAAGCATTCATCAAACGAAGAAGAAGTCATACTCTGTAAAAAAAAACAGAGCATTCATCAAACGAAGAAGAAATAAAGTTCAGAGTTGAACAGAGACTGATAGATAACTGTTTCATATTGTAGATATTACTGAGTGCGTTTTATGATATCACTGAGTGCGTTTTATGTTTTATGTTTTATGTAAGTGCGTTTTATGATATCAGTGAATGCGTTTTATGTTTTTATGTAAGTGTGTTTTATGATATCACTGAGTGCGTTTTATATAAGTGCGTTTTATAATATCACTAAGTGTGTTTTATGTTTTTACACTGTAAGTTAATTATCATCAACATGTAAGTGCGTTTTATGATATCACTAAGTGCGTTTTATGATATCACCAAGTGCGTTTTATGTTTTTACATTGTAAGTTAATTATCATCAACATGTAAGTGCGTTTTATGATATCACTAAGTGCGTTTTATGTTTTTACATTGTAAGTTAATTATCATCAACAGGTAAGTGCGTTTTATGATATCACCAAGTGCGTTTTATGTTTTTACATTGTAAGTTAAATATCATCAACAAGTAAGTGCGTTTTATGAAATTACTAAGTGCGTTTTAACAACATGATCACGTGAAATCAATAAAATCAATGAAAAACTGAAAACGCGTTTATAACTTTCATCAAACGCACGAACGAGCTCATTCATTCTATTGCTTCACATGTTTCATACAAACATAATTTTAGGGGTTTCATTTCTTCATTTCTTCTTCGTTTTGATGAATTCTCTGTTTTTCTCTTTTTTTTGGTTTACAGAGTATGTTTTTTTTTAGTTTTAAATTTGTGAATTCCACGATTATAGCAATTGATAATAACTGTCCATAAATGAGATGATTTGGGCGCGATTATTAAAAAAATTCAAATTATTATACTCGCAATTTGTCTAATTTGCCCTTCTCTTGTTAACTGAAACTAAAAACATGCGTGTAATTAATTTAGGATGATGTTTGATTAAAACCCAGATCGACGGTCAAGATTGCTTCTTACACTTTGTATTTTAAGGAGCCTTTGTACAATAGCATCTCTCATAATATTGAGGTGAAAGTGTGTTAATACAAAAATTGAATAAAATCTTTGATGCCGTGATCCAAATACTATTCTAATCAAATGATAATAATCTATCTATATATATAAAAGAAAATGTATATGCTGACGTGACGTGCAATGAAGGCCTCAACCTTCCCTGGAGAGTGCCACGTGGCATCATAATGGAGAGTTTTTGGTGTTTTTGAATTGTTTATTTTTTTAATTAAATTGAGTTATTTTAGGAAAAAAGAATTTAAAAATAAATTTAAAATTTTCTCTCTCATATTTCCTCCCATAATTTTTAAACGTTTATATCTTTTATATACGGAATTTTTTAAAGAAAAAAATTACACCAAATTAACGAGCGTTTTATTATCTTTCCAACGAGTACCATAGTGCTATATAAAAAACGGACAAAAAATCGACTATTTTTTTGTGGGGTTTCGTTCATACAGGAAAAAAACACACAAAGTGTTCATGTTATCACGTAAAATTAGATTTTGTGGGGAATATGAGTTATTACTGATTAGAATACTATGAACACGCAATGATTCAGAGATTTTGTGGTTAGTTTTTTTTAAAAGGCGAATTTCTTGCTCCTTGTGAGACTTGAACTCAAGACCTCACACTTTTAGTGTTTTAAAAGGCTTTGCCTTGCCACTAGACCACCAACCCTAATGATTTTGTGGTTAGTTAACTTGAGTCATTTGCAATAGGTTATCACGTAAAATTAGATTTTTCAACCCCGGGACCCTCCCGGGATAATCAGCTAGTAATAATATAAATCACAACCATAGTGGGTTTAGAATAGTTACCTTGACGAAACACTGAAAATCTACATGATGGTTTTTCCAACTTCACAAACAAAACTTTATGTATATATATATATATATATATATATATATATATATGTGTGTATATATATATAGGTTTAGGATCCTGTACAAAGTACATTTTTCGTGAGAAGTGTGAGAAGGACTAAGAATTGACATGTAGACATCATGTTTTGGATTTAGGAATGATGTTTTAGGATGTTTTAGGTTGTTTTAACTTGAAAAACACCAAACACAACAATCTAAAACACAATACAATGTATTATAGTCATTAAATTTAAAAAACAGCTAAAACACACTACTTAACGCTTAAAACACACTGCTAATGTTCTTAGCATGGTGTTTTAAGTTTTAAGCCTAAAATACATTGTTTTCGGTTTTTAATTGTTATGTTTGGTGTTTTTATAGGCAAAACATGTTGGATATATAGGATGTCCGATGTAATTAAAAGTCGAGATCAACGTAACCCAACCTGGTACGATCCGAAGAGTTACACGTTGGTACACGAATCAGATAAGTTCACGCGTTGGTGGATTATTATTTATGAAATAATAATTGTTTTAGTCTTGAGGGATTTAATATTAATAAGATTAATATTAAGGAGTATTAAGATATTTAGCAAGGGGGTTTATTGCAAGTTGTTGTCTTATAAAAGGAGGGTTAAGGAGTAAACCCTAATGCACAACTTTTATCAAAACAACTAATCCCTTGCCTCCTTCTTGTGATTAGCGGCCGCCACCCAAGGAAAGAAGGCCGCTGCCTTCTTCTTCTTCTTTTGTTCGGCCATCTACCACCACAAGCCACCACCTTCCTCTTGCAAGTGTTGTTTCCCGGTTGGTTCGTGCTCGGTTGTGAACTTCCTACTAGCGAGGATTCGTTGTAACCCGCGTGTTACAATTCCGGTGTAGTCGTCAAAGGTTGATTACTAAACCCCCTATGGTTGTTTATTATTTATTTGTTTATACGCGTTTAACTGAGATCCTGATTGGGAATATTTTATTAATCGGATTAATAAAATTAAATATATATTTATACATATTAATCGGCCATTATATATATAGTATATATAATCCGTTTTTGATAAATATATAAACCGCTTCCGCTGCGTATTCGATACCATGATTCCCAACAGTGGTATCAGAGCCACGGTTACGCGCGTATAGATGGTAAAGTTATAATTTTGATCTATGTTTTATTTGTCAAATTTTTTTTTATTTTTTTTTTTTTTGACAAAAGATCAAAAGCTTTTTGTAGTTCATGGATTGTGATGTGAATCGAGCCCTAGGTATTTTGACCCTTGTCATGGTTGTGTTTGTGATGTTTTATTTTTTTATTGATTTGTATTTTTTATTACGGATATTGGATCCGGTGTAATAGATAGGATTAGAATAGATTTGTTTTATTTGTATTTCAAATTTATTTGTAATCCTACAAGTACAAGATCAAGACGATGATAAAAAGGCGAACAGGTTCCATGATGATAGAGATCTCGGGTCAAGTGGGAGCTATATCAAAGTTGTTTTGAAACCCTTTTGACTAGTTCGTTTCGTTTCTGGCTAAAACGAAACGGGCGACCTATTAGGGGCTCGATTCGTTTAATTTTATTATTATGTTTTGTGGTTGTGGTTTATTTATTGTAAATAATTTAGATAACCCAAAATAAATAAAATTTTCACAATCATGGCAACGGTTTTATTAAAACAAGTTTTATAAAGCCGAAAAGCATATTTAATAAAAGGAGTTTTATTAATATTAAAACAAGTGCATTCGCGATAATACGACCAACGTAGTTTAAATAGGGTATTTAAAACTATACCGTGTCGAGTGTTGAAAGGGGTTTCAATTATCACGAATAATATAAAATTGGATTTTATAAACTGTTGTGTGACTCACATCATGCTAACGAGTCATTCAATATATTTATGGTAAATATTAAAATTAAATCCCAAATTTTAAATTGATGTTTCATGCCACCCTTAACGAGTTAACACTCCATTCTATATCGAACCCAAATGTTAGTGATGACCCTGCATCTGGGCGTTGATCATGAGTGAAGGTAATCATCGCGGTTCCTGTGTAACATAGGCCGGTGTTACAGTTAACAGTAAAGGACCAAACATCGCTTGTTTGACAAGTGGGCATAGTTGGGGTTAAACATACATCGCTTTTAGCGATAACCCCAAAAAGGAGAGTTGTGTAGTGGACACAATTAACAATCGTTGTTTACCTACCTAATCATGCCAGTGGACAGTGCTAAGCCAGTTCATTGTGTATTGATGAATCAGGATCTCATCCTAATTAATTTTGCTTTTTGGGTCATAAAATAATTAGGATACTTAAAACCAAGGTTTTGAAACCCGGACCGGACCGGCCGGTCCGACCGGTCGGACCGGGAAACGGACCCCCGACCGGTCCGAGTCACTACATTGGACCGCTCGTGCATAGAACCGGAGGTTGAACCGTTGGACCGGCGGTTGGACCGGATTTTTGGCCGGTTGGACCGGGTTTTAGGGAGGTTCGACCGGTTTTTTATTTTATCTTATTTTATTTTTTTGTTTTGGTTCGACTTTTGGGCCGGTTCATTGGGACGGCCGGACCGGTCGGACCGGTCGAACCGGTGGACCGGTGACGACTTCGGTTCGACGTCCGGTCCGGTTCTAAAAACATTGCTTAAAACATGAAATACTAATAAATTAGATTTTGAACTTTGTAGATGTCAACTGAAAACAATTCCGCCTCTCAATTCTCTCTCAAGTCCATCTTAGAGAAGGACAAACTTAACCACTCCAACTTCATGGAGTGGCACCGCAACTTGAAAATTGTTCTCAAGGCGGAGAACAAGTTGTATGTTCTAGAAACGCTAGTTAGCACTTGTGTGCTAAAATGAAGGCATATCTTGATCACTTGGCTTGTCTAGAATACCCCTTGAGCGATGAGTTAGCTGGGGATATTATCCTAAACTCATTGCCCAAGTCATATGACCAGTTCATTATGAACTACAATATGAACGGGATGGAAAAGACACTTGTAGAACTGCATCAGATGCTCAAAACTGCTGAGGTGATGTGACATCCGTCACCCTCGTCTTTTATTTAATTGACAATAGCAGTCCTTCAAATATTTCCGTTATAGTCCCTGTAAAGTTCGTCGTTTTCAAATTTAATTTTAGAGCAAACACAAAATATATCATTTGTTTTATTGTGGATCATGTCTACGTTTTAATCAAACGCATATGTTGAAACGTATTCGTAAAAGAAAAAAAAAATATAGTTTTATAAAGTTTAAAAACATTTTTGGGGTAATCTAGTTAACTTAGTTAATTTTTAAAGGAAATACTAATTAAGAAACCTTAAAATTTAACCTAGGTTAAATTAGAGGGACTAAAGGTGCAAAATAATCAAACTTCAAAGCTGATTCCCCTTCTCCTTCCCGCTTTTCCTTTCCTGTTCTGAACGACATCCGGCCAAGAGTTCCGGCCGGCGAGTATATTTCCGGCGGGTGTCTTTTCTCAAGTTTAATGGTTCGTTTCAAAATCTAGTGACCCGAAACGTTTTTCTCCATCAATTATAGGACTGTTACAAGGTTTTAACAAGCTTTAATCATGATTTAAGGGGGTTATGATTATAACCGATCGGGTATTGATGAAGCTTACATAACGCGTCTCTAGTACGCACAACGCTATAAATCGAGCAGTTCTAATCGTTTCTGCACTCACTCCCTTGAAATCCCACGAAAAATACATCATAAAAACGTTCCAATATACCTGCAATCGAGGATTTAAGTTCGGCTAAGAAGCCTTCTTTTCAATCTTCATATCGCGATGTGAGTCCATGTTCTTATTGCCGTTTTATGTTTTACATCATACTCTACGAAAGCCCCTTATTACAGACATTGAATCTGTTCTAAATCGGGTTATTAAATTTCACCTAGGGTTAGGGTTTCTAAGTTGTGTTGGGGAAGAAGATGAATTGGGGATATTGTTTTTATATTTTAGCTTCTTAAATAAATCAACATAACATGCTATGGTGTAGTGGTTTAAACTTGATTATCCAAGGTAGAGGATCCGGGTTCGAACCCAGGTATCCCTCTCCTTTTTCTGATTTGTTTTTTTATTTACTATTTCTTTATATAAAATAATCATTATTAATACATATAAACTTATAATATTCATAATAAATTCATTTTTGCTCCAAAAATTATGAAAATTTAGGTGTAGCTTCTTGACACCTCATAGAAAATTGTCATAATTTTTGTTTCTGGAAAATATTTTATTTTCGTAATTTTTATTATTTAATTTGTTTTAATCATATTTAATTCATTAAAAATTCATTCTTAATGGTTTTTATCTCAAAATTTGTCATAAATTATTTCTTATCATCATGAACTAAAATAAAAATTATTGGATCAGAAAACACTTATTTTTTCTATTTTTAATCAATTAAACATGATTTAATTCTATTAAATCGGTTTTAAATATAAATAACTTTATAAAAATTATGAGAAAATTATTTTCATTAATCTACATCATAAATCACCCATTTTCTATGAAAATAGAATTTTTTGATCATGTCTTGTATTATTAGCATTATTTATGTTTAATTAGACATAATTAAACAATTATTTATTTACACTATTTAAACATCTATTTCATAAATACTTTTCTTATAAATAGAAATGTCTTATGATTGAAAGTCTTTATTATCATTGATGGATCTTTGACTAACTCGTAACTATTTATTTCAATATTTATGATTATTGTATTTATTTACAATAATTAGTTAAAGTAATTAACTAAATTACTTTGTCTTAATTATTTAAGCATATTTTTAACTAAATACTCAATTGGTAATGGTTATATTATTTAAATCACATCTACAACCTTTCATATATTATTTATATACAACTTTTACATTAACGCGACTTATCATAAAAAAACTCTAATTCCCCAAATCGACTTAGCAAACCCTAATGCCTTAAGACCCTAGTGACCTTAGACTTTTTAGACATTTTCTTTATTAGTATGCTTACACCTTATAGGTTGAATTCCCCGGAATTCCCATTACTTAGCTCACGACCGCTTAAGTTGGATTTTGCTCGCTTTCGCAAACTGTGAGTATATCTTTCCCCTTTTTCATGTTTTACACTGTTGGGGTGACTCATGTACGCATATTACTTCACTCACTTAATCATGGTTTATCATATATTCAAAATCGCAATTCTTGTATGTGTTTTACTTGTTGATTCGCTGATAGTGTGTACTTATGACCTGAATCATTAACCGTTCTGCGGCCTAGCATAGCAATAAATAGTACTTAATTATTGTTATGTGTGAACGATTATTCATCGCCTACTATGAGCGAATACTATATATATGTGTGACTCTTGATTCATTAAACAAAGGTTTGATTTTGGGTAGCATTTGTACACAGCTTGAACACTAAATTGTAGACAGTATAAACACGTGAATTGCGAAATTCTTTTTCTACTATATGTATTCAAACAGGGTATGCTCACCAATACATTTTGTATTGACCAAAATATTTTTGTACATGTTTCAGGTTGTTTTGAGACGCTTCTGTTAGGCTTTTGGATTTTATATTTCAGTCTTGTCTACATTGTATTTTAGCTAGACTTGTCACTTTAGAATTTTTGTATCCTATAAATTCATTTCAATGTAATAAATTATTTAATCAATGTATTCAAATTTACACTTTAGTCCATGAGCTATTGAACAATCGTCACTACGTGACACCTCGATGTTTCCGCCATCGGTTGGGGTGTTACAGATTGGTATCAGAGCCATGGTTATAGGGAATTAGGTTATTAGAATGTCTTTTAGCCTAGTCTATAACTAAGCTTGCTTTCACGAGTCCTCTCGTTTATATTTATCTTATTTCTTATATTTTCTTTCAAGATATTTTCGTTATGATTATTTCTCGTTATTCTTTCGATATTTTTCTTGGCGAAGAAGACACTCGTATTTCACAAACGAAACGATATCATCAAGTTAGGAGTGGTATCCATACCTTGGTGATTAGTTTCACTCCTCTATATGTTATTTATCTTTGGAATATATCTTTGAGGTAGGAGTGACATCCACACCTCAAAGAGTTTTTCCTTCAAAAAGAAACTTAACCACTAAGCTGGGAGTGATATCCTTAACTTAGTGATTGGTTTCATTCCACAATCGTTTTCAATTTTGAAATACATCTTTGAGTTAGGAGTGAAATCCACATCTCAAGGATCTATTTCTACATCTCGTTGATTATGAACTTTCTTAAATATTGGTAATCTATTACATACGTTAATTTTATCATTCACGTCATTTTAAAACTTGGTATTTTAAAACACATTCGATTTACACATACTTCATGAAATGGTTTCATTTTGCATTTTTCAAACTTGTATTGCATATTTTAAGGACCAAATGTAAATCTTCTGTTTTCATATGACGTATCCAATATATATTTTCGAGAGAAATTTGCAACTAATAATAAGCCTTATAACATTTTTCAAACTCGACTTCTCGTAAACACACGAAAATGTGTAATTACGAAGATTTTGCAAATGAGCCTCTTCTGAATCTAAAACACACTTCGATTTCTTAAAATTTATTCTCGTGCATCACTAACTATTCTTTCAACAATATCACAAAGCCGAGTAAAACTGCGAAAATTTACCTTTTACACTTATACTCTTTCAGTCGCAAAAACTTTTGGTCTAATTATTGGGCATATCTTTATCGAAATGTCGCTAAATGTCTTTTAACATATAGTGCATATATTTTAAACTCGCATGGCCAGTAGATTATACGTATGTTCCGTCCACTCCCAAATTGCAGTAAATATCATTATCTTATTCTTACATCATTTTATTTTTATTATATTCGCATATTATCTTATTTATGATTATTCGCGTATTATTATTTTATTGGTGGCTATCCCCACGCGTTATTCACAATCATCCTTGCATTAATTATTAGTAGTCAATCTTACAACACTGGTTTGAGCATTAACTTAACTCGTTTACTTTCATTTTGTGAAAATTGTGCAATTTACTTGATTTATATTATACCATTCTTTCAATCGAAGTTTTATGCTATACTTATATACTTTGACGCATATTTGGTATGCATATATTTTTTCCTGTCTTTTGAGCAAAACCCTGTTATACTTACATTATTTGGTTCATTATCATGGTCAATGAACATACCAGTTGATAACTCGTATGAGATCTAAGCCAGTGCCCACGTACGACTCGGATTAGAGTATTTCTTTAATCCGAGGGGAACGGTGTAAATCTCGGAGTTTATCAATATGGGTGTTTAGAGCCCAACGATGTGAACAGAAAATTTACCGGTTAAAGGTGAACCCGAAAGGGAAGAACCTCTAACTATGTCATGATTGGACATTATTCATTACAGTGACTATTACATAGTGGTTACACGCATTTATTTCTTGTTAAGGTTATGGAAAAGCATAACACCTTAGTGTAAGGTAAATCGGTGATTACGGTCCGGAACGCAATCATGGGTTTACAGGTACATGAGGGTGGTGTGTAATTCTATTTAGGCTATTGGTAGACAATCAGTACGAGTCCAAGGTATCGGGAGTGTGGTGGGTCAGCTGCGGTACACCCTATATATAAGCATAAACGATACTGCGGGAGCGGACTAGGAGTCTGACCAAGAACCAACCCGTTACCCATTACTATATGATTACCTCTTCGTTAGATTGTCGACTAATAGCTAGCATATTCGATACAAACGTCCTTACACGAGCTTTAATTCGTCTTCCTAGAGTTTTGACCACCCACACAGAAAACCTTAAACCTTGTGTACTCTTACACTCTCTGTTCGTCGAAATTCCGTTGCATGTCCTTAGTAAAGTTCGGTCGGGAATTTTTCTAAAGTAGGAGAGACTGCTTCATTAATACCTCTGCCCCTCACCAGTTGTATCTTTCCAAAGCTTTTTATATTCATAAACTCTCACTTTATTAATCTCGGGCTAACTGTCAAAGATTTTTTTTTAAACTTTTACGTTGGGTATTAGACAACTATTTTAAATAGTGACGAATCATAAAAGATTAAATTTTCTTTAAAAAAAAAAAAACATAGTTGACTTTTACAACGCCTTTTGTTACACAGTAACCTCCACTTGAAATAAATTTCGAGACGAAATTTTCTAAAGTAGGGGAGACTGTGACATCCGTCACCCTCGTCTTTTATTTAATTGACAATAGCAGTCCTTCAAATATTTCCGTTATAGTCCCTGTAAAGTTCGTCGTTTTCAAATTTAATTTTAGAGCAAACACAAAATATATCATTTGTTTTATTGTGGATCGTGTCTACGTTTTAATCAAACGCATATGTTGAAACGTATTCGTAAAAGAAAAAAAAAATATAGTTTTATAAAGTTTAAAAACATTTTTGGGGTAATCTAGTTAACTTAGTTAATTTTTAAAGGAAATACTAATTAAGAAACCTTAAAATTTAACCTAGGTTAAATTAGAGGGACTAAAGGTGCAAAATAATCAAACTTCAAAGCTGATTCCCCTTCTCCTTCCCGCTTTTCCTTTCCTGTTCTGAACGACATCCGGCCAAGAGTTCCGGCCGGCGAGTATATTTCCGGCGGGTGTCTTTTCTCAAGTTTAATGGTTCGTTTCAAAATCTAGTGACCCGAAACGTTTTTCTCCATCAATTATAGGACTGTTACAAGGTTTTAACAAGCTTTAATCATGATTTAAGGGGGTTATGATTATAACCGATCGGGTATTGATGAAGCTTACATAACGCGTCTCTAGTACGCACAACGCTATAAATCGAGCAGTTCTAATCGTTTCTGCACTCACTCCCTTGAAATCCCACGAAAAATACATCATAAAAACGTTCCAATATACCTGCAATCGAGGATTTAAGTTCGGCTAAGAAGCCTTCTTTTCAATCTTCATATCGCGATGTGAGTCCATGTTCTTATTGCCGTTTTATGTTTTACATCATACTCTACGAAAGCCCCTTATTACAGACATTGAATCTGTTCTAAATCGGGTTATTAAATTTCACCTAGGGTTAGGGTTTCTAAGTTGTGTTGGGGAAGAAGATGAATTGGGGATATTGTTTTTATATTTTAGCTTCTTAAATAAATCAACATAACATGCTATGGTGTAGTGGTTTAAACTTGATTATCCAAGGTAGAGGATCCGGGTTCGAACCCAGGTATCCCTCTCCTTTTTCTGATTTGTTTTTTTATTTACTATTTCTTTATATAAAATAATCATTATTAATACATATAAACTTATAATATTCATAATAAATTCATTTTTGCTCCAAAAATTATGAAAATTTAGGTGTAGCTTCTTGACACCTCATAGAAAATTGTCATAATTTTTGTTTCTGGAAAATATTTTATTTTCGTAATTTTTATTATTTAATTTGTTTTAATCATATTTAATTCATTAAAAATTCATTCTTAATGGTTTTTATCTCAAAATTTGTCATAAATTATTTCTTATCATCATGAACTAAAATAAAAATTATTGGATCAGAAAACACTTATTTTTTCTATTTTTAATCAATTAAACATGATTTAATTCTATTAAATCGGTTTTAAATATAAATAACTTTATAAAAATTATGAGAAAATTATTTTCATTAATCTACATCATAAATCACCCATTTTCTATGAAAATAGAATTTTTTGATCATGTCTTGTATTATTAGCATTATTTATGTTTAATTAGACATAATTAAACAATTATTTATTTACACTATTTAAACATCTATTTCATAAATACTTTTCTTATAAATAGAAATGTCTTATGATTGAAAGTCTTTATTATTATTGATGGATCTTTGACTAACTCGTAACTATTTATTTCAATATTTATGATTATTGTATTTATTTACAATAATTAGTTAAAGTAATTAACTAAATTACTTTGTCTTAATTATTTAAGCATATTTTTAACTAAATACTCAATTGGTAATGGTTATATTATTTAAATCACATCTACAACCTTTCATATATTGTTTATATACAACTTTTACATTAACGCGACTTATCATAAAAAAACTCTAATTCCCCAAATCGACTTAGCAAACCCTAATGCCTTAAGACCCTAGTGACCTTAGACTTTTTAGACATTTTCTTTATTAGTATGCTTACACCTTATAGGTTGAATTCCCCGGAATTCCCATTACTTAGCTCACGACCGCTTAAGTTGGATTTTGCTCGCTTTCGCAAACTGTGAGTATATCTTTCCCCTTTTTCATGTTTTACACTGTTGGGGTGACTCATGTACGCATATTACTTCACTCACTTAATCATGGTTTATCATATATTCAAAATCGCAATTCTTGTATGTGTTTTACTTGTTGATTCGCTGATAGTGTGTACTTATGACCTGAATCATTAACCGTTCTGCGGCCTAGCATAGCAATAAATAGTACTTAATTATTGTTATGTGTGAACGATTATTCATCGCCTACTATGAGCGAATACTATATATATGTGTGACTCTTGATTCATTAAACAAAGGTTTGATTTTGGGTAGCATTTGTACACAGCTTGAACACTAAATTGTAGACAGTATAAACACGTGAATTGCGAAATTCTTTTTCTACTATATGTATTCAAACAGGGTATGCTCACCAATACATTTTGTATTGACCAAAATATTTTTGTACATGTTTCAGGTTGTTTTGAGACGCTTCTGTTAGGCTTTTGGATTTTATATTTCAGTCTTGTCTACATTGTATTTTAGCTAGACTTGTCACTTTAGAATTTTTGTATCCTATAAATTCATTTCAATGTAATAAATTATTTAATCAATGTATTCAAATTTACACTTTAGTCCATGAGCTATTGAACAATCGTCACTACGTGACACCTCGATGTTTCCGCCATCGGTTGGGGTGTTACAGGTGAACATACCTAGCAAGACTGTGCCAGTGCTAGTGATCAAGGAGGGACAAGTTAAGAAACCTAACACCAAGAAAATGGGCAATCAGGGCAAAGGGAAGGGCAAAGGCAAATCTGTTTCCAGTAAGAAACCTCGGAAAGATGCCAAGTGTTTTCATTGTGATGAAACTGGGCACTGGAAAAGGAACTGTGCTAAGTATTTAGCTGAGCTGAAGCAAGCTAAGGCTTCAGGAGGAGAGTCCTCAAGTATATATGTTATTGAAATCTTTGCTTTTCCTAGCAAAACATGGGTGTTTGACACATGATGTGGTTTCCACATTTGTAATGTTTTGCAAGAACTAAGAAAGATTAGAAAGCTGAAACAAGGCGACTTGGAGGTCCATGTTGGCAATGGACAAAGAGTTGCTATGAAGGCTATAGGAGAATGTGTTCTCTTACTTCCTTCTGGTTTAGAACTTGTTTTGAACAATGTTTATTACATTCCTAGTGTGACTAGAAATATTGTTTCAGTTTTGGCTTTGCGAGGACAAGGTTTTAATTATCGTTTCAATGGGGAATTTATTTCTGCTTATTTTAACGATGTATTTTACTTTGATGCAAAACCCAACAATGGGATCTATGAGATAGAAATTTAAAACGATAACATATTATGCAATATCTCCCATAAACGTAATAAGTTGGACTTTAATGATACGTATATGTGGCATTGTAGACTTGGTCACATAAGTGAGAATCGTGTTAAACAACTCAAAACCGCAGGAATCCTGGATTCCAAGGGTTCAGAGTCGTTTGGAAAATGCGAATCATGCTTAAGTGGAAAGTTAACAAAAGCACCTTTTTCAAATGTTGGAGAAAGAGCTAATGATCTGTTAGGACTTGTACATACAGATGTATGTGGTCCATTCAGAACAATGTCAAGACATGGAGAAAGATACTTTGTTACATTCACTGATGATTTCAGTAGATATGGTTATGTTTATCTTATAAAGCATATATATGAAACTCTTGAAAAGTTCAAGGAATACCAAAACGAAGTAGAAAATAAGCTAAATAGAACTATTAAAATGCTTCGATCAGATCGAGGCGGTGAATATCTTAGTCAGGAATTCATCGACCATCTAAAGGATTGTGGAATAGTTTCACAACTCACTCCACCTGGAACACCGCAACATAATGGTGTGTCTGAGCGGAGAAATCGAACTCTATTAGATATGATTCGATCAATGATGTGTCGAACAAACCTTCCAAAATCCTTTTGGAGTTATGCTTTGGAGACCGCCGCAAGACTTGTGAATATAGCTCCAACGAAAAAGGTTACTAAAACGCCTTATGAGATATGGCATGGAAAGAAACCTCATGTATCCTACCCTAAAGTCTGGGGATGTAATGCTTATGTCACTCTAGAATCTTCGGATAAACTAGATCCCAGAGGCGAAAAGGTGGTTTTCGTTGGATACGGTAAGAAGATCGGTTACCTGTTCTACCACCCCACTAAAAATAAGATTTTCACCAAACGCAGAGGCACTTTCTTAGAGGAAGAGCTTCTAGCGCGAGGGATTGGAGATAACCATGTGGATCTTGAAGAAATTCGAGAATCACAAGTGACTGAACCAGCTGTTCAGACAGAACCAGATGTAACTGATCCAGTTGTTGAAGTTGAGCCTGAGAGGACTCAAGAAACAACAGAAACACCAAGTGTTCGGAAAAGTATTAGGGATCAGCGTGCACCGGTAAGGTATAACGATGTCTTCATGATTGATGAAGCTGAGCCTACTACTTACAAAGCTGCAATCTTGGATTCAGAATCCAAGAAATGGCAAGAAGCCATGAATGCAGAGATGCAATCCATGTATGATAACCAAGTCTGGGATTTGGTTGATCTTCCTACCGAATGTTGGACTGTGGGAAACAAATGGATCTTCAAGAAGAAGACAGACATGGATGGGAATGTGCAAACCTACAAAGCAAGGCTTGTAGCGAAAGGTTTTACTCAGACTTAAGGAATTGACTATGAGGAAACTTTCTCGCCGGTAGCCATGCTTAAGTCTATTAGAATTCTACTTGCCATTGCTGCATATTATGACTATGAGATATGGCAGATGGATGTCAAAACCGCGTTCCTTAATGAACACTTACTGGAAGATGTCTATATGGTTCAACCTGAAGGTTTTGTCGATCCAAAGAATCCTAATAAGGTGTGCAAGCTGAATAAATCCATCTATGGATTAAAGCAAACATCTCGCAGCTGGAATCTCCGTTTTGATCAGAAAATCAAAGAGTTTGGTTTTATCAAGAACGAAGATGAACCGTGTGTTTACAAGAAGTCTAGTGGGAGCTATATTACTTTTCTTATACTGTATGTAGATGACATACTAATCATTGGAAACAATATCCCTATGCTTAAAGATGTTAAGACGTGGTTGGGTAAATGTTTCGCAATGAAAGATCTTGGTGAAGCCGCTTATATTCTGGGAATAAAGATTTATAGAGATAGATCAAAACGGTCATTGGGTTTGAGTCAAAGTACATATATTGATAAGGTCTTACGACGCTTCTCAATGCAAGACTCAAAAAGGGGGCTCTTGCCCATGGCACATGGAACCATTCTTGATAACAAGCAGTGTGCAAATACTGAAGAGGAAAAGAAGAAAATGGAAGGTGTTCCATATGCTTCTGCGATTGGTTCCATCATGTATGCCATGTTATGTACTAGACCTGATGTTTCGTATGCTCTTAGCATGACGAGTAGATATCAACAGAATCTAGGAGAGAGTCACTGGGCTGCAGTGAAGAACATTATTAAGTACTTGTGATTAGCCACCCAAGGAAAGAAGGCCGCCGCCTTCTTCTTCTTTTGTTCGACCATCAACCACCACAAGCCACCACCTTCCTCTTGCAAGTGTTGTTTCCCGGTTGGTTCGTGCTCGGTTGTGAACTTCCTACTAGCGAGGATTCGTTGTAACCCGCGTGTTACAATTCCGGTGTAGTCGTCAAAGGTTGATTACTAAATCCCCTATGGTTGTTTATTATTTATTTGTTTATACGCGTTTAACTGAGATCCTGATTGGGAATATTTTATTAATCGGATTAATAAAATTAAATATATATATTTATACATATTAATCGGCCATTATATATATAGTATATATAATCCGTTTTTGATAAATATATAAACCGCTTCCGCTGCGTATTCGATACCATGATTCCCAACAAAACAATCCAAAACATCACGACTAAGTTCAAAAAATGATGCCTAAGTATCAATTTTTAATACTTCTCACAAAAAAAAACACTTTGTACACGATCTTGACCCTAAATATATATATATATATATATATATATATAGGATTTGGTTCAAATGAGAACATTTTCCCAAATTGAGAACTGTGATAACCATTCTGGACCCCAAATTTCTCTAAGGCAAAAGAATATATTTTTTTTTTGCTTTAATCGTTGCTTTATATGAGGATTTTTTTTTATTTTTTTTTGTATTTTTTTAATATACACATATGTATACCTGAAATATACACATATGTATAGCTGAAAAATGCTATATACATATATGAATAAATGAAAAAAAAATCTTGCATACAAAATGTGTGATTAATGCAAAAAAAAAAAAAATTGCCTTTATATAAAATGTGTAGCCCAAAATGGTTCTCCCAGTTTCCAAATAAAGGTTGGTTCTCTTAATATATATATATATATAGGAGGATAAATTGAAAACCCCCTTTAGTTAAGAAAACTAAGAAACCTTTGTAAAAACCATCTAATTTTTTTTTTTTTGAAAAAAATACACAAGGTATCATAAATGTATTAAAGCGTTTTGGGCCAAAAAAAAAAAAAAAAGCGCCTATATATTTTAAAAAAAATAAACAAAATTTGCGTTTTTACACATGTAACAACCGATGTTAGATATGTAACAAGGCTGTTACATATGTAACAACACAAACTTTGTTTATTTTTTTTTAAAAAATATCCTGTCGGCGCTTTTTTTTTTCCCAAAACGCTTTAATACATGTATGTTACCTTGTGTATTTTTTTCAAAAAAAAAATAAAAAATTTTATATGGTTTTTACAAGGGTTTTTTTCTTAACTCAGGGGGGGTATATATATAGGTCAATTATAAAATGAAAACCCGCTTGAGTTGAGAAAACCTTCGAAAACCCATGTAAAAAAAACATTTTTTTTCTTTGAAAAAAATAACCAATGTAAAATACATGTTTGTAAGCGTTTTGTACCAAAAAAATAAAAAAAGCGCCGATGGGATTTTTTTTAAAAAAATAAAAAAGTTGCTAAAAACATAGGTAAATTGCTGAAAACATATGTTTTTTTAGCAACTTTGTTTATTTATTTTTTTAAAAAAATCCCATCGGCACTTTTGTTATTTTTTTTTGCCCAAAATGCTTAAAAACATGTATTTCACATTGGTTATTTTAAAAAAAATGGTTTTTTTATATGGGTTTTCAAAGGTTTTCTCAACTCAAGAAGGTTTTCATTTTATCCTTCCCGTATATATATATAATATATGTAAATTTTTAAAAAAAAATTCGGGTCATTTAAGGGTCGAGCCCTGAGCTGGTGACCACCCAGCCCATGCTCAGGGCTAACTGCCCGGCCCTACTACATCAACATTCCCTTAACTTCAAAATAACTAAAATGTTAGAATTTTACATCAGTGATCATCAAACTAAACTGAGCTATAATTTGGTTCAATCGCTTAAAATGTTTTCTCATAATAAGTACAATGATTTGTAATCTAATTGAAAAGTTTCTATAGATTTTATTCAAAGGAGAAATGCTACATCTAGTTTAGATCAATAAAAAAATTGGGTTATAATATGTTTGAAATAGATAATTATATTATTGTGGTGATCGACATGTAAATATGTCTTGGCATCCAAAGATTGTAAACTAGAATTATAACCTTATTATGCTAAATAGAGTTATTATAACTTATTGCTATCATTTTAATTAATTTACATGTGACAATTATGATAATAGAAGGTATGAATTTTACCTATGTGTTTTCAATCCATGATATATAAAGTACTATGCACGTACAATTGGTTATGTCTAGTATGTAAGGAACCACTTTATGTGACTATTAAGAATGATAAAAGAAAACATACACAACGTTTGTCTATATGTTTGTACCAAAGAGTGCAAGTTAAGCAATATCCAATGGAAGACAGTAAGTATTATGTGAACTTTTCCTAGGGATGACAATCAAACCCGAACCTGATGGGTAAACCCGATACATTTGGGACGGGTTTGGGGTCAGGTAATCGGGTATGAGTCCGGGTATGGGATTAATTTTTATTTTTTTCGCGGGTTTGAGACGGGTTTGTGATTTGATGATATACCCGTTTACCCGACCCGATTACCCGATAAAGTATACCCGTTTACCCGATTAGATACCCAATATAATTTTTAGTATATGTGTTTAAATATGTATGCATAATATATCAAATTGTCTATCTAGACTGTTATCTTGTAATAAAAATTACCAAAAATTAGTGTATACTATTTGTTATCTATGTCTTGTTAAGATTTAAGTATTTTATATTTATACATTGTAATCATTTACATATATATTTAAGCATGGTAAATGTATTTGCTTAATAATTACCTAATAGATACCCGTCGGGTCTTTGGTCGGATATACTCAATAGGTAAGTTTTAAAAAGTAATGGGTTTACCTGAAACCCGTGGGTATACCCGATACCCGATGGGTAATTATCCGACACAAACCCGACGGGTTTTAGGCCGGGTTTGGGACAAACATACCTAATCAGGTATGGGGTTGGGATTACCTAAACCCGTCCCAAACCCGACCCATTGCGATCCCTACTTTTCCCCATGCATATGATATACAACTTATTATATTATCAAATCAATATATTATCATATGGTTGAGTCATACGCATAAACTAAAAATATTCATGTGTCCCTCAAACTTAAATTTTAAAAAATAAACAAAGTTAGCTAAAAACTTTTACAAACTCTAATGTTAAGAGTCAAATTAGATTTCTGAATTTCTCTTAAAAACACACTTTTTCTATATCACCAAACTTCCAACAAACTTAAATTTGCTTTGTATTAAAAGTGCATGAAACCGTTTGAATGTGGGGCTTCCTTTTGTCGTTTGACAACCTACCAATGACCTCCAACCCCCCCCCCCCCCCTTCGGACGACCTCCACATTGTGTAGCGTTGCTTGTCTTGGTCCACCCTGTACCAACTACATCCATGTATCCCACTGGATGCTACGTTGTTGGTGCTCTTAAGGGGTTGTTAGTCGTTCAATCGACAAATCTAATCTAGTATTAATAGAGTATATACAACATCAACTTTCATGAATCATGCCCCTTTAATAATTATCTAATCAATATTTATTTAGTTTTAATAAAAATAGGGAGAGAAGTAAAAGAGGTAGTGAGAGAGATAAATTGAGAGTGAGAGATGGAGGAGCGTTAAACATATCACACATCCCTCGATGTTTTTAAAATAGAGTTCTAATCAACCCTATTTTTATTAAAACTAAATAAATATTGATTAACTCTAAAATAGATTTTCAACTATAATTAACTCTAAATAATACAATACTTGGCCCAAGTTAAAATCGAGATTGAAAAATATACTCAAAATTTGACCTCGATGTTTTTAAAATAGAGTTCTAATCAACCCGAGTTTGAACTTTGAACTCAAGCTCTTTTATATTAATCATGCCGAACCCACTCTTTAGTAAAGTCAGACTCAACTTATTTATACCCACTAGTGTGAAACCCGCGCTTTGCGGCGGAGACAATACATGGCGGGAACCTAATTCAAATCTTAAAAGGATAAACAAAAATCATTATATGAGTTGTATATCTGTATAACCATTCCACCCAATGTGCCTAAAACAAAACCATTCCATGTTTCAAATCACCAATGTGTTTAGACATTGCAGATGGAATCAACAACTCCATCTTTCTAGTAAAGCCTTCAGGCCTATAAGCCAATCTATTCACATATTAACCGCCCATGAGGACATGAACCATGAGTAATATACATCCTTCAAAATTGCTTGCAGCTCCCTACAAATATACACAAGAATAAAATAAGTATTTGTGTATCTTTCATATATTACTATGACTAAATTTAAACCTTTGGTTTTAGAAATTAAAGAAAAAAAACCATTAGTGATGAGTAATTGTTTCAACCCATAACACATAAAAAAAAATTGGGGCCTTTAAGTCAAAGCTCCGTCATAACATGAGAACTTCTATTCTAACCAAGGCCGCGAGTAAAAACTCGAGTTCTTCCAAAGATCTCACAATGTCGATTCTTACATGGAAGATTAACTGTTAAGAGTCACAATAAATCCTTCTCTCGCAACCAAAATAGATGATTCACTTGACTGAAAACACAATTGTTCAATTGCTGCATATTGTTTAACTATATTAAAATTTTCATCCCCGATACGTTGTAACTTTATATTCAAAACCAAAGTTGAGTAAATATTAGAAAGTTGATTGAAAGTTTGGACAAAGTTATTTGAATAATTAATTATTGTCACACTCCATCAACTGCTACGTTTGAGCTAGGATAACATTGATTTACCCATTTATGAACCACTTGTTATAGACTAACTATTATTATAAATGAATAACTATTATTACAAACGAATAACATTGATTTACCCATTTACTCATAATCATGTTTAGCTGTTTACGGGGGAGGCAAAGGTTGCGATGTATTAACCTTTAAGACCATGGGTAATGGTTAATGTCCTCTAAGAGACATTTTTTACCACATCATCATTATAATGCCCATTTAAATAATGTGTAATGGTTATCCTCTTTTTTAATACCCATGTAGTAATTATTTTCTTTATTTTATCCTCTTTAAGCATTATACTTGAAATGCCTATCTTTCTTCATGTCCCTATAATACTCAGGGGGACGATGTTAAGGGCATTATGAAGCTCATTCATGCTCACATAATGCTCATTAGACATGGTCTAAGAGAAATGATCTATTGCTTTAATTATATAGTATAGATAAATTTTCGGTGACTTATTCCCATGCATTGAAAGTTCTAATTTTCACACCTCATCATCATCATCATCATCATCATCATCATCATCATCATCATCATCATCATCATCATACTCAGTTAATCCCACCTATAGCAAAGCTAAGGTAGGATCTGAGGAGGGTAAGATGTAGACAACCTTACCTCTACCCCTAAGAATAGAGAGGCTGCTTCCAGTGAGACCCCCGGCTCGATGTGGTTTGGTATCAAGCCTTGGACATAAGGCACAAAACACTTAGCAATCGGGACAAACCCGATCGGTGCATGTACCCCTTTGTCTTTTGGCTATCAACGCCACCACATGATGCATGATTAACCGTCCGTCGTTACTTTGTTTTTATAACGTTACTTTGTTTTTGTCACACTTAGAAACATTTCAAAGATTAATATATAAAAGTTAATAAATAACGAGATTTATATTTTGATTATATATAAACTCTTAAACTCACATATATTTGATGTGACAATCTAAATGAATCTCCAGTTTCACCAGGGTACGGTTTTTTTAAATGTGAAGATAAAAGTACTAAATTGCAACAATTTTTACTGTCGACAAAACATGTACTTGTAATATTCCCTCTTAACCATAATAAAATATAAAAACATTTTTATGAATATTCTCTAAATATGTATTTTTTTAATCTCCAGCCACATAGGTGAATTTTTTTGTTGCTGGCAAAAAAAAAAAAAAAAAAAGAAAAAAAAGAAAAAAAAAAAGAAAGAAAAAACCTACAATGCATGTTTCTAGAGGTATACGGATGTTTTAAAGGAAGAGAGAGAGAGGTGTCGATGACCATTGTGGATGTAACGAGCAGAGAGTGTACAGAAGGTCTATGGCCAGCGACATGTGAAAGGCTTTGCTGTGTTGAGGTTGTGTTTAGAGACTTAGGTGTTTCCGTCTATGAGAGTGCCGAATGTTAGATACTCTGATACTATAGTATAAATCAATTGAATTCTATATTTATTAACTAGATTATTGCCCATAGTGCTGGAGTGGTGGAGAGGCCTTATGTTCACTTAGGTGATCATGGGTTCAATTCTCACTTCCAACATTATGGTTTGGTATCCGGGTGAAGATCGAATACGGGTGGCGCCGGTTCGAACCTGACGGGCGGCGAGGTTTTACCGAGTTCTATAACACTGTCGTGCCTTCGGGCGGGTGGGGCTCGGGTTTCCGCGCATCGGGAGAAGGCGGGGGCTGCTGGAGGTCGAGTAGTCGATTCTTGGGCACGGCGCCCCGCAAGGGTGGTTGCCACACAGTTGTTCGCCGATCAAAAAAAAAAAAACTAGATTATTGCCCGCGTGTACACGCGGTTCAACAATTAACAATTATTTGGAGCGGTAAAACCTATAAAAAATATAGTTGAAATATTTTATTAAAATTTAAAAGTAAGGAATACACATGTTATTCAAATAACACTAAATATTTCCTTATACACCACATTTTTTATTTGAGTTATGACATTCCCATCACTATCTAGTATAAGTAATTTCACCCCTGCTCTGCTTTTAACTCTTGACAATGCGACATAAAGTTGGCCATGTGAGAATACGTGGTCTCTTAAATACAATCCAACCTTCTATAGAGACTATCCTTGGCTTTTATTGACGGTCATTGCGAAACATACGGATATTGGGAATTGACGCTTTTGGAACTTCACTGGAATCTTGTTATCAAATGGTATTTGAGGAGTATTATCTAGTAAAAAATAAATAGTAGTGAAAAATATTTCTGGTAAAATGTTAAAAGTAAGACAACGTTTGAGTCAGATCATTCAAAATTCGAATTAAATGTTATAATTAAGTTTAATTGTTACCATTATAGATATTAAAATATGAAATTATATACTTAAATGGAACATTTAATATTTGAATATTAATAAAGTTTAACTGAAATCTATCAATTCAAATTCTTGTATTCAAAATTTGAATTTTAACTTATATTTGTTAAAATTTAAATATATTAGGAAATATCTAATTAGTATATCTCTATTTTAAAGTTAATTATAGGATTGTTTGTTACAATTATTAACTTAACTTCAAAAGTTTGAATTTTTTTTTAAATATTCAAATCAATCAAAATTCGAATTAAATGCTATAATTAAGTCTAATTGTTACTATTATTATCTAGAATTCAAAATTTAGAATTTTTATAATGTTAACAAAATTTTAAAATTTATATTATAGATAATGAAATATGAAATTATATACTTAAATAGAACATTTAATATTTGAATAAATATAAATTTTAACTGAAAAATTTGAATGTTAACTTCTAATTAATTGTTGAAGTTTATAATCAAAACTATTATTTGTTAACTTTTAAATATATTAGGAAATCTCTAATTATAATATCTCTATTTTAATGGTCATAGTTGGATTAATTGTTACAATTATTAATTTAAATTCAAAGTTTAAATTTTTTTAAAATATTCAAATAATTCAAAATTTAAATTAAATGATATAATTAAGTCTTATTGTTACCATTATTATAAAAAATTTAAATTTTTTATAAGGTTAAAAAATTTAAAAATTAAAACTCTAGATATCAAAATATGAAATTATATACTTAAATAGAACATTTAATATTTGAATATTTATAAAGTTTAATTGAAATCTATGAATTCAATTTCTAGAAATCAAAATTTGAAAGATTCAAGTCATTCAAAAATTTGAATTAAATATTTTTAATGTGTTAATTAAATCTAAATGTTATCATAAATCTTAAATTCAAAATTTTGAGATTAAATATTTAAATAAAACATTTAGTATTCAAATATTTTTAAAGTTTAACAGAAATCTATAATTTCAAATTCTACTATTTAAAATTTTAGTTTTTACTTGTAATTAATTTGAGAAAAGTTATAACCAAAATTATTAATTGTTATATTTTAAATATATTAGGAAACTCATAATTTAAAGATAATAAATAGTTGTAATGGTTACCATTATTAACTTTAATTCAAAATTTTATTTTTTTAAAAGATTACGTCATTCAAAATGTGTAATTAAAACCATAATTAGTATGTGTAATTTGTTACCATTATTAAACAAAATTTGAAATTTGAAATTTTGTCTAATTCGTATTTAAATATTTCGAATTTTAATTTGAAAATTTGAAATTGATAATTCGTTATTTAACTGATTACCAATATAAGCTAAAATAATTTTAGAATAATACAATGCAATTAATATGATCAATTAATGTATTAATAAGAGTTGACACAACTTATGTAGGGACTTTGAATCATATTAACTGTGTAAATAAAAGGATAATTAGTTAGTGTAATTATTAACCAAAATTCAAAATTTTAAAATTTGTCAAATTAGAATTTAAACATTTCGAACTTTAATTTGAAATTTTGAAATTCAAAATTTGATATTTAATTGATTAGCAATATGAATAATATAGCACAACTAATATGATCAATTAATGTATTAATTGGAGAGTTGACACTACTTATGTAAAGACTTTGAATCTTATTAAATGTGTAATTAAAAGAATAATTAGTGTGTGTAATTTCTTACCATTATTAACCAAAACTCAAAATTTGAAATTTCGTATAATTCGAATTTAAATATTTTGAATTTTGAAATTCAAAATTTGAAATTTAACTTATTACCAATATAAATTACATTAAATTTAGAAAATGAGTAATTTGAATGTAATAAGAAAATTTAATGAGTTTCTAATTTACGTCAGTTTTATTTCTCATTCTCATTTATTGTTTTTTGTTTTTTAAGAAAAGTAAAAAGACTAAAACGTGAAAAAGCGAGATATCTTCAATTAACCAATATCTCCATCATGCAAAGCATGAACATAAAAAACATAGTTGGAACAAACAACACCTTTTAAAAACGACCCAAATTGAAGACTTTGTTTTCCCAAACCATTTTTTCTTTATAAAGTTACGCATAAATCCAAAAATTACATTATTATTGATTCAAAAATTAAACTTAAATCAAGCCTAGCAAAAATTGAATTGATAATATAAAAATCACTTTAGGTGATATAAATTGAAATTAGTTATCTATAACTGAACCTAATAATAGTTTTAGACATATATTGAATATAATTCATAACATGAGCATGGGAAATATTGATGAGCAACTAAATAAAAAAGATTAGAAACTATTACCGTGAGGTGAACCATCTCACCATACGAATCTTCATCAATTATTCAATTTACCAATCCAGATTCCAGCTTAAAAAAAGCGAACAAAACTGATATTGTAGCTTACTAATGAACAAACCTACAAACCTTAAAAAACATAAAAAATGAATGAAAATCATATGAACTTACTGATTCATATCCAGCCAACTGAAGATTCTTCTTTAATTTCGTATTCCAAATATAAACTGGCTTATATCGCGAATTATTACAAAACACAGAAAAATAAACTCAGTTATGCAAACTATTTTGAAGCACGGATTACCTGAAAGCAAACTTCACATTTAGGATATTTACCTCAAGTTCAGTGATCCGGTGACCATTCGGATGACATGACAGTGAAAGCACTCCGGATTTTAGGAGGTACCCATGCATCCTAGATACCTACTGTAACCATTGTCACGATTACAACCACCACATGGTTTGATATTTCATCAAACTTTTAAACTATAAACCAATGTCAAATTAAAGAACTAATCTACTGATAGCAGCATATAAGAACTTATTTTTCATAGGTATATATTTAAAAAAATGGACAAAAAAGAAGAGTATTACCAAAATGCCTTGGGTCATAATGCTTGTCGAATAGTAAGCTTTGATGGTATTCAATCATTTCCATCATCAACTACTCGCTATAAATATTGGTATCTTTTCATAAAACAATTTTGGCTGCAAAACCACAGAGATACTTTATAATTGTTAACACATAGCCTGTCCAACTAAAACGCAAAATTAAAATAGGAAAAAAAAAAAGTAAGCACACCTTGCTATCCCATACGCCGGTGACAATATCAAATGCATAAGCTCAGTTTCCTCAAACTCGGCATCATCTTGACTCGGGATTTGAGACGCTCAAAACAACAATGTTCTAGTCAATCACAAAATGTTTCTAATGATCCTTAAGAACGCCTTCCATAATAAATGTAAAAAAATAGTTTGTATCAAACATTGGTTTTGTAAAAAGTGTGGGTTAAGCAAAACAACAAACAACTTGTGGGCATGAATGTAAACCAAAAATTTAATCAATAACCTATTTTAAAAATAACTCATGCAAGTAATAAACCTGTTCTATATATTTATATATAAAGCCAATAAAAGAAATAAAGAATCAAACTACCACTTAGTAATCAAAGTCTCAAAATTGAAAATTATGAGAAATAAGTTTTTACCGTTTCATCATCTCCTCCCAGTTTGTGTGAGTGTGTGAAGTTATATATAAAACTAAAATGAACCAACTCTTCACCTGGTCATGATTGGATATCATTTTGTTCTCAGATTTCCTGGTGTACTTTCCTTGGATGAGTAGCGGCTAGATCGGAGAAAGACCTGACAATATGAGGTGAAGTGATGACCCACTAATGCCGACGGAAGTGACAAGATGATGAAAAGATGAAGCTCCTTAACGTTCCAATTCGCTAACGTCTCCGGTAAGGCGGTAATCATATTCATCACCATTTTTGGAATTGAGACATTGATATGTGATAATTGTCTAGTTTTTTGAAATTGGATGGATGAGAGAGAGAGAGAGAGAGAGAGAAATGAGAAGAATAGAGTGATTGAAGCTCAAATTTGACCACATTTAATTATTTAGAGCTCAAATTTTGACCTCATTTAATTAATTGACCAAAATTAATTGAATGATTTTTTATTTTTAGAAAAAAGAAAAATTTTATAAATTCCCACACTTGGACACTTGGCACAAATTGATTGGCTATATAATTGGAGGATCAACATGGGAGTGCCATGTGTCCACATTGAGTTTCATATATTAGTTGTATAGATAGATAGATTGTTTCTAGCAAGTTAATTTATAAGTATACTAGATATTTGCCCGCGTTGACACGCAGTTTACCAACGTACGATTATTTGGAGTAGTATAACGTATAAGAAAAATAAAGTAGAAAAATTTTATTAAAATTTAAAAGCAACGAATACACATTTATTCAAATATCGCTGAAAATTTCCTTATAAACCACATTTTTTGTTTTAGTCATCACTTTCCCATCAGCATCAAGTATAAGTAACTTCACGCCTGCCCTGCTTTTAACTCTTGACAATGCGACATAAAGCTGGCCATGTGAGAATACAGGGTTTCTTAAATACAATCCAACCTTCGATAAAGACTGTCCTTGGCTTTTATTGATGGTCATTGCAAAACATACGCTTATTGGGAATTGACGCCTTTGGAACTTTACTGGAATCTTGATATCAGATGGTATCAAATGTATTCTAGGAATAAGAGCTTTGGTACCAATGTTTCCACCTGATATGATCTCGGCTTCAATAACACACTTTGCAAGTCTGGTGATTCGTAATCTCGTTCCATTGCACAAACCATTTTGTTGATCTATGTTTCTCAACAACATAACGGGTACACCGACTTTTAGTGCTAAACGATGATTAGGTAAGCCAGAAATTTTTAAACCATTAAGGACATCAGGAGAGTATAAGTCTTCTTGTGAACGGTTATTACCATTCTCAATCTGACATATACTATCAGAGCTCAGATACTCGACTTCATCTCCAGGAAACAATGCAAGCAGCCTTTCATTTATATCATGTACGACTTCATTTGTAGGTGCAAGTATTGCTCGTTCTCCAAAGTAATCTTTATCTTTGTAAAGTTGAAGAAGTGAAGGGTAGACGAAGTCAATTAATCTAGAAATCGGATCTGATGTACCCTTAATAAGAAGATCATCTGGAATGTCCACATCAAACTCATCATCATGAATTGACTCACCAACTTTACCCTCACCTAATTCAAGAAGCCAGTTTGCAAATGCCTTTGTTTCTTCGGATTCAGACGTGTTGTTACCCAACGTTAACCTCATGTTTTTGGTTAATGTAAGGACTTTGCAACTATTCCAAATAGGAGACGAAGTTATTGATGCATTTAAAATATCTCTTCTACTCCCATTTGGAACAACAGGAAGGATCTGTCTAAAATCACCACCCAAAACCATAACCTTACCACCAAAAGGCAACTCAGAATTACCTGAAGAATTTGACTGCAAGACGTCTTTCATTGTACGATCAAGTGCCTCAAAAGCATGCTTGTGAATCATTGGAGCTTCATCCCAAATAATTAACTTAGTTTGCTTCAATAAATCAGCAATGTCACTATTCAGCTTTATACCGCACAATGACTGTTCAGTAACATTCAAAGGTATACGAAACCTAGAATGCGCTGTCCTTCCACCGGATAACAACAGAGAAGCAATACCACTGGATGCAACGTTCAAAACAATTTGTCCTTTAGATCTTATGGCAGCAGACAACATTTTCCATAAAAAGGTTTTACCAGTGCCTCCAAAACCATAAACAAAGAATAGCCCACCTTTGTTACAATCAACCGCATGAATGATTTCATCAAAAATTGAACGTTGCTCATCAGTTAAAGAACGTGAATTGGTATGAAATTCCTCAGTCAACGTACTTACTTGATAATTCAGCTCATCAAGAATCAAACGGTTATTTGCAGATGATATCGAATCATTATTCGGATAAGGCATAGAAGGAAACCTACGTAGGCTTGAGTTATTCCGAAGCAACTGTTTCTCAATTTCAAGCAACGTAAGGTTCTTGATTTGTTTATCAGGAAGAGACAAACCTAAAAACGAAAAAGTTTGTAACATTCAATTTAAAAGAAAAGGGACGTTAAAAAAAATAAAATCATTAAATTTCGAAATAAAAATTTGTTACCTTCAATTTGGAATACGTCTTCGTGTCTACGCATAATATCATCTGACAGATACTTCCATGATTTTTCCCAAACATGCTCAGGCCTAGATAAGGTATTAGACAGCAACATCATCGCAAACAAATTACGAAGAGAATATCCAGAACCTGTATAATGAGCCTCCTCAATAGCTTCTACATATTCTTTGTCATCGTCTAAGAGGCCAAGAGCATAACATGCATCACGAAATGTTGGTAAGATTTCTCCATTGACCGTCCTTATCTCCTCAAATGATCTAGGGCCTTTTACTTTATTAAGAAGAACTCTCAAAAAATACGCCTCGCCCATAGATGGATTAACCATGTGAACACGACCAATTGCCTTACCCATCTTACGAAAGTCCCATTTTTTTTCTTCATCTTTCCAAACAAATTTACTTGGGATTTCAATGTAACTTTGTTCACGTGCCACAGCTTCGTTTTGGTTAAGTTCCATCCATTTTAGAAACATTGTTGAAGCCAACGTGGGTCTGTTGAGAACATTTTGAATATTTTCTTTTGGACCATATACAACACTTTGCTCACCGGGCAGATGAAATGGAAGCCTTATAACTGGAGGGTATCTGTAATGCACTTCATTTTTAAATATTCTCCATGAAGCTTCACATGCTGAAAGGAACCTACAATCAAAATGTTTTTTGATTTCATCTTTTTTCATCACTTCTTGACCTTCTCCATCATCTTCTACAAAAGCAACTTTAGCCATATCAGGTCCTTTATTAATGTATTTGAATAAATACTTAATTGAAGCAGCCTGGTTACACCATTCAACATTGATATGAGCTTGGTAACGCCTTAAAAGTTTTGCATTATAAGGGACCACATGTCTGTTGTCTAACTTAGCAGTTCCTTTTTCAACAAATATCCCTGACTCTCTTCTTCTATAAACCGGATATCAATTTGAATCTAACGTTGATGCAGAAGAAAACTTCTTTGGAAATTTCTTGGAGCACTTACCGTCAACCATGCACGGACAGTTCGGATATTCACGTCCACAGGGTCCATGAATCATAAAGTCACTCACAAGACTAAACAACTCCGGATCTACATTCTTATCAGGGATTTCAGCCGAAACAAAACGATCAACGTGTTCAATTGTGGGAAGCTTACTGGCTTCTTTAAGAAACAGACAGATATGAGCGTGGGGCAGTCCACGTTTTTGGAACTCTATAGTATAGACCGCTGCAATATAAAGTAAAACAATATAGTTAGAAAGTTAATTAATAAAAACACGGTAGTATTTATAAACAACAAATAAAAATTGTATAAGTATAAGTGAATAAAGATGATAATCTATGAATATATATTGGAACTTTTTTTTTTTCGTAATGAATTTTACCTGCTGAAGTGTTGCCCAATAATGTTTTTTCACGTAAATCTTTCATGATTGAGTCTAGCTTAACTTTGAATAGTCTAGCTAAGATATCTGGCCTGTCTTCTGGATTTGTCTTCTTGTCTTTAAGAAACCGTCTAATTTCAGGCCATTTTGGATTGCATGTGATTGTAATAAAAAAATCAGGGTATCCATGCCTTTTACAAATAGCCATTGCATCAAGATAATTTTCCCTCATGTAGCGTGCACCACCAGTAAAAGAAGAGGGTAAAATCACAGGTGTCCCTACTTTTGCCAAGTCAGTAGGTCCATTTTGGTTCAACGTTTGAAGATTAGTATAAGTTTCACACCTAAGTTTACTTTGCTGGAAACGGACATAAAATAAGCGCTCACTCTCAATCATGGTATAAACGTCAACCAAAAACTGTTGAAGAAGCCGCCTTGCATTCAAAATCAATGAGAACTTACCAACTCTGTCCTGAATATGATATGCAAAATACTCTCTCATTGAACACTTTGAATCTACTTTCTTTTTAGATTTCCTCTCTTCCCTGTGTGGTATATCAACCCTATAACAATCTTCTCCAAATGGAATAAGCAATGGATACTGGAGGGCTAGATACGACGGATGAAGTTCAGAAATACGCTGAAGTCCCTCTGATCTTGACTCCACGACAATATCTCTATTGTCAAGCTGGTCATCATTGTCTGAAAAAATAAGAGCGGCGATTTTTGATGAAGTTGGTAGGTTGTATGTTCGGCCATCTTTAGTTCTCCTACCAATAAGTCGCAACTTAAGGGTAACTTCCGGATTTTCATGAAATCGATCCCGTACACTCCTATAGCTTTTCACAAGCTGATTATTTGAGTCTAACATCGACTTCAGGTACTGAATGATTTCAATGTCAAGGCGGTCAAAAATATCCTTAGACTTTTCCTTTTCCTTACTGAAATGAATGTAAAAATAAATTTTAATAAATTAATATTTATATAAATGGCTAAAAAAGAAGAAGAATTTTTTTAGAATATTACCTATAAATGTTTTTCCGGTTTGAGACTTCATTTTCAGTGTCATATATATATAACTGAGAAAACTTCGGTTTCGAACCATCATAAGGAAGAAGACCATCCATCGTGTGATAATTCTCACCACTTATTCTGTATATGAAGTGAGCCTTTCCACTATTGATATTTGAATCAACCTTCCCTCCCATTGAAGTAAAACAAAACATAGAATTGAAGCGGCGAATGTGCTTTAAGAAATATTTGCTCTTTAATTCTATGTTCTTGAAAAGGTTCTGATAATCTAAATTGCTCTCTTTGAAATCTGGAAGTTGTACCTTTCCATAACTACAACATAGCATATAGCTTGTTCTTCCACCAACATTTACGCTTCTAGCAGCTTCTGATCTCCACAATTTTGCATTACACATTTGACATACAACCGTTTGATCACCATGATCCAGATAATCTTGCAAACAGAATAAATAAAATAACATTAACTTATAAACGAAAACAAAAAGCTTTTAAATGTTTTGTAAATTTAATATTTACCTTTAGAGACACCCTTATATTGCAAGCCTTCAATTGCGTGAGGTTCCACATCTTCTTCGTCAGACAAACTAACCATTCGGACAGGTGAGATGCAACGTCGATTATTCCTTGATGTATTAATCGGTTCTCTTTGAGCAGAAGATGATGCAAGTGAGACCGTATTAACATCAGTAAGTCCACCTGTAATTAATCATAACATTTCAAGGTTAATATTAATAAGATTCAGAAATTCATAAAATTAATCGACACAAAGCAAATTGTACTAGATAGGGTTGGATAAGTAGGAGTTCTAAACGTGTTATTATTTGAACACTCATGTGTAACAGTGGGTTGTTTTCGAGCTCCAGTAACAGAACCAACTTTGCGTCTTTTTGCATCAAGTTGTGATTTTCTAAAGTTTCGTAACTCTGCAGAATTGTGTCTTTGGACTTCAGGCACCGAAACTATGGATAAAAATAATATCAGTTTGTATATTAAATGAACTTTTAGTTTTAAAATAGTAGACTAATATAAAATAAAACTTGTATAACATAGAACTATGATACCGTTTGTAATATTGGACAAAGGAGTGCGTTGTGTAGAACCTGCTAATACATAATGAAATAATAAAAAGACAGTGTTAGAGTAAAAAAATTGTCATCAATTTAAAAAGTAAAGCTTTCGAATTATTAAATGTTATACAAATTTATTACCGGAAAAAGATGCGTTAAATGGGTTGTTGAAGCTTAATCTAACGGATGATATATCGATTGAAACTAAAGTACTTCTGGATGTTGATGGGTTTGTATTTTGACATTGTTTAGCATTGAGTCTCTTAGCATCCATTTGCAGTTTTCTGGATTTTCGACACTCCGATGCAATATTATTATTGACTTCAAGCGTAGAAACAACGTATGAAATAATATTAGTTTTTATACTGCAGTCAATAAGAAAGTAGGATTTTCTTATACAGTAAAACATGTAGTTTAAATAAATAACAATACCATTTGATGAAGTAGACAAAGGATTTTGTTGCAATTGTCCTATAAAGAATAGACGAACAAATAAAATTGACTTAAATTATAAATATGGATTGGAAGTTCAGACTTTATAGAAAGATTTAAAAGTAAAAAGTGTTATTCGTTGGTTTACCGGGTGTCGAAACATTCAATGTACTTTGGAAAGTTGAGCTTTGCTGAATATGATGGTTGGAACATTCAACGGAGTCACGATTAAATATTGCAGTTGGCGGCACATTTTGAATTCCATTATTATGATTGTTCACCTTGCATCTTTGCATCCAGTTGTAATTTTCTATATTTACGACACTCGGCCGCGTTCTTAACTTTTTCTTCATGGGAGACAACTGTGAAGAATTATGTATTAGTTACATAACCAAACGCTAATATAAATAAAGACATATATAACTATGAAATATGTGTACCGTTTGAGATATTAGATAACGGCATTCGTTTGTCATGACCTTATAAAAAATCAAAAAATTAGATGACAAACCAAAAATAATACAAATAGAAATACATTGTATATATATCCAAAAAAAATTTACCATTCGAACTGTTAGATAGTCTTTTACGTCCCATTTCACCTAAAAGGAGGCAATTCTACATAAAATGCATCATAAGAGTGTAACATAATATAAACAAACTTAAAACTATGGATGATAAGTTGATAGATATGTAAACATTCAACGATACATAATACTTAACTAACAATAGATTATAAATCAACGTAAACTACAAATAATCAAGTATTATTAAAAAATATAGAATAGTGCAAAATAAACAAAAAATGTAGATAATCATGTTATGCGAAAATATGTAATTTTGAAATAAAAGAAGGACATACGTTCAACTTGTATGATAGAACAGTAGAGAGAGCAGATAAAAGCAAAGATGAACTCTTGAAGCTTTGAATGTTCTGATTTGTTTGTAAGACTGAATGGATTAATTTAGGAGAAATATGTTCATTTGTTTGAGAGTAGTATGGGTTTTATAGAACCTTCAAATTAAATTTGTAATTAAAAATGTTAATTAATATACTTAAATACTTACCATTATTAAAGAAATCTCAGTATTTGAATTTTTGGTGTAATTATAATTTAAATTTTTCGAAATTTTGAATTTATTCAGATTTTTAGTTTTTTTATTTTTTAGTAAGTGTGTAATTACAATAAATTTGTAATTAAAAATGTTAATTAATATGCTTAATTACTTACCATTATTAAAGAAATCTCAGTATTTGAATTTTTAGTGTAATTATAATTTAAATTTTTCGAAATTTTGAATTTATTCAGATTTTTATTTTTTTATTTTTAGTAAGTGTGTAATTACAATAAGTTTGTTTAATTGATATGTATTATAGCAACTTCGTAATTTTAAGGTAATATTTCGTTTGATTACTTACCATTTTATATTAAAGTAATGAAAAAATATTTTTTCAATAAAAAATGTATAAACGGAATATAATTAAATTTTTGTAAAATTTTGTTGAATAATGTTATTGAATGTATTACAATGACATGTTTGATAACTTGTTTTTAATTAATATAAATATGATCAAAAATGTCATTTACATATTAGTGTACATATTTATAATGTTGTTCTTCTTATAAACAAATGAACATAAGGTATAAATCATAAAAATTTATTCAACAATGCAATAATTATTTGTCAAAGGTAAGAAAAAAAACATAAAGTTCAAACACACCATTTATTCAAATGAAAATAGTATCAAACACCAAACAAACCATAATTAAAAACAAATTGTCTCACACCGTAAACAAACATCCGGAAAATAAAAAAATAGTAAACAAACGGATCATTGTTCCTATTTTTCAACCTTAGGGATCAAAATGGGGTCTCAGGTGATTTGTCAGTGTAAACTTTCTTATCAGCCTTAAGCACTTTGGTTGTAGACTCGGTTGCATCATTGTCCAGCCCGTACACTTTGTCGAGGCTACGCTTCACTTCCTGCTCGTCATGTATAAAACTAACTCTGCAAGATGATTCTGGAGTGTTGTTATCTCCAACAAAATCCTATAAAAGTAAATGAAAGGTAAAAACTTTGAGAATAAAAGCAATTAAAATTTAATTGCGTGAGTGATTTAAGAGGTGAAAACAACTTTAAGAGAGACTGCATTTTGTGTAGACGATTCACCTACATCCAAGTTTTCAAATCCAGGTTGATCCACCTAAAAACATTAAACGATTTGTATGTGTCATATATTAAAGTAAAACAATAATAATTATTTATAAAAACAACTTATAAAGGAATATAGGAAGAGAATGAAAACCTGAATATCAGAGAACCTTTCTTCAAGTGAAGCAACTATCGATGACTCATTTGTAAGTTTACGTATACCATATCCGTCTAGGTGCTTATCAATGTTGAATTGACCAACTTTAATTTTGAACGCAAACTTTTTGTCTTCAAAAGCATGAAACTCAGCAGGAGTTGTTTTTTCTTCACCAGAAACCTTAATAACAAATGACATAGGTAATATAAAGTAAAATAAGTAAGTTGTTAAGGACTGAATATAAACAACTTACCTGTTTAGATATTTCTAACAGCTGCATTGCTGACATTCCCAGCAATTTCTTGGCTTCACGATCAAACAATGTAAGGGATGTTATACCAGTAAAATCCTGCACCCTTATTGGAATTCTAAACCTACATTTACGAATTACAAAATATTATTTAAAAAAATGTAATATTGTTTTACTTTAAGGTTTGTATATTTAAGATAAAGCCTACACTGGATCAGCAGAGACGATGTGCTTTGGACATTCTTTATTGGGGCAAACCAACACCTGTTTAAATGAAGTAACATCTGTTTCTTCATTATCATCAGGTAAACTTAAAGTAGGCTCAACCTTGTGGTTACAGTTCTCACATCCCAGATAATACCACTCATCCTTATCATCGACACCCTTAATGGTTCCAACAACAATGACCTGTTTGTTAACCTACAAAAGAAACAGGAATCGGTTAAAAATGTAATAAAAATAAAACTTGTATATAATGATATGATAAATCAATTCAGTCTTACCTCTGTTATCAAAGGAAGATCACGAATAGTGCTGAAAGGTGTTTTATTCAAGAATTCATCAGTAATATTCATGCTACCAGACGATACAAGAGATCGTTGTACAGAAGATGATTCCTTAGAAAAAAACTTTTCAATATAACTGTAAGTAAAAAAAAAGTGTATAACTTATCTATCATAATTCAAAAATATATATGTAAATAATAACAGGAGAATTTAAATATATCACCTTTTCTTAAAAGCACGAATATCCTCAATATCTTCATTGATAAACAGCCGAGTTATATTGAATCCATTTTGCACGCTTATATTACCTTTAAATATAAAACATAAGCAAGTGTTATTTTTTTAAAAAAGTAAAAAAAATGTAAAATGTAATACAAACTGTAAGAAATGACAAACCTTTATAATTGTTAAAGCTACCAAATTGAACAATGAGAACAACATGGACTTCGGCTTCATTCTGCTTGATGTACTCGAACATCTGCTCACTATATTCATCCCACAAAGAACAGGACATTTGTACCCCACTACATACAATACATTTTTTTATTAGATCATTCACATATTTCAAACATGTCTTCCTAAGTATTGATCGTATAAATGACACATGAATATAACATTAGAGATTATGAAATAATAAATTATGATTCGAACACATGAAACACATACTCTAGATCAATCAAGATAAGGTTCATTTTCATTTTTAACCCAGCTTTTGTTTCTACTGGCTCTGGTGGACTCCATTCTTCAACAAACCCAATGAAATCTAAAAGATTTAAAAAGTTATTTAAACTAATATATAAGAAGCAAAATTATAAGAGTAAAGATATATAAAAGATTGAGGATTAGCAAACAGACCAATCCTCTGTTCTTGAGACAGGTTACCAGACTTAATTGACTCAAAAGAAGAGAAATTAAAACCATATTGGCTTCCATCAAATATGCTACACTTTGTAAGATTTGTTTCAAAAGTAAACGATAATATGTCATTTTTATCAAAATGTTTAACAGATTTGTTATCAGCTAGTTGTGGTCTATAGATATAATAAGCTTCATTTTCACGTAAAAATTTTTCATGCTTCTTCATGTATCTATTCCACACAATCGCTTGCATTTTAGAACCTTGTTTAAAAATTATAAGAGAAAAAAAAGTTTGATCAGAAATAATATTAAGCAAAGTCGTGTAACATATAAATGATAAAGGAAATGATGATAGCAAATCTAACCTGTTCATCCATAACAACCATATCAATAGCAAGAGTTTCACCTGGTATCTTTCGATTTGCTCTCTTCCAAAGTCTAAGTACCTTAACTTTGATTGTGTACTAACTGAGCCGCCATGTTATGTCATTCAAAAAAGTTACATTATTTGGATCCATAATCCTGCACGTTTGTAATATGTATCACAAATAACCACGAATTGAACAATGTTAGTACTATTGTGATATATAAATAAAGAATGTAAGAAGGATAAGTAGTACATGCTACCTGAACAAGTGTAGAAGAAAAAGATTGAATGATTATGGATTGAATTGTACATGTATTTATAATGATGCTATCTGTCGTACATAAGGAAGCTTTTTTGTATTTTTAGTATAGATTATAGAAATAGGAAACGAAATATGAAATGGCAATCTAATTGATTAAGTTTAAAGGTTTCCATAATACATTTTCAATCAACATAAATGATAAAAGTTTCCGAAATTATGTAAATCAAACTTATATTTAGTAAATTATACAAAAGATGTAGGTCAAATGATAACTATAATTGACCCCTACCGCCAAAATGAGGTTTATTAAAGTTTTTTTATTAAAATTATTTACCAAAAAATGTACACTTTGTTTGTAAAAAAACATTTAAAAAATAACTCCAACTACAACGACAATGATGTAAAATTTTATAGTATGAAATAAAGTAAATATTAAGTTTGCAAGTTGATTCATTTTAGTTTATGATGGAAAAGTAAAATGTTATCATACTAATAACAATTTCTAAAAAATATATATGTTATAAATGTAGTAAATAATGTTGTTGAATTAGTAAGAAATGACAGTTAGTATATAGATTTTTAAAAATACATAATAACATTCAGAAAATACACTTCCAAAAATTTCATGTAAAAAAAGTCAACGACTTTTATAGGATGACAAACAGCTCAATTATAGCGTGATTATAACCATTAAAAGTAATAAATTTAGAGATCTTTAATTTATTGTCAGTTTAAATTCTTGTTTGTCAACTTAAAACGGTTTTATTGCAAATTGACTTTCAAATATTAATTTTTTTTTTTAAAAAATGGTACATAACAAATAGGTGGATAATAATAAATGTTAAAATTTTACATAAGCATTCATACATGGATCGTGTTTAGTTTGTTAAGCAATATACCAAATATTGTTCTACGAAATTTACATTTTTTTTAATAATGAGAATGATTAATGATAATGATTAATAATTTACCAAATTTAAGTTGTATCAAGACTATTAACAAAGTCAAAGGTTAACATTTAAACTTGTCTAAATTTTAAATCTCTAGATAGCAGGCACATCATATTATCCATATTTACCTAATTCTAGAAAAACATACTTCCCAAATCATTGCATTAACATATACAATATTTTCATACTGCTAACAACTATGAAGCCATAGAAGATCATATGTTTTGAACACAAACCATATCACAAATGTATTGTTTAAAAGACATAACAACCCAAAAAACACACAATTTGACTACATAAGCCATAAAAGGTGTAAATGTATGTGACCACTAACAGTTAATCATCTTCCAAAAAACCACCATAACCAAGGTACTAAAAGTTACCCACCACCACTATATTCACCAAAAAACTACCACCAGTTAGGAGCAAAAGTATGTGATTCAGATCCAAAAAACTACCACCACTAAGATAACTAACTACCATCAACCCTAACTACTTTAGAGAGCTTGAACAGACCTCGTTTTTCAAACCAAAGGAAATGCATCTGATCACCAGCCTGCAAATCCTTATCAGCAACAAACGCTGACATACCTTTGATGTAGTAACGCTTACTGGATCCCTGTCTTCAATACCAACAGAAACACCCCAAGTATTTTCCTCACCATCCTTAATTGTCAAGGCCCTCGCCCTGTTCAATCCATTGTCCCTAGCCCAATCTGCCTTCATTCGCTAAAACAATAACAATAATTTGCAATTTATTAAAAAAGGTCTATGTAGCATCAATATGATTATAATTTATGGAATTTAACATATAAGACTTACAAAATACTTGTCAACCACAAACACAACTGGAACGGCCCAATCCTCTGTATCAAATACATCTTCATCCGCATCAGCTTCATCATCCTGAACTTCCATATCATCTCCCTCTGATTCCTCTTATCCATCATCATCGGAAACAACAATTATTTCCTTATCATTATGGTGATCATCCTCGGACTGGTCATCGTCCTCCCACAAATCGGGAGGCAGAGTGAGCTTGTTTTTCTTAAAGAAGGACAACTCGTATGTTCTCTGTTTGTGTTTAACAAAGAAAAACATGAGAAGTCTACAAAGTAATGATGTTTAAAAATAATATGTTATTTTATTTTTTTCAATAGAAAAATAATGATAGTTATTGACATTTAGAAGTTGAGAAACAAACCTCATTGTAAATTTCAAAGACCATCAGATGATCTTTTGTTATCTTAAACGTCTCTTTCATGTACGGCCATCCTTGAGTAATGAAAACATCATCACCATCATCTTGAAGCTGTATCTGGAAAACATGCCCTGAACAAAGATAGATAAATATTAATGGTAATCATACAAATAGAGATTAACGAATCTATAAGATCAAAGCAATATATATAGACATAAACAAAAGTTATGGCTAAATAGTAAACTGTTATTATTATGAATATCAATATGTAAAAACTGTCATTTAATGGTAAATCATTATTTGATAAATAATATATACATCACATTACCTGGAAATGAGCTGACCATAATCGGTTCCATTGGAGGGTTTCGTTTGTACAAACCATGATGAACGAAGTAACTTATATGCTGAAAAGTTGCAAAACAATGTTGAAACATTACTACATATTACTTTATTTGATGCGTTATGTAATGTAGTTAAACGGCAGTTAAAAACACATACCAGACGATTCTCATCATTGAGTGGGTCATCAAGTTTGCAGTAGAAAAATTTCCCTGGTGCAGCTATGGCATCCTGATGAAAAGTGATCATCCTGAAACATTGCAGCATTTCTTCGAATTCAAAAACAAAGTTACAACCACCTGGGTAATTTAGCGTGGTTATCATATGCTTCCAGCCGTTGTAAAAAAACCATTTGCCAGCTATATTCATGACCTTACCTTCAAATGATCTCTCGTCTAAAGTGTGAATTCTGGTCATGCCAGTAGGGAAGTTATACTTCGTAATCCAATCTTTATATTCACCAGGCAAGGCCTACACATCATTACAAAAAAACAGTTGATTATAATGTATTGAATTAACAGTTTTGTGTGACCCATATGAGCAAAATCTAAATATAATTAATCTCAATCAAATGACATAATTGATTGTAGACTGATTTATGACCATACACTCAGATCCAACAAATAATTTTGTTGACTGATTTATGATTCAGATCAATAACAGTGGACTGATCCATGAACATATATTAAGATCTAACGGATTAGTTTACGCACAACAAAGGTTGCTTACTGTGACACCCGGCAAATTCTGGTTAACAACGCTGTCGAGATTAAAGTCTACCTTAGCGAGTCACGCGTAAATTATACTTAACTGGATTAGTCGAGTCGGGTTACGGTTCGGGAACTGTTAGTTTAGTATGGAGGATCATTAGATGTCAGTCTAGAGACTCATTAGATGTCAGTCCTTAACCAAGTGTACAAAGGGTGACGATTCGTAGAATCGTCATAGCATAGGGAACATACAAGTCTCGAGTCCCGGGAATTGGTGAACGAGTGTGAATATGTTTGTTTGCAAGTATTATGTGTTTACAATCATTATGTGACTTGTCGGTATGTGAAAATGTGTTAACATATGTTAAAACGGAGTTTAACGCGCCAAATAGGCTGAACCAGACCCTATAGGCGAATAGGACCTGTAATCGCCTATAGGGAGGGGCGAGTAGGGTTCCATAGGGGCGAATAGGCCCTAATCGCCTATACTAGGGGCGATTAGGAGCCCTATTCGCCTGATGCTGCTGCGTACTCGCCTATAACGTGCTGGACGACTAAAAACGACTATAAATACCATACTTGACCTCCTAAACTTTATTATAACAACCCTAGTTGTCCCACAACTCGTCCCAACACACACACAACCTCTGGAACACGATTTTGGATCAAAACACAAGATTTCAAGCCTATTACATCAATCTATCATAAATCTAAGGTGTGGTTTTCATTCATGCAATCTTTAATAATGTTTTTATTGAATCCCTAATGGTCCAGACCTGTTTATAAACGAATGTGTCTTCTGAAATTCGTTAATAATCGTTGTTAATTGGATTCTAACTATTATGCTTGTTGTATGTGTGTTTATGATTAAAAGATAGGGTTTTTTATGGTTCAAGAAGGATTGGTAACATGATATTAAGGTAGTTACAGATTAATAATGATAGCATGTTGATGAAATCTGAGTAATTGTTCATTAGGGTTAGGGTTATGCATGTTAATGTGATATTTCATGCTATATGTATTGTTTTTGGGATACATGGTTGCATGCAGGGCTGATAGAACGAGGTTAAACGAAGGATTTTGATTGAAATATGTTTGATATGGTTGTTTGATTGATAATTGATGTTTACACACGTTCTGGATTGGATTTGGAGTGTTAAACGCGCGAAAAACCGGAACAGCTGTGCTATAGGCGAATAGGAACCCTAATCCCCTATACTATAGGCGATTAGGAGGCTATTCGCCTGATGGGATGCCCTAATCGCCTATAGTATAGGCGAATAGGGGCCTATTTGCCTTTACTTCATGCATTTACGATCCTAAATGCTAGTTAAGCCCTGAATTGCATGCTTTACGACGTAATCGCCTATAAACTCATGAATTGCATACCGCATGACCCTAATCGCCTATAGTATAGGCGATTAGCCTTCCTAAATGCCTGTTGACCCACGTAATCACTAGTTGACTTTTCCTAATCGCCTGTACTGCTGCTGTAAGTGTAATTTAGCATTTCGGGACCCGAATTGACACCTAGGAACATGCTAGGAACCCCGTAACATACCTAGTAACTTGGTAATATGTGCTCGGACTTGTTTATGTGATACTTGAACTACGTGCTACAACTTGTTGGACTTTAACGTATGTTAAGTATGATTGTATGTTTGAGGGTGCAAGGATAACACGGGGAGTCTCGGGTCACCAATGGGATGTCGAGTCTTGTACGTTGGGTTAATTTAACAGTCACAGTGTTTTCAAACGAACTTGGTTATGGTCTGGACATCTAGGGACTAACTAACCTACGGGTTATTAGTCTAATTACTTGTAACTGTCACATGTTAGGTCGCCGTCTTACGGGGCTAGCATAGCTTGCTGATTTTATTCATATTACGAAGTAACGCAACTTAAGGTGAGTTTACGGCCCCTCTTTTAACTGGTTTCACTTTTTGGGGGAGAAAACATGTGTTAAACTTATGTTTTGGTAACAACTGTCATACTATGGGTTTCTATGGTTTACTATACGATCTTTGGAAGTCCCGGGGGAAACCATGAATGTGCGGGTTAGCACAACGGGGAAATGTGAATAGATCTATTGGGAGTGACCAACCCCGCTCGTCGGCTTGGAGGGTCGGCGAGTGCATATTGTCTCAAACAGGAATGGGTTTACTATTCGGGCACGACATCTGGTTTGCGAGTTAGTAATGGTTTTCCAATCGTAGATGTAACAAAACATACGCCTAGCTAGCGTACTTGGTTTACAAATTGATATAGTATGGACAGGTTGAACTTGATACTTTGATTACAAAACTTGTGAACTCACCAGCATTTCTGTGCTGACGTAAACTCTTACATGTTTTCTCAGGTCGCTAAGGTAGCACTACGGAACTAGGGCGCACGCGTCTGCACGGCGTCTAGTTAGGATTGCATGGTTTTCAAACATTGAATAATTTGGTTTACTTTTGGATTATGTTTTGAGAATAAGCTTCCGCTGTAATTGGGGATTTAAACTATGTTTTTGAAATTGCATATGTTCATTTAGACTTGTTTATTGTGATCGTTGACTTGGATCCTGGTTTGTCATGCGCCTCGCGGTAAAACTCCGCAAGTGGATTTTGAGGGTGTGACACTTACCATACATACACGATCTTTGCCCTCCGACTTGACCCAAAATCCGGACACCATTATGAGACAACCTATGAACCACCTGTATTATCATTAAAAAACAAATTAAAACATGAATTGATATTACTACAATTGCATGATTTGATGAATACATAAATGACAAAAACAAAGAGAATGATACACGTTACAAATAAAGAAGCATTGAATTGAAACATACTGAATTAGAATCAAAAAACAATACTTAACAGGGCATCAACCATAATAGCAATACATACCATTTTAATAACAACAAACAACACCTAAACTTTGAAGCTACTGAGAAAACATGAAGCATCATAGCACAATTCTGGAAATTATTAAAATCTCATAATTTTTGAAAACAACAAACATAATACCTAATCATTGAAAACAAAAAAACAATACCTAAACACTGAAAGTTAAAAGTTACAATATCATCTCAGTAGTAAAATAAGAAAGATGAAACCTAAAGCCCCAAATCTGAAAAATTATTAAAAACCAATCAACAATACAAAAAAAAAAGGTTAATATTAGAATCAGAATGAAATATTAGAATCTAAACAGGCGACGATCAGAGAGAAAAGAAACACCGTACATAAACAATCGCTTAAATCTGAAAATAATTACAACAAACAACAATATATAAGAGGAATCGTATGAACAAAGTAGAAACAATGGTTACCTTGAATGAGAGATAGAAGAAGATGAATGATCGGCGATGGACGGTGAATATAAATAGCCGACGAACAGACACAAAAAGAAACAGAGAAACATAAACAATCGATTAAATCTGAAAATAATTATAAGAAACAACAATATGTAACAGAAATCGTATGAAAAAGAAAGAAAAAATCGTTACCTTGAAGGAGAGACACGAATAAGATGAATGATCGGCGATGGAAGGTGTGTTTTGATGAAGGAGATACACGATCGCAAGTTTGAGAAGAGAGAGTACAGATGAGAGAGAATGAGAAGAAGAAAGAAACGTGTGTTTTGATTTAGGGTAATTGATTGAGTAGGTTAATTAGATTAGGAAAGTATTAAGTGATAATTTTTACCATATTTATGTATTATTACTCTATTTTTTTTTTTTTTAAAAAAGAAAAATTTTATAAATTATGAGAAGAGGACACATGGCACAATATGGGAAGAGAGAGGAATTGAGGTGAAATATGAGAGTGCCAAGTGTCCTCATAGACTTTGTTTTATTAGATGTATAGATTATACTGAAATATAAAATGATTAAAATTAAAAAATATAAGTATTTTTTAATTTTGAGAACAAACAATACGAACCGCTAAATATTATGAGAGGATTAAAATTTGTTTATTTAATTACTATTAAGTATATAGGGGAAAGATACTGTACAAAGTGTTTTTTGGTAAGAACTATGAAAATCAAAGGAGGGTATTTTTTTTTTTTTTTTCGATTTTTTTCCCATATTATTAAACATGTATTGTAGTATTGAAAACTAAAAAAAAGTTAGTGTAGAGTAATTACGTGTAGAGTAATTACATAATTACTTTAGTGTAAACTACTGTATTTACTTTAATGACGTAATTACACTAATTTTTTTTTAATTTTTTTTGTATTATTCATCTAGAAAGTATGTTTAAACACATGGTAAAAAAAATCTAAAAAAATATAAAAATTTTTACCCCCTTTGATTCTTACAATTTTTACCAAAAAACACTTTGTATTTGATCTTTACTATAAGTATATATATGGATTACAAGTGCATGCAATACACCATAGTTTATAATGGTTGCCTTGTTCACAAATAACAAATTTACATATATAATAATATAAACATGGATTATCAATCATTTAAGTTCCTAATACTTATGCTTATAGATCAATCAAATTATTAAAAAAAATAAAAATTCAGTGAGTGAAATAATCTTGTATATTAAAAATAAAAGGTAATACAAACCTAGGTTTGTTAAGGTGTAAGATAAGGGTTTGATTTTCCAAATAGTGAAAGTTCAATTAATGGTGAGATCGATACCGTACTGGAAAACACAAATACTGAAAATGATTGAAAATAAAAGCAAATAGCGTATTAAAACCGATAAACTTTAAATATGAATATCGACAAACTTTAAAATACGAATACGAATATCGATAAACTTTAAAATGATTGAAAATAAAAGCAAATAGCGTATTGAAATTGGTAAACTTTAAATACTGAAAATGAATATGGTCTTAGACCGGGTGTAGTGGTGGCGTTACCGGGCGCGAAATCTAAAAATAACGCCCCCACACCATTACGGGGGGGCGTTATATTGCAAATCCTCCTTTTGGCGTGATTGTTATAGCGCCTGTCCAAAAGAACAAGCCATCAACCATCCATGGCCACGTGCCATGTGCCAGAACATTTCAAAAGAGAGATTACTCTCTCTCTCTATATATATATTATTATTTTATTATTTTTTTAATTTAAAAGATATAATAAAATATTAATAGGGGCTTTATATATAAAGCCCCACCACTACACCCCTTTTTCACTTTATCTCTTCATGCTGACTCAGCTGTCACGTGAACCAATCAGAAAGATGAGCTTTATATATAAAGCCCCCCCATTACGCATGGTCTTATGGTACCAATTCTGTACCGTTAATGCAAAAATACTGAAAAACAATATTGAAACCGATAAATTTTAAATATGACAATACCAGTATAGATTTTATTCGATTGGTATTAGTTCAAGTTCAATATGGTATTACTCTTTGGTAAATGCTGCGGATAAAATGTGTATTTTAGTCCAAGTTTCCGGTAAAGACTTGTGAGTTGCCAATTAAAAAAATTGTAATAGTAATGACAAGCACGAGCTTACACTTAAGTAATCTTTTTTTTTTCTTTTAAATATAAATATATTTTAATTTAATTTGGTAAAAACGAATATATAGTTCTTAATTCTATCTTTTTTTTAGGTCAATAATAATTTTGCTCCTAACTGTTGTCACTTTTATACCATAATCATGAGCACGATTGCCCCTAAAAAACAAAAAAAGAATCATGAGAATAATAATTGGTCTTTTTACCGGAAACTTTGAATGATTGTAAATGACACCATCAAGGTGCATTCATGCATTATCTTTTTATTTATAAGAAAACTAGTTTTATATCCCGGAAGCATTACGGGTTGAGAAATCTAATATGACATATCAATTTTACATAAGGAATAGACTGATGCGCTTTACAGTTACATACAGGAAAACTTCGGGTAGCACCTAACCTAAAACAATTAATAATGTATCTCCAATATTAACGTCTAACCTTAAACAATGTATAACGCTAATATTAAAATCTAATCTAAAACAATGTACATATTTACAGGTTTGAAGATAATTAATGACTTGCCAATACATGATTAATGAAAAACCTAAACACTTTGTGTTTTTTTCTTGTATGAACGAAACCCCACAAAAAATAGTCGTTTTTTTTCTCCGTTTTTATATAGCACTATGGTACTCGTTGGAAAGATAATAAAACGCTCGTTAATTTGATGTAAATTTTTTCTTTTAAAAATCTTGTATATAAAAGATATTAACGTTTAAAAATTATGAGAGAAAACATGAGAGAAAAATCTTAATTTATTTTTAATTTCTTTTTTTTAAATAACTCAATCCATTTTGTTTTTAATTCCGCTGCAGTGTGGAATAATGTTTGGAATTGGTGTAAACTATATGGATGGGGCCAGGGTCGATTGATGATATGTTGAAGATGCAAATCGTGGCGAACAACTCGATATGGGAAAAGAAAATATTGAGAGGTATTATCATGATTACTTGTTGGACGATTTGGAAGGAACGAAACAAAAAGGTTTTTCACAATTCGACACCTAGAGTGATGGAGATAGTCGCTACTGTGAAGGCTTGTTCATTTTTTTGGTTAAAGTATCGTTCTAGATTTAAGGATGTGAATTGGATTGATTGGGTTAAATACCCTTTGTATATGTTTGTAATTATTTTTGGTGTGGCGGGTCTTGATTAGAGACCTGGTCGTTGTTTTTATGAAAGTTTATGTTTCAAAAAAAAAAAAAAATATGTGATCTACATGGCAATCTCAAAGGAGATAAAGCATGTATGAATGCCATGTAGGACAACCCTTTTCAAATATAGATATAGAAGATAGAAGATATAGATATAGATATAGATATATTGTGGTAATAATAGTTATTTGATGTAAATTTTGTAAAAACAATTGTGAAGGCGGGTCAAGGAACATAAAAGTTAGGGGACTGGGCGCCTACCGATTTGGTCACGGATACCTCACTACCTGTACAGTAACACCGTCGTCACCCGTGTTGGTAGTGGATCCATGAACCAAATCGGATTATAGTTAACGGATGTGAACCCGTAAACTTAATTAAAATATTATATCTTTCTAAGCCACCTTTTTCCCAACTATCATCATCACCACCACTGTTACCGGGCACCGAGCTTCAACCAGATTTTCCGTCATCAAACTGAACTCTGATGGCGGCGTGGTTGTCACACCCCGACAGCGCACAACGGAAAACAAGTCATGAGGTAACGGAAGTTGTTACCACAAAGTTTAGCAACACACATAAAGATACGTACGGACATCTTGGAACCACCCTGTAGTCCAACATATTTAAGTTTCTGGTCTTAAGAAAGTTTAAAAACATGTCATAACCAAGGTGAAGCTAAATTACATAATTCTTGTTTTACAAATTATTTGAATATAAAATATAGTTTCAAAGTTTTATGGTCCTAACATCATATCCACCGTAGTGCATGCTAAACCCACTCTCAAATTCTCTAGGCATCAGTACTTGAAAAACATGTTTAAAAATATCAACAAAATGTTAGCGAGTTCACAGGTTTTTATGGCAACTAAACACATTTCCTTGTTTCAAAGAGCATGATTGAGTACAACTAAAAGAGAACCAAGTAGACTAGCTAGGCCCAACAAGCATGATTTCAACCTAAGACTCTAAATCAAACCACAACTTTGTCTTCCCGAAGTTTGACCCCTAGTCCAAGAGGAACTTTAAGATTATGTTTTCCCATAAGACCCACTCCACTGGTCAAGAAAGGGGCGTCAACCCAATAGATCTACTAACATAAACTACGGCTCTAGTCCAAGAGCTAATGATTATGAAGTGCAGGGAAGTGTCCGTTCGGCGGGACTAACGAGGTATACATGGCATACCTTGTGCACCTGCCCAAGGCCATCAATTGTCCTACAATTCTAGTCTTACTCATCATACAACATGTTAACCCCCCCCCCCCCCCCCCCCCGATTGTAAAAACGTTAAAAAACATTTTAAAAAAAGGGGCTGTGAACTCACCTCAGGCGTAGCAAATCACGCAACCGACTAGTCCAAACCACAATCCTTTACTTATTACACCCTATAATCCACAAGGCTATTTTAGCAACCACTCTAAGTCTAATCAAGTCATTCACCAAACTTCCTCGACTTAGTTTAACCAAAAAGTTTTGAATTTCCATTAACCCTTACCCTATCGACCCATTGGTGATTTCGACAATTGATTCAGTTTTAGTCCTTACACACGTAAATGTCACTTTAAGTCACCTATCCCTTAGGTCCACATTTACGTGTTTACATATATAATCAATCCACGTTAAATACCACATAACTTGACATAATAAACCTATCATAATATAGTCGAATACATACATGTAGCACATAGCCTTATATAGTCACTAAATCAAGATGTTGTTTCACATAAAGCCATTCTTATCGAAGCGTGACCATTCTTAGTAAACACAAATTACACATAGACCTCCTAGGCTTCATGATAACATCCCAAAAAATTATCTTACGTGTCAATCATCACATAATCTATGCTAAATTACTAATGCTAACATACCATCAGAACGCACAATAAGACCTATTCTAGCAATTTTCATATTAAACAAGATCCCAAATTTATCATATCAACTTATGAATATCTTATAAACTTAATTTAAGTTCTAGGACCTGCATATAAACCACAAAACAGGATCAATTTGCTGTTCTAATTCAGCCACAAAAACCTAACCGTTATACGCCTTAAAAATCACATTCCGACGACTTTTATTGCATACTTTTGCACTGTAAACGTCCGTTACTATGGTAAACATATTATGCACCCTAAATAATGACTACTTTTTACACATTTTGACACTAAAACAAGCTATTTTACATCAGACCTGAAAATGACGCGTAAAACTTGTCGAAAACATGCGTTTTTACGCATCTTTTGCAAATATACCTAGGTTTTTACTTTAGGTCTTTTATAAACACTTTATCATACTTTATTTTACATCAAAATAAAGTTATAAAAACATGTTCTAAATCAGTTTTAGAACATCCACTTCAAAAGCTCGTATTTTGGCGTTTTTAGCCAAAAGACACGTTTTGATCGTACATGCAAGGTCTCCTAAGCGTGTAGATCCTATTCAAACTTGTTTTGCACTATTTTAAGCTTATGAAAACCATCAAAACATTATCATGATCAGACCTGTAAATAAGTTATATTATCCAAAACTCATCAACAAACATTGAACATACATGAACATATAACTCAAACAAGCCACATTTCAATAATCCCATCCCTATACCATTTCACTAGACCATCTAAAACATGCAATAATCACTTTACATTAGATTCAAAACCCTTTAGAAAACCCTCTTGCATGGTAACAAAATCAAAGGATCTAAGCATAATAAACAATCATCTAACAAACAAAGTAATCTATCCTACATACCCACTTCAAAACCTTTGATTATTTGGTGAAAAACTTGATTAAAACAGAAAACATAAAGATTTTTATAAAGGTTTTATTCAAGAAACTCACCTTTGTAAAAAACTCCAACCTTGCTTCTTTCTCTAAAATCCCCAATTTTTGGCTTCAACTCACCACAAAAACCGCACCGCCTCCGGTGCCAAGAATTAGAGGAGTGTTGCCTTCAAAATAACAGTTTTAGTGAAGTGATGTGGTAGTGTAGGATTGGTGTAAATCAGTGAAGTTGAAAATGCTTAAGTGCAGCACCCCGCCCCCACCCCTTACGCATCCTTTAATGAAACTCTGGAACGGAGTGTTAGACTGTGTGTTGTGGCCCGCGAGCGAGTAGCCGCGAGCCACAAACCAATCCACATGGCTAGCTTGAACCACAACATCCGTGGGCTAACGATGGCGCGAGTGAGTGGACGCTAGTGTACTCGCGTGTGATAGCAAGGCCAATTCGACCGTTGGCAGCCAACTAGTTGTTGGCCAACGGCGAATAGCTAGTTTTGGCTATTTAAAAAAAACTATTTTTTAATCATTTACACTAAACAGTAAAAAAACAATTCACAAAAATCTTCAAATCAATCAACAAACAATCTTCAATCTTCAAAGAAATGGATCCATCACAATGGGAAGGATGTTATCAACAGGCTATGGAGTTCCTAATGAAGACGAGTTTGGATGAATACCGAACTCGAAGAGAATCTTAGCCAAATGCCACCCACGTCTCTGGATTTTGTAATTACGGATACACAACAACTAGCCCCAGATATGCAGGGCAAAGAAGGGGTAGTGGCAGAGGTGGTCCGGCGGCTAGAGGTGTGTGGCTGAGGTAGGACAGCGGCCGGCACGGGTGGTGGTAGAGGTGGTGAACCCTCGAACAAGATGTAAGACAAAGCGGCAAGTGATGCCTTGGTCAAGAGATGAAAAAATAGCCCTTTGTCGGGCGTGGGTGGAAGTTTCGGAAGATCGAAAATCCAGTATAACTTTTTTTTATGTAAATATATGTTGCAAGTATAATGTTTTTTTAATCTTTGTGTTATTTTTTTTAGCCGGCTATCAATGGGCGTAGGTTTTTTGGAGACGAATCCGAGAAATTTTCTACGCACAAGTGGGGAGTGAAATGCGTTCACCGGATATGATTTCCGGCCGGTGGGCCGAGATTAGAAAATATGTGGGCTTGTTTACAAACATTCATAACATGAACACTAATCGAGTGCGAGTGAGTGGGTCTAGGGTTGCAAACGAACCGAACGAATACGAACAAGGCCTTGTTCGTGTTCGTTTGTTAAGAAAATTATTTGTTCACGAACAATTCATGAACACTTACCGAACAAGATTTTCTGTTCGTGTTTGTTTGTTAATTTTGTTCATGAACGCACACGAACACAAACGAACATTAATGAACACAAAGAAGTGTTCATGAACGGAAACAAACACAAATGGACATATATTAACTTTCGAATAAGATCGAATTCACGTATATTAATAAATTAACTACATCCACCCAAAATATAACCTAGTTGTACAAACATACTTAGTTTTTAACATAATACTGGTAAACATAATAAAGCAGTGTCTAAAACCTAAGCTTGCATCTTAAACTTGAAGTCTTCATTAATTATTTATTTAATAGTTATAGTAAAAGTATGGTTTATTGATCTCATATAGCCATATACTTACCTCACACAAAACTATTTATTTTTTGGGTAAAATAATAAAAATTAAAGAATGTAAAAAACATTATAAAAAATTAAAAACCCTATTTTACTATCGAACACAAACGAACACATTACCGAACGTTCACGAACGAACGCGGCCTCTGTTTAAGTTCGTTCATTTAACTAAACGAACACAAACGAACTTCCCCACGAACGGTTCATGAATTGTTAATTGAAAGTTCAGTTCGTTTGCAGCCCTAAGTGGGTCTAGCGATCTTGATGTCTACAAGTTCACTTGCGACGAGTGGAAAGATGAGGTGTTACGCAAGTACAAGACCAACAAAACGTGGGATGAAGACTACTTATGCAAAATCCTTCATAATTGCTCCAAATGGGTCGATCTAAGTTCTATTGAAGAGATGAGCGAAGGCGGCTCATCAAAGCGGGCCAAAACCTCTTCATCGGGTGGGTATATCTCCTCCACAAGCTCGAATGCTCACGTGGGGATTGACTTTAAACCTGATGAGGGTCTTCCCCCGTCTCCCCTTGGTCGACTAGCTGGAAGGGACAAGGCGAAAGCTAAACAAAATGTTAATGATGCCCATAACGAATTCTCGGGGGAGATTAGCAAAATAAGAACTACAATGGAGATGACGGCAAAAGCTAAAGTTGATAAAATAAGATTGAGAAACATGGATTTTTTAACGAATAACGAGGGACTTTAGCAACCTCCCAATGCCTCGTCGGGTTATACTTCAACGAGAATATGACCTTCTCGTAAAGGAATTCGAAGAAGAGCTAAACGACGAGTAGTAGTTTATTATTTTTTTTATGTTTTTTTATTAATTATGTCTTTGTAATTTTTTTTTATTAATGAATATTTTTATGTTTAGTATTTAATTTGTGTTACAAATTTAAATATTATATAAATTTAAAATAATAAAGTTTAAAAAATAATAATGTTTAAAAAAATGGATAAAGTTGTTGCTCACCTCTAGTCACAACGGATCAGGGGAGTGAGCTGCAGCTTTATCACGCTGCCTTGTCAGCGCTTACGTGGCACAGTATTAGGGATAAAGCCTTGGCTCACCTCTAGCCACAACACATAATCTTAGGGGTGTTTGTTTTTTTCTTAACAAGGCGGCTTAAAAGAATATTTTGAAACTAGAGCTTTAGACCTCCAATTTAATATGGCCCCAAATTTTAAAAGATTATATATATATATATACTAGAAGCAACCCCGTGCTTTGCTGCGGGACACACCGATTTTAAATGTAAATGTAAACGAAATAGTAATAATAACATTAATAATAAAAAGCTAAAACTCAAATGTCGCAAAAATAAAAAATAAAAAAAGAAAAAAAAAAGTCGTAGTTTCCTCAACCCCAATCCGCTAGGTTTGGTTTGGTTTATTTTTTTGCCTATCCTGGTTTCCAGTCTGTGCCGATTTGGCTAAAACCGGTTCTAATCCTTATTAAAAGAACCCGATTCTTGTTTTCAAACCCGGAATGGTTTGAGAAAAAAAGGCGAGTTATCTATATGCTCATTTTAATGTAGTGGACACTTTTCGGACCATTATTTTATTTTGAGTAGTTAAAAAATAAGTTTCTTAACACATTACCTCAATATCCATTTAGTGTCAACAATTACATGTATTCTTAAGCACGGATATTGATAACAAATTGAACCAATATGAATATCTAGAAAGAACTGCGATGGTCATGACTCCTATGAATACTCTAATGACGACGGTAAATAAGAAACAACACGGTGAACAAATTGTGGTGGTTGGCGACAACGACGATAGTGGTGGTTATGGTTTCAGTGGTTGCTAGGGGTGGTGATGGTGTTGTACGAGGGTGACAAACCGACAACGACAGTTGGTGGCCTTGATTGTCATCGGCTTCAAAAAAATACGACAAACACGAGGGAAAGAGGCAATGGATTTAAGGGCTTCAAAGGTTTTGACAAACAAGTTATCTTAATAGGAATTGCCCAAACTGACAGAAAGATAGTAGAAGAAAATGAGATGCCATTTAATTAATTCAATTTCATATTAATATTATGAACTCTAAATTTATATCTTCTTTCATTGTTTTTAATTAAATTTATATGGTAAAGAAATAGAGAAGCATCATGCAAAACTCTTGATCTTCATTATAACTTTTGGTAGTTCTTCTAGTTCTATTAATATTTAATAACAACATTCTATTATTACTATAAAATAAATTGAGTTGTATTAAATTGTGTATTAAGTTTGTCTTGTCAATCTAATGAAATTACATATTTGTCCATGTAATTGAATATGAAATGACGATTTTACCCGTCCAGAATACACTATATAGTAGTATAGATATATATAGGCTAAGTATCCTGTGAAAACCCTCTTGAGTTGTGCAAACCTATGAAAACCATATGTAACAACATTGTTTTTTCTAATTTTTTTTAGAATAGCTTGTATACTTAATTTTATGACTTTCGGCCCAAAAAAATAAAAAAAAACGCCCAATAGATTTTTTTAAAAAAATTACGTAACTCAGATGTTACATATGTAACAATGCTGACGTATGATAAAACCGAGTTTTGTGTAACACGGTGTAACAAAATAATCTACTCAGCGCTTTTTTGATTTTTTTTGCCAAAACTAATAAAATTAAATATAAAAGTTATTTTAAAAAAATCAGGAAAAAAAAACAAGTTTTTACATAGGGTTTTATCGGTTTGCACAACAAGAGGGTTTTTATTTTAGCCAAACCCTATATATATATATATATATATATATACACACGGTGTCTGCTTGTAATTAAAGAATTTCAGCTTAATCTCTATAGCTTGTATGTATTATTTATTGTATCAATCATATAAATAATTCTAATACTTCAATTATTGTAATGTTCACATTTTATGTTTTTTTAGTTTTGCAAAAGGGCTCCCATTTTAGCATTTGCTTTAGGTCTCCACAAAGTTTGAGTCGACCCTGTTTCTAAAAACATCATCCTCGCCTCTTTTGTTTGCACCAAGAAGAGGGTGGGCAGACGTTTATGTCTGCAGCTTGTTTGTTTTTCGAAAGACATATCCCTAAAAAAATGTTTGCGCATCCTTTCTTTGGGGTAGACTTGGATCCACCTCTTCTTAACTATTCTATTTTTTTTTTCATTTGTCAGATATCTCTCAAACCCTAGGCCAACCTTATCTTCCTCCTTCCTCCCCCACCTACTGCCGTCGTCAACCATCCTCCTCCCCGCCGTTCCCACTCCTTCCTCCCGCCGTCACCTCTCCTCTCTCCTTCTACCTCGCAGGTCAGCCAACAGTCCTCCCCTCCCTCGTCCCTACTCCATCCTCTCTCCCTGCTGTCCCCACTCCCTCCTCGCCGTCAGCCCTCCTCTCTCCTTCTCCCTCGCACGTCAGCCTAACATGTTTGTTTTGTTTTTTTAATCTTTTCCTTTGTTCTTGTTGTGTTTTTTTATTTATTTTTTAATCTTATTTCAGTGTTCATGTTTAATCTATTTTTTTATATTTTTATTCTTTTTAATCTTTTTACTTGTTTTTTATGATAGGTTTGACTTGTATTTTTGATGATAGGCTTGATTGTATACTTGTTAGATGATGGGTTTGACTTGTATTTTTTATAAAAAATAAAATAAAATAAATAGTCTTCTTTTTACAGACTGCAGAGGTTTGGTCCACCTCTTCTTTTGTAGATGTGGTGCGCAGACTGCAGACCTTTTTGCCTCAGAAAAAGCATACAACACCCCAGAAACCAAAGCGTTGACTGCCTATAACACGAAAATTGAAAATATAGCTTAGTTAAAGTAGGGTAATTGGGGCACTCACTAGATGGCATCAATGGGTTCAACAGGTTTCACAAGACTGTCGCAAATCTTGTGGGATTGGATAGTGGGATCAACTCATGATTCACGAACCCATTCTAGAATGAATGTTATGTTTGTTTAAGGTTGTATTGGATGGTTTGTGGCATAATATTATTGGATACCGGGTTGAAATGGTAATGGGATCAACAATAGTAAAAAGAAAAGTTATTTAACAACTAAACTTTCAATTATTCTTGAATATTGTAAACTTGTAAAGATATAGTTGTGAGAATTTAGTAAGGGGCATTACTAAGTTTGTTTAGTGATTAGTGATAGTGATGAATACTACTACTTGAGATTAGTGAAATGTAGAAGGTGATCACTTCTTATGAAGAGTGATACATTTAAGGGGTTTGTGTTTTTTACTAGAAGCTATTCATGGCCTCTTATGTCTGCGTCGTGCAGACCACTCGCAGACGTTTTGGTCTGCAGAGTGTTTGTCTTTTTGAAAGACTTTTCACTAAAAAATGTCTACACACACTCTTCTTTTTGCAAACATGGACCAATATCTTCTCCTCTCTTCTAACCTTTTCCAACATCCTGATATACATTCTTCTTTTTCTTCTTCCTTCTCAAACCCTTCCCTCCTTTTTCACTGCTCATCCTCCTCTTATCTCCTCCATTGGTCCTCCTCCTCCCTCCACCCATCCATATCCCGCCGGCGCTCCTCCCTCCTCCCCCTCCCCGTTGCATCCTCCCTCCCCCCTCCCGTCGCCTCTCTCCAAACCCAAGAAAAGGGATAAATATTAAAATAGAGATCGTAATATCTCCGTCTCCTTCCCCTCAACGCCATCGATCTGTTATTCTCTTTCCCACTCAGATCAGCTGCATGAATAATCAGTTTCTTTATAGATATGTTTTGACTTATTGTTCAGGTTTGGGGTTTGGGTACTCAGAGCAACAGTTATTGGACAGAGAGCTCGAAGATGTTATGTTATTTTCCTGTAACCATAAGTGGGTGTAAATAATAGAGTTGTATGTGTTTCGTAGACAAAATAATAGAGTTCTTGGTTTAAAAAAATAAGTTCGCAATGTTATTATTCCTTACATGATAAAAAGGTTCTCCATATTTGTAATATAAGTTAGTGTTTTTAAAATTTTAGTTTATTTCAGTAGTCTATAAAAGTTAAAAAGAAACAGTCTTCTTCTTACAAACTGCAGAGGTGTCCACCTCTTCTCTTGTAGATGTCTGTAGACATTGTTCGTAGACTGCAGGGCTTTTACCTTTAGAAAAACAAACACCACCTTAGAGAAGGTGATTACTTACTTAGAAAGAAAAGAAGTGAAGAGTGATACCTTTAGCGAATGTGATAACTTCCTTACTACGTGAGACGATTATACAACGGGTATCCCTAAAGGATTAAGCGTGATGACTAGTCAAGAACTTCTCGCTCAAGGACAGGAAATAGGAAGTATTAGTTAAAACTTCGTGAAACTCTATAAATTGGTTTTGTCTTTCTTTCCCTTACTTCTTTACTTACTTGCATATGTTGTGATTCTTGTTTAATTGGGTTGTTAACAAGTGAAAATAAGTTTCAAATTAAGCTTTTAAACAAGAAATGTTTAGAAAACCTATTCACGCCCTCTACTTTACTACACACAAGAATAGGGGTTTATCTTTTACTCCCCCCCTTTCTTTTTTTCTCAGTGGTGTACTTTTTACCTATATATATATATATATATATATATATATATATATATATATTGTCACACCCCGCCTAGGCGGATACACGGGAATGCAACGATCGAAAAGTTTTCAAGCACAAGGTTCAAGCAATACACATTTATTCAAAATAGTACCACCATAAAGATGGAATTTGTCATAATCTTATTGAAAATTTAGCATAGTGTAAGAACATGAACATTGTCTTATGGAAATTGAAAACATGATGTTTTGAAGCTGACAAAAGCCATCAAAGTGATACCACGGTATGCATGCTCGAACCCTTCCCTCAATCCTCTATGGCCCTCCATTAGTTACCTGAAACACATGCATAAAGGATTTTGTCAACAATAATGTTGGTGAGTATATGGGTTTTGAATGTACTGTGAAATGATTGTGTCATCCGTGTTTGACCAATCATGAGCTAGCTAAGCAAATGATCACTGTGAGAACCATGAGTCCTGTAACCAAACCTCGTGACTGTGGTGCCTCATGCATTGTACACTAAAGACAATGTATGTATAGTAGAATACTAACACTCTTTTGCATGTGGCCAGTTAGAGCGACTAACCAAGAGTGGGGGTGTCAACCCAATAGATCTATTAAAGTGTTCCATGGCTAAATGTCTAGCTAATGGTTACTGTGAACGATGTACGAGGACTAGTGAGCTCATGAACCAAATGTCTCATGTTCCACATGGTAGTCATGCTAGAATGTACACACACTTGAAATTGACACAAGTATTGATGCATGGATTTCCCCCAAAAATGTAAAATAGCAAAATGGGGCCATAGAAAACTCACCTGTTTGAGTCGTGTGTGGTCTAGTGAGCTAGTAGATGATCACCGTCCTGACAAATGATCCCCTATGTTCATTATGGACACGGTAAGTCATCCGGATGTTGTTTATCATACAAATTGTTTCACCCGACACTTATGGACCATTGTGTTTAATGTGTTTCATTGTTCATGATACTTGTTAATGTTCTATTAAACATATAGTTCCAAAACTTTGTTGTTTCGGTATGTAATGTCCATGGGGAACTATGGGTATTTGGGTCGTATGTTGGCATCAAATCACCATGTGTGGTTGGTTTTCGAGGAAAACACTACTTATCATACGTTTATTTCCTTTCTTAAAACCATTTGTACGATAACGCATGTTTAGAATTTTTTCAAGTTCATTAGAGAGTTAACACATGTTTTCGGCACAACTAAACTTATGTTAGATGATCGTGAATCACGAGTTGTGCTTAATAATAGGCCGATTACTTGTGAGTGATCATGACATTACAACTACTCTAGTGTTACAAAGGTCGATGATTACTTACTAGATGTGTTATCACTATAGTATGGTGGTTAGCTTAGTGTTTTATCATCATGTAAGAAATGTGTGTGACTTTTGTGTGAGTATAGAACCGATGGCTTGCTATTAAGAGTTAGAGGGGTCGAGTGATCATACTAGGTCGATTATAGAATTGTTAAAACAAGATCATATGATCAAATGCTATCATAGGAACAATGTGCCTAAGATTAATGTATCCATGGGCATTGTTTTGTATTCTACTTGTTAGCAAAGAGATGTGTGCCTAGTAATGGTGTTCTAGTGCCGAGTATCGGGTGTAACAAGAGAGTATATCGAATGAAAGTGGATTATAGTGTAATGTTTCTTACCTAGAAGACTTAGAGAGCTGTGGGGTTGCTTCCTTGTTTCTTGATGGCTTCGGCTTGGTGCTCCTAGTCTTGGCCGATGGTTTCTAAGTGAGTAGGAGTGTTTGTGTGTTGAGTGATGGTGCAAGAAATGAAGGTGAGGGTGGGAGGTCTTATATAGACGATATGTGTGGACAAAAGAGGCTAAATGTGGCAAATGAGTTAGCTTAAGATTGATGCAATGTCTAAAGCTTGATCCTATTAGGTGTAAGTCTTATGTAGGCTATGAATCAAACAAAAATGTCATGCTTTTGCTTCTTGTGTGTGCCGATGGATATGACTAAACAATCAAGGGGGTAGGTTGACTTAATCTAGTGGGATTTCTTATCTTGTTTGGGTGCTCATTTTGGTGATTGTTGACAACCAAGCACAAGCTTGTGTCCTTGTTTTCTTTCGGCCGCTAGGTGGGTGTCCAAAAGGGGAATGCTTCCTTTCTTGGGAGGAAGTGTATCATCTTGTTTTAGGTGATAGTTGGTGTAAGAAATGTGTAAGACACTAGCAAGCATGGGCCGACTTTTGAGCATCAACATATAGGTAGGGTTGACTTCACTTTATCATTGTGTCATACTTGGTTTAAGTTGCCATTTTGGTGAAATGGTTGACCTCATAAGCTTCTAGATGTCCCTTATCACTTGTCCTCTAGCCTTGGTGGTGTGCTCTCATTGGATCGGCCAAAAAGGCCTCCTAGAAGTTAGGATGGATGGTGACAATACATGTGTTCCTAGCTTGTCCTATGTTGTTTCTTGTGATGTCTTTTCGGCCGCAATTCCTTGAGAGGTGGAAGAATGTTTGTTTTATACTAAGAGTGGAAAGGTTTAGGACCTTGGGTGGTGTCATGAACTTGTGTTTAACTAGTTGGATATAAGCTTGATAGTGATCTCTTATGGAACGGCTAAGGTGGTTTAGACACCTTAAGTTTAGGATCCACATGGAATAGTGTTGGATTGATAAGATGTTTCCTTGGCTTGTAGGTGATGAATCGGCCGAAATCATGGAATCAAGGAAAGGAATTGTCATTCATGAGTTGTGTAGATATAGAGTTGAGTAGATGTCCATGTGTTTGATCATATATGTGTACATATATGTAGGTAACTAGACAAGGTAGATATGTGGCTAGTTCATGAACAAATAGTTGTCATGTGTGTGTTTGTATGTCGTGTGTGTGTATGTATATACATGTGTTTGTATGGCTCTAAGACAATAATCTTGGTTATGATCCAATACTTAATATGTTATATTAGATGAATCGTCCTATTTATGTTTAATAGTGTTGTGATTGTTCGTTGTATAGCCTCTAGTACACCTTTGATATAGGAATATCATCCGGTCTCATAAGAGTAAGAGTTTGTTAAGTTCCATGCCTCTTGATGACGACATTAACATGTATTTTGCTTCACATGTGTCATGGGTTTGTTGAATGATTTTCCATGATGATCTTTGTGTTCACAATCGTGTGTTAGAGGTGCATTAGCATGTGTTTGAGGGCATAACCTCTTGTAATGCTTGTTTTTGATGGTGTGTCCGGGTGTTGTATGACTAAACAGGTGCATTATGTTGATTTTTCTGTTTAACTCATGCTCTACTAGCCTAGGGGGGGGGGTATAATGTATGCAAATTGTCTAAATATGCACATATAATGATGTCATAACTGAAACATGTACGGACGTTGACCTGTTACGTTGACTGTTGTCACATATATTGAGTGTGCCAGGTTAGTTAGTTTGTCGAGGGTTTTGATTGAAGGCGAGGCGAGGTCTAGGTCGATATGGTTAGGACCGAGGTCGATTTTCGAGCAGGGAGCAGTACCAGGTTAGTTGAAACTTGAATTTGGGCTTCTCTTTGGCGAGCGTGGATTATTAATGCACTTTGGCTAGTTTGTTTTTTTATTACTTGATGAGTTTGATTAGTTTCTTATTTGATTAGTTAATTAAGTTAAATGGTTAATTGATAAGATTTTTGGTTATTGGTATGTGAATTTGGTTAATTATCATGGGAAACTCGAAAACCATTCACTCTTTTTATGTGTAAAATGGTAACTTAAATGATTGAAGATAACTAAACATTTAGAGTTTTTATTGTTTGCCTCGAGCCGAAGCATATAATCGGCACAAAACTTAGCTTAGCAGTAGGATAAAAGTTTCTGGCCCTGTGACTTCCCACTCCCCCACACTATTTAAAAGTTTAAGATCCGTCACTACATTAATGTACTTTTAAAAACGAGAATCAAATCCAATAATCCAATAGTAAACCTGCAAATCATCCTTAAGAGGACTGGGGCGCCACTCGAGTTTGACACGGGTACCCACTACCTCCACGTCAACACCGCCACATGGGACCTGGTAGTGAGTTATGTGTTCTAGGTCACGGTTGAAAAAGGGTGTGCAGAGAATGGAGATAGAGAGAGATGCAGGCAAAGGCAGATGCATTTGAAATGGACGGTGGGCCGGTGCCCACCGTCTGGTCCAGACAAGAACTATATATATGGCTCACATTTGTTTTACTTTTTAGTGCATTAACAATGAGACAGCCCATTTGATGAAGTGCCCACATGCCACAACCCAATACACATATTTGAAGAATTAAAAATATATGGCCCACCCAATCTCAATAGACAATAGTAGGGGTGTTAATCGTGTCGGGTTGATGGGTTGGCGAGTTTATGGGTTGCGGGTTGATGGGTTGAAATGTGCAACCCGAACCCGACCTATATTATTATTCGTGTCAAATGTTTCAACCCTAACCCAACCCACATAAAATTCGGGTCAACCCGAAGACGACCCGTTTAACCCATATTTTTAAATGAGTAATACATGTTCATGAGTTATAAGCGGGTTGTTGGGTTGTAAGCGAGTTATCAATAAAATGTTTAATGGTGAGTATATATGTGTGACAAATAAATAATATAGTGTGCCAAAAATAACACAATTATAACTAACCATGTACATAGAAATGGAAAAAGAAAAACAAAAATATAATATATTTTTTTTCTAAATACTTAAACGGGTTAACGGGTCAACCTATTTTATTTATGTGTCAACCCGAACCCGACCCATTTTTTTAAACGGTCGTGTTAGTTGACCCGAACCCAACCCGTTTTTTTAAACGGGTCGTGTTAGTTGACCCAAATCTATTTTTTTTCGTGTCGGGTTCGGGTCGGTTTTCGGGTCGTGTCAATAATTGCCGCCCCTAGACAATAGGTCATAACGTGAATTAATATTTTTGATAACCCTTAAGTAAAAAAATAAAACCCGATTAAGCAAGGCATGACATAAGAAGAAAAGATAAGCTACACATATCGACAAACAAATGTGGTAGTCGGAAGCGAAGTTTGTGATTAACCAAGGTTTTCTCTAATCTCTTTGAGTTTTGACCTATTTTTTTATATTTTGTGATTGCCTCTTTTTTATATAGGGTTTTTAGAATTTTTAATTTATGTTGACATAAAATTTTAATATATGGTACCCATGTTAAAATTTCGTAATTGAGAAGATGTCGAACCAAATTCAGCGATCAAAGTTGCTTAACATAATTTGGTGATGTCTCCACATAATTTTAAACAAGGTGCCCGGTGTTTTTTTTACTCTTTTATAGACTTATATACTCATATAGACTTATGATAATTTGTTTTGTTAATTTATATATATACTCGCATATATACTTTTTAATCTAAGAAATCTTAAAAAAATTATTATAAAGAAAACAACCATCTTCTAGTGGCATTCCATCTAGTAATAATCGAAGTATCTTATTATAGTTTCTTTGGGTCCCATTTTAATAAACCCGTATTGTACCCCCATATAAAAAATTTCTGTATCCATCACTGGATGTAGGGGTACCCAGATGCTTCACGAGTGGTGGTGTATAGGTAGTTAAGATGACGGACTATGACTTGTGTAATTGAGAAGTATCTGGATGCTTCACGTGTGACGCCACTCCCCTTGTTATACTTTCTTTATTCAAAGATTAATTAATGTATTTTTTAAAAGAAAGTACAGTCTATCACACCCTCCACTCTCTTTAGATTTCACTCTATTAAAGCTTGAACCTTCTCATTTTTTATCTCCCTCTTCTAACAAAAGCCATTCAAACAACAAAGCCAACTCTTGTTTTCACCCCCCCCCCCCCTTTCCCTCTCTCTCACACAAATAACTCATCCTAGAGAGTACAAGCAATCCAATTTTGAATCTTTTTTCTTGTTTTTTCTTTAACCTCATCTTCTAATCAAGAACCTTACTTAAAGATGATCCAGGAACTATTTGGTGCAAGTGCAACTAGCCTTCTAAATCAAGATCAAAACCTTCCCATTTCTACACCCCTTGAATCCTCCTCACCCTCACCCTCTTCTTCCACCACCACCACAACCACCACCACCACTACAACCACCACCACACCACCCACAACCACCACCACCTCCGACCACCAAAAACTAAGATGTCCAAGGTGTGACTCCTCACACACAAAGTTTTGCTACTACAACAACTACAACCTCACTCAACCTCGCCACTTTTGCAAGACTTGTAGACGTTACTGGACCAAAGGTGGGGCCCTCCGTAATGTACCCATCGGTGGTGGCTGCCGGAAAAACAAACAAATCACCATAACTACCGGTGCCGGAAAACTTAAATCAATGGTGTCTTCTGACCTTGGAAAGCCTAGTTTCATGCATGGGTTCGAACTTGATCAACCCAATCACAACCCAAATAATATTATATGGTCTCATCCACCACAAACATCTCACCTTCTTTCTTTATTTAGAGCTACACAAAACCCTAACCCTAATTTCACACCAAACACATTAACCCACACGAAAGATCACAACTTTATGGGTGGATCACACATGGGTAGTCTTGGGTTTGAATCTTTATGTAGTTCTTTGTGGAAAAACAATCAACAAGATCAAGGGATTTTGAGTAGTGGTACACATGAAGGTGTACAAAACCAACGGCTGAGATCATCATCCTCAGCAAACTACTACCATCATGAAGAGACTGGACCTTTGGTCTTGGGTAGTAATGTGGCTAACATGACGTCATCTTCAACAGCTAGTTCAACTATCTTGGATTCTGCTCCGGTTATTGCAGGTGGTGATGTAGGGTTTTGGAACCAAACCATACCTTGGACGACGTCTGATCTAGCTGCTAGTAATGGTGCATATCCTTAAATTAAGAATATTTTGTTTTTGTTTTGTTAATTAGTTAATTTATGTTTAGGAGGTTATGATATAGGTGGGGTTTGTGGTTGACTTCAAATGTTGTGATTTGGGGTGTGGTATAAGAATATGGTTTGTTAATATTATGTATGCGTGGTTTAATTAAAGAGTGTTTTTAGTTATGGAATTTTTTTTTTCATTCATTTATTTAATTATAATTCAGCCATTCTAGTTTGGCTAACTTGGTAAAGACTCTCGAGTCGTGAGTATTTGGGTAAAATTGTTGGTATAGTTTTGAGTAGAGTGACTTTTTTTTAATGGCAAGGAATGATGTGTCAATTACTGTGACATCGGACACTGTGGTCAAAGTTGGCTACTCGACCGTCGCCAGCTTCTTGGCCCTCTCAAATGGGTGAAAACCTGACCGCTACCCATAAAGGCACATCAGTAGAATAATATGTAAAACCCCACCTCTCATCCGAGCTGAGCGACTTTACTTTTAGAAATAAAAAGTTTAATTTAGATTTAAAATTATTTTGTTGCAGATAGTGAGGGGAGTATAATAAAATAATGTAATTTGGAATAAAGGTGTGGGCATGACACACATAGACAAGAGAGCATATCTTCTTGGTTAACTCAAAACATATTTAGGGATGATTTGCCTTTTCTGCTTAGTGGATGGATGTTGGATGAAAAGAGAAGATTCTTGTTAATATGATTTCCAAGATCGATATAGTATTTTAGATTACAATTTTAATCCAGCTAATTCATGATAGTTATAATATTTTAGTAGCTCATATATATAGTCAGATACATACGATTAAAGTTGGTTTAATTTCCATGTTTATTTATTTTTTCGTACAATGAGTTGGAAGGACCTTTTACTTTCTCTTAAAACATAATTTTGTTATATTCACTTGAAGTAGAAAAACTCACTATATATTGTAAAATGAGGAAAATAATTCTCATAAAACTGGAAGGGATCATATGACTGTTGGTCAAGAAACTAGAAAAACGTTTTTAAAATAAAACAAGTTCAACACACACACATGTGTGTGTCAAACAGAAATAGAACGCGACACTACATATAGATATAAAATTATGGGGAAATCATGAAATTTGCCCTTGACATTAGGGTTTTACCAAAATAGCCAGTTCTCATTTTTTAGGAGAGATGCATCACGGTATACTAGATATCTCAGATGTCTCCGTAAGGCTTAAGCAGTGGACTATCAGCTGAGCAACACATGTTTATTTGATTGGTTTTCTTAGGTGGTTGTTGCCTCATTTGCAATTCACAATCCACGTGTTACTACTCCTTTACCTTCTTCTTTTTTAATTCAGAAACCCACCTACATTTACACCTTCTTCTCCAGAATATAGAGAGAAATAAGGAGGGTGTAAACGGTCTCAAGCACTAGCAAAAGACTGCCAATCGCAACGCGAAGCTCCTGACCATCATCTGCACATCCTGTTGGATTCAGGCTAAGATCAAAACACTATACACACAAAACTCACAAACACAAGGACCTTACTGCTTGAAGTTTCTTATTTATGAAGCAATGGGAATACATGTTATCCTATTTATAACAATAAAACATATGCATGAATAAAGGTCCTACTTTCTAGCAACAAACTCCAATGTGCAGCTTGCACTTAACGTCCATTTCTTTCAGTTTTTTCTCCTCCAAACTTGGTCAATCTGTTAACCTGTGACATATTTCATGGGCTGACCCATACCCATTTGACCCATCATGATTTACCTAACATTCACTCCCTTAATCTTGATGATCTTGACCCGTTTCCTCCTTTCTTTCGTGCTCCTCTTGCTCTCCGGTCGATAACATCTGCACGATCACTTGCTATTGTTTCTTCTTTCTCTTTTGCTTGAACCACACAAGTTCCTTGCTGGATTATTGCCTCCACACAGGTTGTTTCTTGCTTCAGTTGTCTCTTGCTTAAATCCCTTGCTACCTTGCATTTTGATTCACCCAGAACCTTGCTTCTTGCTTGCCAGTATGCTATCTTGCCAAACATGATATATATTTCGTAAAACCTTGTGACTTATTTGCTGAACCATGGTACGTACTTTCTTGTATTGAACCATCTCTATTAGTCTTTGGTTGTTTTCTTGCTCAATCGTGTTGGCAGCCTTATATAACTATCAGTCGATACTATTTTGTCACCGATGCAGCCTTGAAACAGCCCGAACATACTGCCACGTATTGGGTCTTACGCCAGCGATTATCTCTACTATTTGGTGTATTCTTATCAATGTCCGCAGACCCAAAACACTTCCCATGCAGGTTCAAACGTTAATCACACATAATACCAAAACCAAATAAAAACTATTGCTTCTTCATGCATCAACAAGTTGTACATTACAACTAAATTTGAATTCCATTTTCCCTTGCCTTCTCGCACAGCCACCAAAACCTTTTGTTGACAACCACATCATTTGATTTTCCTTTTTTCCTTCTTCTGATCACACAGATCTGGTCATACTAGCCTTACTAGAATCACACATCTCCTCAAGTTTGACTTCTCTTTATCTAGACGACACCACACAAGACGTTTTCTTCTTTATCAAAATCTTCGGGCTACCCACACACACTTGCAGGTTTTTTTTTAATCACACAAATCTTATAACTTCGCTACTTCACCGTACCTCCTCTTAATCGAGTCACACAACACCACGAAGGTTTAGATCAGCTCTACACAAAGGGTTTGCACATAGTACCTCCCTCTTGATTTTCTCTACACCACTTAGGTCTCCACTTCACATAGAATTCTGATTCGACCACACCGGCTTCTCGCCACTCGATCACACAGATAGATTCAGATTCGAATCACATAGACCCGATTGCGCTTTTCACCTGAACAAGCTTCACACAAATCGCCTCTTCTTTTTCTCCACCGGCTCACACAGGGTCGTGTGTTCGGTTCACTCCGATCCATTCCCCTATCACGTCTCGATCACATAGAGCAGTCTTCTCTACTTTTCCGGGTTCACTTAGAACGCTTTCAACTCTTGATACCGCCTCAACACGGCTCGCTCAGAACCGCATTCACCTCTCTTCGTCTTCTAGGTTCACACAGAACCTGCTGCTGTCTCGTTCTCTTTATCTTCAGATTACCCGCTACTTTCTTTCACTCTTTTCTCAGCATTGTAGTTTAGAGGGACTGCTACCCTCTTCTCCATACACGACTCTCAAACCGGTATCTCCGTCTTCACCCGCTCTGATACCAATTGTTGGATTCAGGCTAAGATCAAAACACTATACACACAAAACTCACAAACACAAGGACCTTATTGCTTGAAGTTTCTTATTTAGGAAGCAATGAGAATACTAAATAACTACATGATGTTATCCTATTTATAACAACAAAACATATGCATAAATAAAGGTCTTACTTTCTAGCAACAAACTCCAATGTGCGGCTTGCACTTAATGTCCATTTCTTCCAGTTTTTTCTCCTCCAAACTTGGTCAATCTGTTAACATGTGACATATTTCATGGGCCGACCCATACCCGTTTGACCCATTAAGATTTACCTAACACATCCTTTACTTTCTCTGATCCATTATTATTATTCTGCACAGATTTGGTTATCACTATTCATCAATTTTCACAATTAAAATTTTGAAACCATGGAGATTTCAAAAGTAGTTTTTGGGTTTGTGATTGCTCGATTCAATATATGTGACACCCGACATGTTTGGCTTAAACATATTAGTAACATCTAAGTCTACCTTAGCAAGAAACGTTTATAAACAAACTTAACTGGGTTAGTTGAGTCGGCTCAAGTTAGGATTGTCCAGGGTACAATGATCTGGAGGATCATTGGGAGTCGTTTTGGTAATACACTAGTACCGGGTTCCGTTGTTGGTGACATTACATGAACTAATTAAGTATATGTGTAGATTATGGGTCGTGTGGTGGATTATATACATAGATGTGTTTAAATGATGTGTAAATGATTATCTATGCTTAAATATGTTAAATATAGACTAAGGATGCATGCTTATGTGTTAAGATGTGTTAGAATGCGTTAAACACGACAAACTGGAAAACTAGTTAAAAAGGAATCCTGGTTCGACCACTTCGAGTGGTCGAAGGAGAGAAATTGTCTGGTTCGACCCTTTGTAGATGGGCGAACCAGGGAAGTGGAATTGAAGGAATTCCCTTCGACCAGGACAGGGCTCATTCGACCCTGTGTAAGGGTCGAAGGAGACCACCTTCGACCATTGAAATGGTGCGAAGGAGGATTAGTATAAATACCAACCTTTGTCATTTTTCATCATTTCACAAACCCTAACCGTCCCAAAACGCTCTCAAACGATCTTAAACACTAAGGGAGGAGTTTTTGCTCTTCTTTTTCATAATCTAACCTATCTACAACATCTAAACAAGAATCCAAGGTGTGTTCATAATCCTAAACCTTTTAAAAGCATTTTAATTCGTTTTCATCTAACCCTAATTGTCCAGATCTGTTCTAAGGGTGCTTTTATGATTAAAAACCTTTTAAGCATCTTTCTAAATCAAAACATTATCATTTAACATAGGTTTCATGGTGAATAATATATGTAAATTGTATATTATGTGGTGTTGTGTGTTGTTCAATGATTTGCTGCTATATCTATGATAGAAACATGATATAGGATTGTTATTGATGTTGGAATATTGTTGTTTAGGGTTAGGATTGGATATGATGATATTATGGGTATTTGGGGGTTTTATTGGATTTAAACTTGATGCATGATATTTATGATCAATAGAATTGATAAGAAAAGATCGGATAATCGACAAACTGAGTATTTTAAGCTAAGCATGAATCGATTTCAAAAGTTTCCAAATTGGGTAAATTATTCATGCATGAAAGTGATGTTTCCATAATCTTTACCATTTTGGGAAAGGGCTGAAACGGACGTATTATCGGGGGAAATCGGTGGGGTTTTGTAGGGATAAGTTATCCATGCTTGACTGCTGTGTTTGATGATGTTTCGAGTCGTTTTGAATGTGTTTGAAGCGTTTTTAGGAAAATTTACACAACAGGGGCGAACCTGGCCTCCTTCGACCGATCGAAGGTGCGAAGGAGGAAAACCAGGGTCGAACCTGGGTTTTTGTTGGGCGAATGTGGTAAAACGGGCGAAGGAGACATCAAACGGTCGAACGAAATGTAAAACGGGCGAAGGAGACTGAAAAGGTGCGAAGGAGACTGAAAAGGTGCGAAGGAGACTTAAAACTGACTGGTTCGACCGTTCTGATGCAGAAATGAGATTTTTGATACAAACTAAGTGTTTTATGGTTGAACCTTGTGTGTAATCTATGTGTACTTGATTAGTTAAGGTAATGGGTCACCAACGGGATGTCAGGTCGGTCTAGTGTGTCGGTTAAACATTCAAACATGTTTTAAAACATACTTGGTTACGATCTGGACAATCGGGGACTAGATAACCTTATTCTTATTAGTCGGAACACTTATGTGAACATTTTGATAGATCTCCGGTAGAGGGATTATCAAGGGCTAAACATCTTTACTGGTAATTGAAGAACGCTATCTAAGGTGAGTTCACGGCCCCACTTTTACTGCTTTAACTTTTGGGGGAGAAAACATGCGCTAAACTGTTTTGGTAACATATGTCATACTATGGTTTTAACTTTATATTGCTATACGATCTTTTGGAAGTCCCGGGGGAAACCATGAATGTGCGGGGATGCACAACGGGGGAAATGTGGATAGATCTATTGGGCGTGACCTGCCCCACTCGTCGGCTTGGAGGGCCGGGCGGGTGCATATTGTCTCGAACAGGAACATCATCATGCTGAACATACGGGCTGCTTAAACATGCTAAACATTGCTAAACGTGTCTAGTAATGGTTTCCAATCGTAGTAGTAATAAAACATACGCCTAGCTAGCGTACTTGGTAACATTGATATAGTATGGACATGGTAACGTTTTGGTAACCTGTGAACTCACCAGCATTATATGTTGACATCTTTTTGGCATGTTTTTCTCAGGTCGCTAAGGTAGCAATGAATGGAACTAGGCGCACGGGTCTGCATTGGCGTCTAGACATAGTTGCACGTTTTGTAATAAAAGTATTTTGAATAACTTTTGAGATGATAGCATAGTTGATTAAATGCTACTTAAACGCTTCCGCTTATAAAATTAATGGTTATGTCTCTTTACGTTTTTCATATAGAGTTGTTTATTGTGATCGTTGACTTGGATCCTGGTTTGTCATGCGCCTCGCGGTAAAACCCCGCAAGTGGTAATTTGAGGGTGTGACAATATATTTATATATAAAACGCCTCCTAACCATACGACCTATGGTTAGCCGCCCTGTTCAGACCGGGAAGAGAGAGAATAAAGGTGGCGGTAACGCTTAAACAACTTTAGACCAAAGTGGAGGGGGTATGAGAGAAAGACGGAATGATGATTATGAGTGTGGTAGTGAGGTCGTCAAAGCAATCGGGTTGAAAAAAAAAGCCAATCAAATGAGGCCACAATAGTTGGCGTTTGAATCGGACAGAGATGTCGGTGAGAGACATCTCACGTGCAAATGTTTTGGAAACGGACGGAGACGTCTGAAAGTGGAACCTACTTTGTTGTTTTGAAAGGTAGGTGAGAGACATATACGTTATGAAAAAGAAAAAAAGTGAAACAGAAAGACATCTCACGTGCAAATGTTTCGGAATCGGTCGGGGACGCCTGAGTGTATCCCGTGAAGCCTCTTTCCTGAGAGATGGAAGCTGGCTATTTTGTTAAAACCACGAGGTCAAGAGCCAATTTCGTGATTTCCTAAAAATAAATTAGAAAAATCAAACAGCGGTTCGCTATTTAATTATAACTAGCAGGAGCCCGCGCGTTGCAGCGGGACTGCACGTTGTTTGGTTAATCGGCTCGCGGTTTGTTTTCTGCTTGTTTTGAAGCGCCGTCTAAACGGTAAGGAAAGTAAGGTGACAATCTATGCCGGTTGGTTAAAGCACCTAAGTAATAATATGTTACATTCGAGCCCCTATGTGTGTTTACGGTACAAAATTTGTTTATGCGGGCGGGATATTGTATTGTGAGCTCGCACGTTGCATTGGAGTCGACAATTTATAATTTACACCAACGGGTGTTGCCGATCCTCTTTTGGTGAGCGTAACATAAGTGTATTCCTTACTTGTTAAACAATAAAAATCCATTAACTAATTGTCAATGTACAAAAGTTAAACAACAAAAATCACTCTAATTCTAATTCTATCTAATTGAAGTTCACACTCTAGCTATTTTTAGGAGGAGATAAACTCTAGTATCAAAGAAAATGTAATAAAAATCACCTTATGTTTTTTAACATGGTCAGACATCCGGTCAAATCTATGGTCACTGGTTTATCAAAGCGGCTCCTTATATGTTGCAAGTAATTAAGTAAATAATAAAAGCACCATCATCATCGTACATTTCAACGGAAGTTACTAATTCTTAATTTTTAACCAAGTTTGCTAATGTGTATAACTCAAAAACATCACTCCAACCACTACTAACAGACATAATTAACTATTTTTAATCACAAAACATGAGAGAACATGCATTCCAAAGGGGCACCACTTGGAGCAGAAGCTCTAAAAATTCCTTTATTAGTATACAAATCAACTTCAACAGTAGGAATTCCTCTACTATCAAGAATTTTCCTAGCCTTAACTTAGTAATCGCCGAAGGAACATCATCACTTTAGCTATATATATGAATTTAAACAATTCCGTTTAGTTTTAAACATGTTTTATGACGTGTTAAACAAAGATTTCATATTTGATTCCTCTACCTAAGCAAACTCAACTGTTAATCTCCCAATAATATAAAAGGTTGCTAAGACCAATAACTAACAATAACAAAACATCTGATATAAATTAACTAAGAAACTTACAATCAATATTTTGCTCCATATCTTGTCTATTACCTTTTTTGTTTAAAAAAAGTATATGTTATATGTGTTGTAATAAAGAAACAAACCCCTTAACAGAGAAGATTTCATAAAAAACAGTAGCTAAATCAGAGTAAGTACCGCACGATTAGTGTGTTCTTATTGCACTCTAAAAATTTGGTTCATAGGACCTCCAAATTCAACCACCGGATGTGGACACACGAACATCACCTGTGATTCGGCTTGTCTTCTTCTCAACCCCGTCCATATAGAAACCATGATGCTATTGCGAAGAGTATAAAGTAGGATTCAATTGGTAAATGGAAGGGAAAAATAAATTTTGGTTAAACGGATTAGGGATATCGAAAGAAGCACGGTGATTAAAGATGTGATCAGTCGCACCTAATGGTGTTTTAAAGGGTGTGTTGATGGAAAGGAGGTGAGTAGTAGTTTCTGCAATGAAGAGGCACTGGAAAGGAGGTGAACCGACATAGATGTGTGTGCATACATAGTTAATGAGCGTCTTAAAAAATAAAAGAGTAAATTACAAAAATCATCCTTTATGTTTATAGGGGGTTGGAAATCATGTCCTTTAAAAACATAAATTACAAAAAACGTACTTTGTATTTACAAACCCTTACACGTTATGTCCTTTGTCACTAACTTAATTAACTTTTCTTGTTAAATGTCATACCCCGACAGCGCACAGCGGAAAGCAAGTCATGAGGTAACGGAAGTTGTTACCGTAAGGTTTAGCGGATCACATAAAGTTACGTGTGGACATCTTGCTAACACCCTCTAGTGAAACGTTGTTTTACTTTCGTAATAAACGAAGCATTGTTAGAAACAAGAAAACAAGTTTTACCAAGATGAAGCGAAAATATATGTTAATATTGTATTACAAAACACAAATAAAAACAAAGTTTTAGATAAAGTTATCATTATTATTAGGTCCCAACATCATGTCCACCGTAGTGCCCTAGCCAAACCACTCTCATTTAACCTATGCATCAGTACCTGAAAAACATGCTTAAAAACATCAACAATATGTTGGCGAGTTCACAGGTTTAAGAGTAATAGTAAACATTTAGTTTAGTAAAGCATATGATCGAATAGAACTAAAATAAAATCAAGTAGAGTCATGAGGTCTACAAGTATGATGTATCCAAAGGCTTTTAATCAATCCATAACTTTGTTTCCCGAGGTGTCGTTCTTATCCAAGAGGGACTTGCTGATGTTTATGTTCATTTTTCAAGCAGATCCCATGACAAACAATACAATACCTTGATCATGAAAACGGGGGAGTCAACCCAATAGTACTACAACATAAACAACGGCCTTTTCTGAAGGCTAATGATTAAAATGTGCTGGGAGAGAGAGAGTGGCAACCCGTCGGTTGACTCTGGCGTCACATTATTTCTAATGTATCCACCTGGTGCACTAACCTAAGGCCATCAATATTCTATTTTAAAGTCTATCGCATCATATAAGCATGTTAATCCCCCGATTTGTAAAACGTTCAAAAACATTTAAAAAGAAAAGGGGCCGTGAAACTCACCTTAGTGCAATACTTCTAGGAACTTTCCAATCCCGATCACAATCCTTCACCTAAATCACCTCCCATATCGTAGGTCGATTTAGTAACCATACTAAGTCTAATTAAGTTATTCACCAAATATCCCGACTTAGTAAACCAATAAATCTCCAGATTTTAGTTATCCCTTACCCTATTAACCCCATTGGTGACACGTGACGAGAGGTTAAGTCTAACCATTGTATATTTTATCTAACATTTCAAGCTTCATATGTTGTTTTTAACAACTAATCCTCATGATTCTAATATAGCTTCCATTTAAGTCATAAGACAAATATCCAATCCAAGTAACAACCTTATATTTATTATTCAAGTCTTGCTACATTTTGCTAACATTTATGCCTCATAACTATGTTTCGGGCCACTTTCAGGGCATAGTTTCGCACTGTAAGCGCCCCTTATCAAGGTAAATACCTAATATACCTTGATTAGTGCTCAATATACTACATTTTCCATTATATAAACATTTTACATCAGATCTACATGCATGCATTTCTAGTGCTCAAATCTAACGATATTGGGCGTTTTTATGCATCCTAAGCCATTATTCTTAAGTTTTAACCTTAAGTCTTTCATGTTAGACTTATAACACTTTATTTATCATCAAAATAAGTCATAAAAATCTGTTCTAAATCAGTTTAGAAAATCATCCTTTAAAGCTTAGTTTTTGGCACTTTTAAGCCGAAAAATGGGTTCCGATCGTACATGCAATGTTTCCCAATCATGTAGATCCTATCAAAGCTTGTTTTGCACTAGTTTAAGTTCATAAAATCCATTAAAACTTTATTACAATCAGATCTGAGTTTATATTTAAAATCATCCAAACTTATGTCTTATCAAAGTCCATATCAAGTCCATAAGGGTCCATAAGTCATTCTTTCATTTAGTTCATCCAATAACTCATTTATCTAAGTTAGTAATTTCTCAAATGTTTGGTTATTATTCAGATTTCTAATCACCCTTTTAATCCTCTTGCATGTGTCTAAATATGAAGGATCTTAACATTTTAAGCATCAAAACATCAAGATTATTACTATAACACACTCACACACACTAACACACGCACACACACACACACACATACTCACGCATACATATACTACATTCATGTACTTTCTCCTTTTATTTCCCCATTAGTTTTAGATTGAAAAACCTTTGTGTATTTGGTGAATACTTATGTAAAAACTAGAATAAATAATGAAATAGTTTAGTTTTATACTCACCTTACTAACAACTTGGGGTTTTTCCTTCTAAACTTCTATTTCTTGAACCTTTTTAACTCTAGATCACCAAGATTGCTTAGCACTTCATAATATCATGCTTCTTATGATGAATACATGATTGAAAGTGAGAAAAGTGGTGGTGAAGAGGGTATTTCGGTTGGGAGAGGGGAAGAAGAGGGAATATGGATGGTATTGTAGAGAGAGAGAGAGAGTGAGTGAGAGAGTGAAAGGTGGAGTGTTAATGTGGTGTGCTCTTGGGATGGAGCATCCCTTAAATAGGCTAATGATTATGGTTATTAATAATAATAATAATAACAATAATAATAATAATATTACACTTACACATTATTATGTATAAAGAGAGAGAGAGAGAGAGGGCGAGACATGGGGGGGGGGTTGGGTATATTATTATTTTTTTTTATAAAAAACCTTTACATAATATACACAATCCTACCTTTTATAAAACCCATTAACCTCACTTATCTAAGGTTTTCACCCCTTAATCCAATAATAATAATCACACTCATCCATAAAATAACTTAGCATATCGGACCACGTATTACGATTTAACTAGACTTTCTACCATTAGTCGGGTCGTCACCAAGGTCTAATACGGTAATCTATCACTACATGATACGGAATCTCTAAAATCCCCATAATATTTCCAACAATATTAATTTCTAATAACAACTTTCAGTTATTGCCCAAAACAAATATATCACATCACATGCAATCATATTTACAGTTATTATATTTATACGGATAGTACCTGGATTTCTACCGGTTGTCACAGTCTCCCCTTGTTTCAGAAATTTCGTCCTCGAAATTTTCGTTTAGTCACTACTGGTTTCGATTTCGACGGAAACAAGTGCGGGTATTTTAGCTTCATTTGGTCTTCTCTTTCCCATGTGAACTCGGGTCCACGCTTAGAGTTCCATCTAACTTTGACCAGTTTGATGTTACTCCTTCTCAACTTTTGGATTTTCCAATCCGTAACTTCAACAGGTTTTTCAACAAAACGCAACCTGTTATCAACCTTCACTTCCTTCGAAGGAACAACAAAACGCAACATGAACAACATTTAACAAGAAAAGTAAATTGAGTTACTGTCAAAGGACATAACGTGTAAAGATTTGTAAACATAAAGTATGTTTTATATAATTTGTGTTTCTAAAGGATATGGTTTGCAATTCGCTATAAACATAAATGACGACTTTTGTAATTTTGTCAAATTAAAAAAAAAACAATCATCTTAAAAAATCATCAATGATAAATATCAAAAACAAAAACAAAATTAATAAAAAAACAGATTATAAATGAAACTTGAGTTGTATTAAATTCTCGTATTAAATGTGTCTTACCTATATAATAAAATTACATTATTGCCCATATAAATAAATATTAAATGACAATGTTGCCCATCCAGAATACACTATATAGTAGTTGAAGAAACACGAATCCTGGATTACCGAGCAGGCGCTAATCCGAGGAGTGGTTCTACAGTATTTTGTAAAGAGAGTGTGTTTATAAAATACGTGAGGGTCTAAGGACAAGACCAAGGAGTTTAGAAGACTACCGATTAGAAGAACCGAGCCTCTAAAAGTTAGTAAAATAAACAAGGGGTTGAAGAAGGAACGAAGGGGTTCGTATTCTTCTTGAGTGAAACTATATGTGATATTAGATGCCAATAAAAGGAGAAGGAGCTCCTTCTTTTATAGTACCTAGACTTCACACTTTCTGAGCCCATCCTCTACCCTTAATGGGGCCCGACCCAGGTAGAGGTGTCTCCATAATCCGGCCCAAGTCCTTAAGCCCATTTGTTGCAAGTGGGTTTTGATAAAAAGGAGAAAGTAAAATGCTAAGGGGGGATGTTACCGCCCTAACGATTGTACACGTGGCGCCTGCCTATTGGTGGACCGAGGGCGGTGGGTAATCATACTTTTTGTTGGACTTCGAGATAGGTTGAGAAAGTCTACTGTCAGGAAGATGTCTTGGCCAGGAGACCGCCACGTCGTCATCCTTTCTGTGTGTCAGACTGAGAGCAGTCTCTGATGGGCAGCCTGTTGCGTCAAGGATATTTTGTCTGGGGCAGGAGTGAGTCCCAAGGGTGCCCAAGAAGGCATCTTCCAGTTGTGTTGAAGAAGCTTTAGCTAGCTTGTTGAGGAAGCTTTGAATTATATTGCGCCTGGCGTCGGTTGAACGCCAGGTGTATCGCCGACGTAAAACGGGCGGGTAATGCTTAATTCTGGCGTCGGTTGGACGCCAGATGTATCGCCGACGTAGAACGGGCAGGTGGGCGCCAGGCGTTTCGCTGACGTAAAACGGGCAGGTGGACGCCAGACGTTCCGATGACGTAAAACGGGCAGATGGACGCTAAACGATCCGCTGACATAAGACGGGTGGATGGACGCCAGGCGATGCCGGTTCTAGTTGGGCGACGGTATGGTATTTGTAATGCTTTGATACCATATCCCTTCAAATCCCCGCAGTCCAGTGCTTTCATGGACCTTTGGTAGGGGAGTGCTGGACTTGATGTCACAAGTGTACTTTGAGTTACATCCAGTCGTCACTGGGTTTTCATGTAACAAAGTGGACCTGTGTTTTTTGTATGACCTTCGTCAACTGGTGCGCGCAAAGTGATCAAGCTGTGGGCGTATGACGGAATGAGTGTTTGCGGGACCTGTAACTAGGTTCGGTCAGTAGTAAGAGGGCTATTTCTTCCCCTGTTAAAAAAAATGTTCCAAGTTTTTGATCTGGCGCGTAGGCGTGGAGCCTAGATAGGCGTTGGGCCTGTTTGCGAGGTTAGAAGTTCGTGAAAAGAAAATTTTTCAGAATTTTCGTTTTGGCGCGCAGGCGTGGAGCCTAGATAGGCGTCGGGCCTGTTTGCGCGGTTAGAAGTTTGTGAAAATAAAAATTTTCAGTATTTTCGTTCTGCCGTGCAGGCGTGGAGCCTAGATAGGCGTCGGGCCAGTTTGCGCGGTCAGAAGTTGTGAAAAGTGGTTTTTTGTCGCAGTCTGCGCCTGCATTTACTCCGCATTGAATTTTTCTTTTTGCAATTTGTGTGAATTCAAGGCGAGAATGTTTGAAGTTGAAAAGACGTTGCTCATGGTTGGTACACCTGCCTTGGAGATCGTGTCTGATAGTTACTGTGATTGTTGAGTTGCTAGGCCGCCACGTGTCGTGCATCTGATGCATGGGGACAGCTGTTAGTGGTTGGTTTAAACGTGGGCGTACACATGTCGAGCATCGGCATCGTTTGCCAGCTGGGGTAGAACAACCGTCAGGCGAGTGGGCCACGTGCCGCGCATGTGCCGTTTAGTCACGTGAGCTGTCTGACGTGTCTGCCTGCTATTGGACCCTTGCGCGAAAAGCCTGTTCGTGATGATTTCTGTTTCTGCCATTGTATTAAATGCGATGGGTATAAATATGTGCCATCCGCCCCTCTCTTCGTTTCATTCTCTCTTTCCAAAGAATTTTTTTGCAAGTTTTTCTCCAGCGAGTCAATTATCTTTTCCGGACGTCTGTCGAAGAAGTTTTTCCCAAGTTTCTTTCTTTTTTCCTCTGTTGAAGATGTCGTCTGAAGACAAGAAGGCCGAGCTGGCGATAAAGGATGCACAGATTTCTTGGTCCAAAGACAAATTCAGGTCTTTGGTCAAGAAATACAATATCTTACGAGAGTGGGAGCCGGAGTTGCCGGAGAAAGGGCAGACTCCGGTAGACTGCCCGGAGGGGAAGATATGCCTCTACGAGGCGTATTTTCAGAAGGGGTTATTCCAGTTGCCGGTCTCCAAATTTCTTATCACCGTCTTGCAGAAGTACGGGGTGCATATCTCTCAGATGAGCCCCTTTGGGGTGATGAGGGTGATGCATTTTGAAGCCACCTGCCGGTCGTTAAGGAGAGAGCCGGAGTTTGAGCACCTTAATGTGTTCTATAAGATTGAGGTGAAAGAGTCCGGCTGGGTGTCCTTCGTTGAGAGGTCGAAGAATATTAGCTTGATTGTGCCGAAGAGTTCTCCGAAGACTCTTCGTGAGTGGAAGAGGTGTTTTTTCTTTGTGAGGAAAGAAGTCATTCCTGTAGATATGGAGAAGTTGGAGCTTCGCGCTGGACAGAAGGCTCCTTCGTTTGAAGTTCTGAAGGATTTTCAGGAGGAGGCGTGGTTTCAAGAGCTGTGTGCGCATCCTAGTCACCTGGATGATTTGGACAAGTTGGATGAGGGTGTCCTTCGTTTGCTAGGTTTGAGCCGTTTGGGTGTCAGGGAAGATTATGACGTGGCTACTGTGGGTGAAGCTGGGCCACTATCTGTTGAAGGTGAGTATTTTGGCTTTGTTTATGTTTTTTTGTATTTCCTTCATGTTTGACGCCTATGTCTGTTTTGCAGGAGAGTTGCTATTTGATGTTTTTGCCGCACGCGGTACTAAGACTACGTTTGTGGCGGTACCCGAGGGAGGGGTTTCTGAGCTGGAGCTGAAGGTGAAGAATTTCTTGTTCCCCGGGCCGATGGAAGGTGCGCCTTTTAACCTTGAAGTGGGTTTTCTGATCAATCCTGACTCGTTGACCGTGAAAACGGCTGCTGGGATTGATTATGTATTTTTATCCGACGATGAGTCGAGTGGCTCGTCGTCTGGTTTAATTCACCATGCGAGTTGCTCTGCATGTAGCGGTGGAGCCAGTGCGTCTGCGGCCGGGGCGCAAGGTGGTGGAAAGACTGGTGAATCCAGTACTACTAAGGGAGTGACTACTGAGAGTAAGTGTTCTGACCTTCTTTGGGTTTTTTGTACTTTCTTGTGTTGTTTGAGCTTTATTTACTTTGTTTGTAGGTCACAAGCGTAAACAACCGGAGATGGTTAAAGAAAATGTAGCTGAAGGTCCGTCTCCCAAACGGGTAGTAACAGGTGGTGGTGATGTTGATCCTCCGTAGGGTTTGGAGTTTGATCCCCCGCCTGTGCGTGAGCCCTTTTATAAGAAGGCTCTAAAGAAAATGAGCAGTAAGTGGTTTCTTTTCTTTTGTGCACCTTTCTTGTTAATTGAGTGCTTCTGATTGATTTGATCAAGGTTTTAATGTGCCCTTCTTGTTTGTTTATAGGCTCTGTTCCTCCTTCTGTGAAGCAGTTTCAAGAGGAGTGAAAGAAGAAGCTGGAAGAGGAGCAGGCCCGGGCTGAGGTTGCACGTCAATTGGAGTTGACGCGAAAACAGGAGGAAGAGAAGCGCGCTGCTGAGGCCGCTTTGAAGAAGAAGGAAGATGAGCCCCGGGCTCTTCAGATGGAGGTGGAGCGTAAGCGGGCCGAGGATGCGCGTATGGCCGCCTTGGCTGATAAAGAGAAGGAGGAGGAGGAGCAGCACAGGCTGGCTTTGTTGAAGCAGCATGAAGACTTGGTGAAGATGAAGAAGGAGCGGGACCAACGCGGTGAGGTCTCGCGGACTGAGCCCGCCTTTGTTGATTTGGATGAGAGGGACGTACAAGAAACGTCACCTCAAGGGGTCGGGATGGATGATCCCAAACTGAAGAAAGTTGAAGGTGGTGGGGCGTCTTCGACTGCTCCTACCTTTCGGTTGGACGCTCCGATTTATACGCCTGAATGGCGTATAACCGAAAGTTGTCGTTTCCTCAACCCCTTCGTGGCTGAGTAATTCGTTAACTATGCGCTTCCTCCGCCTGAACGCGCTCACCATCGTTCCCAGAACCGGGGTACACTTTTCTCCGAGTTGTGTATGAACCTGACACAATCTTTGGGGAATTTGTACGCCCTTTACTATGCTGAAGGTGAGTTTACTGATGAGCAAGCGGTGGTTGCGGGTGAAGCCGAGCGTCTTTCGCGCGAGAAGGAGGTCTATGAGACCGCGCGGAAGCGACTTCTGGAGCAGGTGCGGAAGCTAGAGTTCGACCTGCGACAGAAAGATGCTGAGGCGGAGGAAAAGCAGAAGACGTGGGCGAACTCCACGGCCACTGTGAACAAGGAGCTGGAGCGCCGCCGTTTGTTGGTGCAAAAGGCCGAGTCTGCGTTGGCCGAGCAGAAGAAGGTTGTTGCTGCTAAAGATAAGGAGTTGGAGGTTTTAACCTCTAAGTATGCTAATGCCACCGGTCAGTTGTCGAAAAAGGATGAAGACGTGGTGAGGGCAACCACCCGTGTGTCTGAGTTAGAGGGGCAGGTCGATGCTCATCTGAAGGAGAAGGAGGCGTGGTAGCTTGAGAAGGCTCTGATGCTTGACGTTCAGAAGTTGTTCTGCGAGAAGTACTTGCGGATCATGTCTGACGGAATATCTACCGTAAGTTGTCCTCTTTATTTTTTGGATTATCCCCCCTCTCTTCTTTGTTATTGATTGATATTTGTGATGCAGGTCTTTGATCGTTGTTGGAATGAGCCTAAGATGGGCGAGCAAGTTGTGGAGGTGGTGGAAGCTGCGCGCACCACGGGTGTGCATAGTGGTTGGCTGGAAGGGTACTTAGCTGCCAAGGATGGCGCGCCGGTTGACGCGCAACCCTTCCAATATGTGAATACGGTACAGCTCCTGATGGATGAACTGGAGAAGCTTGAAAAGATGGAGTTTCCAGTGCTCCAAGTTGTAAGGCAGTGTTTGGTGGATCCTGACCCTATTGGCCGGTTTAGGCATTAGGTTCAGGAGTCTGAGCGTGCTGGGCGCGAGCGCGCGGAGAAGGAGAAAGAGAAGGCTGGCGGTGCGGGTAGTTCGGGGACGGCCCATGAGCCTCCTCAGTAGGTTGTTTTTTGTTGTAGCTTTCTTTTTCGTCTGTAAATCAAACCTTTCACTGAAATGAAATACAGCGCTTTGGTTTTGCTTTTGTCTGTTCTGAATGTTTTCATGCGATAGGTTGCTATATGTATGAAGGGTTGATTAACTTCACAGGTTATAAGTAAACTTAGTGTCCATTGTGTAGAGTAAATTAGCTACACAATTTAGGGCTAAGGGTTTGTCGTTTCTAAGTTTTGAAGGGTAAATTAACTTCATAAGTTAGAAATATGGCAGTGTTTGGCGTCAAGTCTTATGAAGAGTGAATTAGCTTCATAAATTAGAGGCAAAAGCGGTTGTGGACAAAATGTAAGATGGCGGCATGTATTATTCAGAAAATGAGATATTTATAAGTAGCATGGGCGCAACTGTGCTACATTCCATGATCTAGGTATGGGTGTGCCATCAAGTCTTTCGAGCGCGTATGCCCCTTTTCCTAATACTTGTTGAATCGTGTATGGCCCTTCCCAATTTGGCGCAAGCTTTCCGGGGCGTTCAGAGTGAGACGCGTAGTTGTCCCTTAGGACATAATCTCCAATGTCAAATGCGCAGGCTTTAACTTTGGAGTTATAATAGCGCTCCAATTGTTTTTTGTAGTTTGCCTCGCGTATAGCGACGATCTCGCGCCTTTCGTCCAAGAGGTCCAGGTTGAGGCGCAGTTCTCTGTCATTGTCTGTTTGCGCGGTGTTGAGGACCCTTGGCGATGGGAATGATATTTCAGCGGGTATTACGGCTTCAGAGCCATATGTTAGGCTAAAGGGGGTTTCGCCTGTGCTGGTCTTTGTGAAAGTGCGATGTGCCCATAAGACGTGTGGGAGTTCGTCGACCCAACCCGTTCGTTTGGATCCTAGGCGTGTTTTTATGCCTTCGACTAGTGACTTGTTGATACGTTCCACTTGACCGTTGCCTTGGGGGTGGGCGACTGATGTTAAGATCTGGCTTACGCCCAACTGTGTTAACCAGGCTTGAATTTTTTTGTCTGCGAACTGCGTTCCATTATCTGTGACGATTTCCATGGGTAGGCCGAAACGGCAGATGATAAATTCCCAGATGAATTTTTTGATGTGCTCGGCGTTGATTGATGCTTGCGGCTTGGCCTCTACCCATTTTGTAAAATAGTCGACGACGACGATAAGGTATTGTATCTTTCCAGGGGTCATTGGGAATGGGCCGACTAGATCGATGGCCCAAATCTGGAATGGCCAAGCGGCAGTGACGGGGACCAGATCGTTCTTTGGGCGCAGGGTATTTGGTGCGTGTTGCTGGCAGTTGAAGCAGGTGCGTAAGATCTTGACAGCATCCTGATGCATCCCGGGCCAGTAGTATCCGGTATTCATGATTTTGGCGACGACCATTCTTGGGCCTGCGTGGATGCCGCATATGCCTTCGTGGATTTCCTTTATGAGGGAAGTGGCCGTCGCGGTATCCACGCATCTTAAGAGAGGGCCGAGATAAGAGCGTCGGTATAGAACACCGTTCATGAGTTGGTAGTGCTCGGATTTGTATTGGAGTTTTCGGGCCTCTTCTTTTTGGGGCGATAGAGTGCCCTTTGCCAGATATGCTTGGATCGGGGTCATCCATGACCCGGCGCCTGTCTGTGTTATATTAACCTGTCTAAGTGGTACTGAAGGTTGAGCTAGAGTTTCAATGCGTACCTCTTTGGCCATATGCGGCCAAGCAGTGGAGGCCATTTTGCTGAGTGTGTCAGCTTCCTTGTTGCCACTTCGGTTGATGTGGACGATTGTGCAGGTTGTAAATTTTTTGGTGAGGAGCTTGGCCTGGTCGACGTATTGGGCCATGACCGGGTCTTTGGCGTCGTATACGCCATTCATGTGACCTGCTATGAGCATGGAGTCGACATGGGCGTTAAGGTTTCTTGCGCCCATTTTGTCGGCCAGGCGTCGTCCTGCCAGGAATGCCTCGTACTCTGCTTCGTTGTTTGTGCTTGGAAATTCGAGTCGGATGGCATACGTGAATTCTGTTTTGTCAGGGCTGACGAGGCGTAAGCCTGCGCCGGCGCCCTGGTCGTTGGAGGCTCCGTCCGTGTATAATAACCATGTTACGCGGGAGTCTGGGACGGGTTTCGGGTCATGTTCGTCTTTGTAGTCTTGCATTTTATCCGCTGGAATTTCTGCGATGAAGTCTGCGAGAACCTGTCCTTTGATCGCGGGCCTGGGTTTGTAAATGATGGTGTGTGCGCCTAGCTCGATTGCCCATTTTGCTAGGCGGCCTGAGAGTTCTGGTTTGGAGAGCACGGTATTGATTCTGTAATCTGTTAGGACATTGATTGGATGTCCTTGAAAGTATCATCGTAATCGTCGTGACGCGTGTACGAGCGCAAGAACGAGTTTTTCCATCGTTGAGTATCTAGTTTCTGCGTCTGCAAGGGTGCGACTAATGTAGTAGATCGGTGTTTGGACTTTGTTGCGTTCTACCAGAAGTACTGCACCTATCGCCGTTTCGGATGCGGATAGGTACAGTGTAAGTGGTTCTTCTGGTAGGGGCGCTGTTAGAGTTGGTAAGTAGGTCAAACACCGCTTCATTTCACGAAAAGCCACTTCCGCTTCTGGGGTCAGCGGAATTGTGTCTTTTTCAGTACATTTCTTAGGGTATGAACAAAAGGAAAAGACTTGTACGCGTAGTTTGATAGGAATCGGTTAAGAGCAACAAGGCGTCCCATCAGCGTCTATACGTCCTTTATTGAGTTTGGTGATGGCATGCGTTGGATAGCTTGGATTTTCTCCGGGTTTGGTTTGAAACCGCCGTTAGTGACGATGACGCCTAAAAATTTCCCTTCTTCGGCTCCGAAAGAGCACTTTCCCGGGTTGAGTTTCATCTTGATGTCGCGCAACTGTTCGAAGGTGCGCTGAATATCCAGTAGCATGGTGTCTTCTTAGGTGCTTTTTATTACCAAGTCATCGACGTAAACTTCAAGATTGACGCCGATTTGGTTGATGAAGGCATGGTCCATGAGGCGTTGGTAGGTTGCGCCAACATTCTTGAGTCCGAAGGGCATTTTGGTGTAGCAGTATACCCCTCTATCTATTCTGAAGGCGGTTCGGTCTTCGTCTTCATAGGCCATCTGTATTTGATGATATCCTCGATATGCGTCGAGGAAGCATTTGTATTTAAAAGGCGCTAGAGAGTCTACCTTCAGATCGATCTCTGGTAGGGGGTAGTGATCTTTGGGACATGCTTTGTTGAGGTCTTTGTAGTCGACGCACATGCGCCAAGACCCGTTCTTCTTGAGGACCATGACGGGGTTAGCCACCCAGGTTTGGTGGTTGCATTTTCTTATGATGTCTGCCTTGAGTAGGTCATCGACTTGTTCGTTCATGGCTTTGACCCTGTCAGGGCCCAGTGGACGTTTTTTCTGGGCTACCGGGCGCGCATCCTTGTAGGTGTTGAGGCGGTGCTCGACTATGTGTCTTGGGACGCCGACCATGTCTGATTACTGTCAGGCGAAGATGTCTTTGTTTAACAACAACATTTGTTTTAGGTGTATTCTCACTTGGGGGGACAGAGTCGGCCCCAAGGTAATGGTTTGTTCGGGGAAGGCCGGGTTGAGAACTTATTCTTCTTCTTTTAGTGATGGTGGTGCTGGTGGCGCAGTGTCTTCCACCGGCTAAGTTGTCATGAGGCATTCTTGGTTGCCTCGGATGTATGCGATCCCCGTGGGTTTTGGAAAACCCATGGTTTGGTGAGGGGTTGATGCGGTGGAATTGAAGTTTGCCAGACCTTGTCTGCCCAGCAGTATGTCGTGTGAGGAGTTGGCTGGAATGAAGTAAAAGGTGCAAATTTCTAAGCGGGTGTGTGTCCCATCATCAAGTGTGACTGTAAAGTCGAACTTACCGATGGGGTGGATTACTTCGTTGAAGAAACCTGCGATGGGTGCATCTGGTTGCAGGCGTGTTTTGTGTAACACCCCAACCGATGGCGGAAACATCGAGGTGCCACGTATGAATGATTGTTCAATAGCTCATGGTAGTACACAAGTTTAAATAATCCTTTAATTCATTACAATATTGAATTACATTAAAGTCTACATCAAATAATCAAACAAAGCTTCAAATATCTCCTCATGCTAGCTCTAGACTTCAAGCATCAGTATTTCCTGTTGAGTTTGGAAAAATGGGGGGGTCAACTAGAAGTTGGTGAGAATACATAAGCCATGTCAAGCAATTAAGTTTAAGAATAAAAGTTTAGCAATTCATATGTCTATCGTAAGTTTAAGTCTACATGAATAAACATAATATGTTGAATCGACATAATCAAACCTCTGACTAGTTTAGGTCCATCCCGTCATCCACGGTTCACCTTAATAATATGTTGGAACGATAACAATCACCCACACTACTTATGTAGGAGGTACACGTATCCGGGTGGGATTGTCAATCCAATAGATCTATTATTGAGTATCGCCGGCTTGGCCATAGCTAATGATTATGTAATGTTGAAACTCGTTGAAACTCGTTGAAACTGTTGTTGTTGTCTAATTCATGAGGCATTAAAGTTTACAACTAGACATGCATGTAGAATTGCTTAAGTAAAATGTTGCAAGTATGAAGAATTGCATAAACATGGTTACGTAAACTCACCTTAGCAAAGTATTAAGTCTCGAGAAATAGAATATGTGTAGCCCCAAAGTTGCCAATTACAAGAGCTTATAATCAAAGCCTCAATTGTAGAAGTAATAGACTATAGAAGAAAGGTATGAGGGAAAGTTTAATCGGATTGAAACAATCGATTTAGAGGTGCAAAGTATAATAGGTCATAGGTGGGTTTTTATACTAGTTTTGGATTCAATTAGTCATTAAAATTGGTCAACACCATAAAGTAAGGTTTTTATGATGAATTGACTATTTGACTAAGACTTTGACTGTTTGACTAAGACTTTGACTAGGACTTTGACTATTTGACTCAAGGCTTTATTTAAATAAAAAAAAAATCTTGTATGTGAAAAAAAAAGAATTTAGAATCATATTATTATTATTATTATTTATATACATTTATGTATGTATATAAGTTGTGAGTTAGGATAAATAAAGACTTAGGCACATTTGTATAATATTAATGATAAAGGTGTAATAAAAATATATATATATATATATAAGGGCTTTTTATGTATTAAAATTTTGGGGAAAATTTTGCGATGTTACAGTCTCCCCTACTTTTGGAAACTTCGTCCCGAAGTTTATTGAAAACACAGGGTTGAAGGTGATTGGGTAGAAATTAGGACAAGGGTGGTTTGGGAAGTTTCGAGTTAAGGCATGACATAAATTTATAGGTAACAGAATAAACTGTTTCGAATAATTTGGGTAAGAGTTTTGATATGTGTGAGTTTTAAGGGTTGGATTAGGTTCATCTGAAATAGCAAGGAAAATAAGAATCTTAAGTTTTAGGAGTCCTAAAAGGAATGAGCTGATGGACTATTGAAAGACTAAATGAACTACCAGATAACTAAGGTTTATAATTGGTCAACTACCGAAAACCTTGATAGAATTTCACACTACCTTAACGTACCTGTAAATTCATGATTACGTTCCGGACCGCAATCACCAATTTACCTTACATTAGGGTTTTGTGTCCTTCTATAACTCTAGACACACATGTAAAATAATATGATTAACCATGTATCCAAAAATGAGTCCAACTGTTGAGCAGGAAAAAGACTTCTACCAGTCAGTGAGTAGGAACCTCTACCGATTGTTGAGCAGGTATGATAGCCTCTACCAGTCGTTGAGCAGGTTGTAGGGCCTCTACCGACTGTTGAGCAGGCATGATGACCTCTACCAATCGTTGAGTAGGTTATTTTGTACTCTACTAACTGTTGAGCAAGTACTTCATCCTCTATCAGTTGTTTGATTAAGTGTACCAATTATTACACACATGAATTGCAAATTGATAATATGTACATATAAGCAATCAAGTATCAAGTATAGCATGCGAGTTGTAATAGCGTTGTCCTAGACAAGGTTAATGACTCTAGGTGTGTCTATAGCAAATAGTTTATATTCCATGATTTCTAGTATCAAATGTTTAAATATGGTAGATAATCGAATCCTCATGTATAACTAAGGATTAAGTTTGATGCAACACACAACCAAGTTTCAATAGTTTGGTTATCATGGGTAACTAGCTCATGTGTGAGAAGGTGAAGGATATGAATTTAGTTCTTGAGAGGATGATGAAAAATTCTTGAAGCAGAATCAAAGTTGTGAGAGATAGTGAATGTGAAGATAGTTGATAAAGAGTTTATTTTATAGTATGGAGATTATATGATTTGAGTAGGGTGTTGAATATTTAAAAAGTGGCTAAGATGGTAAGGTGAAGTGTGATTGTGAAATCCATGGATGGTTATGAAATGAGATTGATTTAAGCTGTAAAATTTTGAGATTTTTGAGCTTAGTTTAAGGAAGGTGAGTGTAATCATTTATTCATTAATTAAAACGAATAAACGAAAACGTTGACTTATCAAAACTTCTAGATTCTAATAACATAGTGAAGACATGCTTTAGCCTATAAGTGAACACTCATCCCGAGAATTCCCAGGTAGGCATCCGGGTCCCTCGTCTGATTGGGATATATGCGCAATGCCAGTCCTAGACAGAAAACTCAGAATACAGGCGTTCACCCTTCCAGATTGCACGTGTTCGTTATTAAAATCTAGAACTTCGACGAGATCTCAAGGTGGTTCAGGCTAAACCTGAGGATTGTCCTATTAGTCTAAGAGTAGATCTTGTGATGGAGAGCAATCTTCTTGTAGGGGTTGAAGTAGGGATAAGAAGTAGGAGTGAGATAGAGAATAGCAAGTAAAAGTTGCAAGTAAAAGGAGCAAGTACTGATTAAAATCATATGGTTATAGACTAGATTATTTTTTTTTCTAATAACCTAATTCCCTATAACCATGGCTTTGATACCAATCTGTAACACCCCAACCGATGGCGGAAACATCGAGGTGCCACGTATGAATGATTGTTCAGTAGCTCATGGTAGTACACAAGTTTAAATAATCCTTTAATTCATTACAATATTGAATTACATTAAAGTCTACATCAAATAATCAAACAAAGCTTCAAATATCTCCTCATGCTAGCTCTAGACTTCAAGCATCAGTATTTCCCGTTGAGTTTGGAAAAATGGGGGGGTCAACTAGAAGTTGGTGAGAATACATAAGCCATGTCAAGCAATTAAGTTTAAGAATAAAAGTTTAGCAATTCATATGTCTATCGTAAGTTTAAGTCTACATGAATAAACATAATATGTTGAATCGACATAATCAAACCTCTGACTAGTTTAGGTCCATCCCGTCATCCACGGTTCACCTTAATAATATGTTGGAACGATAACAATCACCCACACTACTTATGTAGGAGGTACACGTATCCGGGTGGGATTGTCAATCCAATAGATCTATTATTGAGTATCGCCGGCTTGGCCATAGCTAATGATTATGTAATGTTGAAACTCGTTGAAACTCGTTGAAAGTGTTGTTGTTGTCTAATTCATGAGGCATTAAAGTTTACAACTAGACATGCATGTAGAATTGCTTAAGTAAAATGTTGCAAGTATGAAGAATTGCATAAACATGGTTACGTAAACTCACCTTAGCAAAGTATTAAGTCTCGAGAAATAGAATATGTGTAGCCCCAAAGTTGCCAATTACAAGAGCTTATAATCAAAGCCTCAATTGTAGAAGTAATAGACTATAGAAGAAAGGTATGAGGGAAAGTTTAATCGGATTGAAACAATCGATTTAGAGGTGCAAAGTATAATAGGTCATAGGTGGGTTTTTATACTAGTTTTGGATTCAATTAGTCATTAAAATTGGTCAACACCATAAAGTAAGGTTTTTATGATGAATTGACTATTTGACTAAGACTTTGACTGTTTGACTAAGACTTTGACTAGGACTTTGACTATTTGACTCAAGGCTTTATTTAAATAAAAAAAAAATCTTGTATGTGAAAAAAAAAAAGAATTTAGAATCATATTATTATTATTATTATTATTATTATTATTATTTATATACATTTATGTATGTATATAAGTTGTGAGTTAGGATAAATAAAGACTTAGGCACATTTGTATAATATTAATGATAAATGTGTAATAAAAAAAAAATATATATATATAAGGGCTTTTTATGTATTAAAATTTTGGGGAAAATTTTGCGATGTTACATTTTGTCTTCATCATCGAGTTGGTCAAAACACTGTTGGTATATGATGTCGAAACTACTTCCGCCGTCGCACATCATCTTGTAAGTTCGGTAATGTCTGAACAGTGCTGTGATGGTGAGTGGGGTTGTTGACTTTGCGCCCCCTGGTATTATTGGGAGGATGACTTGGACCTCCCTCCAATTTCCGACTGTCGCGGTTTGTGGTTGTTGCGACGTGTTCGCAGTGTGAGAGAGGTTTGTTTTCCGCTTGGTGTTGTGCGTCATATTGCACTGTCGATTGTATGCGCCGCAGATGTGGTGTGTTTTGATGTCTTTGATGGCCTTGGCGGGTTCGTCTTGCCGGCGTCCGCCGGCGTGGACATTCTTGGCCAGGTTGGCCAACTTCCCGGAGCGTAAGGCCGCCTCGATCTCCATCTTGAAGTTGTAGCAGTTATCGGTGTCGTGACCCACGTCTTTGTGGAAATCACAGATGCTGGTGGTGTCAACGTTTTTTCGTTTTGTGCCCATGGGTTTTGTGATCTTGAAAGTTACCTCTCCAATTGAGAGGACTTGTGACAGCACCTGGGATGGTGTTTTCGTCAGGGGGTCCAGTCTTGATTCCGGCGGCCGCTGTTGCGCTGGTCGCGCGTTTGTTTGTTGCCGATTATGTTTCGAGCGTCGCCAGAGGTTGAGTATCGCCCTTCGTCAGTGGAACCTGAAATGCGGTTCCAGACAAACGCTCGGTTGTTGCCGCGGCTGCGGCTGTTGCTGGAGCTCCCTTGTTGGTTTTGGCGCATCGTTTTTTGGTTGCCCGCATATAGCTTGGAAATGCGGACAACTTCTTCCCAGGAAGGAGGTCCGAGTTGCCTCGTCCCTCGTTCCTAACTGGAGTGCTTCTTTATTGAACCGCACGATGAAGTCCTTGAGCGGTTCGGTGTCTCTCCGTTTACACAGAGATATCTGGCTTTTGTCGCGCTTGTGGCGACGCTGCTGGCTGAAATGAAGCGAAAATTTGTCGATCAACTGTCCATAGCTGTCGATGCTTCCGATGGGGAGGTTATCAAACCAGACCCTGGCGGCTCCAGTAAGTGTCTGGGAAAACATGTGGCACCAGACGGGTAGGGTCCATCCGATGACGGCCCCGGCTTGATTAAAGATGTCGAGGTGGTCGTCAGGGTCGGTAAGACCGTCATATATTCTGACGTTGGTCGGAAGGCGTTGTCGTGGCGGGATTGGTGCTTAAGATATGCGGCGGGTAAATTTGGACTTGTCTGCGAAGGCCGTTGGCCTGTAGGGGAGTGACAAGTTTGTGGTGGCGTCGTCGTTGTATCTATTTAATCGTTCCCGCCTGTAGTATGGGCTATGTCGGTAGTCCCTGGAGGCATCATCCTCCCATGAACTATCGTCATAGTCCTCGTTGTCAAACTGGTTGTGCTCTGCAAGGGCCTGGTCCGCAGGGGGTTGTCTGGAGGAGGAACCCATGATAGCCTTTTTGGTGTGTCGGCGGCGTTCCAGTTGTGCGTCCAAAATTTGTTTCCGGCGTTCGTACCAGTCATTATTCAGGGCGTCGATCTCCTCCTCGGTTTGAGGGGCTGGATCGGTGAGCTGGAGTTCTAGGTTTCTAGGGGTAACGACGGGGTGTTGCTGGTTGTTGTCGTGGTCCCCCGATGTTCGGTGAGATATTGGGTGACGTCGGTGATGTCTTGAGCCTTCCCATAAGGCCTCCCATTCAACGACTCAGGTAGTCACACAAATGGGTGCAATGCGTAAGCTTTCGATCTCATCTTGATTAGTCAGTTACTAACGCACTGACCTGGCAGCTCATATTACTATGGTGTCTCTAACAGTGTCTGTCAAGGACAGGGGATTTTGCTCTAGCGCGAGCAATGCTACTGAAAAATAACTGGGAACACCTGTATTGACCCAAGGTCGAAAGGGTTCCACTATCCCAAGAGTCTACGTAACGACACCAAGACAAGATAAACCTACCATTAGCAGGATAACATCAATCGAAGGGCTGAGTTGATCGAAGATCTCATCATGGTAGGGTAGCACCCTTATAGAGTAGACAATGCTACATGCCCTTCTAGATTCAGGGTTTCATAAGACCTCCGAATCACGTACGGGGACTCCACCAATGCACTCGCCGTGGGTGGGTCCACACTGTTATTCCCGCAGTCATCGGCATGACGCGTTGGCGGGTATGATGTCTAACGAATCCACTGGGATGAGCAATAATAAATTGAGCCTTTCAACTCTTACTAGCCCAAAGGTATGGGTCATAATATCGCTCACATTTACTCGATACCTTCAAGTTCGAGATGTATTCGAAATCCCTTTATCGCAAAGACGAGCCTCACCCCGTCATGTCTGGATCATGGGATTTCCTTCCGACATGATTCGAGAGTGGTTAGTCGACCAAAATGCACGTAAAAGGTTAAGGCTGGACATGGCGTCACTGATGCCTTAGATCTTGAAGAGGTAATGCTCACGAAACGCGCGAGCATATAAAGAGGTCGACACATGATTCGGTCAATTACCCAAACTACGAGATTCGAGCTTTAGAGGGATACATGTGCTAACACTAGGACTAGAGTGTCTTGGTATGACTACTGGAAAGTCCGTTAGACACCCGAATTCCCACATTATCGATGGTATCACTACACAACCATTCAGCAACATAACAACGGTTACGTGGGTTTGGGGTAATGTCTGTATTCCAAGGGAACCAAGAGTGAATCAAACGACAAGTTATTACATCATCAAGTCAATCCAACAATTGTAGCAATACGTTTACGGTGCAATACGACAGTACGGACAACGCGACAATGATCGCAACACGTCCGCGAAACACATCAACAACGGAACACCGCACAGGAACAACACGACGACAAAGAAGCATGACAACCAGGTAGTACCACAACATGAACCGCATGACACAGAGAAACACGACAACAAGGCTACACCACTACAGGAGCAGCACAACAACAGGAATGCACCGTCGTCAATGCAGCGCAACCACATGGATACGCAGTCGGTAAAACTGTGCAACTACAAGAATGCACAATCGCTAGGGGTAACGCCACAACATGAACTCAAGACAGCAGGATGACACACAACCTAGCGAGTCCACTATACCTAACTACGAGAAGCTCTATTACGGTGAGCACGCACCCCGGTGCGTTTCAGCTCACTTATGGTGATAGAATCCTTATTCATATCCTCAACCACAAACCTATACTCCATAGGCTCATTAGTAGGAACGATTGGATCACCAAAGGCATCCGCCATCACAACGGAAATGGGAACAATGGGTTCCACCTAATTTAGTAGACTTATTAGGCCGATATCGTTCCTAGGGAGATTGACTGTATACTCGATATAAGTCACTCGAATAATAGCAACTGTAGCATTGACAGACTCAACCATGCCTGAGAACCATCGCCAACATTAGTCTTGGCAGGAGCCAGGGAATGATAACGAGCGGTTCAACGAAAACCTCGAAGAAAATGGAGTTAACAGCAACGAACTCCATCGTGACACGAGCATGGTCATAGCGGCTTGGCAAGGGTCTTATAGACGTCTATGTCAATGACAGTGATCTTGGTAGGAGCCTTCGAAACAACAGCAACATCAAACTTGACAAGAGCCATAGCAACATCCTCAACACACTCAGTATGAGTTACACTCTCAGCAACGACGACATGATTCGCTTGGGCCATAGGACAATGATAGCAGCAACAACAGCAGGCTCAGCAGAAACCTTAGACCCGTCGTAGCTATTAGATGTGTGGTAAATAGTATCCATAGGCCCTAGGAACCAAGCTACATCTTCTCCAGTATCAAAAATATCGGTCACAACGAGAATAGTAGAGGTAGGAGGATCATGATTTATCGAGACACCACGATAAAATAAAAACGATACAGACTCTGGCAATTCAGCCGAGTCATCCTTCCCATTAGGGTCCTCTTGCATGTTATTTTGGCCCTAGCACCGATAGTCATCAACTGAAATGCCTCTCCGCCACCTAAGCAAGGCCAGCGAACTTTCTTCCTGATAGGCCACGCAGTGAGAGTATCGGAGTACGACAAGAGATTAGACAAGTCACATTGTCCATGACGAATGGATCTCGCAACCTTAGTTTATTAAACACCGTGACAAAAGGACGCAACGTCTCAATACCTATGGGGATTGATGGAAACACTTCGCATCATTTGCCACCCCAAATAGACAACCAGTCTCGTCGTCCTGACGAGGGTAGCGGACGTTCAACATTGCAACATGAGCAATGGATTTGCCGTCCCATGGGTAAGTTTAGTTGACAGAATAACGTGACCACTTCCAGTAGTCCGTTATTTGATTTTTCGAGGGGGATTTCAATGTCAGCCAAAGCGTTCTGTGACATTTGAAAATTACGGATCACACGCTTTACGATTTCGGCTCCCGAAATGTGGTTTCACTCCCCGAGTATTATGATGGATTCAGAAGCAAAACGCACGTCGTGATCCTATATTCAATATATATGTATGTCTCCATATATATTAACTGACTTGGATAAAATTATCTCCGACTCGACTCACTTTACCATATAACTACTTTCCCATTAAGTAGTCATACTAGGATCTTGTCAGTCGAGATTTCATTTTTCCCGTAATCGACTCGACTCACCTTTCCATATATTTATTTTCCCATTAAATAAATATACTATGATCTTGTCGATTCGATATTACATTTTTCAACCATCAACTCGACTCACCTTACCGTATAATTATTTTCCCATTAAATAATTATACTAGGATCTTGTCGATTTGACATTTCGTTTTACCACCATCGACTCGACTCACTTTACCGTATAATTATTTTCCCATTAAATAATTATACTAGGATCTTGTCGATTCGACACTACATTTTACAACCATCGACTCGACTCACTTTACCGTATAATTATTTTCCCATTAAATAATTATACTAGGATCTTGTCGATTCGACACTACATTTTACAACCATCGACTCGACTCACTTTACCGTATAATTATTTTCCCATTAAATAATTATACTAGGGTCTTGTCGATTCGACATTGTATTTTACGACCATCGACTCACTTTACCGTATAATTATTTTCCCATTAAATAATTATACTAGGGTCTTGTCGATTCGACATTTCGTTTTCAACACCCGACTCGGCTCACTTTACCATATATTTATTTTCCCATTAAATAAATATACTAGGATCTTGCCGATCGATATTTCGTTTTCAACACCCGACTCGGCTCACTTTACCATATATTTATTTTCCCATTAAATAAATATACTAGGATCTTGCCGATCGATATTTCGTTTTCAACACCCGACTCGGCTCACTTTACCATATATTTATTTTCCCATTAAATAAATATACTAGGATCTTGCCGATTCGACATTGTTGATTTAGACGGGGGCTATCATGCCTTCTAGATAAAGACGATCAAGTCTATTAACTCAGCAAGGACGATTCTGCCCTCCAATAGGGGAAGGAACGCCTGACCCTCGAAGACAACTTGGGCATGTGTTAGATCAAGAATGACTTACTCACAGTAATAATATAGCGGCACACGGGCAACTAATCTCAATACTGATCCACACAGGGTCCCGTGCTCAAAACGCACTGGTTTTGCAGGGACGCACCCTCGGTCTTCACTGGGTTCCAGGTTTAGCATTCCACGCATCGTACCAAGCACTCATCTCTTCGGTAGGCAGTGCATCCTCGTACATCCGCTCCATCGAAGAACTTTGTGCGGAGGCATTAAGCTCCTATACAAGGAAGTTTTCGTCTCTTGTCCTTATCCGATGCGAGGATTTTCGTCAGATTACTCATATGAATAAAAGTTCGAGCTCTTCCGTGTTCGTACCTTAGAGGTAATGCTGAAGAAAGCTCATTCAGTTTGCGAGGATCGAAATCAAGGGATATCAACAAGACCTCCCTTTTAGCCCGTTGGCCAATCAAAAGCTAAGACTGACCCTACAGTACAAGAATAGACGAGGCAAAGAGTGATCACCAACCCCAGCCCTAGCGCCCACCTAGGTTACCGTGCACCACAAGTTATTATTACGTGTGCACCCGCAATGATAATCGGTGTTGCCAGGTAATTTTGGTGCCCGCTAGTTCCGAGCTTCCTGATCCAAAACAGAGATTTCACACAATAAAAGACCTAGACTAGCTTCGCCTTCACAACATCAGCAACACGACAACGTCCACAAGCACGATAAAGGTTAGCCCTTCCGATCATCCCGTCCGCAGGTAAGCGGGTGAGTTCGTCGTAGACCACCGCTTGTCCTTCCCGCTTGTCGATATCGGTAATCGATGCAAAAGTGTGGACTAGAGTGAAGTGTGAGACGATATCCTTATAGGCAAGCTATCTGTACTACTTATATGCATTAACTAGCAATAGTCAGAAAATCGGATCTCTACACAATTTAAACATTCATATCCTTATTTTCTAACATTTTATATATTGACACACATGGCTAGTCGGTCGGAATTTCCCCTTGTACAATCCATGTACAATTTTCTTTCTTTTCTAAAAATATTTCGTTGTGTTTTATTTTTGAAAACTTCGTTTTCGAGCCAAAACCGGTTATAGTCTAGATTTTTCAAAAATACTAGTTCGCTATAACCTTGGCTCTGATACCACTTCTGTCACACCACGCCAATGGCGGAAACACGTGGCGCGACGCTCGAAAGCATATCAAAGTCAAGATTAACACAAACTATATTTAATTAGAAAAGATCATTATATTAAGATGTCGGGAGGGAGTACCTGGTTTCAAACATTACTTAAAACCACAAACATTAAGTTTTAAAGTGGGGTGTTTCCGTTTATGTCCCAACCCGATGGTAACATTAGATGGAACCCCCAACCAGTGTCCGACATCCCAAATTCCACCGTACTAGCCGCATACCTGTTCAGCACTTAGTTACCTGAAAGATATGTTTAAAAAGACGTCAATATATAAAATATTGGTGAGTTCACAGGTTTTAGTTTCGTAAATACGACATTTTTACATCCTGTGCAAATCCAGCACATTTTTACATCCTGTGCAAATCCAGCACATTTTTACATCCTGTGCAAATCCAGCACATTTTGTGGCCTTTGTACGGAGTAGCTAGCTCCTACAAACTATGATGATAAGCAATCCCCTGAGTCCCATAACCAAACCAAGACTAATAAATATGCCCCGCTCCAAGTCGTTTCTCGGAACCCAACGACTTAAGTTCAGAATACGTGCACCTCTTGTCTTTACCGGGTTGACGCTATCAACCAGAGGTGGGCCTCGTCAGGCACCAATAGTACTATCCAAATATTCCTTTGGTTTCATTTACCTGAATTAATGGTTACAGTAGCGAGGACCCAACCCCGAGTGGCGACCAAAAACTCAAGTACTCATCATGCCACTTATCACATTTTAACCTTTGAAAACATTTCACCATGTGATAACTTTTGACAAACATATCTTTCCCCCAGTTAAAACAGTAAAATGGGGCCGTGAAACTCACCTTAATTTCCATGCTTAGCTAGCAAATAAAATCCAAAGCTTTGACCGACTTCCTCGTGCCCTATTTACCAATAAAGGACACCTTAAAGTCTATCATATATAAGCCTAGCTTATTTTCCGGTTAGAAGATAGTTTATTCGACTATCTTGACTCGTGTGTACTAACCCGAGTCCTTAAGTGTTTTAACTCGACAAACCGATCGTGACTTATCTTAGTTCATCTGTTCACATACGAAATAGTACCCAAGTCGCGCACTTGTTACTATTCTTGTGCAAACTATGTTGGACTAATATCACGAAACGTATAACTCATCCCGAGCCATAGCTTGTCTCGTAAACCGGATAATGTAATCGTCTTGTATAGTTATTTTCGGAAAATATACCTTGCTGGAATATAATATAGTTATTAAAATCCTTTTAATAACATTTGTTATTTCTCTTCCCGAATCCGAGTATCTTACAAATCTCAAGACTTTGCTTTTTATAAAAAGGTTTTCCAAATAATACCGAACGTTTATACATCTTTTAATCCGAACAACAAACATATTTTAGTTACCAAGTAACCTTAAAAAAAAACTCGTCACACTTGACGCTTGGTAACAAGAGACTATATATTTGTTTGAAATATTTCCCGGAATAGACTATTATTGTTACAAATAATATTTGTCAAAAACGTCGTGATTTTGTATATGACTATGCTTGTCAAACGCTTGGAAAGTTATTTGTAAGAACGCACAATAATGTCACACTTGTCGCGCTTCGGATTTTATAAAAATTTCGGCAGAGTTTCCTCTGTTTTTGTATAAACCAGACAACACAAGTTGTCTACAATTTCCCAAAATCAACACCTAAACAAAGACGACATTATATTTATCCGCATTTCTAATCCACGAGACTTTATACGTTGTGACTATTATATAAATCATACTATTTATATAAATATATATATACGTATAGTCCATCAATTTAGTCCAACAACAACGCAAGTCACGACTAATATACAAATATTATCTCATAATACTTTTCGTTAATATTTTATCGGTTCGTTCTCGCGAGTTAAAACTTCTTTTATGCTATATTCATAATATGCTTTATAAATGTACGAAAAATAAACACGATTAAATTATATCGATATGCGCGTGCGTGACTTGACACGTCTCGAACGACGCGTTGACCGAGCCAAAGTTTGACCGGAGTTGACTCGTGTTTAACCGAGCTCGAAATCTGATCCGTAAGCAAGATTGACCAGATCTGACCCGGATCTGTCACGAGACTACCATCCTTGACCCACGACTAGAACTTGAGGGCGACACGCAAACCGAGCCAGATCTGACCCGACCCGGACCAACCCGGCACCGAACCATCATCGAATCACAACCATAACCGGACCAAACGCGACCTGACCCGTGGTTGACTCGAACCCAAAGACCGGATCTGACCCGTACCGAGCCAGACTTGAACCAAACCTGACCCGAGCTGAACCAGTCTTCCACACCCGAGCCATATGTGATCCGGGCCCTCGATCTTGCCGGATCTGGAACCACCGCCGCCCTGAACCACCGGTACAACCACCTCTACGGCCACTACCAACCACCGGCCCTCTTCCACTTCAAAACCACCATCAACGATCCCCATTAAACCTGCAACAACCACCGCCTTCAACCTTCCGCGCGACCACCAGGAACAACCCCGGCCGCCTACCACCTCAAACCACCCCAACAACCATCTGCCTCCCTCGTCTCGCCTGAAACAACCACCACAACGACCATCTGCTGCACTCCTCGAACCAAAACCATCACCACCGTACCCCTTTCCCTCCTCGCCGGACCCAACCCTCGTCAACCACCCTCCACCCGATCTGCCCCTGCCCTGAGCTTGGAACATGACGCCGCCACCACCATGGACGGTGGTGGCCGGTTGTCTTTAGGGGAGAGAGAGGGAGTTCGGCTAGAGAGAGAGAGTAGAGAGAGAGAGTTTTAGAGAGAGAGTAGAGAGAGAGAGAGGGTGCGGCTGCTGAAAATGAAGGGAAGAAGAAGAAGTTGCCTTTATATACCTAGGGTTAGGGTTAGTGGGTTGTGTACCGCGTATCGAACCCGTTTAAACGTAAATCATCTCGGTTTGTTATTAGGCCCGATAATTAATTACAAAAACTAGTTGGTTTTATTCGAAATGAAAAACATAACTAAACCGAGCAATTTAAATGTTATTTTCGTAACTCGACGCGTGAAAACGGAACACGCGTTAAAATCGCGTTAATCGATCCGGTCGAGCTATACTTCGTTTAGGCGACCTGTTCACTTTCGAAACTAAATAAATGAAATTATTTATAATAAATAATTATTCCGAAAGTTCGATAACGGTTAAAACCACGCGTTTCGACGTTCGAATCCCACGTCAGTTCCTCTCCGCGTTCTCCAAAACGCTGCGTTTTTGGCCGTTTACCACGCTGATTTCACATCCGTTCTCATCGATAGTAAATACGTGTCGTATTTTCATAGAATAAGCTTATGTTATTCCAGTTTGACAAATTTTTGCTGATGTCAGTTCGTTACGTTAAATACGCGAAGTCTTTCTTTAAAGACTTCAAGACTTCAACGAACTTTCAAAAGGACATCGTAGGACTCATATCAGCTCAATTAACCATAATTAACCTTAAACCATGTTAATTATTTCTAAAACATGATTAGGATCACGTTAATCGTTGTACGAAATTTGCCGGTTGTCACATTCTCCCCCCGTTAAGAGAATTCCGTCCCGGAATTCAGTTCAAGTCATCCGATACGTTAGTATCCTTGAACAGGGCGGGATGTTTGCGACTCACACGATTACCTCTTTTCCTACGTGAACCCAAGTTCGCACTTAGCGTTCTAACGAACACAATGCCATGAGCCGGCTACGGCCGAGCTCTTGGGTATCGCAATCCGGCACAAATATCGGTTTTCCCGAAATAGTAGAGTTTTGAGTCAACCTGAATTCTGTCGGTCGAGGAATTGACAATGCTTCCTCAGGCCAGACCTGCGGGATTCATCAAGAGTCCCACTAAGCTCTTGCGATAGTTCGAGCTTGTTCGTTGCAAGGCCAATTTTAACTGACATATCCGAGTCACTGGAGTACTAAGCGAAGTCACTCCATCACCGTTTTCGTGCTTAACAACACCCTTTCAGAGTATAACACTCAACAAAGTCCTATACCAATTCGAAGTTCCTAAGGCCAACAGCGCCTTGTTAGTACAACTTCTTGATTGGTTTGGCCACTTATTCAAGCAGATTTGAATCTACCAGATTCGTTGGTCATTTCTTGAACTCAAGCCAGGTCATGTGTATATCTCTATCTGTCATTCAATGTACTAGAGACGTACACGTATGCGCTCCCGAGGACTTCGAGCAGTACACCCCGAACACTAGGGTGTTAATTCCTATCACATAGGAAATTCTGGCGATGAAGTACGCGAATTTGATTTGCCACCGCCAATAATCGTATCACACAGGACACTTCCGTCTAGGACAATAATTCATTCGTTCGAGAGTGGTAATCCATACTCATCTCAAATTGAGTATCCCAGACTTGCGTTCAAGGTTTGGCACACCCTGGGGCAGGATAACTACTAAAATCCGATATTGTGAAAGTTGACACCTAGTGTCTAGCCACGACTCTCCAAGAGTTTAGGTGGCTATCCGTATGCCTCGCATAATAACTGCAAACGAGTAGGGGATGAGAAGGTTCCAAACATCGATCGATCATTGCATGTGTCTCAATACAGCCACAGGACACCTCAGGCGACATGACCATTAGGTTCGCTCGTTCGAATTTCACTAATCGGGTGACCTTACCAGATCACAAAGCAGTCGACATTCTCGGGGACGCTCCAGGTTGTTTATAGTAACGGATGGTAATCCTGTGTCCTCACATGGACCAAAATCCACTATGCACCAACTTACAACCTTCTCGTACGAGCGATTGTGGTTAGTGGTACTAGGGCGCCTAATATGGACTGATGGCGGTCGAAAGTTTTTGCGTCACTTTCACCCCTCGGCTCCCCATACAGTAGACAGTGTATACTCGACATACGACCGTACGCTTCCACGATACGCGAGAATTTAAGCCGACTTAACACAAATGGCTAGAGGCTCCCATCACCTCATCACATTGGTCAACATAGGAATGATGTATATGAATTATTTATAATATGGTTTCCGTAAAAAACAGAGGATAGGGTCTCGACAACATCTCAACACGTTGGCTTTCCTCGAGACGGTAAGCAGAGCATTGGTAACTACCCAAAACAAGGGTACCCAGTGCTTGTCCTGCTATATGTGCCTCACGAGCACTGGTGTCCTATCGTTATTAATAACCTAGTAAGTCAATTCTAAACAACACAGGACACACGCCCTCAAATGACTATCAGACCCTATGCAGAGATCTGAGTGAAAGGAGCCCTGACCCGGAATCCTCACTCGCCGAATATTCCATCTTTCGGGATCTTTCGAGGTAAGAGGTGAAATTGAGTCATAGATAAATGCATTTGGCTTAGATTTCACATTTGGGGCCTGACGGCTTCATACTCCAACGCCGTCACTTAAAACAACAAACGACTGAGATCGCTCCACAAGAAGTAGTCTTGAGCCTTCCCATAAGGCCTCCCATTCAACGACTCAGGTAGTCACACAAATGGGTGCAATGCGTAAGCTTTCGATCTCATCTTGATTAGTCAGTTACTAAAGCACTGACCTGGCAGCTCATATTACTATGGTGTCTCTAACAGTGTCTGTCAAGGACAGGGGATTTTGCTCTAGCGCGAGCAATGCTACTGAAAAATAACTGGGAACACCTGTGTTGACCCAAGGTCGAAAGGGTTCCACTATCCCAAGAGTCTACGTAACGACACCAAGACAAGATAAACCTACCATTAGCAGGATAACATCAATCGAAGGGCTGAGTTGATCGAAGATCTCATCATGGTAGGGTAGCACCCTTATAGAGTAGACAATGCTACATGCCCTTCTAGATTCAGGGTTTCATAAGACCTCCGAATCACGTACCGGGGAATCCACCAATGCACTCGCCGTGAGTGGGTCCACACTGTTATTCCCGCAGTCATCGGCATGACGCGTTGGCGGGTATGATGTCTAACGAATCCACTGGGATGAGCAATAATAAATTGAGCCTTTCAACTCTTACTAGCCCAAAGGTATGGGTCATAATATCGCTCACATTTACTCGATACCTTCAAGTTCGAGATGTATTCGAAATCCCTTTATCGCAAAGACGAGCCTCACCCCGTCATGTCTGGATCATGGGATTTCCTTCCGACATGATTCGAGAGTGGTTAGTCGACCAAAATGCACGTAAAAGGTTAAGGCTGGACATGGCGTCACTGATGCCTTAGATCTTGAAGAGGTAATGCTCACGAAACGCGCGAGCATATAAAGAGGTCGACACATGATTCGGTCAATTACCCAAACTACGAGATTCGAGCTTTAGAGGGATACATGTGCTAACACTAGGACTAGAGTGTCTTGGTATGACTACTGGAAAGTCCGTTAGACACCCGAATTCCCACATTATCGATGGTATCACTACACAACCATTCAGCAACATAACAACGGTTACGTGGGTTTGGGGTAATGTCTTTATTCCAAGGGAACCAAGAGTGAATCAAACGACAAGTTATTACATCATCAAGTCAATCCAACAATTGTAGCAATACGTTTACGGTGCAATACGACAGTACGGACAACGCGACAATGATCGCAACACGTCCGCGAAACACATCAACAACGGAACACCGCACAGGAACAACACGACGACAAAGAAGCATGACAACCAGGTAGTACCACAACATGAACCGCATGACACAGAGAAACACGACAACAAGGCTACACCATTACAGGAGCAGCACAACAACAGGAATGCACCGTCGTCAATGCAGCGCAACCACATGGATACGCAGTCGGTAAAACTGTGCAACTACAAGAATGCACAATCGCTAGGGGTAACGCCACAACATGAACTCAAGACAGCAGGATGACACACAACCTAGCGAGTCCACTATACCTAACTACGAGAAGCTCTATTACGGTGAGCACGCACCCCGGTGCGTTTCAGCTCACTTATGGTGATAGAATCCTTATTCATATCCTCAACCACAAACCTATACTCCATAGGCTCATTAGTAGGAACGATTGGATCACCAAAGGCATCCGCCATCACAACGGAAATGGGAACAATGGGTTCCACCTAATTTAGTAGACTTATTAGGCCGATATCGTTCCTAGGGAGATTGACTGTATACTCGATATAAGTCACTCGAATAATAGCAACTGTAGCATTGACAGACTCAACCATGCCTGAGAACCATCGCCAACATTAGTCTTGGCAGGAGCCAGGGAATGATAACGAGCGGTTCAACGAAAACCTCGAAGAAAATGGAGTTAACAGCAACGAACTCCATCGTGACACGAGCATGGTCATAGCGGCTTGGCAAGGGTCTTATAGACGTCTATGTCAATGACAGTGATCTTGGTAGGAGCCTTCGAAACAACAGCAACATCAAACTTGACAAGAGCCATAGCAACATCCTCAACACACTCAGTATGAGTTACACTCTCAGCAACGACGACATGATTCGCTTGGGCCATAGGACAATGATAGCAGCAACAACAGCAGGCTCAGCAGAAACCTTAGACCCGTCGTAGCTATTAGATGTGTGGTAAATAGTATCCATAGGCCCTAGGAACCAAGCTACATCTTCTCCAGTATCAAAAATATCGGTCACAACGAGAATAGTAGAGGTAGGAGGATCATGATTTATCGAGACACCACGATAAAATAAAAACGATACAGACTCTGGTGTCACACCACGCCTAAGGCGGAAACACGTGGCGCGACGGTTCAAAAGTATTAAGCCAAGATTAATGCAAACCACAATAGTAATTAAAGAAAAACGGGCATTTATTCAATGCTAATAATCATGTCAAATTATCCATACATAATTATAAATTGTTTTTTTGAAATTGATAAGGAGGCTCCTCCCTTTATCCCTAAGTCCATGGAATAAAGAGATGAGACCCTTTTACGACATTCCCAACGCCCAACTTGGAGACATCCCCGACCCGGCTCGCCATGCTAACTTCCATCATTCAATTACCTGAAAGATATGTTTGAAAATCGTCAATATATAAATATTGGTGAGTTCACAGGTTTTAATTTAATAAATCTTTATAAAGTGGGAATATCCTTGTTATGACATTTATAGGAGTTGCAAAGTCCTACAATTTACTTGAGCCTATAACCAAACCAAGACAATTAATAACGCCCCCGCCCCAAGTCGTTACTCGGTATTCCTACGACTTTATTTCAGAATAAGTGCACCCCAGGCATACGCCGATGCATCATCGACGCTATCGATTAGGGGTGGGCCTTGTCAGGCACCAATAGTACTATCCAAATATTCCTTTGGTTTCTCATTCCTGAATTAATGATTATAGTGGGGAGGTCTCAACCCCGAGTGGCGATCTTTACTCAAGTATCCAACCCGTCATACAATCCCAACATATCTTTCCCCCGTAAAAACGTTAAATAGTTTAGAAATGGGGCCGTGAGACTCACCTGTAACTGTGCTCGGCTCAAAGAAAATAGTAAAGTTTGTGATCCCGTACCTACAAAGGTTCTAGGCGTATAAGTCACTTACACCTATGGTGTATGTGCCTTGGCAAGTTGTACACCCAACTTCCCGACCACGTCTTTATCCCAATTTCCGTTTAATAGTTTCGTATCCTAGGTTCAATGGCGATGGATTACCCTTTCCTTACAAGTCATATATTATTCTTATTAATATTCTTTATGACTTGTACAATATTATACTCGACACGACTCTACCCAACGTATAATTATTTTCCCATTTAAATAATTATACCTAGGATCGTTTCGCTCGATATAATGTGTTTTCTTATTATCCGACCCGACTCACTTTGCCACATATTTATTTTCCCATTTAAATAAATATGCTAAGTTCTTGTCGTTTGGTAACATAATCTTAACGCTCGACTAGACTTACCACACCATACATTTATTTTCCCATTTAAATAAATGTACTAGGATCTTGTCGGTATTCACGCGTTCGTAGATATATTTCACCTACTCGTCTCGGTTTTCCTTCTCGCATATCTATTTTCCCATTTAAGTAGATATACTAGAATTTCGCCGAAAACGAGTATATGTACATATATCATCGCGTGGATACTACTTGTTAAGTTCACGTGTCGTTTTAGCGTTTTTAATTTGTTACGTTATGTTTCTCCTTTTCCACGAATATTCTTTCTACACTTAGGAAAGTGTTACGCACGTTTCACCCTTGTTATATATATTTTATTTCCTTAAAATATATATGTATATTTTTATCTTGTCGTAATGGTCCTTTCCTCGTAGGTCCGTTTACGTTAGTTCGTGTAACTAAGTTCGTTAGTTAGCGTTTTTCATATTTATTTCCGTTGCGCGTTCTCATGGGAGTGTTGTTCCTACTTCCGATTCCGAACGTTTATTTCTTGGAAAAATATACTTTGTATGTTTTAGCCCGACTCGTCCAACTTGTTACCAAAAATGTTTCCGATACTTTTATATTCCCATTTATATAAAAGTATCCCATTTTTGTACAAGTCTTCCCAAGTCCTTATTTTATAAAATCTTACTTTATAAAATACTTGCGTTACTCCATTTATTTTTATAAAACGTCCACTTTATAAAAATATACTTTTTACATAAAATGCTCAAGTATGCTACTAATATTTACCAAAACAATCTTGTAAAATTATTACTTACACTTTTTGACACCAATCTTTCAAAGTTGATATTTTTCTTCCACTTTAGTGGACTTTGAAGAACCATTTTCATCATGTTTAGTTGTTTTTACTTCTTTTCACTTATAATGGTCTTCTAATGCATCCTAGATGTCATTAACATGCTTATTCCATATTTTTATCCAAAACATCCAATTTTCGCTCATCCAAGTGAGTGGACTTTGAAGATGAAACTTTTTCACCTATGACTTTCTAACTCATTTTAATATTTTTATGACATTATTATATCATCCTATGATGATTAAAGTCATCTTCATCTCATTCAAGTCCTTTTCATTTAATATGCCCAAATCATCATCTTCTCAAGTGTAAGTGTATTTTACCATCATTTTATTCAATATTTCATTTATTAACATAAATCCAAGACTCATCAACATTATTATTATTCTTCCACTTTTATTTTAATAAAACCCATTACTTTTATAAAACTCATTTTTATTACCCAACAATGTACAACTTGCTTTCATAGCACAAAAATATGAACATTCAAGTAATAAAACAATGCAAGACTTACTACTAGCTCAAGGCTAGGGAAGACTAAATCTTGGATTTGGGTGAGGTTTAATGTGTTCTTCCAAGTGGGTTATGCTCCAAGCTCTTGAACACACAAAAGGGGTTTTGAACAATGATGAACTAGAGATGATTTGGAGTTATAAAAATTGAAAGACAGATGTTGGTGGGGTGGTGCAATGTTACGGCCAAGAAGAAGAAAAGGGGAAGAATTTTTGTGATTTCTTCAAGTGTTCTTCAAGTGGTTTATAATATCCCTTCCCAAATCTTGCAAAGATTACATGTATCTTGTATAGATTATGGAAGATTTAGGGAAGATTATGTGTGATATGGAAGGATCTTTGGGGATATTATTGGGGTGTTTGGGCCGAGTTTGTGAGGGAGAGAGGGAAGAAATGTGTTGGTTAATATTCTACCCAATACCTTTATGTGCACGCTAATCATTATCAATAATGTTATTATGGAAGATTTAAGAAGCAACTTTACACACTCTCCCACTTAAGTGGGCCCTTGGCCGGCCCCTATGGGGTGTTTGGTGGGGTCCACTTTGCTAAATATTATCCAATATTATGTTTAAGTTAATTCCTTTCGGGTACCGCCCGGGTATTTCTTGAATTTTAACCGCGGTTTACCTTAATATTAAAATACCATTAATATTTATTAAATTTTGCCCAGTTAAATTACTGATAATTTATTTCGGCTTTTGCCGGGTGAATTTACGTGTTGCGCGCGAATCGGGTGCGGTACGCGCACTTTATTCGTTACCGGGAGATTTGTGCAATAAGCTTTCACGTATGGCTTTGGGTTTCCAAAACTCATAATATTTTGTGAAAATATTATTTATTTTGTATTCCGGGTGTCCGGAGTTCGTTTCGCTTATTTAGGTTTTACCGGGTAATCGCCAGTGTCCATACCGGATAGTTTTGCCTGCGCATGATCCTATCATGCTTTGCTATTAAACTTATGCATTCCTATGCATTATTTGGGAACTTATATCTTTCTAAGGCCTCAATTAAATAATCAGCACATAATTACGGTTAATTACGTTAATCGCGTTTAATTAATTAGTACGGAATTACCTTAATTTTGCCGGTTGTTACATTCTCCCCCCGTTAAGAGAATTCCGTCCCGGAATTCACTTCGAGCTCTCCGGTATAGGGGTCTTCTCGAATAGGGCGGGATACTTTTGCTTCATCCGGTCCAGCCTTTCCCACGTGAACTCCGGTCCACGCTTGGCATTCCAACGCACTTTGACCAATCTGATCTTACTGCGTCTTAGCTTTTGGACCTTCCAATCGGTTACTTCGATTGGCTCTTCGACGAAGTGTAACTTGTCGTCAATGTGGATTTCGTCTGCGGGGATGATGAGGGTTTCGTCGGATAAGCACTTTTTCAAGTTTGACACGTGGAACGTGTCATGTACACCGTTAAGTTCTTGCGGTAACTTGAGCTTGTATGCTACGGGGCCTACTCTGGACAGGATTTCAAATGGTCCAACATATCGTGGGTTTAGTTTTCCGCGCTTCCCAAAGCGCGCGACACCCTTCCAAGGTGACACCTTTAGTAGGACCCTGTCTCCGACTTGAAATTCCAAGGGCTTCCTCCTCATGTCTGCGTAGCTTTTCTGTCGGTCACGTGCCGCTTTGAGACGTTCTCTAATCAGAAAGACCTTATCCGTCGTTTCTTGAACAATTTCGGGCCCGGTAAGTTGCTTTTCGCCAACTTCGGCCCAACATAGAGGCGATCTACACTTGCGTCCATATAGAGCTTCAAAAGGTGCAGCTTGAATGCTCGTGTGGTAGCTGTTGTTATACGAAAACTCTACCAGTGGCAAGTGTGTATCCCAACTTCCGCTGAAATCGATTGCGAATGCCCGTAGCATATCTTCCAAGGTCTGGATGGTTCGTTCACTCTGACCATCGGTTTGTGGATGATATGCGGTACTCATGTCAAGGCGAGTACCGAGGGCTTCATTCAAACTTTCCCAAAATCTTGAGGTGAAACGACTATCTCGATCGGAGATGATAGAAATAGGTACACCGTGTTTCGACACAACTTCCTTAATATACAAACGGGTCAGTTTCTCCAACTTATCCGTTTCGCGAATGGGGAGGAAGTGTGCAGATTTTGTCAATCGATCAACGATTACCCAGATCATATCATGGCCGCTTGTTGTCCTTGGTAACTTGGTAATGAAATCCATAGTAATCCTTTCCCATTTCCATTCTGGTATTTCCGGTTGCTGGAGCAAGCCGGATGGTCTCTGATGCTCGGCCTTGACCTTCGCGCAAGTCAAACATCGCGCAACATACGCCGCTATATCCCTTTTGAAATTTGGCCACCAGTAAAATTCCTTTAGATCATGGAACATCTTGTCTGCTCCAGGGTGAACCGAATATCGCGAGCTGTGGGCTTCGGCCAATACTAGTTCGCGCAATCCACCGTACACTGGTACCCAAATTCTATTCATGAAATACAGAGCTTGATCCGCTTTTGACTCCAGTGAATCAACCATCTTCCGCAATCTTTCACCTTTGACATTCTCGGGTTTAAGGGCGTTAGTTTGAGCTTCACGAATCCGGTCAGTCAGGTTCGTGTGGATGGTTAGACCCAAAGCTCGGACACGCAGTGGCTTAACCCGTTCCTTGCGACTCAAGGCGTCGGCTACGACGTTCGCCTTCCCGGGATGGTACTTTATCTCACAATCGTAATCGTTCAATAATTCGACCCATCGCCGTTGTCGCATGTTCAATTCCTTCTGGTCAAAGATGTGCTGCAAACTTTTATGATCAGTGAAGATCGTACACTTGGTTCCGTACAGATAGTGTCTCCATATCTTGAGTGCGAATACCACGGCTCCTAGTTCCAGATCATGTGTGGTGTAATTCTTCTCGTGAAGTTTTAGCTGTCTGGAAGCATAGGCTATGACCTTCTCTCGCTGCATCAATACACAACCCAATCCCTGATGAGAGGCGTCACAGTAAACTACGAAGTCTTCCGTACCATCGGGGAGTGATAGTATCGGTGCGCCACATAACTTATCCTTCAACAACTGGAACGCTGCTTCCTGCCTTTCCGTCCATTCAAACTTCTTATCCTTTTGGGTTAGCATGGTTAGGGACTGTGCTATTTTAGAAAAGTTCTCGATGAACCTTCTGTAGTAACCCGCAAGGCCAAGAAATTGTCGTACTTCAGTAGGCGTTCTAGGGGCGTCCCAATTCTTGATTGCTTCGATCTTGGCGGGATCGACATGTATACCCTTTTCATTCACCACGTGGCCTAAAAAGTGAACCTCTCGAATCCAAAAATCACATTTTGAAAACTTAGCATAGAGTTTCTCCTTGCGTAGTACCTCGAAGATTAATCGAAGATGATCCTCGTGTTCCTCCTTAGTGCGTGAGTAGATCAAGATGTCATCAATGAAGACAATGACGAATTTGTCCAGATATGGCTTACACACTCGGTTCATCAAGTCCATGAAAACAGCTGGTGCGTTAGTTAGCCCGAATGGCATAACCAAAAACTCATAGTGCCCATAACGAGTCCTGAATGCTGTTTTTGGCACGTCTTCTTCTTGAATACGCAATTGATGATAACCGGACCTTAGATCGATCTTGGAGTAGAAACTGGATCCTTGAAGTTGATCAAACAAATCGTCGATCCTGGGAAGAGGATAGCGATTTTTAATAGTTAGCTTGTTCAGTTCTCGATAGTCGATGCACATTCGAAAAGTGCCATCCTTCTTCTTCACGAATAAGACGGGAGCTCCCCAGGGTGAGAAGCTTGGTCTTATGAAACCTTTGTCTAACAACTCTTGCAGTTGTCCAGACAGTTCCTGCATCTCAGAAGGAGCTAGGCGATATGGCGATCGCGCTACCGGCGCTGCTCCTGGAACAAGGTCGATGCGAAACTCGACTTGTCGGGGTTGTGGCAATCCCGGCAAATCTTCTGGGAACACATCTGGAAAGTCTCTGGCTATCGGAATGTCTTCTAGCTTTCGCTCGTCGGCCTTCTTATCTACTACGTGCGCCAAGAATGCGACGAGACCTTTCCTTAGACACTTCCTGGCTTTCATGCTGGTAATAATTCTCAATGGTGTTCCACGCCTTTCCCCTTGGATCGATAGGGTTTTACCGCTTGCGAGGGGAACTTGAATTACTTTGTCATTGCACACGACGATGGCGCGGTGTGCGGATAGCCAATCCATGCCAACGACTATGTCAAAGCTACCCAGTATGACTGGCAATAGGTCAATGCCAAACTCATGACCACAGAGATCCAACTTACAATCCTTTGCTACCTCTCGAGTTTCTATAGTCTTACCGTTAGCTAGTTCGATAGAGTATGGTGTGTCTAGCTTACTAGTCTTTAAACCAAGTAATCTTTTAAATTCGACAGATACGAAGCTAAAATCAGCGCCAGTATCAAACAATACTGAAGCATAATGACCATTTAGAGGGAACGTACCAGTGACCACATTAGGGTCTTGTCGTGCGTCACCGGCACCAATCACGAACGCCCGCCCACGGGCTTGGTTGTTAAGTTTGGGGCAGTCCCTCTTCCAATGATCGAGCGATCCACATGAGAAACAGGGCCTCGCTCCACTGTTCTTTGGCGCTCCTGATCTGCAGTCTTCTGTCTTATGCCCCGAACGACGGCACTTACCGCAGATCACTTCGTTCCTGCCCTGATAACCTTGCTTCCCATTATTTTCACGTCCAGTGGCCACATACCCTTTTCCTTTCTTCCCTGAACCTGATGATCCATCCTTCTTCCTCTCGTCGCGCTTACGCTTCCCAAACCTTGGCCTATTTCCCTGCTCACTTGACCCGACGACTGAACTTGTACCCAGATTCTTACCCTCAACACTGCTGGACTCAGTAAGCTTCAACCCTGATACTTTCCGGATTAGAGTGCCCATTCGGATGGCGTCTTCAGTGAGGCTTAAGGCGAGGTCGATAGCTTCGCGCATGGTTGTAGGTTTGGAAGCAGTGACCATGCCGCGTATCTGTGGTGCCAGTCCGAAGAGGTATCTTTCCACCTTCTTGCTTTCCGGGGTGACCAGGCGAGGCACTAACCGGGAGAGGTCATGGAATCTGGACGTGTAACCAGCTACGTCCGATCCAACCATGGCGAGGTTCCAGAACTCAGTCTCTAGCTTCTGCACTTCACTTGCCGGGCAGTACTCGGCGATCATTAGTTCTTTCAACTCCAACCATGATAAGGAGTAAGCAGCATCATCTCCCAGTGTCTGCACTTGGTTGTTCCACCAGGTTAGAACTTGGTCCAGAAACAGGTTGGTGGCATACATGACAGCCTGTCGCGGGGTACAGCTGCTAATACGAATCACGGCTTCGGTCTTCTCGAACCACTTGACTAGTCCGACAGAACCTTCAGTGCCGCTGAAGTTCAGTGGTTTGCAGTCCAGGAAAGCTTTAAACGTGCAGCCACGTTCTCGTGAGGCCGTTTCTGCAATAATAAAGCAATATATTATATAAGGTAGGAGTTTCACGAAGACTCCTGCTGTATATACCCGACGTCTTCTTACCAGTAGGGGAGGTTTCGCGTCTGTCGCTCCCGGTTCGATCTCGCGACCTTTCGGTGCGTGTGGCATTGTGTTCTGCGAGAGCTTGGGCGATACGTCCCGAAACTAGGGTTTCAAGCTCCTCGGGTGTCGTGGGCAGTCTTTCATTTCCACTGTTGCTTCTGGTGGCTGGTGCCATGTTTCTTCAATAATCAATATCAAAGGTTAATTTTGACGATCATTTATACAATATCGTCACATATACAGTATAAACAACAACGCAACAAACGAACACAATATTCACCATAACAACATCACACAATCACAATATAAACAGAACAAGTAATAATAATCGTAGACAATCACAACACATATTTTACCATAACAAAATTTTCATTAATTTCAATACCATGAGTACAATGATTTGTTCATAATAACAAAAACCGAGGATACATTCCTCATACATTGCTCTTTTGAAATACACTAGAAATATAATGTCATATACCGGCACAATCCCGCTCGGCTAGGCAAAAATGCAGATGGGTGCTACAACCCATGCTGTGCTATCATACTACTACTACTACTACTACTATGTCCGTGAGTGATCTCCCAAGCGTCCCTGATGTATCGCTACTGTGGCGGCGGCGGCGGGTGCTGGTACTGGTACTGGGGTGCGCACATGCTAATGGTCATACTGATCGCCATAATGCGATCGTACAAGAATTGGCGATGCGCAAAGTGTGCGTCGCCCGTAAGGCCACAATGAGCGTCCATGCTCAGCAGCTCCTCAGCATAATGTGCCAGTGCGTCCCTGGCATCAATGATCCTGGCCCACATGAGCTGGGCCTGCTGCTCCATCTGACTCACGGTGCGCTGCACCGTGTCGGTGAGGGTCTGGAAATCTCTCTCCAGTGAGATCACCGTGGACCATGCGGGTCCTGACAGTGGGGCCATCCCGTGGGGCTGCGACGGCCCGGGGATGTCAGTATACGTCGGCTGGGACGGGCCGACGATATCGGGTATGGGTAGGGGTGTGAAGGGTGGGGCAAAGCCCGGTAATCCGGTGAAGTAATAGGGTGGTACCTGGTACGGGTCTCCCGCACCTAGAGTATATGGTGCAAATGGGGGTATCAAAAATGGGGCTCCTGCATCCATAGTGAATGGTGCAGGCGGTGGTGTAGGGAGCATCTCGGGTAGGGGTGGTAGTGTGGGAAAAGTGGTGATGGGTAGTGTCATGGATATGGGTGAGGGGACTATAAGCTCGGCGAGTGGGACCATGAGAGGCTGGGTGACAGCGACCCACTCTGGAGCGGATATCACAGTGGTAGGGGTGGGAGGGCTAGCAGTGGCGTGAGCTGCCAACCCTGCTCTGTGCAGCTCAGAACTACGGGCTGAGCTGCCCTCGAGGATGTGCCCAGTAGAAGCTGGCCCATCCTGCGGTACGGGCTCGGGCATGGCGGGTAGGGTGGCTGGGGTAGTGGTAGCATGCCCTATCATCGGAGCGACGTGCTCCTCCTGGCCTGCTGGTGGGATCGGCACAGCAATGTGCTCCACCGACGCAGTCGACTCATCGTCAGAGTCATCGGATATCCACCCGTTGTGTCCTCGGTAGACAGGCACGAGTCTCATGCCTGAGGGAACGGGGATAGGTGGGGTAGGTAAGGGCTCACGATCGACAGGTGCGCGTCGGTCGTATGGGGACTCAACAGTCTCCGACTGTGTAGGGATAGGTCTCGAAGGACCTGCGCAGCCTACAGGGAAGTCCCTGACGGCTCGGATGGGAAGTGCTGGCAGTGGTGCTGCCTGGAATGGCACTAGAGGCAAGTCAGCCTCGGCCATCGGTAGGTCGGCCACGGCGGCCATGTCGCCTCCAGCGGGGGCCCACGCTGGGTCCTCGCTCGGGTCTGTCTCGTCGGAGCTATCTCCGTCGGCGCCCTCCATGGCGGCATCAACCTCCATCTCGTCATCCTCGGGATCGAGTATCACCACCTCGATCGGCTCTGCTGGCGGTGCTGGGATGATCTGAAGGCTACTGTCGTAGCTCAGCACTACGCTCCCTGCGTCTGATATCCTGGCAAAAGAACCGTACTAATATTTAAGTATTATTCGTTAGGTAGTTAAGGCACATATCTACGGTACTCTTCCTAACCTCCTAACACAAAAGTAATACGTATACTTACCATGGCTAGCTTGGTCGGAATCTCCATATACCCAAATGGTCGTTGGAACAATTTATTTTATTGCGTTTCGCATTTATTTTGAAAGTTTTTGAACCAAATCCGGTTATAGTTTAGATTTTTAAAAATGCTAATTCGCTATAACCTTGGCTCTGATACCACTTTCTGTCACACCACGCCTAAGGCGGAAACACGTGGCGCGACGGTTCAAAAGTATTAAGCCAAGATTAATGCAAACCACAATAGTAATTAAAGAAAAACGGGCATTTATTCAATGCTAATAATCATGTCAAATTATCCATACATAATTATAAATTGTTTTTTTGAAATTGATAAGGAGGCTCCTCCCTTTATCCCTAAGTCCATGGAATAAAGAGATGAGACCCTTTTACGACATTCCCAACGCCCAACTTGGAGACATCCCCGACCCGGCTCGCCATGCTAACTTCCATCATTCAATTACCTGAAAGATATGTTTGAAAATCGTCAATATATAAATATTGGTGAGTTCACAGGTTTTAATTTAATAAATCTTTATAAAGTGGGAATATCCTTGTTATGACATTTATAGGAGTTGCAAAGTCCTACAATTTACTTGAGCCTATAACCAAACCAAGACAATTAATAACGCCCCCGCCCCAAGTCGTTACTCGGTATTCCTACGACTTTATTTCAGAATAAGTGCACCCCAGGCATACGCCGATGCATCATCGACGCTATCGATTAGGGGTGGGCCTTGTCAGGCACCAATAGTACTATCCAAATATTCCTTTGGTTTCTCATTCCTGAATTAATGATTATAGTGGGGAGGTCTCAACCCCGAGTGGCGATCTTTACTCAAGTATCCAACCCGTCATACAATCCCAACATATCTTTCCCCCGTAAAAACGTTAAATAGTTTAGAAATGGGGCCGTGAGACTCACCTGTAACTGTGCTCGGCTCAAAGAAAATAGTAAAGTTTGTGATCCCGTACCTACAAAGGTTCTAGGCGTATAAGTCACTTACACCTATGGTGTATGTGCCTTGGCAAGTTGTACACCCAACTTCCCGACCACGTCTTTATCCCAATTCCCGTTTAATAGTTTCGTATCCTAGGTTCAATGGCGATGGATTACCCTTTCCTTACAAGTCATATATTATTCTTATTAATATTCTTTATGACTTGTACAATATTATACTCGACACGACTCTACCCAACGTATAATTATTTTCCCATTTAAATAATTATACCTAGGATCGTTTCGCTCGATATAATGTGTTTTCTTATTATCCGACCCGACTCACTTTGCCACATATTTATTTTCCCATTTAAATAAATATGCTAAGTTCTTGTCGTTTGGTAACATAATCTTAACGCTCGACTAGACTTACCACACCATACATTTATTTTCCCATTTAAATAAATGTACTAGGATCTTGTCGGTATTCACGCGTTCGTAGATATATTTCACCTACTCGTCTCGGTTTTCCTTCTCGCATATCTATTTTCCCATTTAAGTAGATATACTAGACTTTCGCCGAAAACGAGTATATGTACATATATCATCGCGTGGATACTACTTGTTAAGTTCACGTGTCGTTTTAGCGTTTTTAATTTGTTACGTTATGTTTCTCCTTTTCCACGAATATTCTTTCTACACTTAGGAAAGTGTTACGCACGTTTCACCCTTGTTATATATATTTTATTTCCTTAAAATATATATGTATATTTTTATCTTGTCGTAATGGTCCTTTCCTCGTAGGTCCGTTTACGTTAGTTCGTGTAACTAAGTTCGTTAGTTAGCGTTTTTCATATTTATTTCCGTTGCGCGTTCTCATGGGAGTGTTGTTCCTACTTCCGATTCCGGACGTTTATTTCTTGGAAAAATATACTTTGTATGTTTTAGCCCGACTCGTCCAACTTGTTACCAAAAATGTTTCCGATACTTTTATATTCCCATTTATATAAAAGTATCCCATTTTTGTACAAGTCTTCCCAAGTCCTTATTTTATAAAATCTTACTTTATAAAATACTTGCGTTACTCCATTTATTTTTATAAAACGTCCACTTTATAAAAATATACTTTTTACATAAAATGCTCAAGTATGCTACTAATATTTACCAAAACAATCTTGTAAAATTATTACTTACACTTTTTGACACCAATCTTTCAAAGTTGATATTTTTCTTCCACTTTAGTGGACTTTGAAGAACCATTTTCATCATGTTTAGTTGTTTTTACTTCTTTTCACTTATAATGGTCTTCTAATGCATCCTAGATGTCATTAACATGCTTATTCCATATTTTTATCCAAAACATCCAATTTTCGCTCATCCAAGTGAGTGGACTTTGAAGATGAAACTTTTTCACCTATGACTTTCTAACTCATTTTAATATTTTTATGACATTATTATATCATCCTATGATGATTAAAGTCATCTTCATCTCATTCAAGTCCTTTTCATTTAATATGCCCAAATCATCATCTTCTCAAGTGTAAGTGTATTTTACCATCATTTTATTCAATATTTCATTTATTAACATAAATCCAAGACTCATCAACATTATTATTATTCTTCCACTTTTATTTTAATAAAACCCATTACTTTTATAAAACTCATTTTTATTACCCAACAATGTACAACTTGCTTTCATAGCACAAAAATATGAACATTCAAGTAATAAAACAATGCAAGACTTACTACTAGCTCAAGGCTAGGGAAGACTAAATCTTGGATTTGGGTGAGGTTTAATGTGTTCTTCCAAGTGGGTTATGCTCCAAGCTCTTGAACACACAAAAGGGGTTTTGAACAATGATGAACTAGAGATGATTTGGAGTTATAAAAATTGAAAGAGAGATGTTGGTGGGGTGGTGCAATGTTACGGCCAAGAAGAAGAAAAGGGGAAGAATTTTTGTGATTTCTTCAAGTGTTCTTCAAGTGGTTTATAATATCCCTTCCCAAATCTTGCAAAGATTACATGTATCTTGTATAGATTATGGAAGATTTAGGGAAGATTATGTGTGATATGGAAGGATCTTTGGGGATATTATTGGGGTGTTTGGGCCGAGTTTGTGAGAGAGAGAGGGAAGAAATGTGTTGGTTAATATTTTACCCAATACCTTTATGTGCACGCTAATCATTATCAATAATGTTATTATGGAAGATTTAAGAAGCAACTTTACACACTCTCCCACTTAAGTGGGCCCTTGGCCGGCCCCTATGGGGTGTTTGGTGGGGTCCACTTTGCTAAATATTATCCAATATTATGTTTAAGTTAATTCCTTTCGGGTACCGCCCGGGTATTTCTTGAATTTTAACCGCGGTTTACCTTAATATTAAAATACCGTTAATATTTATTAAATTTTGCCCAGTTAAATTACTGATAATTTATTTCGGCTTTTGCCGGGTGAATTTACGTGTTGCGCGCGAATCGGGTGCGGTACGCGCACTTTATTCGTTACCGGGAGATTTGTGCAATAAGCTTTCACGTATGGCTTTGGGTTTCCAAAACTCATAATATTTTGTGAAAATATTATTTATTTTGTATTCCGGGTGTCCGGAGTTCGTTTCGCTTATTTAAGTTTTACCGGGTAATCACCAGTGTCCATACCGGATAGTTTTGCCTGCGCATGATCCTATCATGCTTTGCTATTAAACTTATGCATTCCTATGCATTATTTGGGAACTTATATCTTTCTAAGGCCTCAATTAAATAATCAGCACATAATTACGGTTAATTACGTTAATCGCGTTTAATTAATTAGTACGGAATTACCTTAATTTTGCCGGTTGTTACATCTGGCAATTCAGCCGAGTCATCCTTCCCATTAGGGTCCTCTTGCATGTTATTTTGGCCCTAGAACCGATAGTCATCAACTGAAATGCCTCTCCGCCACCTAAGCAAGGCCAGCGAACTTTCTTCCTGATAGGCCACGCAGTGAGAGTATCGGAGTACGACAAGAGATTAGACAAGTCACATTGTCCATGACGAATGGATCTCGCAACCTTAGTTTATAAAACACCGTGACAAAAGGACGCAACGTCTCAATACCTATGGGGATTGATGGAAACACTTCGCATCATTTGCCACCCCAAATAGACAACCAGTCTCGTCGTCCTGACGAGGGTAGCGGACGTTCAACATTGCAACATGAGCAATGGATTTGCCGTCCCATGGGTAAGTTTAGTTGACAGAATAACGTGACCACTTCCAGTAGTCCGTTATTTGATTTTTCGAGGGGGATTTCAATGTCAGCCAAAGCGTTCTGTGACATTTGAAAATTACGGATCACACGCTTTACGATTTCGGCTCCCGAAATGTGGTTTCACTCCCCGAGTATTATGATGGATTCAGACGCAAAACGCACGTCGTGATCCTATATTCAATATATATGTATGTCTCCATATATATTAACTGACTTGGATAAAATTATCTCCGACTCGACTCACTTTACCATATAACTACTTTCCCATTAAGTAGTCATACTAGGATCTTGTCAGTCGAGATTTCATTTTTCCGTAATCGACTCGACTCACCTTTCCATATATTTATTTTCCCATTAAATAAATATACTATGATCTTGTCGATTCGATATTACATTTTTCAACCATCAACTCGACTCACCTTACCGTATAATTATTTTCCCATTAAATAATTATACTAGGATCTTGTCGATTTGACATTTCGTTTTACCACCATCGACTCGACTCACTTTACCGTATAATTATTTTCCCATTAAATAATTATACTAGGATCTTGTCGATTCGACACTACATTTTACAACCATCGACTCGACTCACTTTACCGTATAATTATTTTCCCATTAAATAATTATACTAGGATCTTGTCGATTCGACACTACATTTTACAACCATCGACTCGACTCACTTTACCGTATAATTATTTTCCCATTAAATAATTATACTATGGTCTTGTCGATTCGACATTGTATTTTACGACCATCGACTCACTTTACCGTATAATTATTTTCCCATTAAATAATTATACTAGGGTCTTGTCGATTCGACATTTCGTTTTCAACACCCGACTCGGCTCACTTTACCATATATTTATTTTCCCATTAAATAAATATACTAGGATCTTGCCGATCGATATTTCGTTTTCAACACCCGACTCGGCTCACTTTACCATATATTTATTTTCCCATTAAATAAATATACTAGGATCTTGCCGATCGATATTTCGTTTTCAACACCCGACTCGGCTCACTTTACCATATATTTATTTTCCCATTAAATAAATATACTAGGATCTTGCCGATTCGACATTGTTGATTTAGACGGGGGCTATCATGCCTTCTAGATAAAGACGATCAAGTCTATTAACTCAGCAAGGACGATTCTGCCCTCCAATAGGGGAAGGAACGCCTGACCCTCGAAGACAACTTGGGCATGTGTTAGATCAAGAATGACTTACTCACAGTAATAATATAGCGGCACACGGGCAACTAATCTCAATACTGATCCACACAGGGTCCCGTGCTCAAAACGCACTGGTTTTGCAGGGACGCACCCTCGGTCTTCACTGGGTTCCAGGTTTAGCATTCCACGCATCGTACCAAGCACTCATCTCTTCGGTAGGCAGTGCATCCTCGTACATCCGCTCCATCGAAGAACTTTGTGCGGAGGCATTAAGCTCCTATACAAGGAAGTTTTCGTCTCTTGTCCTTATCCGATGCGAGGATTTTCGTCAGATTACTCATATGAATAAAAGTTCGAGCTCTTCCGTGTTCGTACCTTAGAGGTAATGCTGAAGAAAGCTCATTCAGTTTGCGAGGATCGAAATCAAGGGATATCAACAAGACCTCCCTTTTAGCCCGTTGGCCAATCAAAAGCTAAGACTGACCCTACAGTACAAGAATAGACGAGGCAAAGAGTGATCACCAACCCCAGCCCTAGCGCCCACCTAGGTTACCGTGCACCACAAGTTATTATTACGTGTGCACCCGCAATGATAATCGGTGTTGCCAGGTAATTTTGGTGCCCGCTAGTTCCGAGCTTCCTGATCCAAAACAGAGATTTCACACAATAAAAGACCTAGACTAGCTTCGCCTTCACAACATCAGCAACACGACAACGTCCACAAGCACAATAAAGGTTAGCCCTTCCGATCATCCCGTCCGCAGGTAAGCGGGTGAGTTCGTCGTAGACCACCGCTTGTCCTTCCCGCTTGTCGATATCGGTAATCGATGCAAAAGTGTGGACTAGAGTGAAGTGTGAGACGATATCCTTATAGGCAAGCTATCTGTACTACTTATATGCATTAACTAGCACTAGTCAGAAAATCGGATCTCTACACAATTTAAACATTCATATCCTTATTTTCTAACATTTTATATATTGACACACATGGCTAGTCGGTCGGAATTTCCCCTTGTACAATCCATGTACAATTTTCTTTCTTTTCTAAAAATATTTCGTTGTGTTTTATTTTTGAAAACTTCGTTTTCGAGCCAAAACCGGTTATAGTCTAGATTTTTCAAAAATACTAGTTCGCTATAACCTTGGCTCTGATACCACTTCTGTCACACCACGCCAATGGCGGAAACACGTGGCGCGACGCTCGAAAGCATATCAAAGTCAAGATTAACACAAACTATATTTAATTAGAAAAGATCATTATATTAAGATGTCGGGAGGGAGTACCTGGTTTCAAACATTACTTAAAACCACAAACATTAAGTTTTAAAGTGGGGTGTTTCCGTTTATGTCCCAACCCGATGGTAACATTAGATGGAACCCCCAACCAGTGTCCGACATCCCAAATTCCACCGTACTAGCCGCATACCTGTTCAGCACTTAGTTACCTGAAAGATATGTTTAAAAAGACGTCAATATATAAAATATTGGTGAGTTCACAGGTTTTAGTTTCGTAAATACGACATTTTTACATCCTGTGCAAATCCAGCACATTTTTACATCCTGTGCAAATCCAGCACATTTTTACATCCTGTGCAAATCCAGCACATTTTGTGGCCTTTGTACGGAGTAGCTAGCTCCTACAAACTATGATGATAAGCAATCCCCTGAGTCCCATAACCAAACCAAGACTAATAAATATGCCCCGCTCCAAGTCGTTTCTCGGAACCCAACGACTTAAGTTCAGAATACGTGCACCTCTTGTCTTTACCGGGTTGACGCTATCAACCAGAGGTGGGCCTCGTCAGGCACCAATAGTACTATCCAAATATTCCTTTGGTTTCATTTACCTGAATTAATGGTTACAGTAGCGAGGACCCAACCCCGAGTGGCGACCAAAAACTCAAGTACTCATCATGCCACTTATCACATTTTAACCTTTGAAAACATTTCACCATGTGATAACTTTTGACAAACATATCTTTCCCCCAGTTAAAACAGTAAAATGGGGCCGTGAAACTCACCTTAATTTCCATGCTTAGCTAGCAAATAAAATCCAAAGCTTTGACCGACTTCCTCGTGCCCTATTTACCAATAAAGGACACCTTAAAGTCTATCATATATAAGCCTAGCTTATTTTCCGGTTAGAAGATAGTTTATTCGACTATCTTGACTCGTGTGTACTAACCCGAGTCCTTAAGTGTTTTAACTCGACGAACCGATCGTGACTTATCTTAGTTCATCTGTTCACATACGAAATAGTACCCAAGTCGCGCACTTGTTACTATTCTTGTGCAAACTATGTTGGACTAATATCACGAAACGTATAACTCATCCCGAGCCATAGCTTGTCTCGTAAACCGGATAATGTAATCGTCTTGTATAGTTATTTTCGGAAAATATACCTTGCTGGAATATAATATAGTTATTAAAATCCTTTTAATAACATTTGTTATTTCTCTTCCCGAATCCGAGTATCTTACAAATCTCAAGACTTTGCTTTTTATAAAAAGGTTTTCCAAATAATACCGAACGTTTATACATCTTTTAATCCGAACAACAAACATATTTTAGTTACCAAGTAACCTTAAAAAAAAACTCGTCACACTTGACGCTTGGTAACAAAAGACTATATATTTGTTTGAAATATTTCCCGGAATAGACTATTATTGTTACAAATAATATTTGTCAAAAACGTCGTGATTTTGTATATGACTATGCTTGTCAAACGCTTGGAAAGTTATTTGTAAGAACGCACAATAATGTCACACTTGTCGCGCTTCGGATTTTATAAAAATTTCGGCAGAGTTTCCTCTGTTTTTGTATAAACCAGACAACACAAGTTGTCTACAATTTCCCAAAATCAACACCTAAACAAAGACGACATTATATTTATCCGCATTTCTAATCCACGAGACTTTATACGTTGTGACTATTATATAAATCATACTATTTATATAAATATATATATACGTATAGTCCATCAATTTAGTCCAACAACAACGCAAGTCACGACTAATATACAAATATTATCTCATAATACTTTTCGTTAATATTTTATCGGTTCGTTCTCGCGAGTTAAAACTTCTTTTATGCTATATTCATAATATGCTTTATAAATGTACGAAAAATAAACACGATTAAATTATACCGATATGCGCGTGCGTGACTTGACACGTCTCGAACGACGCGTTGACCGAGCCAAAGTTTGACCGGAGTTGACTCGTGTTTAACCGAGCTCGAAATCTGATCCGTAAGCAAGATTGACCAGATCTGACCCGGATCTGTCACGAGACTACCATCCTTGACCCACGACTAGAACTTGAGGGCGACACGCAAACCGAGCCAGATCTGACCCGACCCGGACCAACCCGGCACCGAACCATCACCGAATCACAACCATAACCGGACCAAACGCGACCTGACCCGTGGTTGACTCGAACCCAAAGACCGGATCTGACCCGTACCGAGCCAGACTTGAACCAAACCTGACCCGAGCTGAACCAGTCTTCCACACCCGAGCCATATGTGATCCGGGCCCTCGATCTTGCCGGATCTGGAACCACCGCCGCCCTGAACCACCGGTACAACCACCTCTACGGCCACTACCAACCACCGGCCCTCTTCCACTTCAAAACCACCATCAACGATCCCCATTAAACCTGCAACAACCACCGCCTTCAACCTTCCGCGCGACCACCAGGAACAACCCTGGCCGCCTACCACCTCAAACCACCCCAACAACCATCTGCCTCCCTCGTCTCGCCTGAAACAACCACCACAACGACCATCTGCTGCACTCCTCGAACCAAAACCATCACCACCGTACCCCTTTCCCTCCTCGCCGGACCCAACCCTCGTCAACCACCCTCCACCCGATCTGCCCCTGCCCTGAGCTTGGAACATGACGCCGCCACCACCATGGACGGTGGTGGCCGGTTGTCTTTAGGGGAGAGAGAGGGAGTTCGGCTAGAGAGAGAGAGTAGAGAGAGAGAGTTTTAGAGAGAGAGTAGAGAGAGAGAGAGGGTGCGGCTGCTGAAAATGAAGGGAAGAAGAAGAAGTTGCCTTTATATACCTAGGGTTAGGGTTAGTGGGTTGTGTACCGCGTATCGAACCCGTTTAAACGTAAATCATCTCGGTTTGTTATTAGGCCCGATAATTAATTACAAAAACTAGTTGGTTTTATTCGAAATGAAAAACATAACTAAACCGAGCAATTTAAATGTTATTTTCATAACTCGACGCGTGAAAACGGAACACGCGTTAAAATCGCGTTAATCGATCCGGTCGAGCTATACTTCGTTTAGGCGACCTGTTCACTTTCGAAACTAAATAAATGAAATTATTTATAATAAATAATTATTCCGAAAGTTCGATAACGGTTAAAACCACGCGTTTCGACGTTCGAATCCCACGTCAGTTCCTCTCCGCGTTCTCCAAAACGCTGCGTTTTTGGCCGTTTACCACGCTGATTTCACATCCGTTCTCATCGATAGTAAATACGTGTCGTATTTTCATAGAATAAGCTTATGTTATTCCAGTTTGACAAATTTTTGCTGATGTCAGTTCGTTACGTTAAATACGCGAAGTCTTTCTTTAAAGACTTCAAGACTTCAACGAACTTTCAAAAGGACATCGTAGGACTCATATCAGCTCAATTAACCATAATTAACCTTAAACCATGTTAATTATTTCTAAAACATGATTAGGATCACGTTAATCGTTGTACGAAATTTGCCGGTTGTCACACCTTAAGCCCATTTGTTGCAAGTGGGTTTTGATAAAAAGGAGAAAGTAAAATGTTAAGGGGGGATGTTACCGCCCTAACGATTGTACACGTGGCGCCCATTGAGTGGACGCTGATGGTCGGCGGACACGTGGCGCCCGCCTATTGGTGGACCGAGGGCGGTGGGTAATCATACTTTTTGTTGGACTTCGAGACAGGTTGAGAAAGTCTGCTGTCAGGATGATGTCTTGGCCAGGAGACCGCCACGTCGTCGTCCTTTCTGTGTGTCAAACTGAGAGCAGTCTCTGATTGGAGAGGAACTTTGACTGGCAGCCTGTTGTGTCAGGGATATTTTGTCTAGGGCAGGAGTGAGTCCCAAGGGTGCCCAAGAAGGCATCTTCCAGTTGTGTTGAAGAAGCTTTAGCTAGCTTGTTGAGGAAGCTTTGAATTATATTGCGCCTGGCGTCGGTTGGACGCCAGGTGTATCCCCGACGTAAAACGGGCGGGTAATGCTTAATTCTTGCGTCGGTTGGACGCTAGATGTATCGCCGACGTAGAACGGGCGGGTGGGCGCCAGACGTTCCGCTGACGTAAAACGGGCGGATGGACGCCAGATGTATCGCCAACGTAGAACGGGCGGGTGGACGCCAGACGTTCCGCTGACGTAAAACGGGCGGATGGACGCTAAACGATCCGCTGACGTAAAACAGGCGGATGGACGTCAGGCGATGCCGGTTCTAGTTTGGCGACGGTATGGTGTTTGTAATGTTTTGATACCATATCCCTTCAGTAGTATAGATAAAAGGGGGGCTCTATTAGGTTTTGAAAGACAATTTAAATAAAGTGAAGTCCGTTTCTTACCAAGCAACCGTATATTACATTTTTGTTTATTTTCAAATGGTTTATTTTACTAAGCATTCATGCTATATGTTTGAATGGGCTCCTAGTAAAATTTTAGAAAATGCTTTTATCTAGTATTGCATGATAAACTGAATTCTAATCTAATCTAAATCTAAGGGAGGCAACGGTAATGGCCACGGGTACCCCGCTATCTACACGGTAACATTGTCGCTATCGGCATAGGTAGGGGGCCGTGGTGAAAATGTTGGTTGTAGCCTATGGTCTTTTGAGTTTGTATTTTGAATATCTTTTGGATTTGTATATATGGTCTACGTACCGTTTATGTTGTTCTTCTCTATATTAAGCATGTCCGGCCGTCAAGGTTTTAATAAGTTCGATCAAAGATAAAAGGAAGTTTAGTACTTTAGTTGTATGAAACACAAACTGTGCACTTCTTTTTGTCTTTGTTTTTTTTGTTTTAATATGATTGAGTAGCACAAATACAGACCATGATTACATTAGAGTTTGTTAATAAATTATTGATGTATGTATAGGAAGACCCTTAGACCAGGCGTAGTGGGGGGCTTTATTTATAAAGCTCCCCTTTCTGATTGGTCCACGTGGCTGCTGAGTCAGCGTGGAGAGAGAAACTGAAAAACGGGTGTAGTGGTGGGGCTTTATTTATAAAGCCCCTGATTGTGATTGGTTGATTTTTTTATTATTTTTTTTAATCTTTTAATTCTAAATAATTAAAATAAAAGACAAATAAAAATTTAAAAATTACAAATAATAATAAAAACACACAACTAATATTAATTAAATTAAAAAAAAACAAACAACTTAAATAAACTACAATACCAAATTAAAAAAAAAACAAACAACTTAAATAAATTACTGGAGGTTATATTTTGCAAGGATTTATTGCCTATGATGTATCGCGAGGAGTAGGGCTTCTCCCTCGAGGTGGTCGATCGGTTTGGACAAAAACTCAATGTCCTTTTCCCTTTGTCTCGCCTCTTGAATGTCGACGAACTTTTTATTCTCGGCCACTCTCTGGTCCATAGTTTGCAAACGTCTTTGGCCGAGGTCGCGAAGATCCTGTAGTCGTCGATTCATTTCATCAAACTCCTCCCTCGATGCACCACCTCCTGTCGAAGACGACTCCGCCTTGCCACCCTTTTTTGATCGTCTACCGGGTGGTCTTGGAATATCAAACTCCTCCTCCTCCTCCTCCTCATCCTCCAAATTAACAGGATCATCTAAACTCACAAAGCGAGCATCGGATGTCGGTGTATCCGGATCTCGCGACGTGGAGGTGGTTTTGCTTCGTTTTGACGGTCCTCCTCCTCCTGATCCTCTTCCTCTCCTAATCTTGCGCCCACTACCCGACCCCATAGGCGGTACATCAGCCCACTTAGGACTATGTCTCAACATCTCCCATATCCTCAAATACGGGAACGGCCCGCGGGTATCTCTCATCTCGTCCAAGGCCCTGGCCAACAAACCGTCATCAGCTTCCCCGCTGGCCCTGTTGTCCTTGCAACGTTGGTAGACCTCCGAAAACGAGTGACATTTATTATTAATGTTCGACCACTTTCCAGATATCGAGTCTTGCTCTCGATACTCCCCCCTACCCATGGCCGCAAAAAATAGCTCTCGAATCCGTTGCCAAAACACCGGGGTATGTTGATAGTTTGCTGCAAAAAAAATATCATACGATTAAAAACAAAAAAAAAATACTAAACCAACATTTTAAAAAGTATATATATATATACATATGTAAACACAAAAAAAATACTAAACCAACATTTTAAAAAGTATATATATATATATATATATGTAAACACAAAAAAAAATACTAAACCAACATTTTAAAAAGTATATATATATATGTAAACACAAAAAAAAAATACTAACCAACTTCCGGGTCCTCGGATATGTCGAGCCAGGCTCGCGCTAACTTGAACTCCTCATCTCTTTCCCAACGTTCCTGTTGCTTTTTTTGACGAGGAGCGTTCGCGTCTTTCCTTTTATGCGAGCGTCTCCCGCGCCCGCGCCCACGTTGAGAACCCTCGGGTTCGTCTTGAGTTTCTGGTACGGAATCGGGCTCCTCTTGAGAAGGTTGGACATAGTTTGGTGGAGGAAAAAATTGAGCGGGCATGTTTGGGCCCGGATAAAATTGACCGGGCATGCCAAGAAGTTGCGCGTATTGCATTGTGTTCGCGTCAAACTCGCCCCAATTAGGTGGCAGCGGAGTAGTAGTGTTTGGCCTCGCACCCGGTCGACCCGGGACCCCGAACGGTGAACCATATGGATACATGTTTGTGTTGTAGGTTTGTTTGTGTTGTGGTGTGTGTTTTTTAGTTTAGTTGTATGTGTGTTTGTGTTTATATTGTGTGTGTATATATATACAAAGTAAAAAAATAAATAAATGTTAACCGTTCAAAAAATTAAATGGGGCAACGGTCAATTTTTTGACCGTTTGACTTCTGACCTCGTGCCACGTGTCCATTTGTTATTGGTTGAAGTTTTTTACTTTAGGCGTTATTTTTATAAAGCCCTCGGTCAATTTTAACATATAGCGCCCGGGTGTAATGGTGTGCAGGGCGCTATATTTGAAAAATTTTGAAAAAAAGCGCCCCACTACGGGGTCTAAGATAGAAGGTTTTGACCTCTTTGTATATGAGAATGATATGGGCTAGATTAGACTTAAGACCATGTCCCACAAGTGCCACATGACACTTCATTCCCCTATCCCCCCCCCCCCCTCCCTCCCACTCCGAGTAGTCTAAATATACCATCAAACAATGAATTTAGTTTTTTAGGAATACGTACATCTTTAAAAACTAATTATCTGCATATACATTAATAAATAAGTGACTAGTTATTATACGTGTCACAATTTTATGAACCCGAGAATTTTTTTTCTCCTTTCTTTACTTCGATCCTTCATAGTATATTTCTTAATTTAAAAACAATATAAAATTAACTAAAAAACAATAGTATTAAATTATAATACAATTCTTAAATTTTCATTATAAAGTAACTATGTTACTTTAATCAACACATGCAATATAAGAGTATCTAACTGGTTCAATAATGAAATAGTGAATTTTGACCAGCATCTGAATAGCTCATTGACAAATTTGCTTCAGCGTGTTCACATTATTTAATCATCGAAGTTCATTCCGACATACGGTAACATAAACGTTGTAGGACTTTTAGGTTCTTACATTAAAGGATGGAAGAGAAAGGATCTCCCTTCTCTTCCATTCTCTCCAATTCCTTTCAAATTGGAAAGATTAAAAATCACACTAAAATCCTCTTTATTATCCCTCTCATTCTCTCCCTTTCCCTCTTACAAAAAACTCTGGAACACATTTTTTCCCCACATCCTTCCCAATCCTTTCTCTTCCATCCTTTAATGAAACTCTGGAACAGAGTGTAATATGATCGCGTAGACGGTACGTAGAAGTAGAAGTAGAAGTAGATTGTGATGATTTGAACACAAGGCGCGATCCGCACTGCAAGCATTATTTACAAAAATAATTCATCTTTTGAAAAATCTATGACTGAATTACACTATATAATCTGGCCTGTTTAGACAGTTAATTATCAAATATTAATTATATTATTTAGAGTGGCTACGTTTGAATTAACTAAGCTGAAATTGTGACAAGATTGGAAAAAAAAAACGTAAATATGTTATACATTAACGCTATAGAATACAATAACTATGCTAGTAAAGCTATATAAATTTTAAAAAATAAAATAAAAAATATTTGATCTGTCATATTTATTTATAGGAATAAACTTGTATGAAAATATGATTGTATGTGTACACACAATTTCACTTTTTCAATTGGGCTAAGAAAATGGTTTGCTATCAAATTTTCTTAAGTTACTTCTAGCGGACGATAATTATCCCAATAAATGATAGATTTCGATCCTACTGAGTCCCCTAAATGACAAAAGATTAGGAAATTTATGGTATTAAGAATTTAAGATGTATCCAAAAGGTGTCCCTCCTTTTGAAGTCGATAGTTTAAGTCCCATAGTTTAAGAGCATTCACGTTAGCTTCCTTATCCCCCATTTACTCATCACCAATAACCCCAAATATACCAATAAATAGTAGATTCCTCATTTTTTTACTCACAACCATTTACACCCACCTCATATAATTTGGGGTCACACTCACAGAAAAATGGGGAAGCTGCTATGAATGCTCTAAGTCCCATAGTTTTATTGGGATGGCAAAAAAAATGAGTTCGACAGGTATACCCGAAACCCAAAACATTTGGGATGGGTATAGGATAGGTTTGGGTCTGGGAAAAAAATATTTCACGGGTATCAGTGGCGAAGCTTGACCCGAAACTTCGGGGGGTCGTAAGTCACCGGGGGGTCGGAAATCACTAGTTGTGGGGGTCAAAACTGTATATACCACAAAATTTCTATACGAATACTATATAATTGGAACTTCTGAGCGAAAATTCGGGGGGTCGGCCGCCCCTCCCCGCCCTTTAAAAGTTACGCCATTGGCGGGTATGGAATTGGTATGGGATTAGGTGCTACCCGACCCAATTACTCGAAAACAAATACTCAACATATAACCGAAACTATATAAGAAAGTAAAAATATTAATAGATGCAAATCCCAACGGGTATACCCGATACCCGCTGGTATGCTCTATACCCAACGCAGGGGCGAAGCACAGTGGAGGCCCGGGGTTCCCCAACCCCGGACGTTTTTTGGCGCAGTGGTGGAATTTTATATGAATTAAGTCTAGCCTCCACCTATTTGATCTTCCGGCCCCTACTGATCGGAAAAAAAAAATGAGTATGGCCCCGCCAATTCAATCTCCAAGCTTCCCCACTGACCCAATGGGTAATGAAACGTGTATGAGATAGGATTTTATAATCGGATATGAGGATGGGATTGATCATACCCGACCCGTTTCCATCCCAAATAGTTTACAGATGTCTGGATGTTGAAGTAAAGAAGTAGGATCATGGAGACGTGTGTGTTAGCTATTGGAAAAAAGAATATATATATATATATATATATATATATATATATATATATATATGTAGAGGATTCGGTAGAAATATTGTTTTGTGCAGTAAGTGTTTTCAACCGTTAGATCAAATCTAATTAAATCTTTAGATAAAGGGCATTATAGACTTTTTGTCCATTTTATTAATTATCCCAAACCCACTAATTTAGCAACTAAATCTGGGTATTTATGATGTTTAATCATCCTAAAATAACTTGTTCAAAATTCAAACAAATTTAATCACATTCCCAAAAAAATCATATTAAAAAAAAAATCGTTGCATATCTTATACAAATAAAAGAATTGTTCTTTATTCATAACACTGAACTGCTATAATCTCTATTATCGATCTTCTTCTCTATATTTTTTTGCAGTTCGTTTTTTTTATCAATTCATACGAAACATGATTATAACAGGAAACACCCTTTTTTTCTAGAAACGAATTATAGATTGATATGACAGATGTTTTACAAAACGATTCGCAAGGTTTTTTTTTTTTTTTTTTGGCTTTTAGTTAGTATGTCTCTGGCGCTTTTTTTTTCCAATTTTTGTAAGGTAATTGTTTTGTTTGTTGACTTTTTGATAATTCTATTTGTTCATGTGAGGTGTTTTATCATAATATCAGTAGTGTTTTGTAGTATAACATTTCAAAACAGGTTAACATCAATAGTGTTTTATCATAACATCAGTAGGTATTTATCATAATATCTCCTTGCATGTCTGAAATGTGTGAGTTTGTTTTATAAATAGAAAGGAGAGATAATGTTGGTAGCATGAAATTAGGAAAGGAAAAATAATGTTGGTAGCATGAAATTAGGAGATCAAAGAAACACTTTCCATAATACATCAACACAATGACATTCATACCCTTAATTAAAACACTTAATGGATGATCTTACCCTTAATTTCTATAATACATTAAATAGATTCTAAACACAATCATATTTTTAATCTCCACCATCCATCTCTAGATCCAATGAATGAAAACACTTCCTACACTTCCTACACAAATCAATTTTCCTACAGGAACCCCACCCTGTATATATATATATATATATATATATATATATATATATATATATATAATATATATATATATCACACCCCTAGTTCACTATAAAAAACCTAAAATTTTGAAGAAACCCAAGTAAACCTAACTTGTGGCCAATATTAATCCACCTAGCCCACTAAAAAATATATTATTTTATGTTTTAAAGGTTATATTAGTCTTTTTACTCTTCCCCTCATTTAAAAATTTGAATCTTCTCTTTCTCCCTCCTATATAAACTAGATCTATCTCTCACTCACACACACTCTCTCTCTCTCTCTCTCTCTCTCTCTTCTCTCTCTCTCTCTCTCTCTCTCACAATCAGATTTCTTCCACCACCACTAAACACCATCGTTGCCACCTTCAACACCACCACTGCCACCGTCTTCGTATGTTCTGTTTTCTTCGGTCTGTCGTCCGGTGATTTATCAGGTTTTTTTCTTTCTTTTTTTTTTTTTTTGCTGTACTCGTTCGTTATTTTTGGATTTATTGCTCTTGATTTTTCGTTACTTTTCGTTTTGTTATAAAAACATGTGGGTGTGAAAACCTGCAAAACAGAGTAAATTATTATATTAATTTTTGAACAAAAGGATTTACTAACCGTAAGGTCCATCAAGGTATTTGTTTATTGCCTTTAGTTAATTATTATTATTATTATTATATTAAATTTTGAACAAAATGATAACCTGCAAAACAGGGTTAATTATTATATTAATATTTTGTTTATTGAACTATTCAATATAAGTGATATAATCCAAAATATGTTGCAGCGTGTTGCTTTATTATTATGTATATATTTTTTTCGTCACATATAAGTTTAGACTAAATTACATATAAACCGAATACAAGTAGTATACTGTTCGTAAGTTATTTGATAATATTTCTTTTTTGGCTTTAATAAATTTGAATGGGTTCTTTAAATGCATTATGTGTTCAACCAACATATTCATACAAGTTTATAACTTTACAATTGTTTACTCGCATTTGATATGAAAGTTATGTTTTAGTTTTGAGTTTTTTCATATGTTTGATAACTTATAAGTTAAAACTAAGTTATGTTGATTCTAGTTGTATATGTTAATGGAAACAAAAGTCATTTTTTCATATGGAATGTATGTTGTGTCTGTTTCGTATGTAACAGCAGAACTAAGTTGCGTATGTTAATCAATACAAAAGTCATTTATCACGAATGTAATGCATATTATAGAGGGAGTATTTGGGATGCATGTTTGTATCTGTTTCGTATGTTTCTATTTTTTAATCCAGATGGTTAACATACGTTAAGACCGGGGGGCTTACATGTAAATTTATGAAATTAAAATTTCATGAATATAGAAACTGATTTTATGGAAAGAAAAACTGAAAAGGTGTGATATTATTGGTGTTGGGTTAATTAAACAAAAGTCACTAATCATGTTTACACGTAGATAGCATACATTAAAACTGGTGAATTTTAATGTCTCTAACATATGCAACAATATGTCTTATTTTTTTTTTACCAGAATGTGAATGTTTGTATTAGTATTTTAACGTCTGGAATGTATGTTTGCGTCTGTTTCGTATGTAACAGCAGAACTAAGTTGCGTATGTTACACATCTATGCAGTTATAAAACAATCCTCCTGAGTTAAGTTTGATAATCTTGATAACTAAATGGATAAAACAATGTATGTTTGTATCTGTTTCGTATGTTTTTTTTTAAATCCAGTTGGTTGACATACGTTAAGACCGGGGGGGGGGGGGGTGGGCTTTACTTGTAAATTGATGATTTTGTTTTATTTTTGCAGGTGAACATATTTTTTGCATTGAAGATGAAGATGATTATCAAGAATGAAGTGTAGACAATTTTTTTTATTTATGATAGTTTTTTTAGCATTTGTTGATTTGTAATGACCGTTTTGATTGTTTTTATGAAAAGAATGGTTATTGGATGCCAAGGGGTGGTGTATGAATCTTTTAATATTATGTTTTGTGGTTGATACAAGATGAACAATATAATGTATAACTTTTTTTTGTGTAGTATGTTTTATTGCAAGTTTTTTGTATTGTCATGCAATGCATCCCTACTTAACAATTTATTGTGTACATTTGAATGTTTTTTGATCTATAAAGTTTTTAATTGATTATATACAATCTGTGCAATTTTAACGTACGCAACACTGCATATGTTACATATGTAACATGACGTGCTGACAGATCTAGGACCATGGTCACAAAAGTATGAGAGAGATGATGTGACATGTGTGGGGTCCACTTGTCATATCTGCTTTTCAGAAAATGGCATTTGACCATTGTGCCCTTTTTCTGTCATCTACCTTAATTAATTTATTAAAATAATGGAGAATCAATCTAGGCCATTGATCACTTTAGATCACTGGTCTAGATTAAGTTTACTAGGTTTCTTCAATTTGAGTGGGTTTTTATTTAATCCTCCCCCTATATATATATATATATATATATATATATATATATATATATATATAGGGGATGGTTCAATAGAAAACTCATTTTATTGAGAGAACTCGAGAACTTTATATTACATATCTGCAATATATCATATATTGCACATGTGTAATATATATTACACATGTGCAATATATCATATGTTACACATGTGTAACATATGATATATTACACATGTGCAATATATGATATATTTAGTGTATTACATATGTGTAATATATATTACACATATGCAACATATGCAATAGTAATATATTACACAAGTGTAATATACAACATATGATATATTACATATGTGTAATATAGAGTTCTCGAGTTCTCTCCCTAACTATGAGTTCTCAATTGAACCTTCCCCTATATATATATATATATATATATATATATATATATATATATATATATATATATATATATATATCACACCCTAGTTCACTATAAATGTAGCCTGAAGTCCTGAACATCCAAATTTTGAAATTTCAAAATATGAAAACAATATGTAATTTGAAAGCTGATAAGAAATAGGTTTGAAAATCAATATATGATAACATCAAACAATGAAACCCGTACAGACACTTATCATGTCCGTATTGTTAAGTTATTTTTGTAAGTTTGATAAATGACATGATAAAACAAAGCTCATCAAAGATTTCAAGTATGTAATTACTTTAATTAACCAACAATATCTCACTACTTTGCTTTACCACAGCGCAATGCATTTTGAGGTATGTCATATTCGGTAAATAGACTCTTTTCATCGTTCCAAACGTGTGCATACAACTGTTGTCCCAAATACTGTCTTGGCCAGTTTGCAGATCTTAGGTTCCACATCCCCTTGTTGTCCAGTGACACCAATATCGCGCTCCAAGATTTTGGGTAAACCTGTTTGTTACAATAAAGTCATCCCAACATCGATTACTTGTTACCTCTTGGTTTATAACAAAGAATAATATATATATACAACTTTTAAGCATCCATTGGTTACCTGGACTGTGTAGCGCGGTGTAGCATCATTCAAATTGTAGAATCTTTTCCTCAGTGTCGAATTCCATCGTCCACCACCAAAACTACAATGTGCCAATCATGGTAATAAGTAATTAAGTAATTCACTTCTTGATGAATCCTGCAAGAATGGATTTAAAAAAAAAAAAAAAAAAAGTACCCGACGCTCCAAAAATGATGGCCATCAAGATGCCAAGATTGGATGGAGTTCTCATTGTTCTGGAAGATGATTTCAACAAAATCATGAAGAGTAAAACCGATTACTGATGGGGCAAGAACTGTAGGGCCAGCACGGGGTGTAGGTTGGATTGAGTTTAATTTGAATACTCCAGGAATGTTGAAATAGTCGGCAAGCTTCAATGGGGTAGCGGGGTTGATGTGAGATACCTTGTTCACAGCATACCGAAGCTTGCCACCAATGGTAGTTTTGGAGTTAGCAAATATAACTGTTCTGGTTATTGGGATTGCTCCAAAGTGAAATGAACCTTGCGGGTTAGGCCTCGCTGCATTTGCTGTCAAGTTCCATCTACAAAGGAAACAAAAAGGTAAATATTGTCGTATAGTGATACTGGCATTGAGATGATACAAGAAATAACATACTCGTATTTGGACCAACCGGATAAACAAGTGGCTAGAAAACTGCCCAACACTTAAAATGGGCCTAATTGGTTCTCTTTTATTATTTTTGTTTCCACTCTATGTCAGTTTACCTGATTGTTCTGGCCTGCTTCATTGACCAGTGAATCTGATAGGTAGGTGCAACAGGCAGTGGGAGGGAAGCTCTGGCTGTGGATCCAGCATAATGAAGAATTCCAGTAGCGGTAAGAACAGGTTTTGTAAATCTAGTTGAAGCGACGATAAAATAATCTTTAGCAGGAGAGTGCAGTGTGACCAAGAACGATACAGATTGACCGACATGAAGGTCAAATGATTCATAAGATTCATGCAAAGTATGAGCTCCTTCTACTTCAACCAATGTCATTGTATGACCTTGAATCCTAAAATTTATTGAAGTTGTCAAAGCCATATTTGACACCCGAAACAAGTACCTTTGACCTGAAATGCAACCAAAGTTAAAAATAACTCGTATAAGATTATGTTTAGGAAGCGCGTTTTAACATAAAATAAAACATTATTACTAAAATACCTGCTTGACCGGTGAAAGATGTAGCACGAGGTTTCCCATTAATAAGGAGACCATCAGGCTTAGGAAAAGCTTTCCCCGAGTCCAATCGCTGTCTTAATGTCTGAAAAAACGATGCATTAGCTGTTTGATAGGAACAACATTAGGAGGGAAAAAAGCACAGAACTTGACAAATACAATTTACAAACCTTGTGATCAGATTTCCACCAATCACTGACAAGTAGAGTGAATTCAGCAGCAGGTTTAAGATATGGGACAAAGATCACAGGCCTTGCTTGGATATTCAACGCGCCAAACGCACCAACGGCTCTATGCATACCGGTTGAAGCGAAGTATGAAAATGTTCCAATCTGATCTTTCACTTGCATATGGTATGTCCACTGTGAATTTGGTGGGATTGGACAGTTTGTTCCCAACACTCCATCTTGCCATGAAGTTTTTCTCTGTTCCACCCCATTCCTGCCGTCATATTTATAGTTATAGCTAGGGCTGTTCAAAAAGCTTGCTAAAAAAAGCTCGCTTGAAATCAGTTTCAGCTCGATTTGTAATGAGCCAAGCCTTAGCTGCGAACATCTTAATATATACAAATTATAATTTATAAATGTTATGATTTATGAATTATGCATCATGTATGTTAAAAATGTTTTTTTTGTTTTTATATATGTCAAGTTTAAAAATTGTGAAATTAAACAAACTGCTTTGACAACAAGTTTTCTTTTAAAATTTAAAAAAATAAACAAGCCTGCTCAATGAAAAAGATTTTCAAAATTTCTAAACATAATTGAGTCAGCTCAATGAGCCATGAGCTGGCTCAAGCTCAATATTTCACCTGATTAACATAAGCAAGCGGAGCCCGCACCCAACCTGACTCATTTTCATTTGCAACCTTGCTTATTGTGTATATGCTACAAACATAACTACATAAAACAAAAGAACATGAAGCTAAACCACAGACCATGTGATGAGGAAAGGCTCATCCAACTTATTAACAACATTAACAATCACATTATCATTGGTTTCACACTCGATAGTCGGACCCGGAAACAACCCATTGATAAGTATACCCTGTAGTAATCACACATATATAGACTTATAAGTAAGTTAGTACAATATTAACCATCACAATAACTAAACATAAATTATGAAGAACTAAAATATTAAACGTACCCTTTGTGGAACACCAAGAGGTGAAATCTGTCCATATGTAACCACAAAATTAAAATTCCTATATGGGTCTTCAGCATGCACATAATACACACACATCCAACACAATAATCCAACATAAAACAGTAAACTTTTGACACATGAATCCATGTTAATTGTCAGAATATGTTCTCCCCCAATTTTAACACCTGCATTGTTGGAGGAAAGATTCAGTGATAAAAACTAAAAACTATAACTTGTTTTTTTTTTGTATCAATTAAGTCTTTAGACAAATATTAATATTAGAAGTACAACAAGTTATGCGGCAACCCTTTTGAATAGTAAAACCAATCTTACTAAAACAAAGTTTTGGGTGTTAGAGGTCGAAACGAAATGAAATGCTTACAGAAGAGAGGAAGAAACAGTACGGCGTAGTACGTGAGCACCATTGGGCGATTTATAAGGTGGGAAATACCGTTGGGGATCGAGTACGGCGTAGTTCATGCATGGTGGTACGTGATTAATAATGATAATAATAATTAAGTGTGAGTAGCAGAAGATGGTATAATTAATATTATTTGAAAAATGGGAGGTTGCTTGAGATCTATATATCATATGTATATATGGAGATAGATATATATATACCCTAAAACGTCGCAATGGAGAACGGATCAATGATTATGATGGTTAAGGTTTAAGTTAAGCCAACTGCACATGGCGCCAAAACTGTGTATGGGTAATTTACTATTTTTTTTTTTTAACGGTAAACTTCAGCATTTATGTGTTTTTTTTTTTTTAATTTCTATGCTTGTAGCTTTTGTAACATACAGTATTTCTCTCATTTTTTACTAAAAACAAATACATTTAAGGTGACAAGCAGTGGCGAAGCTTGGATCTCGAATTGGTGGGGGCCGGACTCAATTTATTTCGATCAGTAGTGGCCGGAATATCAAATCGGTGGGGGCCGAACTCAACCTTGACTCAATTTACCTACGAAAATCGTAAATTCCACCACTTGGTGACAAGCATCTATATATAAGCAGTGGTGAAGCTTGGTTCTCGAATCGAGAGCTGGACTCAATTTTTTTATGATCAAAACCCAAATACATGATAGACCAACTAAAAACTAAGAAATTCCAATTCTCCCATATACGTGATGCGAGGATAGTCCGATTCAAATGGCCCAAATGAGATGAGGCCCAATGGGAGTTCAATTCAATAAGTGAAGCCCGGACGTGACACGGGATTCGGTTAAAAGCACAGGTCAAAAGGCTTGACCCGTTAAAGAATTCCCAAATCACAAATTGATCCATGTGACCCCATGCCAAACTAGTTCGGGTTGTAAACTGGCCCAGTTTTTTCTTTTTTAACCTTGGGCTCAAACCGGTTCCAGGTGAAACCTGGATTTAGGGATAAAAAACCCAACCCATTCAAACTTGGATCTGGTGCAAAACTGGTTTGGCCCAAAAAGACGTGGTTTTTTCATGCGTTTATTTTTATTAAATCCTCGTATTAGTTCAGGCTGGTTTCGCTTAGAATAGTTTTTTTACGAGCTTGATCAGTTTGCGAACTGGTTTGACAAACCAAACCGGTTCTTTTGCACATCTCTACCCCGTGTCTTTCTTTAACATGTTTGGCTGAGATCTAAAAGACCATCAAATCTCACATTTTTGCAATTACTTTAAATCTCACGCTCACATGTATACTGCATTTTTTTTTACCAGCAAATCTAATTCTGCTTCTATATATACACGAATGCTCATTGTGGGACTCGATTCCCCAACCTCATGGATAGATACACCATTTTACACAATGGATACCGCTAGGCCAAACGCCCTTTAGAATATATATACCACACATTTTGGAAGCAGAGGAAATGGACTTTTAATTCGGGCAACCATATGTAGATGTCTTCATGAAATCATCAGTTATCTATATTACTATATAATGGGTTCTAGATGGGTAAGATAGTAATTTTCATTTAATTTTAAGACACATAAAAACATTATTTTTGCAATTGATACAAATGTTAATGCATAAATAATCTATCATTTACAATATTCTCCCTCTACATTTTAGCATTAAATAATGTAGTGTAATAAATGACAAACAATATTGTAGTGTTATTACATCTAGCATTTATATTTATAATGCAATACTATTTTATAAAAGCTTGTAAATAACTTATTAACTTATATTAAAAATAATACATAAAAATTTGACTAGCATATTCTAACTCAAATAAAAGAAATAGGCATCGTCCCATTCGTGACTAACCAGGTCATTAGGAAAACTAAAATGATTGTTAAACAAGAATACATGATGACTTTTAGTTTAAAAGTACAACAATTAAATAATTTATTATTAACTTATACTAAAAATAATACATAAAAATTTGACTAACATATTCAAACTCAAATAAAAGAGATAGGCATCGTGCCATTCATGACTGACTCGATCATTAGCAAAACCAAAATAATTGTCAAACAAGAATACATGATGACTTTTAGTTTAAAAGTTATTGTACATGTAATAAAAGTTTGCGGTTAAAAATTACAATCAGACAAATGTTGTGTTAATCAAAATCAACGACATGGGGTTTCTTTGATCCGCGCATACAACACAAACTTCTCCTTCACATCTATAGGTGTCTCACTTGACGAAACAATTGCCAATATGAGAAAGGGTGTGTATACGTTCGGAGCATATTCGGGAATATACCACAAAATAGACCAGTTAGTACCATGGGATGGTAAATCCATCCTACACGCCATTCTTTATTTTTTATGGCTTCATTTAGAGTATCTAGCTACTTTTTTTTTTTACCAGATACTGAAATCTTGTTTTCTGCTTCAAGTTTTCAGTATTCTACTAAAACACTGTGGGTTAATTTTACACCGCATAATATTTATTATAAACTTAACGTGTTATTCTACTAAAACATTTACACATACTTTCTACTAAAATTGTACGCCCTCTGATCATATATTACACATTATCAGTATGTTTGTATAATGTACAACACTAATAACTTGATTGACCAAAAGCAACAACAAAACACAATGTAGCCCCGCCGCAACGCGCGGGTTCCTGCTAGTAAGTCTTATAGTGTTTAATTTCCTCTAATGACACTACAAGGAAACAAAATTTTAGCGGCGATAAAAGTGGCTTTTCTTGTAGTGTGATAACAGTGGTTACTCTTCACATAATTCACGTTTGTTAATTAAAGGGAATTAAAGTTCACCCGGCTTTCTGTTTTCCAAGGCGAGGATACATTTTTCGTAAACCAAACTTAGTACCATAATGCAAATATGATGTACTATGTAATATCAAATTCTATTTTAACTCATATGTAATCCTTTTATGTCAATATAAAATACCTCTGTAGTTAAACTCTCATAATGATTGTTCTCATTTTACCTTGGTTATTTAGTCATCATCAAAACATTTTCACAAAAACCTGTAAGTTATGGCTAGCTTGTATGTATTGTTGAGTTATGATTTTTGATGACTTTCAGCTAGATTTATATTTTGTTGACTACTTCTGTTTTCTACTTTGGTTAACTTTCAGCTTGATTTTTCTTGACCACTTCTGTCTTCTAGTTTTGGTTCTTCAGTTACATATTTGTGATGAAAATAAAATCGGTTGTGCAAAATTAAATTTATGAAAAATAAAAATAAATATCGTTGAAAAAACAAAATTCATGCTGTTGTAGCTAGGGCTGTAAACGAACCGAACTTTCAGCGAACAGTTCATGAACCGTTCGGCGGGAAGTTCGTTTGTGTTTGTTCGTTTAATAAATGAACGAACACGAACAAAAAATTTTGTTCGTTTAGTTAAACGAACGAACATGAACAGAGGCCGCGTTCGTTCGTTTATGTTTGTGAACGTTCGGTAACATGTTCGTTTGTGTTCGATAGTTTAATTGAGTTTTTAATTTTTATAATTTTATTTTATATTTTTTAATTTTTATTTATTTTACTAAAATAAATAAATAATTTATGTGAAGTAAATATGTAAAACTTCAAGTTTAAATAAATGGAGACTTCAAATTTAAGATGGGAGCTTAGTTTTTTAAGATATTACTTTATAATGTTTTACCAATTACCAGTATTATGTTATGTACTAAGTATGTTTTGTATAGTTGGGTTATATGTTGGGTGTTTTAATTAATTTCTTGATATATGTGAATTCGATCTTATTCCAAAATTAATATATGTCTGTTTGTGTTTGTGTTTGTTTTCGTTCATGAACAATTATTTGTGTTCATGAACACTTATTTGTGATCGTTTATGTTCGTGTACGTTCATGAACAAAATTAACAAACGAACACAAACTGACACAAACACTCATGTTTTCTTAACAAACGAATACGAACAAAAAATCTCGTTCGGTAAGTGTTCATGAACTGTTCGTGAACACATAATTTTCTTAGCAAACGAACACGAACAAGGCCTTGTTCGTGTTCGTTCGGTTCGTTTGCAGCCCTAGTTGTAGCATAAATAATGGATATATAAGTTTAACTAGTTTTTATCCCGGGAGCGTCCCGGGTTGAAATATCTAATATGACATAATAAAATATCTAATATGACAACATAATTAATGACTTGCCAATATATGATTAATTATTATTATTATTATTATTATTATTATTATTATTATTATTATTATTATTATTATTATTATTATTAAACAAATCTCTGCCATAAGTTATCATATTCTAATATAAAAAAACGAATCTCTGTGTCGGGGTATAAATCTAGTGCCATTACAAAATATTATATAATGTCAAATGAATTCGGAAATTTGTAATCGATCATTCTAAAAAGAACTAACATGAAATAAGGAAAAAAAAGTTATTTATTGAAATATCGAACGCATTAGTCTAAGGGTTATGTGATGCGTTAAAAAATTCATGGGTATATAATCGGGTATATAGTTCGGGTATTTGGGTATGTGGTTTCGTGTAATTGGGTCGGGTATCACCTAATCCTAGGCCCGACCCAAACCCACATTTTTTAAAACTAATCCTAAACCTGACACAATACCTGTCGGGTTACAAAAAAATAGTCGTTTTTTTTCTCCGTTTTTTATATAGCACTATGGTACTCGTTGGAAAGATAATAAAATGCTCGTTAATTTGGTGTAATTTTTTTCTTTAAAAATCTCGTATATAAAAAATATTAACGTTTAAAAGTTATGGAAGAAAACATGAGAGAAAAAATAATAGAGGTTTAATATTTAAATTTAGTAGATTAGGTTAAACCATATTTATTTCTTTTTTTTAATTGGTCTAGAGTTGCCACATAGGATATGATGTGACATCTCTCAAAAGAGAGATTACATAATATTAGGCCATGCGTAGTGGGGGGCTTTATATATAAAGCCCCTCTTTCTGATTGGTCCACGTGGCAGTTGAGTCAGCATGGAGAGAGAAACTGAAAAAGGGGTGTAGTGGTAGGGGCTTTATATATAAAGCCCCTATTAATATTTTATTATATCTTTTAAATTAAAATAATAATAAAATAAAGAGATGGGTGATGTGGCTTGCTCTGATTGGAGGGGGCAAAAGGAGGGATGGCGTTATATTTATAAAGCCCTTGCACATTTTTGAAAAATGGAGCCCCCCCGTAGCGGTGTGGGGGGCGCCATTTTTGTCCACCTCGGATAAGGCGTTATAAATAAGGCCCCATTACAGTCGGTCTTATGACATGTAGGATTATTAGCTTTGCAATATATGTATATAGATTTACTCTTGAAAATACATGATATATAACTGTTTTGTTTAAGTAATTAAATAAATGGGGTGTTATTTTAATCAGCAACATGCATCTATAATCTATAATATTCAATATAGAAGACTAGAAGCGACAACACTTCAACATCAAGAAAGAGTCTCTAGCTTTTTTGTATGGGTTGTTGGGGTTGGGTATTTCTCTCTCACAACTCTTGAAAATTGTTTAAGATGCGAGAACCCTAACACTGGCTGTTGTGGCTCGTGAGCAGCCTGCCGCGAGCCATAACCTTTTTCACGTAGATTGCTCAGCCCATAACATCTGCAAGTGATCGTTGGCGCGAGCGAGGCCAAGCGAGCTAGCTCGCGTGAGCTAGCGAGGCCACATTCAAAAAAATAGCCGTTGGCTGCCAGCCAACGGTCAAATTTTGAACAAGTGTGTGTGTGTATATATATATATATGTAGCAACACTATTTTTTTTCTACCAAAAAAATATTACATCAATTTTCTATCTTCAAGTTAATCACAAATGGCAAACCAAAACCCAAATCCAAATCCAATCCCGCCCCCACAAAACCGTGTGCGACCACCAAGCTGGAACGTGGAGGAAGAACTCACGTTGGTCAATAGTTATATTGCTATTCAAGAGCAATGAGGAATTGAGCGAATGCAAAGTTTTTGGATCGCCGTTGTGACAACATTCGTTCAACGGACGCGATATATGAAAAGTATGTATCTTTAAAGTCGAAGTGCACAATATTTGAGCAATTCTTTGTAAATGCGGTGAACGACAATCCGTGTTTAAATGGAGATGAAGCGATTGAAGAAACCTGTAACCAATATCGAAACAAACACAATGATAACTACCCGAGGGTTGAGGTTTGGAGAACTATGAGAGCACGATTTCAACAATAGTCGCGTTTCTACTATTTATTTATGTTTTTAAATAATGGTTTGATGTTATTTTATGCTTTTTTTATGTAACGTTTATTTTAATATTTATGCAATGTAGAGTTTTATAAAAAAAATTACAAAACATAAAAAATACAAAAAAAAAAAACATGATAAAGTCATCGCTCACCTTGAGCCACAACAGGATCAAGTGAGCAGGATTTACACTTTAGTCAGTGTCATGGCAGCGCCCAGTTGTCTTGTTTTGATAGGATAAAGTCTTCGCTAGAGGTGAGCGACAACAGATAGTCTAACACAATATGAATTTTTACGTATTGATACAAACACTTGTATAAATTGAAATTTTATTCTTTTTCTACATATTAATACTCTAATATTGCAAATCTACAACCAATATGCAAATGTATATATATAATTATGTATAAACTATAAAACTTATATACATTTCTCTTTTATATTTAGCAATAGTTCATCTCCAGGGGAGGGGTTTGTATTTAGCAGATTAGGGTTCACGATTCAGAAACGGGTAGTGGCGCAGCTAGGGCTGTTCACGAGCCGAGCCAATCCGAGCGGAGCGGCTGGTTTACAATCGAGCCGAAAACCGAACGAGCATTCTTCGAGCGCAAATTTTCTGAGCGAGCGCCGAGCGAGAACCGAGCGGAGAATAATATGGACGATCATATAAATTGTGATGTTCACTTCGATGTTTTCATTGTCGGGTGACAACTAAGGTCAATGTCCGATGATAAAACTAATATTGAGATCCCAGTGTCCAAGGATGAGGCTTAGATTGAGGCTGGTGAGGTGATGAACATACGTCAGAGAACAGTTATTGCATTGTGACGTAGGTGTGATATCAAGCGACAATTAGCGATAGACGACTAATAACATAAAGAAGTCAAGACTGTCACCTCATGACTTATTGTTTTACTATTAAATCTAGTGTTAATTTTTTTGTTGAGTTAAGTGGGCTAGTTATATTTTGTTTGCATATACTGAGTCAAATCCAATAGAATCTTATATATAAAGCCATAAATTTATCTGTAAATTGTGTGTATATTTATTATTAAATAAATAAAAATTTATTCGAGCCTAAAGAAACAATAGGTATCTCGGAGATTATCACTAATCAACGAGTGGTGTATACTTATGTTACTACAAGTACGTTCCTTTACCCAAACCTTTGGTTCAACCCGAGAGTGTAAATGTAAGTGAGTGTGTGTGTGGTAAAAGTAAGAAACACGAAGATATAAGTGGTTCAGTCAAGTAAGACCTACGTCCACTGTGAAGAGCCGGTGGTATTATTACTTTGGAGAGTACAAAGTATAACAAGTAAACCTAGCTCTATGTTACAAGTGAGTATTTTCGGATCTTTTGGAAAGGAGTTGATGTCTTCTATTTATAGTGGAAGTCGTGGGCCTGGTAGGAAGCCCATGAAGAGTCTTGTATTCCTTGGTCCTAGCCTTGGCCCACCTGCTTTTGGTCCCTAAAAATGCCGAGAAAAAGGATGGCACTGTAGCTGACGTCATCGGTGGTTGAAGACGACTTGCCAGGCGGACACGTGGCAGCTTGTGACTGGCCGTCGGCAGTATGTCGTTCTGACCCAGCATGGTTGATTTACCTGCTGGTGTCTGACGCGACCCCTGACAGCAGGTAAGCATGCCTGGTCAGCACAGTAGAGGCAGCATGGTGGAAGCATGGAACCAGTCACGTCACTGTTGAACGTCAGTGGTTGTTGGGCTACCGTGGACACGTGTCTCCTTCCGCTTGGTGGTGCTTGTGATCTTCTGTAGACGAATCTCCCTGATCCTTGATCTTCCGTACCTCGTACCTGGGGATGTTACGAAGCGGAATATTCCGCGCGTTGGTAGACGCTCGTCTGCTTTCCCCAAGCGAGGTATGTAAGGGTACCTTGTGGCCATCCGTTCTCCGCGGAGTACATCCCGCGCGGATGCTTCTGCGGATCTTCATGTGGAGTGTTAGGGATGCCGCCTCCGCGTGGATCAGGCTCCCTATCCCTTCAGAGCCGAACCGAGCCGATCGGCTCATATACAACCAAGCGGAAGATCGAGCGAGCATTTTTCGAGCATTTTCCGAACGAGCGACGAGCGATCCTGTAACACCCCAACCGATGGCGGAAACATCGAGGTGTCACGTAGTGACGATTGTTCAATAGCTCATGGACTGGAAATGTAAATTTGAATACATTGATTAAATAATTTATTACATTGAAATGAAATACAACGATTCTAACTGCCAACTAAATTGTAATAAAATGAATCAAAATCTAAATATAAATCCGAAAGCTTAAAGGATGCATCTCAAAACAACCTGAAACATGTACGAAAACGTTTTGGTCAATACAAAATGTATTGGTGAGCATACCCTGTTTGAATAAAAATAGTAGGAAAAGTGTTTAGCAATTCATGTGCGGTACCATTTGCAATTATGTAATAAGTAATATCCGTTCAAAATCAACTCTATGTAAAGAAAAGCAGATATATATAGTATGCGCTAGTAGTAATGTAATACATAGCAATGACGAGGACTCTCAACAGAGTCACAAGGGTATATACCATAGTACTATTCATTGAAATGCCAGGCCCTCAAAGGTTAATGATTTTGACAAGTCATAGACACACAAATTAACATAAAGCAAACACACATGAGAATTGCATTTAGTAAAATAAATAGAAACTTGATTGTAAGTACATGAGTCACCCCAAAATGTAAAACAGTAAAAAGGGGAAAGATATACTCACAGTTTGCGAAAGCGATCCAAATCCAACTTAAGCGTTCGTGAGTTAAGTAATGGGAATTCCGAGGAATTCAACCTATAACGTAATAGAATACGAATAAGGGAAAAATCTAAGAGTCTAAGGTAACTAAGGTCTAAGGCATTAGGGTTTGCTAAGTCGATTTGGGAAATTAGAGTTTATGATAAGTCGAATTAATGTAAAAGTTGTATATCACAAATAATATATGAAAGATTGTAAATGTGGTTTAGGTAATATTATTATTACCTATTGAATATTTAGATAAAAATATGTTTAAATAATTAAGACAAAATAATTTAGTTAGTTACTTTAACTAAATTAAATAAATACAATAATCATCAATGTATAAATAAATAAATAATTATGTGTTACATGGTGATCCAACAAATGATCATAAAGACTTTCAATCATATGAATATTTTCTACTTTATAGGAAAAGTATTTATAAAATAGATGTCTAAATAAGACAAATAAATAAATGTTTAATTATGTCTATTTAAACGTAAATAAGACTAATAATACCAGACATGATCCAAAAATGTTATTTTTATAGAAATAGATGTTTTCTGATGTAAACACATTAAAATAATTTTCCCATAAATTATATAAACTTATTTATATTTAAAACTGATTTAACGAGATTAAATCATGTTTAAATGATTTAAAAATAGGAAAATCTATAAAATAAATGATTTCTGAGCCAATAATTTTTATTTCAGTTCTTAATAATTAGAAATAATTTATGACAAATTTTGAGACAAAAACCATTAGGAATGAATTTTTAATCAATTAAATATGATTAAAACAAATTAAATAATAAAAATTACGAAAATAAAATATTTTCCAGAAATAAAAAATATGATAATTTTCTATGAGATGTCAAGAAGCTACACCTAAATTTTCATAATTTTTGGAGCAAAAATGAATTTAATATGAATATTCTAAGTTAAATGCATTTATAAATGTTTATAATCTCTAAATATGGTTAATAACTAAAAATAAAACAAAAATGAAAGAAACATGGAGCCTAGGAGACTCAAACTCGGGCTGCACATGAAGCACTCACATCAGCCAACCACTCCACCATAAACTAACTTGTTAATTGTTTCTTAAATCAAATACATTTAACATATATTCACAATTCATCTTCTTCCCCAAATATAACCTAAGAACCCTAACCCTAACCTTAAGATTCAATAACCCATTTCAAGGCACGTTACATGCTCTGTGATAGAGGGCTTTTATTCAAGATTATAAACCAAACAAAACGGCATAAAAACATAAGACTTACAACGCGTTTTAAGAGTTGAAACAAAGAAGAAAGAGCCGCAAACTTAAAGAACCAATTATGAAACTTTCTGAACTCGTTTCCGTAAATTTGTGGTGGGTTTCGGATGATTAACAGGTTGTGCACACACTAGAATGGTCAATTTATAACTAAACGCACGATTTAGTCTCGACCGGAGTTAATGGTTACGGTTATGTCACACCACGACAACGGCGGAAACACGTGGCGTGGACGCGAAAGAGAAATGTTTCATAGCCAAGATTAAACAAACACATAATTTAGAAAATAACCATTAATTAGACGGCGGAAAGTATTTTGTTTAGGTACATGTCCCAAAATGTAGTTTTTAACAAAATAAGGATTTACAGCTATTTCCCAATCCCATAGGAAATATTAGTAAATCCCTAACAAAAGTCCGTCTCGTCTTTATTTCGCCCGCCCTAGCCATTTCACGCCTTCACCTTCTTAGTTACCTGAAAGATATGTTAGGGAAAACATCAATATATAAATAGGAGCAATAGGGACATCAACTGGTCGACAACAGGCAACACGGGGGAGTGAGGTGGTGCCTCCACCTCGGGGCTGGCAGGGACAACATCCCTGGGAGCATCATCACTATCAGTAGCGTGGGCACGCATCCCTGCGTGTCTAAGCTCGCTACTGCGGGCAGGACTGCCCACCAGAATAACAGCAGGATGATCACCCTCCATGGGCTCATCCTCATCATCTGAAACAAGTGCACCATGTGGCGCTACCGGCACCTCACCAACAACGGGAAAAGGCTCGACAGGAGCCACGAGAGTAGGGGCAGGAATCGGCTCGATGGGAGCCTCTAACACGACAGACACATTCGGGCCAGCATGACCCGATGGCCCAACATGAGAAGATGGGGCGACCGAATCAAAGAATCCCGGAGGGAAGGTACGAATAGCAGGGACAGGGTAAACAGGGAATGTGGGTGCGGGAGCGACAAGTGGTGGGGAAGTGACTGACGCCTCTGACATCGCATCCTCCTCACTAGGGTCCTCCTCCTCATCCTCATCCTCCTCATACTCACCGTCGACCATCATCTCGTCCGGCTCGAACCTCATCGTCCGAACTCAATACCACAACCACATGGGCGTTGGGAACGTTCTCCACGACCTGAACACTGCTATCGGAGTCGGACATGTACTCGGATTCTTCAGAAGCAGACATTTTCTTTCCTGGAAAAAGTACCGTACTATATATACATAAATATTTAATCAATTTAAGCAAAACATCTATACTTCCAAAATTTTACCATCTACTTGTTGTTACTTCCCTTGGCGTGCTTGGCTAGGCGATTCGGGACTTCCTTTTCTAATATATTTTTCGTGTTTGTTTTTCAAAAAATATATTTTTTTCTCTTTCAAACCAAAAACCGGTTATAGTCTAGATTTTTCCAAAATACTAGTTCGCTATAACCTTGGCTCTGATACCATTTCTGTCACACCACGACAACGGCGGAAACACGTGGCGTGGACGCGAAAGAGAAATGTTTCATAGCCAAGATTAAACAAACACATAATTTAGAAAATAAACATTAATTAGACGGCGGAAAGTATTTTGTTTAGGTACATGTCCCAAAATGTAGTTTTTAACAAAATAAGGATTTACAGCTATTTCCCAATCCCATAGGAAATATTAGTAAATCCCTAACAAAAGTCCGTCTCGTCTTTATTTCGCCCGCCCTAGCCATTTCACGCCTTCACCTTCTTAGTTACCTGAAAGATATGTTAGGGAAAACGTCAATATATAAATATATTGGTGAGTTTCACAGGTTTTGACACACAAATAAATTAACATTCATTTGTAAATAAGTGCGCATAACGAAATAAGAAATGTGCTATATATGCTATTAGGGTTGCAAGTCCTAATACCGATGGAATCCCCATAGGCCCGTAACCAAAACCAGACTATTTTACTTTGCCCCGCAAGTTGTTTACATGGTAACAACTAATTTAGAATATCGTCGCACCCCGTGGTCCTTCCGTGTTGATCGCTAATCAACCGGGGTGGGTCTCGTCAAGAACCAATAGTACTATTCCCATATTCTACGGCTACATCCCTTTGTATAAATGGTTACAGTTAACTGCGGAGACTTCACGTCCCATGTGACTTTACCGTTACCCATGTGCCCATCTTATGTACCATTTCATACTTTTACATGTTATCGCACATTTAATTCTTTCTTACATATCTTTCCCCCAAGTTTAAAAACAGTAAAACATAAAAGGGGCCGTGAAAACTCACCTCAAGCGTGTCACGAAATCAGAAAATAGTCTTTGCCAAGTCCAATGCGAGACCACCTACATGTGTCCTAACTTAATAAGGCACCGGTCTCAAAGTGTGTGTCTTACTGGCAAGTTGTCTTTCCCCAACTCCCGACACCACGTTTATACTTACGGTTTAATTAGGAATATACCCTAGTCTTAGGTCCGTTGGTGATGATTTATCCCGTTACAAGTTTCACTTAACTTATATTATAACCGTTGCTATTAATTTCCAAGTTAGTTGGTTTCGTCATCGCGAACCCCGATCATTGCCCGTTTTCCTTACACGTCATGATCTTTAAACATATTTATCAATATGTATTTACTAACTTGTATTAATATTTCGTTATATCTTCCGACTCGACTCACTTTTATTATATATTTATTTCCCCATAAAAATAAATATACAAAGATCTTGTCGAACGAGATTCATTTTATGTTAAGTATTTATTTTTCATATAAGTATACATATACTTATAATAACATACTTAACTTATTTTATTTCTTACAAATTCTCCCATTTTACTTCCAACACTTAGGAAAGTGTTTATGTATATTTTTCACCCTTAATAATCCTAACATATATTTTGTTCACAAAATATATCCATATTTTCTTACTTAGAATAGTTAAATCGTAATCGCCGCAATAACGTATACTCGTATCTTGTAGGAAGTTATACTCGTATACTTATCCGTCCGATTTACGCTTTTGTTCGATTTATGCTTTGTTCGTTTTACACGTAGTCCGATAGCTCGCCGCATTGACATACGTCCGCTTTCCCGATTTCTTAACTTATATATATATATATCTTTTGTAGGAAATCATACCACTTGCCGGTTTACGCATTTTCCTACTTTCGAATATATATATATATATTAACTTGGATGTTTTATTCCTAAAAATTCTTACAACACTTTTACATCCCCATAAATGTAAAAATGCTTATTTTTATATAAACATCACAAGTTGTTTACATTACCATTTTTCTTACAAAAATATTAGTGTTTATATTTTCCAACACTTATGGTATATTTATATTTTTATAAAATACTTTTTATAAAAATATCATTCTTACAAAATAAATATTTGTGTAAGTTTTCTTACTTTTACAAAAGCAACCCTTTTAAAACATAACTTTTCATTCTCAACCTTTTACTTTCTAAAGTTACATTTTTCAACATAAAGTTTTCAAAATCACATTTTACACCCATGGACTTTTCAAAGTTACTTTCCAAACCTCTAACTTTACAAAAGTCACATATTATTCCCAAGACTTATAAAAATGACAATTTCCACTAAAAGTAGTAAACTTTAACATGTCAAAATTTACAATAAGTGTTCTTTTCACCATCCAACACTTTCATTAGTCTCATATGGTCATTTTAAGCCTACTAACATGTTTGATTTAAGTCTTGGAGTCCATTTGTTCATACTTGTATTTTTAAAGTCTACAACTTTATTTTTGTGATTTTAGCTTCATTACATTTTGTTACAAATATTTCATGTTCAAATGGTTCCATTAGTCATAATATAATGATCAAAACCATTTTTAGGTGTGTTAGGTGTTACTTTATGTTTTTCATCCAAAACAACTTCAAAAAAAATACTAGAACATACAATATTTTTTTGTAACAAAATAACATCACCAACCATCCTAAAACTTATGTTCATGATCATCTTTGTGAACATTTTATTTCATTTTTAGAAAACACCCAAAACCTTGTTTAAAAACTTTGGTTAAAAGAATCCCAAAAACAACTTGCAAGTTAAGCATATAAATAAATAAAACTTGAACAAGATAAGTTTCAAGAAACTTACTACTAGCACAAGGCTAGGGAAGTCACAAAAACACTTGATTATGGGGGGGGTTATGTGTGTCTTCCAAGGGTTATGCTCCAAGCACTTGTACACACTTGATTTAGGGTAGGAATGGAGTGTTTATTATGTGTTATAAGCTTGAAAATCAAGGTGGTGGTGGGGGTTAATGGTCTCGGCAGCCACAACAGAATTTTTAGGTGATTTGGAGTTGGTTTTGTGAAAAAATAAATGAGTTTCCAAGTCTTATATGGTGTAATTTTTTTATTATAAAACTAAAATATGTTAATTGTCCCCAAACATCATGATATTGCCTCTTAGATTAGCCAACACTAGGGTGGCTTAAGCTACCATGTTGGGCTGGTCTAATGCCCCTTGTGGGTCCCACTCTTTGTGCCAAAAATATCTCCTAACTATTTGGTTAGAATCGAATCGGTTCGGTTAGGGTTTTTCGGGTTTTTATGCGTTCTTATTACGAGCTATTTCGGACATATAATTAGTTTTAAATTACCCTTAAACATAACTTAGTTTAAGTATTGGTAAGTTATTTAGGTTCTTACCGGGTGAAATTATATATTTTACGCGCATCGGGCGCGATACGCGAACTTTATTCGCTACCGGGAGATTTTAATTTGGAGTTTTCATTTATAGTTTTGGGGTTCCAAAACACTTTATATTTCATAAAAATAACCTTCATTTTATATCCCGGGCACTCGGGATCGTTTTCGGTTATTTATTTATTGCCGGGTAATCACCAACGTCCATTTCGGACTAGTTTATTCTTATGCGATTCCTTCGCACTTCTAATTAAACTAAGGCATTCCTATACCATCTATTGGACTCCGCTATTTTCCGAATACTCTAGTATACTTAATTAATATTAATCCTTGCTTAGAACAGTTAATTATATATATTAATTGCGTACGGATTTACCTTAATTTTGCCGAACGTCACAGGTTACACTTTGGTGATTCATAACTCAATTAAAACGCGTTAAAAGCTCATTATTTGACTCAGGTATGATTGTTACAGAGTGGGGAAAACGTCTTTGTAGCATTAAAACGAGCATTAATGGCTTGTAAAGAGGTCCTTACCTCGCCGGAATTCAGATCCGGCCGGCAAAGAGTCACCGGAACAGGAAAAAAACGGGAGGACAGGAAAGGAAAAAGGCAATTTAAATGTTTGGGCTTTTGGCAGATTTGATCCCTCCATGTTTAACTTAGTTAGTTTTATCATATTTTAGTTAGTTTTCTCTTTACAAAACTTAACCAAGTTAGCTAAGTTTAACCAAAAGGTTTCTAAAACTTTATAAAACTCGAAAATTTTATAGTATCCATTGCGTAAACATTTCATGATACGTATTTGATTAAAACTTATACCCGATCCATATTAAATATAAATGATAAATTTTTAGTTTGCTCTAAATTTAAATTTTAAAAACAACGAAACTTATAAGGGCTATAACAGAAATATTTGAAGGGCTATTATTGTCAATTAGATGAAAGACGAGGGTGACGGATGTCACAGATCCACGAGCGACGAGCGATTTGAACAGCCCTAGGCGCAGCTTGTTACCCGTCTACCCTCTATTTTGATGTAACTTGACAATTTTAAGAAATGATTATTGATTCAGTCAAAAAAATTTTTTTTAATTTAGATATAAAACTAGATGACGTCCCCCACGCGTTGCGGCGGGGGAATCTGGTGATTGGTCTATCACCATTCCGCGCGTTGCGGCAGGGCATGTTGCTAATACCTTGTGATGTTAGAAAGGAGGCGCGCCAGCACAAAATTTAAACATGTATTAACCAAAGAATAGAGAAAGCTGCACCCTACAATAATCTCCGAACTTTGTATAGTAGATTATCCCATTCCCTCATAACTATAATGGCGTGGTGGCGCATCATCATGAACCACAACACAAATTCGACATCACAACCAATAAACTAATTTTAATAACAAAATTACAAAAATATTCTCTCTAGTCTATACTTTCACAAACAATTTCCATGTGACTATCTGATTACTACAACTTCATATGGCAGAATCACTTCCAAATTTTTCATTCCAAAGCTAGATTTAGTATAGCTATCTACATCTGTGCATACATATCACATATTCAATTCTAGAATCCACATCCCAAGACCCCCTTATTATGCATTAATTTTGCTAAGATAAGATAAAGCGGAGTTGGAACCTGAGCACCCCTCCTAAAGAATTTTTTTTCCGACTTCAGGTAAACATATGATCCAAGCACTGATCCCTTCCATCTGGACCAGGATCCTCACAATCAAGTGGAGTCTCCCCTGAAATAAAGATCATCACTTTCATCATACTGCATTATGTGTGTGTAACCATATATTTAGTTTTACAATTTGTACTTGATGAATTACATGTTGTGCATTAGGTTTTTATGTTCCTAAAGTTCAAATGAGAAATAACTTGGATTTAATTATTTTCCCTGTAATTGTTAAAACTGTATTTTATGAAAGGCTAGTTGTATTCTCATGAAAATAAATAAGCCAAAAAAATAAAAAGTTATCAGCGTTTATTTGTGAAAGATTGATGTGGAAGTGCGACATCATCTGTGTAACAATTTTTGTAGAAGCCAAGTGTAACAACAAAGAAAGGGTCCCAAAAAGTTGAAACATGAAAACACATATTAGGCATAAAATTTATCAAGGACTGAATGAAATATACCCTGAAAATTCTTGTAGTCCAGACTTGCTCCATTTTCCATAAGGACAAAAGCTATCTCAGTTTTGTTAAAAACCGCAGCCTAAACCATCACCCTTAGAGGATGTTTTACATCGCCGGAAGGTCACAACTGTAAACGCAAACCCGATGATAGCCACCGCCGCTGCCTGCAAAGTACGTATGGTTTCGTCACAACTGTAAACGCAAACCCTATGAAAAAAACCATCAGAAAAACAAACGCCACCATAGTCACCACTACTAACACCTTTTGTTATCAACCAGCACTAAAAAACGACGAAAGACAGAGATAGAAGGCATTACACGCCAGCATGGACGATCGGAAACTCGCAAACGAAATCAAGATTTTAGTCTTTGATACCTTAAATCGCCGGCAAATTCCCCACATCTTTACTCCATATATCATAGAATCATACATTTAATTCTAGTTATAAATGAAGCGTAAGATTAAAGGTGTGATTCGGAAGCTACCCAATAATATGGATCAAAATACAATGATCAGTTTATTGAAGCTAGTGATATGCAGGCATAATTACACCTGTCTCAATAAGTTTCTTACACGTTTCCTTAAATTTAATGGTTTTGACACTAAATAAACCTAAGGTAATAACAAAGATCATCTTCTACCCGTAAACTCAAATCTGATTATTAAGACATCAAATTGTAAAAATCAGTTACGAGACGTTTGGGATTGCTTATTAAAGCTTCTTATATGCCAACTGAGTTTTTATACAACAATAAGCTATTTCAAAGTGTTTATGACTGCATATCCGAATTGCTTATAAAATAATTTGTGAGTGAAATAAGCTCCTATAACTAAACGGTTTAAATAAGCTCTTATAGCTAATCGAAAACGGCTTACGTGTAATCAATATCAGGTTCAACAGAAACCCTAGAATCAGGCCCAAAAGAATCAGCAAAAGAGAAAACAGAAGAGTCTTGACTAAAAAGAACAACTCTAATGTCCTGTGACAAACCAAGCCATGATCTAACAGCCAAAGACTGTCTACTCCCAATTAACCCAATAAAAGGTTTAGCAGCTACAAATATAGTAACAGTGGTATTCAATTAAATGAACGCATACTAACTATTAGTAAGAATAATAATATTAATAATTTTAATAATAGTTGACAGATGTGGCAGAAGCAAGAGGCATGTGATATTGTGATTCCATGGCTTGAGGGACCATACTATTTTGTTGCTGCAGTGTGACACCCCAGGAAAATCCCACATCGGCCGTGGCCAGGAGACATCCTTGGTTCATAAGTAATGTCTTGCCTCTTAAATCACCAACGCGTTTTGGGGCTTAATGTTAGTGGATGAGAGGAGAACTCCACAGTTAAGCGTGCTCAGGTGGGAGAAATTTCAGGATGGGTGACCTCCTGGGAAGTCTCCACTTGGGCAACCAAAAACAAATCTGTGAGCTCTGGATAGGCAAAGCGGACAATATTGGTGATGAGAGGGGCCGGATGTTACAGATGGTATCAGAGCCACTCCTGTGCCGTTCGGGATGGTGGGTACATACCTCATCAAGGACGATGAGACTCTAATAGGGGGTGAATGTGACACCCCAGGAAAATCCCACATCGGCCGTGGCCAGGAGACATCCTTGGTTCATAAGTAATGTCTTGCCTCTTAAATCACCAACGCGTTTTGGGGCTTAATGTTAGTGGATGAGAGGAGAACTCCACAGTTAAGCGTGCTCAGGTGGGAGAAATTTCAGGATGGGTGACCTCCTGGGAAGTCTCCACTTGGGCAACCAAAAACAAATCTGTGAGCTCTGGATAGGCAAAGCGGACAATATTGGTGATGAGAGGGGCGGGGTGTTACATGCAGGTTTACTCTTTTAAACTTTAAATTACTGTACATATAAGTTAATCCTGGGAAGCTAAGGTTGATGACAAAAATTGGATAGATAAGATGTGTTTCATCTTCTAAGTTACGCCGGTTTATTAGAAATTCCTCACAGAGACTATCGCCTATTGTGAGATTAGATCGTATCTGCAAACGGCTTATCTTAGGTTCCTGAGCAAACAGAACCATGAGTTTATGAACTTAATCACTAAGATCTTAAGTTATATAATAAAAAACTGGAAAAAAAATCATCGATCGTCTATAAATGTTTTATATTATTCAAAACCTTCACCGAACCCCAAATCAAACAACAAAATTCCCAATCATTTCAATGAGCCCCCGGAATGCAGAATTCAAAACAGTTAAACACAAAAACCTAAACCTTCATCCAAATCCTAATCAACCAACAAAATTCTCAATTTGAAGCCGAATACCTGGACAGAATGATGAGACAATCCAAGCAAACCCTGAACAATTTAGAAAGAAAAAGTTAAGAAATGGAAGAAGTAAAAAAACGAAATGAAGATTTTACTCTTTCATACCTGCAATTACCCGAGGAAGATGAAAGATAGAAGAAGCTCTGATGAAATCTTTAAAGATAAGAGAAGAATGATTGGGATGGTAAGGTGAAGGCATGGTGTGAGGTGATGGAGGGATGGCACAAAGGATAAACAATACCAGTACAAACCATAATACCATATAAAGAAGACATACAACCCTTCTTGCACACTTTACAACTCACCATTGCACAAAAGCTTTGGTTTTTAGAGTATTATAAATACTCAACCAGATTAAGTTATAAGTTAAAGCTAGAACATTTAAAAAAAATAAGTATAAGTATAAGATTTTAAATTGTTAACTAGTGAACCTGGTCAACACACCGAACACGAGTCATTTAGTTAAACATGTTTGCGGATTCTACTCGAATTTGATCCAAACATGGTGTGAATTTTGTGTTAGCTGATTTGTGTTTTCGTATCATGTGAGTAATTCACACCCCCACATGTGATGAGAAGCCTAGAAATAACAAAGTTTAGGGGTTGTTTGTTTGATTAAGTGTTGAATTATTAAGAGTTCTGAATGGTTAAGAGGCTCAGAATGGTTCAGCTCTTAACCATTCCATTCAGAGCATTTTTTAGGTTGAAATAAACAGTCTGAATGTTGAACCATTCAGAGCTTCATTAAGAGGCTACCAAACAGTCCCTTAGTTTCTTTATTAAGTATACGTATATTGTGTATGTTCATCTACTTTAATCTTGTTAAAACCGTTTAGCAACAACTAGTTTGGATAATCAGCCATACACACCCTAATATTGTTAATTTTGTTGAGTATTAAAATGCAAGTCAGATAAGTAGTTTAGTAAAGAATCTCAAACATCCTTTTTGTCAACTAAGTTGATGTATATTAGATAGAGATATCGTGCATATAATATGATAAAATTGAGTAATATGTTGAGCAATCTATTTTGATGTGTATTCTGCTCTATAATGGTTTGTTCAAGTTACCCAAAATTGTATTGTGCTTAAATAGGTTATGTAAACAAATTATTTTTCAAAGATGAAAATAAAAGTAACATATCTATATAACTTAACAAAAACTTGTGCTTAGGGGTGAGCAATAAACGGTTCCGAACCGCGAAAACCGTGAAACCGACCCGGAACCGCTAGAACCGAACCGAATTAATGTTATAGGTTCCGGTTCCGGTTCTCATATTTTGGCATAATCGGTTCCCGGTTCGGTTCCGGTTAGAACCGACGGGTCCGGTTAAGAACCGTTAGAACCGTTTTGAATTAAATTAAATATTTAAATATTCTATTATTATTTTGAAATATAATATGTTGTTTCCTTCTTTATAGTTCTTAACACTTTTAAATTGTTTTACTTGGTAGGAATGTAGAGTATTGCCTTATGTGATGGTCAGCAGTCAGCACAGCTTGTTCTGACCCGTTTAATCTGTATAAAAAGAATGATCTGATCCGAATAAAGCATATTTTGATACGTAAACTGCTATACTTTTAGTAACCATGTTTAGCATAAACTGTTTATAAATTTTTTTTAGAAAAATCATTGTTTTTGTTTATTTTTTTATTTAATTGTTAATGTTAATTTTAGGATTTTATTGACAACCGGTTCCGGTCTAGAACCGTTTCATGAGAACCGTTTCACCCGGTTCTGGAACCGAACCGTTTAGTAATTATCGGTTCCGGTTCCGGTTCTCATATTTTGGAATAAACAGTTCACGGTTCGGTCCGATTCGGTTCGGTTCGGTCCGGTTCTGAACCGTTGCACAGCCCTACTTGTGCTGTTTTGAATCCTTGCCTTCTAACCCCATAACAAACGTTATTAGAGCATTCACATTAGAGTCTCGAATACATACTTTATCTTTAAATTTTATAGAAAAAATATAGAGGATGATAAGTGACCCGTGTGATGAAAATCAATTAAAATGATAAGTCTCTGTATTGTTGCGTTATTAATGCTATTAGTCTCTTTTCCTTGTTATGTTTTTACTCTACAAGACCAAATTTGGCCCACTTGTTAATTGTTTGGTTCGGTTAATTCAGTTAAACTGAGTTAGATTAATTCGGTTAAGGTTCAGATATTTGTTCACCCCTAATCTGGGTAGTAGCCATGGGCTTGTGTAGATATGGGACGTGCCAGACTGCCAGCAGGAAAGACTGTTGCAAGGGGTTTTAAAGGATGATTTACGAACGTTTTGAATTATTAAGTTGTGTGGTGTGGTTTAAAGCCCCCACGCTAAGTTATCGCGCCACGTGAACTGGGGCTTTTAACATTAAGTAGCATGGTTTGGGTTAGCTAATTGAAAGAGATTGATTCAACATGATTATTCTCATTGATTTGAATCCTATAAATAATACAAGCTATCTCCTATAATTATGGAGAGATAATTACATCATAAATACAAAAATCATTTACATATATAAGACATATGTTATTACACCCCCGCAGTTGAAACGTCGGGAGGACCGATGTTGAGACTGGAACGAAAGTCATCGAACAACACGCGAGGGAGTCCCTTGGTGAAGATATCCGCTATCTGGTGACGAGACGGAACATGTAAGACTCGAATATGGCCACGCTGAACCTGTTCACGAACAAAGTGTATATCAAGCTCAATGTGTTTAGTGCGCTGATGTTGAACCGGGTTGCCGGAGAGATAAACTGCACTAACATTGTCACAATAGACCAGTGTAGCCCGAGAAAGCGAATGATGAAGCTCAAGGAGAAGATTGCGTAGCCAGCAGATATCAGCAACACCGTTCGCAACACCCCGGTATTCGGCTTCAGCACTGGATCTGGAGACCGTGGACTGGCGTTTTGAAGACCAGGAAATTAGGTTGTCACCCAAATAAACACAATAGCCAGAGGTGGACCGACGAGTGTCAGGGCAGCCAGCCCAGTCAGCATCCGTATAGGCTCGAAGGGACAGACTAGAAGCAGAACCCAGATGAAGACCGTGATCCGTAGTACCCTGAAGATATCTGATAATGCGCTTAAGCGCATTCCAGTGAGCCAGGCGAGGGGCGTGCATGTGCATACAAATCTGTTGCACTGCATAAGAGATGTCAGGGCGGGTAAAAGTGAGATACTGAAGAGCTCCCGCAAGGCTGCGATACATAGCAGGATCATCATGAAGAGGGTCGGTATCAGCAGATAGTTTGGACTGCGTATCAACAGGTGTGGCGACAGGGTTGCACGAGTCCATGGAAGCCCGATGAATGATGTCTTTGACATACGCCTGTTGAGATAAAAACATAGAGTTGCCATCCCTAGTCACCTGAATACCCAAGAAATAAGACAACTGCCCCAAGTCCTTCATGGCAAATTCACTAGATAAATCATGTAACAACCGGGTCTTTAGAGTGTCATTGGACGTGGTGAGAATAATGTCGTCTACATAAATAAGTAGATAAGCAATGTCAGTCCCATTATGATATATAAACAATGAATTATCCGACTTGCTTTGACGAAATCCCTGTAACGTGACAAAATCAGTGAACCGCTGGTACCAAGCGCAGGGTGCCTGTTTCAACCCGTAAAGAGACTTCCGAAGGCGACATACATGATCAGGAAAGTCCCGGTGACGAAAACCCATGGGTTGATGCATGTACACTGTTTCTTCCAAGTTACCATGAAGAAAGGCATTGGTGACGTCCAATTGATGAATGGGCCAGGACTTGGAGAGAGCCAGAGAAAGAACCAACCGTATGGTAGACGGTTTGACAACTGGACTAAATGTCTCACCACAGTCAATGCCCGTCTGCTGCTTACGACCATCACATACCAGTCGTGCTTTATACCGCTCCAAAGTGTCATCCGACCTGAATTTATGTTTAAATAACCACAAACAGCGAATAATATTCATGTCCGGGGTCCTAGGTACAAGCTCCCATGTCTTGTTTTTAATAAGTGCACTAAATTCGTTGGACATGGCATTGTACCATTCAGGAGAGGACAAGGCAACCTGTGGGTTGTTCGGGATAGGGACGATAGTGGTGGTATGTAGGTTGAATGGGTGTTTAGGCTTCACGATACCGCTCATGGATCGGGTATGTGGTCGGGTAGCAGGCGGAGGGGGTGGTGAGGGAGGTTGGGCTGATGTGGGTAACGGCGCTTGGGCCGGGTTGGGCCCAGGAATGTGAGCCGAGGATAAGGGAGGATGTTAGGCAGTAGCTGGAGCATCGGTATTGGGCCAGGAGAGGAGGTAGGCGGTGGGATGTTTTGGGCAGTAGCTTGAACATCGGGTATTGGGCCAGGAGGGTTAAGTGGGCCAGTGGTGGGAGGAGGTGGAGTTGGGCTTGGGGAAGTAGGAGGGTGCTGGGTTGACTCCGAGGGGTGATCAGACCCGAGGGTAGGAGATTGGGTGGGTTTGGGCATTTTTTGTAGGTGTTCCCAAACAAGGGGGTGGATGGTGGGGTTGAGGAATTCATAGGAGGGTTGTTGGGTAGGTGATTGTATGGTGTAGGGAAATATTGATTCCTCAAAGTGTACGTGTCTAGAGATGGTAAGTTGGTGGGTAGTTAAGTCAAGGCACTTGTACCCACGATGATTTGTGGGGTACCCAAGGAAGACACAAGGGTGGGAACGATAGTTTAGTTTATGAATGGTGGTGGATGGGTGGAGAGGGTGGCACAGGCACCCGAAGACACGAAGATGGTCGTATTCGGGTCTGCAATTGTAAAGGAGGGATGTGTGGGATTTAAAGTTGAGAAGTTTGCTGGGGAGGATGTTTAAGAGGTAAGTGGCGGTCTCAAGGGCATGGTGCCACATGTTAGGTGGTAAAGAGGCTTGGGCAAGAAGGGTGCGGATCATGTTATTAATGGTGCGGATTTTGCGTTCCGCTTTACCATTTTAGGAGGATGTATAAGGACAAGAAAAACGGAATTTCATCCCGTTATGGTGACAGAAGTTGTAAAAATTTTGGTTGGCATACTCTTTTCCATTGTCGCACTGAAATTGTTTGATTTTACAATGGAATTGAGTGTTAATTAGGTTGTGAAGATTGGTAAATGTGTGGAAAACTTGTGACTTATTGGCCAGCGGGAAGGTCCACAAAAAATTAGTGAAATCGTCAACAAAAAAAATATAATATTTGTGGTCACCAGTGCTAAGCACAGGAGATGTCCATAAATCACTATGAATAATGTCAAAAGCCGCATGAGTAACATTGACAGAATCATAAAAAGGTAATCTAACACTTTTACCAAAAACACAAGGTTCACAATGAGTTTTATTAAATTTGCCATAATCAATAAAAGAAGATAATTTCAAAGACTTTAATAAATTAGTGCCAGGATGACCCAATCTTTGATGCCAGCGATCTTGAGAAACAACAAGGAAGGTGGTTGGAGAGGAGGACTTGAGGGACTTGAGTGGGAGAGGTTCAGTCAGTGGGTAAAGATCGCCAGTGCTATTGCATCGTAGGATAGGAGCCCGAGTTTTGAGATCCTTCACAAGAAAGCCAAAAGGGTCAAATTCAATAGACACTAAATTATCCGTGGTAAGACGACGGACAAAGATAAGGTTTTTGATGATATTAGGGGCAAATAGGACATTGTTGAGTTTAAGGGGTGGGTAAGGTGGTGGTAGGACTTGGTTGCCTTGGGCCAATACGGGGATGGTCATGCCATTACCAACTATAATAAATTTATTAGTGCATTTATTAAAATTAGACGGAGAGTATATACCTTGGGCGTTGGCGGAATGAGAAGAGGCACCAGTGTCCATCACACCATGATCCGGCGGGTTGAGAGCGAGTGTGTACAGTGCTTGTTCAATGTCAGTCGGGGAGTAAGCGGCAAAATTGACTTGATCCGGGCGAGGGCCAAGAATACCTTGAGAGTTATTGTTGTTGGGCCTGGATGGATAAGGGCAAGGGGGTTGGGTAGGGGCCGAGCGGTTTTGTTGTTGGGCCTGTTGAAGTGTCATGGCCCACTGGGCTGAGGTCCACGAGTTGGGGAAAACGATATATGGGTGGGAATGGTTATTGGGCTGCATAGGAGAGGACCTGTTACGTGAGTTTGTATTGGGCCTATTGGTGCGTCTGCCACGTCCAGACCTATTGGAGTTGTTATTGAGCTGTGTAGGGAAACGGTTGTGTGTAGGCTGGGTAGGGGTGTTAGGGGTGGATGTGGAGTTGGTAAGGAGAGCAGTAGCAGCCGAGTTTGAGGCACGGGTTGCGTGACGTTTCTTCTTGGTTTCTTCTTGAGTTAACCGAGATCGAACATCACGAAATTCCGGTAACGGGTTTTGGTTTTGAAGCACCGTAGAGATGCTGTCATATGCCTCGGTGAGGCCCGTAAGAACCTTAAGAACAAGCATTCGATTGTCAACGGGTGAGCCGACGCTCGCGAGTTGATCAGCCAAGTGCTTGGCTTGTTGACAGTATTCATCCATAGAAGAAAAATTCTCAAGGTATAAATTGGCAAATTCCTGACCAAGAAAAATAGCCCGGGTATTTTGGTTATCACTAAATTCGCTCTCAACGGCATTCCAAGCTTCATACGCCGTTTGACCAGGTTGGAGAATGATGTGTAGAAGAGGCTGAGAAATAGTGGCGTAAATCCACTGTAAGACGATGGCGTCTAGACGTGACCATAGAGATTCAGCGGCAATGACCGCCGCCTCTGCGTTGGCGGCAGAAACGGGATCAGAGGAGGCAGGGGGAGGGGTCACGGGTATCTTAGGAGCAAGATGATGCTGCACCTCAAAAGCTTGACAGTGGACCTGGAATAAAGTTTTCCATGTCGTGAAGTGGGTTGAATCTTTTTCTAGAATTATGGGGATATGCGACTTGATATTGATAACAGCAAGTGCGGGATGAAGGGATTTGGAATCCATGGGGCAAAGGAATAGAAGAGATAAACGAAGAAGAGGATGGAGGGCAGGCTTCGGCGCACAGCAGAGGAGGTGCGATAGCCGGAAAGAAGAGGTGCAGGGCAGCGGAAGTGTGGTTTAGGAAAACCTAGATTGATACCATGAAAGAGATTGATTCAACATGATTATTCTCATTGATTTGAATCCTATAAATAATACAAGCTATCTCCTATAATTATGGAGAGATAATTACATCATAAATACAAAAATCATTTACATATATAAGACATATGTTATTACTAATCATTAGGGGGAAAAGGAAAATGAAAAGAATTTTGTTAATACTACTTTGCATATAACCCCACCCTCCATCTCGCGCCCGTTAAGGTGGTAGACAACACCATGCTTGGCGCCCCAAGTGGGTTTTAGCCTTTTGGGGGCACTAAAGGGCTTTAAGTGGCTGACATGAAAGGGGGCACGAGCCTAGACCATGTAGCCTCACGGTTTTCTTAGATGAAAAATGTTAAATAGAAAAAGGTTAAAAGTCGGTTAAGAGCATTCACAATAGCTTCCTCATCCCCTATTCACTCACAACCACATATTACACTAAAAATTATTACAGTTTCTCTCTCCTCTACTCACAATCACTTTCAACAAATATTAAAAAAAAACATATTGAAAAACTGTTTTCTCAAAATTTTCGCAAATATCCTCAAATATACCGATAAAAAATACAACAAATGTGAATGCTCTAAGTGGCAACTTTTGTTACTCGTGTAGTGTGCTTTATTTGACCTGATAGTTATGAGACGATAATTCAATCTGCTTTCTAAATATTTATCATGTTAGTATGTTACATTACAAATATTGAATTGTTAAAGAAACTGTTTATATCGACGTGTTTATAAGGTAATCGAATAGATATTTTCATCTCTACAGTCTACTCTCTTCAAGTGAAATACCAATAATAAGTAACAAGACAAATCAAGTCATTATCCATTTGTAGCATAATATACAGGAAACAACTTGGCAACTTCACCTCAAAATTTTGTCATGAGAAATGCAATACAGAAAAAGAAGTTACATATGAACCATAGCTACGTCAATATGCAAGTGAGTGGTGGTAGTGGAGCATGTATTACCTTATGTTACACCCTCCAAAATCCAAACCGAATTGTGTTCTGTCACCGCCTCTTCTTGATCTTCCCAGTTAACTTCAACATTTGTATTGATTTCCGACATTTAAGCTTTTGGCATACATTCGCCTACACACCAACTTGAATAGGCTTCCAGTCGGGCACGGGTTGAGGACTGGGGCTATGGGCGTAATATGGTGTTTTGATGGCGCGCTTGGCATTTTGTACGCTCGCATCACTACGAACATAAATGAACGAAAGTGACCTCTGTTCATGTTCGTTTGCCTAACTACACGAACACAAACGAACTTCCCACCGAACAATCACGAACTGTTCATTGAACGTTTTGTTTGTTTACAGCCATACCCTTGACAATAAAACTCTTTACTCTTTAGTATTACATACAATTCCATCGAACTCACCTTGCAAAATAGTGAAACACTATCCTTACACAGGGTACACGGAACTTGATTAATCAGAATCTAGAGTCATCTCCCTAATACAAATGCCAATACAACAAAGGTCACTAGTTCCTCCAAAAGATAGTGTAAAACAATAAACCTATGTACTACAAATCTAACAAGTAGAATAACGGATTGGTTCTCTAATCTTCTATGGGTTTGTCCATTGCATCGACCAAGCTCTAGTCGCTTCATACCTATAAAATTTTGAAATCTTAAAATATATTCTTCTTGGGTGGGTGTAAAAATTTATTGAGGGCGGCGTCAAAATTTCATGGATATTGTATTTGAAGGCAAAAATCGATAAAACACCGGTACCAAACCGGTACAAATCTTAAAAACGTCAAAAAGTAGTTACCGAACTAATAAAAAATACAATTCGGTACGATAAATTCACCACTCGTACAACTTCAAGAATTAATACCATTTCCTCGTTCCTATGTAAATCCAACAAAAAGTCACGCGTCTATGTTATTTAAGCCATTTGGGCTTTTTCAATAAAGGACAGGACAATACATACTAATTTATCTATCTTTTAGACTAAGCTTTGACCAAGCACAATTCTCATTTTATTTTTATTTTTTAAATAAAGAATATTAACATATTATATTAAATATTAAATTAAATAAATACATACTACGGATTAATATTAAAATCTTTATCATTTTTTTAACATTACAATATCTCAAGGCTTCCATCACATTGATGCTCTTTCACAACCGATCTCATCTCCATCATCCCCAAACCCCATAATAATAATAATAATATCACCACCACCACCAACAACTACCAATCACCACCACCACCAACACCATTAATACTCCACTCCAATCATGATGACGTCATCACCACCACCCCAACCACCACAACAACCAAAACCACCACCACCACCACTGTCACCACTAATCCCAACCACCATCCTCCTCCTTCTCTGTCTCCCGACCCTCTTCTTCCTCGCCCCTCACATCCTCCCCCCTCCCCCTCCCCCTCCCATCTCCTTCCCTGACGACCTCCAAGACCTCTCCCTCTTCACCCACGCCTCCACCCCCCACCCCCACCCCCACCCCCTCAAATCTCGCCTCGGCCACACCAACCCCAACCCCAAAATCGCCTTCCTCTTTTTAACCAACTCCAATTTACACTTCTACCCTTTATGGCAACTCTTCTTTAACCCCACCAATAATAATAATAATAATCACACATCCTTTCATCATCTCTACAATATTTACGTCCACGCCGACCCTACTGTCAAACCCAATATTATTATCCCCGGCGGCGTCTTTTCCGAGGATCGTTTCATTTTGGCTAAAAAGACTCACCGCGGCACCGCCACTCTTATCTCCGCCGCCCGCCGCCTCCTCGCCACCGCTATTATTGACGACCCTAATAATATGTTCTTCACTCTCATCTCTCAGCATTGTGTTCCTCTTCATTCGTTTGAATATTTTTATAATACCCTTTTTGAAACTAACCAACATCAAGTTGCTGAATTGAAGCAAATTGAGTTCAAGAGTTTTATTGAGATTAAGGATGATGATGTGTATTTAAAGGATAGGTATAATGCTAGAGGGGAGAATGTGATGATGCCTGAGGTTAGTTTCGATAAGTTTCGAATGGGATCCCAGTTTTTTACGTTGACTAGGAAGGATGCCGTGTTGGTGGTTAAAGATAGGAGGTTGTGGAGGAAGTTTAGGTTGGATTGTTTGAAGGCGAGTTCGTGTTACCCCGAAGAGCATTATTTTCCGACTTTGTTGTCGATGGAGGATCCGGATGGGTGTAGTGGGTATACGTTGACGAGGGTGAATTGGACGGGGAGTGTGGATGGGCATCCGCGGACGTATTATAGGAATGAGGTGTCGGCGGAGCTGATTTATGAGCTTAGACGGTCGAATCATACAGTGGAGTATATGTTTGCCAGGAAGTTTTCGCCGGATTGCTTGCAGCCGTTGATGGATTTGGCTAAGGAAGTTATTTTTCGGGATTGAAGAGTTTTCGGGTAATCTGTCACTCTCGATTTAGTTTGGTTTTATCTGTTACTGTTCTCGGTAGTTTACTGCTATTATTTTTTAGTAGCATTTGTTTTGTTTTGTTGCTGTTGTGATTCCTTGTGCCATACTTTATGCTATCGTGATACTTTACTTTACATGTCGAGAATACGTTTTTGGAGTTGTTGGTGGGGTGGGGCTTGAGCGGGAGCAACCTCTCTATCTTCCGGGATAGAAGAAAGGTTTGCCCATATGAGTGGGATTTTACTAGAAATGTTTGTTTGTTTGTTTGTTTGTTCAAAAAGGAGCTAGCAGCGCAGCTTGTTGCCCATCTGCCTTCTATTTCGATGTATTAGTTGCTATTGGGAAAGCATTTTGATGAAAAGAAAAACCGATAGTGAATTTAAAAGTTTGAAACTTAGAAATTAGACTCTCCAAGTGTAGATGTTATGGGAGGTTGGTGATCAAACATGTAGGATTTGTTATGTTTTTATTGTTTACCTTGGTGACAGAAAGTGACATTTTTAGGTGTGCTAGTTGTATGTGTTTGTTCCATAACCTATATTATGAGTGTATGACTCATTTGTCTTCTTGTTTTTGTATAGTATCACTGTTAGGTTTTAGTCATTGACTAGAATAAATTATAACTAGAAAGGCCAACAGTTGGTACCCAATGACAAATAAAAGTATCCGTGTGCAAGTATGTGTTTGTTTAAGCATCTTGAATTTTTCAAAAGATAAACTGAAGATCTTGATCATGATGAATTACTGCGCCTGCCTTAGTGCCTTAATAGGCGGACAATGGGGAATTTGTCATTGAGTCTGCCGTTTAAAACACATATCGAATGGTTGTTTTTCATTCAGGACTGAGTCTTGACAGAAACTTTGAATCTTTCAATTATTTTATTAAACAAAGAGGTTGTATAACTCGGTAGATTTGTAGTACTTCAAGACCTTTTCTTGGAGGAACTAGTGACCTTTGTTTTATTGGAATATGTATTAGGAAGTTGACTCTAGGTTCTGGTTTATCGAGTAAGGATGGTAGTTTTTGCAAGGTGAGTTAGATGGAGTTGTATGTGCTACCAAAGAGTTTTCTTGTCAAGGGCGAAACGGACAATTGGTTATGCTTATGGACTTTGAAATAAGTTTTTAAATGTTGATATTGGCTCTCCGACAATGTGTCAGTGGTTAGGGATGTTTGGATGTGCAATTTAGAAGTGATTATACGATATTAAATATAAGATACTCAGCTGTAGTAAAACTGGATGTTGAAGGGGGTTGTTATATTTAGACCATAGTTGTTAAAAGCCATCGCCTCTTGCGCCTAGGCCCATTTTTTAGACAAGGTGATGCATTTGCGCTTTGAGTCGAGGAAATTGCGCTTTAATTCTCTAGGTGATGGTTAAGGCGCTGATTTCGGCTAGATTCACAAATTCTGGAGAGTTTCCGTTAAAATATGGCTAGATTCCAGCCATTTTATCTAAGGAAAACTACTTCTATACACTAATACATCAATATCTTAAAACTTTTGATACTAACTAGATAAAAAATAATATTATTTTAATATATTTTTACTTTATTTTCTTTGTTCGTTTTTTTTTTTATATATATGTCAGACCCTTGCTTTTTCTGCGCCTAGACCCTAGGCGAGGCCTATGCATCTTGAGTGCGCCTAGCGCCTTTTTTAATAACTATGATTTAGGAAATTCTGATATTCCAGTTAGTTAGTAATGGTTAAAATGATCACAGGGAGGGTCTTATCCAATTGGGATTAGATATTCAGTTCTGGAATAGCATTTTATCAGAATATGTGTTTCCAAACATTATAGAACTGATTATTTATTTCGACTTTTGAGAAATAAATGCAATCACCCATGACCCAACAAGAGTCGACTTTTATTGTTGAAAGTAATCTAAATGATTCGTATTGCGACTTTTACATTTAGATCCATGAAATATGTATCCAAAAGTAGTTTAATTCATAGTTTCTCAGTTATTATTTATGTTACAATCGAGATGCTTGTATTCACAGCCTCCTCACGTGTCTCCAGCGAGCCAGCGAGCGGTCTGGCTGACTACTGCTGGAAATCTTTCAAGTTGGCGGAATTTATGCCAAAAGCTCAAATGTCGGAAATCAGTACAAAGGCGGTGACAGAAGACAAGACAAGACGATTCAGTGTGGATTTTGGAGGGTGTAACATAATTAAGGTAATGCATGCTCCAGCTCCACTCACTTGCATATTTATTGGTGTAGCTGCCTATGATTCATATGTAATTTCTTTTTTTGTATTGCATTTCTTCTTATGACAAAATTTTGAGGTTGCCAATTTGTTCCCTGTATATTATTCTTCTACAAATTATTATGGATAATTGTCTTGCTACTAGTTATTATTGGTATTTCAGTTGAAGAGAGTATCTATCCGGTTACCTTATAAACGGCTCTATGTTATGTATTATTGATCTTAAACGGGTCAAATAAAAAAGTTGAAGAGTAGAGATGACAATATCTATAATAAACACGAGTCAATATTTTGTATTTGATCTCCAACGGGTTAAATAATAAAAATGGCATTGATTATCCATAGATAGGCTCATGACATTTCATGAGATATGAAACGCGTAACATATTCAAATTATGAGCAGTCCAGTATGATATCAAGTGTTTTTTATTTTATTTTATATTTCAAAAAATGGTAAATATCGTATTACCAATAAACTTTTAATAATAATAAACAAACTTTAAGGGAGTGTTTGATATTTGATTATTTGAAAATACTTTTCTGTCGCTCAAGTGAAAAGAATGATTAAGGAAGGGTCGGAACAGCCGAGTGATCGCAAGATGCAGTGAAGACTCGGGTTCCAAGCAAGGTCATTCTTTTTATATGGCGAACAGAAATGGAGCATATACCTACTATAGCACTTCATAGAAGAAATATCCACATTCCAGACGACACTTGTGTTTTATGTGATGTGGACGACGAGGATGTGACCCATTTGTTTACAGGGTGTGCTTTTTCCTTTGGTGTTTGGGCTGCGGTTGGGAATTAGTGCAAGATCGGTCCTATTTTTGCTTTTGACTTTGAAGATTTGTTGACTCTGCATCATCATATTTCAACAAATAAATGGGGCAAAAGGATTGTCAAAGGGATTGTTATGACTACTTGTTAGGCTATACGGAAAGTTCGAAATGCCAAAGTTTTCCAAGGGAAGGATCCAAAGTTTTCAGTGTTTATATCTATTTTTGGATTTGGATTTAAGATTCGCATTATCTAAGAAAAATAAAATGGATTTTACTAATCTTTGGGGCCTTTTCAGATAAAAAAAAAAATTGCCCATACTTTTCTTTTCAAAACATCTTCGGCTATTTTCTTTGAATCACTTTCTTTCGATTTTATAGTATTAGGGGAAGGGGCACAAGCCCATCTAGCCTCATCCTAACCAATTACACAATATCACGTCATTTTTACTCTCAAGTAGTCTAAAATAGCTCCAACACTGAAAATGCCTAGTCAAAGTAGTCAAAAGATTTTTTTTAGAGAGAGAGAGGTGTGGAAGGGAGAGATAGAGAGAGGTGGAAGAGAAATGCACTAAGCCAAATTGACTTCACCAAGGCAAAAATCGAAGCCCCTTGGCTAGTGAAGCCACAAGCCCCATCCCCCCCCCCCCCCCCTAGTGTATAACAAACATAGATCAAACATAAAATTCAAATGAGCATTTAAAGAACACTATTATAATCTGTATGAACATGATGGACATCAACATGAACACCATACATCCACCAATAAATTATATTTAACCCGCTAACAAACATCCATCCAAAAACACCCAATCAAATCCGATCAAACCCTAAAATCTAATCAATCTTCATAGACATCATTATCCTAATAAAAACAATGGACACTCAACCATAGTTGAAAATGTATTAAAACTGAGAAAATTAATTAGCAAAGTATGAAAAAATAGTAATCGAAGAGAGGTCATCTTTTACTAATTTTTACTTTGATTCATGAGATAATAGATGATAAACAACAAAAACTCTAATCGAGCATAGATCAACAAAAACTCTAATCGAGCAGAGATCATCTTTTACTGACTTTTTACTTTGGTCCATGTGATAAAAGATGATAAACAATAAAAACCCTAATCGCACATAAATTATCTTTTACTGTTTTTTACTTTGAATGATGAGATAATATATGATAAACAATAAAATCCTAACATTAAAAATTTCAAAACATTACAAAATCAATTGTCAAACATATATAATAATTGGATAAAAAAATCGTAATAGATATTCATCTCTCTTACGGATGAACATGACTCACAAACATATGAATTTGTATTCCATGTTTCTAAACAATCAACAAAGATAAAATAATCTATAACAATCCACCTCTTATTTTTCCGATAATAATCCAATCCTGATAAAGAAATCTGTAACAACTTTAGGTTCGTAAAGAGATAGATCCCACCATTAGAGATTCATGTCGGTTAATAAGTTAAAACATTTAAAACACCGAAACAATTGTATCATTTAACAAATACTTCAGAATATGAACTTAAAAGTTTAAGAATATTTAATCGGCCCAAATCAGGGATAATCGAAAGAGAATAACAATAATATTCAATGGATTTGAAATAATAATCTTAATCAACATATAATCTACAAAGAATAACAAAATTATAATGAAGATTACCGTGGATTGCTTCAATGGATTTGGGGCTTTGGTAGATGTTAAAGAAGAAGGACTATATTAGAGTTTCAATTTTTGGTGAAATTTCATCTGATTAAAGGAAGAAAAGGAAAGTGAATTTGTTGAGTTTTTATGTTATAAAACAAATAATCATTAAGGTAGAGAGTAATAATAGGGGGTTAATAAAAATAAATAAGCTATGAGAATGCTTTAGAGTGAGGGAAGATTATTGAGAATGGATGAGAGGGTATCATTAGTACAAAATAAGGGGGGACACATTGAAGGTTAAACGATGAATTAACATGTGTCACCAACTAATTTTGTTTATTAGTTGTTATAGATTATAAATTCATAAGATTAGATTTCATTTGTAAAGCTTTGACTGATGAACACCGGTGGTTTTGTAATGCTTGTCCAACATCCTACTTGGCAAGCCTGGTAATATATATATATAAGGTTTATTGGATTTTAATACTCCCAACTTTCAGAGTTTGGCCGGCAATACTCCCAACTACAGAAATGTTTGCCAGCACTCCCAACTTTTAAGATATTTTTCACTGACACTCCCAAACTAACCCAGTTAGTTTGTTCAGTTAGTTTGCTGACGTGGCCATTATTGCTGACGTGGCATGCTAACGTGGATGACACATAAGATGACACAACATCTTCCACAGCATGTCACGTCAGCAATAATGGTCACGTCAGCATGCCACGTCAGCAATAAATCATGATTGACACCAATACCAAAAAAGGACGACTTATGAATATTAATTTTAGGACCAAAACACGGATAAAAAAACTCTAAGAATCCACATTACATAATTAAAATCCTGCTCATCCCAATCCCCCATTATAATAGTGTCGTTCGCATATAATAAATTAGAAAGAATCGGGCCGTCATTTGTAAGCTTTATCCCTTTAAACGCACCAATATCACAAGCCTTTCGAATCATACCTGAAAGCGCCTCCATCACCAAAACAAAAGGAAATGGAGATAACGGGTCTCCTTGACGAATTCCTTTCCTACACTGAAACTCAAATGTAGGAGATCTGTTAGTCCAAGATCCTCTCTACCGGGTATCAAACACGTACACAATCAAAGGCGGAAACAACGATTGTATAGAAAGAACAAAGAAGAAACATAAAACTGAATGATTCGATTAATGAAGTGCACACGGTTTCTATTTATAGTCACTATAGGCGGTACACGAGCAAAACAAACAAAAAACACTAGCAACCCCAAAACAACCAATGAAACCCCTATTTATAGTCACTATAGGCGGTCACCCCTACATGGGCCTATAGGTCGAACCCAGTATTATAATAACCCAAGACAACGCAAACCTCTAAAATCTAGCCCAACAATATCCCCCTAGGTTTGTGTTGTCTTTATCATAGCTTAGTAGGAAGAATCTTCAGATATTGATCTTCCAATCTTGGGTTCTTTCTTGTTCTCTTGGAGGTAGCTTAACAACTTTAATCATCATCAGCTTTTGCTTGAACATATTGCTAAAAGAGAACGTGTGAGGAGGATTCTTAGAAGCTGTTTTTCTTTGTCAATTTTCTCTTTCAAACAACTTTTTAGGTACTTCTTCACTTGTACTTTCATTGTCAAAAGATGATTCACTTCAGGTTCTTCTGACTCAGGTACATCTTCTCAGTGTGGAGATTCATGCTTGTCAGCAACTGGAACTCTTTCATTCTTCATCAACCCTTGTTTCTTGATTTGAATAAATTCTGCAAATTCTCAGAATTTTGTAAGCAAATAATTGATATAACAAAGGGTCCAGTATACACATGAACACCATGTACATCAGTGTAATTCCATTTTAAATTTTCAACACCTGAATTTCCTTCGAGAATCGGTCAAAACTTCAAGAATGGTCAATTTTTCATAACAGATAAACAAATTAAAATAAAAATTCAAACTAATTACGATGCATCTTTTTGGTGAGAATCATGTGCAAGAAGATCATATCAGCTTTGTCAAAATGCCACACACCGTTAGTACATTTGTTTTGGTATACTTATTAAAATGCCAGAAAGCAATCCAAGACGATTACCAGCATCGTTTATCCACTTAATGTAACAGTACTGATTTCTGAGAAGATTAACATGGACCTTTGTATGACACCTTAGGCAAATCCCACATCGCCGTGGCCAGGAGAGATCCTTGGTTCATAAGTAATCCAAAGCCTCTTAAATCACCAACGCGTTTTGGGCTTAATGCTAGTGGATGAGAGGAGAACTTCACAGTTAAGCGTGCTCAGGTGGGAGTAGTATCAGGATGGGTGACCTCCTGGGAAGTCTCCACCCGGGCGACCAAAAACAAATCCGTGAGCTCTGGATGGGCAACCCATCGGGGCAAAGCGGACAATATTGGTGGTGAGAGGGGCCGGATGTTACAAATGGTATCAGAGCCACTCCTGTGCCGTTCGGGATGGTGGGGCAAACCTCATCGAGGACGATGAGTCCCTAAGGGGGGGGGGGTGATTGTAACAGTTTTGATTTCTGAGAAGATTAACATGGACCTTTGTATGACACCCTAGGCAAATCCCACATCGGCCGTGGCCAAGAAAGATCCTTGGTTCATAAGTAATCCAAAGCCTCTTAAATCACCAACGCGTTTTGGGCTTAATGCTAGTGGATGAGAGGAGAACTCCACAGTTAAGCGTGCTCAGGTGGGAGTAGTATCAGGATGGGTGACCTCCTGGGGAGTCTCCACGGGGAGACCAAAAACAAATCCGTGAGCTCTGGATGGGCAACCCATCGGGGCAAAGCGGACAATATTGGTGGTGAGAGGGGCCGGATGTTACACTTAAACAAACATACACACACGTCTCAAGTCCGATATTCTTTTTATTTTCTTAACGTGTGTTAGACCGAAATAACTATGTGTCCCACATCATGACATACCCCCGCGATCAAGGTATGCACAAAGCTTCTTCATAACAGGTGAGTAAATTGCTGACATCTGTATGTTTTACAAGGTCAAGATCATCGGTGATCAGGTCTGCATATATCTGGATGCAACAGAGAGACCGATAGACTCTCGACCAGGGTTAGGATAAATACCAAAAGTTCGGTATGATTATTGCTTTAGACTTTTGATTTGTGCCTTTAGCATGAATTCTCTTTGAGAATTTTGGGTTTTGGCATTTCCTTATAGCTCTTTTAAGACGTCCTAACTGTGCCTAGGTCACATATATCTGAATGCAGCAGAAGGGCAGCCAGGACATCCCCAGATGTATCAACAATTTAAAGACCTGAAATCTCAGACTTTGGCAATCTATCAACGCAAGATTTAAGACCATAAAATCATACGCCGATGATGTGTTACCCACAAGCTACACAGTCCATTATCTTTATCATTTATTTTGGACTGAGTTCGTAGTGCAGTTTGCCTGCCAGTACATCATATAATAGGGGTGTTCATCGGTTCGGTTTACGGTTTATTTGGTTTATTCGATTCGGTTTATTCGGTTTTCAAAATTTTGTACCTCAAACCAAAAACCAAACCAAACCAAATTAGGAATATGAAAACCAAACCAAATTCAACCAAATTGAATTCGGTTCGGTTTTGGTTTAAAACCAAACAAACCAAATTCAACCAAACAAACTAAATTGAAACGAAGTTCTGTTTTTTCTCTAACTTATATACCTATATGTTCCAAAATCTGAAAAGAAAGTTTGCAATAAATATAAACCAAAAAATCAAACCACGCAAATAGAAACATCATAAAAATTAGAAATAGTAAAATGAACCCTAGTTTACTAGTTTATACTCAGATTATTACCTCTATAAATTGGTGGGCTTTATTTATTTGGGTTGGGTTTAATATTTTGGGCTTATATATTATATATGAGTTAGTAAATATTATTATTTTTATTTAATAATTAGTTATTTTACCGGTTTATTCGGTTATCCAAATAAACCAAATAAAAAAAATGTAGAACCAAAAACCAAACCAAACACCGAATAAGCAATTCGGTTTCAGTTAAAACCAAACCAAACACCAAATTCGTTGTTCGGATTGGTTTTTTTCGGTTACGGTTACGGTTCGGTTTTCGGTTTTTATTTGGTTTGCGGTTTTTCTGAACACCCCTATCATATAATGGAGCTGCAATCACACTTGATTTAATTTTCTTTTCGATTTAAAGTGTGACAGTTTAACAGCTGATGTACTATCATTTCTTCCTTTTCGCACCATGAAATTCTCATTTTCGGAATTTTCTATTGTTTTTGTATTTTTTGGAGGATATATATCCCCCTAAATTTGTGCTTAAAATTGAAAATTTAAAGAACAAATTTACAACCTAAAACTAAGAAAAATCTTTTTGTGTTTTTCTAAACCATTCTCGAATCAACGACCAATTACGTTCAGAATTTAATGCATCAGGTTTTGAGTGTACCTCTTTCGCTGATTTAACCTCCATTATCTCCTTTAAAGGAAACATACTCATTGTTTAAGAAATTAAAATAAATGTATAACAGAGAGATGTCACCTGTCATGTGCGTGGAACAACCATTATCAACATACCAGTGGTCGTTGACAATCCTCCTTGGATGTCCCTGCACTAAATGAGGAGATTAGTTAAACATCGGTACCCAGGCCATCGCGGTCCTGGGCACTCTTGAAGCATCTACGTAGGACACTTCCCTCAAGCACATGTCCTTTTTCTCATTTGGATCTGGTACTGCTGTCGCCTTCGCTTTCCAGACTTGTTTAGGCTTAGCACACGGTTTTGCTACTTTCGGAGTAGCAGCTTTCTGTTTCTCAGGTTGCTTCGACTTCTGTGGTTGAACAACCTTCCATTTGCTCTTGGTAGCACTCCAATCGCCATTAGAAGGTCTAACTTTGGGATTCATGTTCTTCCTTGCCTTAGGTTTATCAACCTTCATTGGCTTGGAGTAGTAGTTATCCCTAGGCATAACCTTCTAATGTTGTCGATAATAGGGCACATAAGGGCGACTTGTGCAGTTCCTTGCAATGTGACCGGGTCTTCCACAGTTGTAGCATGTCTGCTTCTTTGCATATGAAGCATATCCCGGTCTGTTCGATCCCTCTGATGAATGTGAGTGATGGGATCTGTTGGATGATTTGTTTGAAGGCTTCTTAAAGTTTCTACTCTGCTTAGAACATCTTGAACACCCGTGTGAACAAGATTGTTCGTGTGATAATGACTGTCATTGAGCTTTCTGTTTAACTTCAAGAACCTGTACATGAGGGTTAGCACATGTAGTTTTTCTATGTGGTGGCACATATTTATCGGTCGTGCCATTAACAGATAGCTCAGAAACAGTCTTTTTCACACATGGTATAGCATCTGCAGACAAATTAGACTGTTTCACACAAACACCTGCATTGTTAGTGCAAACAAAATTATCCCCCTCAACCTTAACTTCTGCTTTAACTTCATCTGCACAGGAGGTAGAATCATCAGTAATATTCACACATTTAAAATCAGTGACTGTTGGCTTTATCACACCTGTGCCAACAGTCATGGATGAGGGATCCTCACATTCTTGTTTAGTCTCTACTGGCCTTGAGCACGCAGATTCTTCAGATTCTGGCTCAGTCGAGGGTGTGTCATTTGATTTAGTTGAGCCACTTGATTCAGAAACTTGTGGTGGCTCTACTGAATCCCCGTTGACTCAGCTGCTCTAGAGGACTCACAGCTGGATTCACTCGATTCAACTGATACTGATTTCTCAGATTTGGTTGTTTCGGGTGATTCACATTTGGAGTCACTTTCAAAAGCCAGTGGGGCAGCTGGTTCAACGGTCTGTGGTGCCATGTACTCTTCATAGACCTTTTTGAATGTTTTCATGAAATCAAACTCAAAGGGCACATTTGAGTCTGATTGGCCGGTCGGTTCAGTTTGCTCAATTTTCGGTTCAGTTTCAAAAACGGTTTCTTTTAAGACATCATTCAATTTAGTTGTGTCATTTGAAACTAGAACTTCATCTCTCTTCACATCAAAAACTCTGTCAATTTCTTTATTTTTCTCAAAATTTAACGTCTCGGTCTGCTTTTGAAGCATCTTGAGACTTGACAAAAGTTTTTGATGAGGCCTGCTCGTGCTTATTTTGTTTGTTCTTGGTTTAGAGATTTTTACAGGGACCGATTCAGGTTTGGAAATTTTAACTTGATCCCTCGATGGTCGACTGGTTGGCTCTTCTATTGGAGGACCGTATCCTTTAACAGGCAGAGCCAACAATTCTTCATCCGACATGGGAATTGAGGAATAATTTTCATTAAAGGGTGGTGGAATTTCCACAAACCCCAAACCTTTATTCCTCACTTCCTTTGGTTTGAACTTTAACTGGGTATTGATCATTTTTTCAACTTTGGGACTAGAACAATCGAACTTTTTAAAATGAAAATCGGAATTTTCAAATTTAGATTTTAAGTCGATCAATTCCGCGGTTAAAGTATCAGACAGTCGTTTGAAGTGTAAATATCGACACTTGTGATCACTCACCTCCTGATTCAAGTGCTTGATATCGAGTTTTTGCTGTGCGACCATTTCTTTATAGGACAGAAATTTCTTTTTAATGTTCCAAGTGGCCATTTTCTCGTATTCAAGCTGCTTGAATGCGGAGAGAGTTTCTTCCCTAAATCCTTTAATTTTTAACCTGCATCGTTCAGTACAACATGATTCAGCTAAAATTTCAGCATGTACCTCAGATGCGGATGGCACTGTGGTCATTCATTTGTGCCATGAAAGCTTGAGCGGTAGGAGCAGCAGATGTGACAGGAGCAGGAGAAGCGGCAGGACAGCTTGAATCTGAATTTGATGATGGAGCAGCAGAATAGGATGAGCATGTTGCAGCAGAGGTGTTGCTTTGAGTCTTCAGATTTGCACGCCTAGCATGTTCTTTGACGAGTAAGATTAACTCATCTGACGTCATTTTGGACCAACTTGTTTCTGTAATGATCCAATTGACATAGTTAAACCAGCTACATGTTGGCTCATCTGGAATTCTTTTCAAAGCGTCGAGAAAACTCTTGTTGACCCAGCGATTTGACACTACGATTTCAGCATTTTTCATGTCAGACAGTAGTTCAGTAAATCTGCCAATAAGTGCTCCAACGGTTTCACCAGCAATGTAACTGAACCCTTCAAGCCTCTGCTCGAACACATTATTTTGAGAAGACATTTTTTAATTTGCCAGACCGTGATCCCCCTAAAATCTAGACATTCACAAAAATTTTAGACAGTCCACAAAAAATTTAGTCCGAGCACAAGACGTCCAACCGTCAAACCATATACAGTGGTGTTGATCCCCCCAAATTGAGCTTGTACACTCCAAATAATACCCCTATTGTTACTATAATTATTGTGAAAATTAGTATTATTAAATTGTCACTTGTGTGTTGTCATATCCTCAGCCTTTCAAAATATGATGTACTGTCCAACCAAGAATTGTCACTTTTGTTTGTTTTCTTTTGTGAAGATCACGCCACCTCCACCTGCTCTCACCTTTCCTTTTCTGTTGACTCTTTTCTCTCTTTCTCTCTCTCTCTTTAAAATTAACTCCAACACACAACAACAAATAAAGCTAACAGTCTCAAACATCTCTCTCTCTCTCTTCTTAATAATATTTACCTTCCCTATATTGTTTAATTTCCTCTTTCTCTCAACAAAGCATAACAACAACAACAACAACCAAATTCATCTCTCTCTCTTTCTCACTCTTCGTCCGTCTCTCTGCTCTCTCTCTCTCTCTCTCTCTCTCTCTCTCTCTCTCTCTCTCTTGAATTAATTTTTTCTTCTTCAATAATACACTCCACCACAAAGTTTCTCTCTCTCTCTCTCTCTCTCTCGACACACAACTACCCACAAAAATTAACACCAAACGTTAAAGATCTGGAGCCGGAGTTTGGTCGAAGGGCGGAGGCGAAGGTTGGTCGAAGGACGGTGCCGGAGTTTGGTCGGAGGATGGTGGTCGATCTGGTTTCTTGAAACGATTATAATGGTGGGCGGCGACAATGGTAGCGGAAAAATAGAGAAGATGAAATGTTGTAGGGTAACCGTTGGTGGTGGGTTTTTCCCGAGCAGCTGATGGGTCGGTGGTGGGTTTGTGCTTCCGAGCACAGATCTCGAGGTCTATAGTGTTCGAGTAGGAGATCTGTGTTCGGATGTGCGGAGTGTCCGACAAGGTGAGTCCGAGGTGGATCTGGGTTTGTGTTCGACTTGAGTGTTCGATGAGGTGGTGGGTGTTCGAGGTGGGTTTGTGCTGTGTTCGAGCTACGATCTGAGTTCGACCTGAAACAGGCTGTGTTTCGACTCAACAGTTCTGAGTTCGACCTGAAATAGGCTGTGTTCGACTCAACAGTTCTAAGTTCGAGTTGATGGAGGCTATGTTCGAGTGACGTGGCGGGTGTTCGATGAAGCTCCGATGAGTTCGACCTCGAGTGGGTGTTCGACCAAGTCTCTGGTTGAGTTTGACCTGGGTTTCTAGTTGAATTCGACCGAGTAAATTGCTGCTTGTAGTCTGTTGTTGTTTCCAATGTAACAACTGTTTTTGCTTTATTTATGGGATGTGTTTGACTCTTAGTATATGATAATACTCTTTCCAATATAACACCAAAACTCTTGCAAACACAGTTAGTAACCTCCAAAATAAGATCAAACACCCTCTTTATCAAAGAATGTTTTCTTGTTCTTCGTGTTCTTGAATAAAAAACAGATCTGCAAAAAAATTCCAAAACACCAAAACAATTAAAATAAATAAAATTAAAAATAGATGCGAGTTAAACCTGTTGAACTGACAAAACGCAGCAACAAATCGTCTTCTTTTGATCTTCAAATGATACCAAACCGAGCCTTCGAAAGACTTCTTAGGCTCTGATACCAATTGTTAGTCCAAGATCCTCCTCTACCGGGTATCAAACACGTACACAATCAAAGGCGGAAACAACGATTGTATAGAAAGAACAAAGAAGAAACATAAACTGAATGATTCGATTAATGAAGTGCACACGGTTTCTATGAACCGTCTGGTACACGAGCAAAACAAACAAAAAACACTAGCAACCCCAAAACAACCAATGAAAACCCTATTTATAGTCACTATAGGCAGTCACCCCTACATGGGCCTATAGGCCGAACCCAGTATTATAATAACCCAAGACAACGCAAACCTCTAAAATCTAGCCCAACAAGATCCATTCACCAGAACTGATGATCTTGCCAATTCTAAAATCCCAAAAATCCACTTCCGCCATCTATGAGGAAAGTCCATCTGTCGCATGACATTATCCAAGAATAACCCGTGCACATTATCATGCGCCTTTTCGAAATCGATTTTGAGAAGAAAAGAGACCTTCCCATATGACGTGCCCAAGCAAGCACCTCGTTAATAATAAGAGGCCCATTCATAATGTATCTTCCACTAATAAACGCCGATTGAGATACCGATGTCAAATAACCCATAACCATACACAGCTAATTAGCCAATAATTTCGAAATGGCCTTACTTATGACTCCTATAAGGTTAATTGTTCCGTACTCTCCTAATCCAGCCGAATCATTAACTTTCGGTACCAAAGTTATAAACGAAGATCCCGCCCCATTGTTAACAGTACTTGAGTCATAAAAATATTCCACCACCCTAACAAAGTCTGTAGCAAAAATGCTCTAGTAATATTTATAAATTTAAAATTAAAACCGTCAAGTCCCGGGGCGTTATCATCCCCGCAAGAAAATACCGCATTCTTTATCTCCTCTTCAGAAAAACCGTGACACAAGAAACTCCCCATTAATGCTAGATAATCATTGCAGACCATAACACTCTAGTCGTGGTCTAACCACCATCTCTTCCGTGAATTTATCCCTGAAAAACTTTAAGGCTTCTTTTTAATTTCCTTCAGCTTTGAGACCCAAGCTCCCGAGGCCCAAACAAACAACCTGGAATATTATTATTAGCTCTACGTTTTATTTATCAAACCATGAAAAAGGCTGTATTTTCATCTCCCAACTTAGCCCAGTCATTTCTCGCCCTTTGCTTTAAGTCTCGGTATTTAAAACTTTCTAATCTCCTTCAATCTTCTATTAATCTCATCCCATATCCATTTTTCAGATTCATCCAAATCTCGATCCATTATAATTTCTCCCGGACGAGTTCACTCTTCATGCAGCAAAAGTTCTTCCTCATGTTCAAGCTTAAACTTCTTCGCTTTCCAAGTCTTTATCTTTTGTCTCAAGAACTTAAACTTCAACATCAAATAAATGTCAGGAGTACCTTCCCCCCCAAACTCGTCATTAGCTCGCTTAATCATATCGGCAAAACCCTCTCTATCCAACCATGAAGTCTTTAACACGGTCGATAATGCACACAAAGACACCGCTTCCTCTCACATCAACACATCCATTTTAGGGCAGTTGGCATGGCCGTTTTAGACGGGAAGTGGCTTCATATAGTAGGGTAAGGGTAATTATGAAATTTTCACACAAAACAATTATGTTTATGTAAATGTAACCATACATTATAACTACATCCATGAAAAATACAGAACCATGTTTATCAATCCTCTTGCAAGGGCGGCTCAATTGTAATTGTACACTATAAGTATTACATCAGAATCCTATTTAGAAGGTTAGAGACATTAAGTTATGTGATCGCAACGCTAACTTACCATTATGTTTCTATGATGGCTTCCTTAACAGTGTTTATGGTTGTTTGGTACACCACAAAGGGGGACTTTTCGGGTTGTGTTTTTTACTATAATCGCCCTTATATATGATACTAGATTTATATCTCGGGAACGTCCCGGGGTTGAGAAGTCTAATATGACATATCAATTTTACATACGAAATAGATCGATGCGCTATACAGTTACAAGCAGAAAAGTTTCGGATAGCACCTAACCTAAAACAATTAACAATGTATCTCCAATGTTAACGCCTAACCTTAAACAATGTATAACTCTAATATTAAAACATAACCTAAAACAATGTATAACTCCAATGCTAACACCTGTTGTAAATACAATTCATATTTACTGGTTTGAACATAATTAATGACATCCCTATACATGATTAATGAATAACCTGAACACTTTGTGTTTTTTTTCCTGTATAACAAAACCCCACAAAAAATAGTCGTTTTTTTTCTCCGTTTTTTTATATGGCACTATGGTACTTGTTGGAAAGATAATAAACACTCATTAATTTGGTGTAATTTTTTTTTTAAAAAATCTCGTATATAAAAAATATTGACATTTAAAAATTATGGATGAAACATAAGAGAAAAAAATATCCAATTTTATTTTAATTTTTTTCCTAAAAATAATTTAATTAACTCATATCAAGCATTCACATTAGTAATAATCTATATATATATATTATTGCAAAGCTAATAATCCTACATGTTATAATTGTAGGCAATCTCTCCTTTGAGAGATGCACATAGGATGTGATGTGGCAACTCTAAACCAATTAAAAAAAGAAATAAATATGATTTAACCTAATCTATTATAAAGTTTTAACCTAATCTATTAAATACCTAATCTACTAAATCTAAATATTAAACCTTTATTATTTTCTCTCTCATGTTTCCTCCATAACTTTTAAACGTTAATATCTTTTTGAAGAAATAACGAGTATAGTTAGGAGATAGGATGGGATAATATATGGAGTAACGACTCGTGTTCGCTGCAGGGTATAATCCTTGGCTCACAACGACGGGTTGATCTAATGGTTATATGCACGAATGACAAGCAAAGAGACACAATGGGCAAGGGTATAAGTGCTTCGATCTCGCAAGATCTACGTCCACTGGAAAAGACAATCTTTATTGATACAAGATACAAGTAATTGTACAATGGTGAAACAAGTGTCTTAGTTCTAATTGGCTCATTCAACCCCTGAAGAAAGGAGGCCAAGTCCTCTTTTTATAGGAGAGGCATGGGCCCGAGGTCGTCGGGCCCATTCTGATCGTTTTATGGGCTTAGGTTAGAGGCCCGGGCCGGCTGCTTTGCAGGCCCCACTAGTTGGATTCAAATCCTTAGTTAGATAAAGTGATCCAAGTTGAGGGGGGCCTCTTTTGATTGGGCCACGTGTCGCCTCGCGGTTGGTCGGCTGGGCGGTGCTTTGCCTCCATACACGTGGCGTGTTGTGGCTGGGCCTGCGGGGAGTCAGACGTCAGGCAGCTGACCACTTGTCAGCTGGCACCTGACGGGTGGTAGCAAGTTGGCTACAGGGTGATGTTCCCGGTTGTTGCCAACTGGTACCTCTGCGCAGGATAGCAGCTGCGCCTGTGGCGCTGCTTGTGCATCTGTGTCTTCAGATGTGTTTACTCTATGCGGAAGCTTTGGATAGTGGGTAGGGTGCGCTTGAAAGCGCAGGAGAATAGTACCCTACCCCTTCAAGTCCCCCAAGTCCAGGGTGTCTCCTGTTCTTGCTTAGAGAGCTGGTGGGGCGCTGGACTAATATGTGATTTTGTGATGTACTTCTCCGTTGTGTTGTTTTAAAGAGGGGTAATTGTTGCCTCTCTAGGAAAGTGTTAAATGTGAGCAACAGAGTGCGTGTTGCTACTCTGGTGGCATGTGAAAAGATAAAAGCGTCCCCTTATCTTTGTACATGGCTCTTTTTTATAAAAGACCGGCGCCAAGTTGAGACTTGGCGCGGGTGAGAGATTTTATTGCAAAGTCTGGTGACGCCGTTTAATTTTACGTGAACCCAGCGCCAAGTGATGACGTGTCAATGTGGGTGTGAGATAGTAAAATTCGACGGAGAACGTGTTTCAGACTTTGCGTCCACCCAGCGCCAAGTGATGACGTGACAGTCAGGGTGTTAAATAGTAAAATTCGGCGGAGAACGTCTTTTGGATTTTACGTCAACCCCATCGCCAAGTGATGACGTGGCAGTCAGGGTGTTAAATAGTGAAATCCGGCGGAGAACGTCTTTTGGATTTTACGTCAACCCATCGCCAAGTGATGACGTGGCAGTCAGGGTGTTAAATAGTGAAATCCGGCGGAGAACGTCTTTCAGACTTAAAGAATTGTGAAGGACTACATGCGAAGATTCAAGATCCATGGACACAAAGAAATAACGAGCAGGAACCTAAAGGAAGGACCTAAAGAAGTAAAAACAAAAAAAAAATATCTTAAACAAAGAAGGGGGACCTAATGTAAAATTTTGGGAAATCAATGGAATCAAAGTGGAGCTCACAGAATTGTGTTGTCTGTTTGTGTATAAGGTTGATTTAGGCTTGAGCCCACTATACCAGACTCCTTATATATACCCACTGCCACATGAGTTTGCATAATTATTTTATCAAATTTGCTCGTTTGCTTATCATTGATTCACTACCACAGTGTCACTCTTACTATACCACATTATCGAACGGTCGAATTTTTAGTATCTCACACCCACATTGACACGTCATCACTTGGCGCTGGTTCACGTAAAATTTAAAACGGCGTCACCAGACTTTGCAATAAAATCTCTCACCCGCACCAGGTCTCAACTTGGGGCCAGTCTTTTATAAAAAAGAGCCATGTACAAAGATAAGGGGACGCTTTTATCTTTTCACATGCCACCAGAGTAGCAACACGCACTCTGTTGCTCACATTTAACACTTTTCCTAGAGAGGCAACAATTACCCCTCTTTAAAACAACACAACGGAGAAGTACATCACAAAATCACATATTAGTCCAGCGCCCCACCAGCTCTCTAAGCAAGAACAGGAGAAATGCATCAAACTTTGACATCCCTGAGTCAAACAAAACATAAGTCAGTTACACGATAAGAAAGATAACGGTAAAAAAGCTTGGAAAAAACTTACCAGGTGTAACAATCACAGGCTCTTTCCCCTCCACAATCTGAGCCCGGCTCATACCCAACAGAGCCAACATGGCTTCGGAACACATACCCGTGTTAAACGGGGAAGCATAAGCCACCAACTCCTTGAACCAGGCTTCATCCCTGTACCCCTCCATAACAGGGTGATCACCTACCTTCTAACGCTCAGCTACAACCTTCCATGGCATGTCCACCGGTATCACCCCCTCTTAACGTAGAAAAACTTCTCCTTCCAGTCATGAAGTGACTTGGGAGCAGTTGTCCCACATGGAGGCACATGGGGACGAGGAACAAAGTTAAACCAGAAACCCTCCATGTTCAGAAAATAAAAGACATTGAACCGTTCAAAAGACGGCTCAATGTCCAGAGCACGGCAGCAGGCTTCGAAATGAACAAGACGAAACATTCCAAACCCACTAACCTGGGTGACATGAACACCATACTTCACCAAGGTGTCCACCTGGAACTTGGTGGCAGGCAGACGGAACCCACATAGGGCAAGATGGGCCCCATATAAGCTCATCTTCCCGGGGGTAGGAGCCAAGGCAGTATTCTTGGCAGTTGGTAACTCAACCTCCCAGGAGGGATCAAACTCCATAGCCTCCAAAAACTTCGCAAAACTCTTCTTACCCCACTTACAAGTGGTGTTATGCATCAACTTCTTCGACGTCTCAGCAGCTTTACTAGGGTTTCCCCCAACATCAGAGCCCTCAGACATGGTGACGAAGGTTTTAAGAAAAAGAAAAGAAATTTTTTTCCAGAAATTCGCCGGAAAAACTTGAATGTTGACCGGAAAAGATGAAGATCTTTGAAGAAAAGATGGAAGAATTTTTTAGAAAAGGTAAGATAAGAAGGAACTCCAATGACCTCCTGAAGTATTTATACCCATTGCATTTAATGCGATGGGAACAGCTGGCAGAAGACTCTTCATCTTGCCAGAAAGGAGACATCTGGACGCTACACGTGGCGTAACAGCTGGGTAAGCAGTTACTCGTCAGCACGTGACGACACGCGCCTGTCCAAAAGGACGACTTCTCACCTGCCGAACGTCAGCAATCAGTCTGACAAACTGCACCACTCGCGGCGCGTGTACGGCTACTCGCCTGACACACGATGGATAACCTCCCACCCACGGGCTGACGTGACTGACAACTGTGCAGACATCCCTTCTGCACCCTGACACGTTCACCAACCGTCTCGGCTTCCCAGGCACGTTTCCTAAATGTTAAGGAAACCTTTCAAATTTCAAAATTAATTACAAGGATGACACATTTAATACACCCTGACTGCCACGTCATCACTTGGCGATGGTTGACGTAAAATCCAAAAGACGTTCTCCGCCGGATTTCACTATTTAACACCCTGACTGCCACGTCATCACTTGGCGATGGGTTGACGTAAAATCCAAAAGACGTTCTCCGCTGGATTTCACTATTTAACACCCTGACTGCCACGTCATCACTTGGCGCTGGGTGGACGCAAAGTCTGAAACACGTTCTCCGTCGAATTTTACTATCTCACACCCACATTGACACGTCATCACTTGGCGCTGGGTTCACGTAAAATTTAAACGGCGTCACCAGACTTTGCAATAAAATCTCTCACCCGCGCCAGGTCTCAACTTGGGGCCAGTCTTTTATAAAAAAGAGCCATGTACAAAGATAAGGGGACGCTTTTATCTTTTCACATGCCACCAGAGTAGCAACACGCACTCTGTTGCTCACATTTAACACTTTTCCTAGAGAGGCAACAATTACCCCTCTTTAAAACAACACAACGGAGAAGTACATCACAAAATCACATATTAGTCCAGCGCCCCACCAGCTCTCTAAGCAAGAACAGGAGACACCCTGGACTTGGGGGACTTTAAGGGTAGGGTACTATTCTCTAAGCAAGTACATCACAAATCACATATTAGTCCAGCGCCCCACCTACCCACTATCCAAAGCTTCCGCATAGAGTAACACATCTGAAGACACAGATGCACAGCAGCGCCACAGGCGCAGCTGCTATCCTGCGCAGAGGTACCAGTTGGCAACAACCGGGAACATCCCCCTTGGAGCCCAACTTACTACCACCCGTCAGGTGTCAGCTGACAAGTGGTCAGCCGCCTGACGTCTGACTCCCCTGCAGGCCCAGCCACAACACGCCACGTGTATGGAGGACAAAGCACCGCCCAGCCGACCAACTGCGAGGCGACACGTGGCCCAATCAAAAGAGGCCCCCCTCAACTTGGATCACTTTATCTAACTAAGGATTGGAATCCAACTAGTGGGGCCTGCAAAGCAGCCGGCCCAGGCCTCTAACCCAAGCCCATGAAACGATCAAAATGGGCCCGACGACCTCGGGCCCATGCCTCTCCTATAAAAGGAGGACTTGGCCTCCTTTCTTCAGGGGTTGAATGAGCCAATTAGAACTAAGACACTTGTTTCACCACTTGTACAATTACTTGTATCTTGTATCAATAAAGATTGTCTTTTCTAGTGGACGTAGATCTTGCGAGATCGAACCACTTATACCCTTGCCCATTGTGTCTCTTTGCTTGTCATTCGTGCATATAACCATAGATCAACCGTCGTTGTGAGCCAAGGATTATACCCTGCAGCGAACACGAGTCGTTACTCCATATATTATCCCATCCTATCTCCCTAACTATACTCGTTGTTTCTTCACTTTTATATACGAGAATTTTTAAAGAAAAAAATTACACCAAATTAACGAGCGTTTTATTATCTTTCCAACGAGTATCATAGTGCTATAATAAAAAACGGAGAAAAAAATGACTATTTTTTTGTAACCCGACAGGTATTGTGTTGGGTTTGGGATTAGTTTAAAAAAAATTGCGGGTTTAGGTCTGGGATTAGGTGATACCCAACCCGATTACCCGAAACAACATACCCAAATACCCGAACTATATACCCATGAATTTTTAACGCATCACATAACCCTTAGACTAATGCGTTCGATATTTCAATAATTAACTTTTTTTTTCTTATTTCATGTTAGTTCTTTTTAGAATGATCGATTACAAACTTCCGAATTCATTTGTAATGGCACTAGATTTATAGCCCGGTGCAAAGATTCGTTTTTTTATATTTGATTATGATAACTTATGGCAGAGATTTGTTTAAAATAATAATAATAATAATAACAATAACAATAACAATAATAATAATAATAATAATATATTTTATTATGTTATATTAGATATTTCAACCCGAAACGCTCCCGGGGTAAAAACTAGTAATTAATAAATACAACCGACATACAAAGAAAAAAAAATCAAAAAATTCAATTAAAACGAAGGAGGAAATGATTTGAACGGATCCCTTAAGTTATTAAGGAAAGCTAGAAACCACCGAAATAAAGGCCTATTTATGTAATCTTTCGATTCAACACCTATCTATCTATCTATCTATATAATAAACCAAAGCCATTTTAATGACATGGCATTTAAAGAGAGTATTCTCTTCATTGAGTGTGTCATTTGTCATCCCATGTGGCAAGGGCTTTATTTTAGGAAAATAATAATTTAAAATTTAAAAACAAAATTAGATTTTTATCTCTAATCATTCCTCCTATAACTTTTAAACATTAATATATCTTTTATATACGAGATTTTTTAAAGAAAAAAATTACACCAAATTAACGAGCGTTTTATTATCTTTCCAACGGGTACCATAGTGCTATATAAAAAAACGGAGAAAAAAACGACTATTTTTTGTGTGGTTTTGTGTGGTTTTGTTCGTACAAGAAAAAAACACAAAGTGTTCAGGTTATTCATTAATTATGTATCGCAAGTCATTAGTTATGTTCAAACCAGTAAATATGAATTTTATTTACATCATGTGTTAGCATTGGAAGGTCTTAATATTAGAGTTATACATTATTTAAGGTTATGCACTAACATTGGAGATACATTGTTAATTGTTTTAGGTTAAGTGTTACCCGAAGCTTTCCTGCATGTAACTGTAAAACCCATCAGTCTATTTCAGATGTAAAATTGATATTTCAAATTAGAATTCTCAACCGGGACGCTCCCGGGATATAATCTAGTTTATATTATATTTTACATACAGAAATATATATAATCTTTAAAAAAAAAAAAAAAATCCTCTAGGCCCTCGAGGGGAGCGGGCCTTGGGCCGTCGACCACCCCACCCCACTCAGGGTCGGCCCTGGGTATTCGTATCGTATATACACTCATATGGCTTACGATAACAAAAAAAAAAGTTTGTTACGAGATTTATGTGTTAAACGAATTTTATACTACCACGTTAATGAAATATAGTATTGGTACCGATGTTATTTGAACGACAACTGATACTCAAAATTTGTACAACTTAAAAAAAAATATTATAATTGGGTTATTTTTTTGAACGACAAATGTTACGTCTCCTCGTATGCTATCAAACCAATACTTATAAATTTTACCGTTGCCAAGATTTAAACATTAAACCTCTTCCTTAAAAGGCATATGCCGTTACTAATGGACTAGAAAACGTTAACTACACAACCAAACACTTTTATGCTACCTCATGACACAATCTTTCATTATGCTCTATGATCTTCATTTTTCTTTTTTAACGATAATCGCTTTATATATAAATACTAGTGGAGAATCCGCGCGTTGCTGCGGGAAGACAATTTGTCACGCGATATTTTTTACTGTTAGTTTATCGATTCTCTCATGATATATTGTGTAGTATTTGATTTTAAAGGTGTGCTAGATCTAGTAAATATATTGTTAATGGATTTTATTTTTAAGATGGTTCTTGGACTTGTAGAAAATAAATATAAACAAACTATTAATTAGTTAACAAACTACTAACTTAGTTGAGAAGACGACAAAAATTATGCCATGGTGTCATTACTGGTCAATATCATATTGTCATTACTGGTAATATTGTTTTTATATGTTTTATAAAACTTTATTTGTAACTTTTAATAAGACAAACAAGTTAAGTGGTTTTTAGTTGTTAAATAAATATATATTTAACTCATTTGTGAAAAATGGGTTATTACCCAAGATTTAACAACCACATATTCTTTGCATTCATAACCAATATATATTAATGCATCGTGCATTATGCCTCTACAATTGACATATATAATCAAATCAATAGAGTTGTATAATGCGTCTCCAGACCAAGAAAAAAAAACAAGAATTGAAAATATTACCGAATTGAAAATCATGTACATGTTAGGGCTTAAATAGTATACATTATACCAAATTAAAAATCTAAAAAAAAGTTATGGATTTCTACCTTGTAACTTGAGCCATCTCATATTGAATATGACCTTATTAACTGTTTTCCCCTCCATTTTTACCAACAATATTAATAAACATTTCCATATCTTTATTCATCTCTACCTTCTAAATTAAAAATATCAAAACATTTCAAGCTCCAGATGAACCACACCGGAATTCAATTTTTTTTAATAAAATCTCAATTACTAATTCATTCAATTTGAGTGAAAAAACAATTGGCTTTTAAAGAATTTTAATAGTATTTGAGATTAACAATAAAAGAGAAACGATGGACCATTAAAATCGTTGGCCTCCGTTTGCAATACTTACGTAACCAAGCAACCCTCACCCCATCACCTTCTATACTCAAATTATGATTAGCAACAAATAATGGGAACAAATTATGCTACTAAAATTTTGATTGATTATTAGATAGCTATAATAAAACAACCTTTTTTTTTAATTTAAATCCGACCATACAAAAATCATTAAAAAAAATACAACATAACCAATTTTGAAAGGGAAATAAGGTGGGTCTGAATAAAAAAAAGTAATCTGAAATTGAAGAAAAAATTTACACAAATCAGTAAATGTGTCTAAAATTGTTCTTTCGTATTTTATGTATATACATCACAAAGAAAAATGTATGTATTTATTACCTGAATTGTGAATGGAGATGGATTAGATTGATTGTGATTTCTAATAACTTTTGATTCCAGTGGCTATAACAGCAACATACATGTGACGGTTATATTTTTACATTGTTACGTAAATGTATCGGCACAAGGCGAGGTTAGACTATGGATTCAAAGTGGAAAAAAAACGAAGAGCAACAAGAAAACTCGTGCTAATAACGTGTTAGAAAATAACAATCTAGTAGCAACCAACGTACAAGTCATATAAACATGAGAAGAAGACTCTAGACATCATGTATGGAAAAAAAGAATAAAGGAAAAGAGAACTTTATTCATTGATATGTTTCATATATCAATTTTTTTTTGAACGGCCAAATTTCTTCTAATGTTAGTTGTTAGTGTGTATTGAACTCATGACCTCCATGTTAGTACAACAAGTTAGTTACTAAATAAAGGACCACTATTTATATGTCTATAAACATTGAAAGATATGTAAGTTATGTATGTGAAGAGTCACCGCATTATTTATATACCAAATACATGACCACTATTTATAAGATTATAATATTAATACAAACGTAATAAAGACATAGAGGTTATGAATGTAAAAAGTCACTACATTATTGTTAATTTCCTCATCAATTTTATAATTATGTTTAAATTAATTTTCTTCAACAAATTAATATTTAGGTAGAAAGACAATTTTACCGCTAAATGACTTACAAACATTGAACTATAGGTAATAAATGTTGTATTTACTTAATACAAAATGTTTGCTATAGAATTTGCTACAAAAATGTTTGCTTATGGATTTTTATACACGGTTTTTGCTATGAAAATGTTAATTACCTTTTTTGCTAGGTATTTTTAACTATGGTCTTTGTTACAAATTTTAGACACGAATTTTTTTATGCAAATTTATTAACTTGTTATTTTACATATCTCGTGGGTTTAATATTATTTTGTTTACAAAAGTATCCGAAATCATTAACTGTATATAAACACAACTCCAAAATTAATGATAAAAGAATTAGCCGTGAAAAGAATATGAATGTATGTATATGTGTGATTATAGTAAAAACTTAGTGGTTTACATTACAAGTAAAACATAGTATTTAAGCAAGAAACTAAGAATTAAGTGACTTCAAAACAAACCTAGTACTAATGATTCTAAATTTAATAACTTGTTAGGCAGAAGAAATGTCGGTTTCATTAAATCTATCTTGTTTTGCTGGCAACATGTAATACATGGTTTCACCACTTGATCTTCATGTATCATACTTTTCGCCTGTTTGCACTCCTTCAAATACGATTTTAAGACTGCATTATTAAGATTGCTAAAACAAAGAGCAACAAAAAAACTCGTGCTAATAGCGTGTTGGAAAATAACAATATAGTAGCAACCTACATACAAGTTATATAAACATGAGAAGAAGACTCTAAACATCATGTATGGAAAGAAAGAATGAAGGAAGAGAGAACTTTATTCATTGATATGTTTCATATACCAAATAAAAGACCACTATTTATAAGCCTATAAAAATTGAAAGATATGTAAGTTATGTATGTGAAGAGTCACCCCATTATTTAGATACCAAATAATATTTATAAGACTATAACATTGATACAAACATAATAAAGACATGGAGGTTATGAATGTAAATAGTCACCACATTATTGTTAATTTCTTCATCAATTTTATAATTATGCTTAAATTAATTTCTTCAACAACTTAATAGTTGGGTAGAAAGACAATTTTACCCCCTAAATGCCTTCAACAAGCATTGTACTATAAGCAATAAAGGTTGTATTTACTTAAATTTTACGGGTATCCTTCACTCATGCTTTATAATATAGTATAGATATAGATATAGATATAGATATAGATATAGATATAGATATTGTAATTACTTAAATTTTGTAGTCATCCTTCCCAAATGCTTTATAATATAGTATAGATATCGATATTTGCCAAAGAAAATATATAATTCATGATGATAGAAAAGTACTAAAGAGTCAAGAATTAAAATTAAGGGAATAAAAACATAAAGAGACAACACGTATTGAATCTTATAAACAACATGTAGCAAAATGCTTGATACGTATAAAAATTGGCACTTAAAACAAAAATCACCTCTGATTTTGAAAATCTTTATAAGAGTATAAGGAGATGATGAGACCTTTCGCGTTATCCCCGGTGATCTCGAATCCATCTTTTGCCATTTAGAGACAATGTTAATCCCACCTGTCAATTATCATCAATCACCATAAATCCACAAACTCATTTTTTTTCCGTTAACACAGTTTCATGTTTAAAAATCTATTTGACCCACTAAATCAAGATTCCTAAAAAAAAAATACTAATTAACATCACAATCTTTGTGTATCAAGCTTCAATGAATGCCATAGAGAAAAAAAAAACAATAAATAAAATGAAAGATACGGAAAAGAAATAATGTTTGCGTATCAAGCTTTAATGAAATGCAATAGAGAAAAAAAAAAGAAAATGATAAATAAAATGAAAGATACGGTAAGGAACTTGTGATGATAGAAGGGTTTTGAGGTGAGAAACCAAAGAATTGCGTTTGGTGATTTATGTGGTGATTCTTGTTGTTTGACCCCATATAGATAATATATAGATATATAAGAGGAAGAAGTTACTAATGAATTGATCATGATGATGATGATGAAAGGTTGATAATTATGATAGGTTAATGATTATGAGGGGTTGAAAGGTCTCACATTTAAGATGCATCATAGGTTGTATTTTGTATTCTAAATGTTGGACATGAGGGTAGAATTGGGATAAGATTTTAGGATGTGAGGTATTGGATTATGCTAAATTTACTATTATACCCTTCCAAGTGTCTTAAATGTCCATAAAGTTCCAATTCTACCCCCATCATGTAAGCATAATTCAATTGTACATGTTGCTTGAATAGTTGGATGCTTGACAAAATTACAATCTTGGCCATCACTCCTCCTTAATAAGATAATATAGATATAGATAAAGAGTCAGCTACGGGCTGAAAACTACAAGACCAATGACAAAAAGGAAAGAGCGAAAAATAGCGATTACAACAAGTTCAAAATATCAAAGTTTATCCAATCATCCCATGGGATCCGTGGCAGCTTGGTCCGGTCATTGATAAATTTAATAGTAAGTTGTCGACATGGAAGGCGAAGACCCTATCGTTTGCCGGAAGACTTACCTTGGTTAAGTCGGTCTTAGGGAGTCTCCCATCGTATTTTCTTTCCATCTTTCAAGCGCCTAAATGCTCTTTGATCTTCATAACCTCGATAATTCCAGTTTTCGTTCCCAAGCCGGTCCACTTGATTGGTGGGTTCAAATCGACTTGAGAGTCGAGATCATTTAAAGTTAAACCATTATTAATGAAAAAAAAAACCATGTTCCTACCATCATTTGGTTTTCGGTTAACCTTTTAATGGTTTCATTAAAACAAACCCACAACACATTACAAGAGGACGCTGGTAAACAAGTAACAAGTTGCGTCGCCACCACTTTTGAATATAAAAACCTATCTATTAAAAATAAAACTTTCTCCCTGTCGAGCAATTACTGGGCTGTTTCTCTGCTTAACTTTCCTCCCCCTCTTCCCCAACCGTCGCCCCCTCTCCTCCTGCGCCGCCACCACTTACCTCCCTCCTTATCCTCCACAGGTAACGACCCTGTTCTCTCTCTCTCTCTCTCTCGGTATGGGCGGCTGTTTCATTTATTTAATGTATACTCACTCATTAATTGTTTGTAATTAGCCTTTAATTGCTGTAAAAGAAGCAAAATTATTATTGTTTATTTTAAGGAATTATTATTGTTTAGTAGCAATAACCTAGGCTGGATTTACTTAACCTCATCTTAGTTAGGGCTTTGATTTTCCAACGAACCGTGATTGCTAAATGCTCAAGGTAGTAGTGTCTGATATTACCATTGCCTTTTCATTTCATTTATGTCAGTTTGTTTTCAAGTGGTTTGACCCATTTGTAGGTATGAGTATTTGACTATATGACTATTTGTTGTAGTAATGAATCATTTGTAGGTATGAGTATCATTGAGTAACTAATATATTCATAGCTCCAACATGGAATGGAACACAATGCTAGTCATATGTTAGGCTAAATCATTATAGTTAAAGCAATATCGCACCATCACACTCACTCGACTATTATTCATTCAAATCTTGTTATTTTACCATTGTAAAACCCATCGGGAACCATTGAACATTAAGCAGCTTTATTAATTAGTTAGTCAAACATCAATAAAATTTATTAAAAATCAATTTAGAAAAAAAAAGAAAGATAATAAGACAAAATAGTTAGTAGCTAAGATTGTAAATGGAAGAGTTAAATTTTGAAAAGATGATTATTAGTTAAAATATAGGGCTGGAGATGGGAAGGCTGTTTTGAATGCTCTAAAATAGCTTCTTATTTCATAATTTATCACCTTAAACATGATAACTGGACGTAGGTATAAGAAAAACATGCTTTTGTTGCATATATGAATCATACATATACATATGGCTGTACAATTTTAGTTTACTTTGTTGCAAATGATAATCAAATACACCCCTTTGACCTAAGTTATCACAGCTTTTACCCATTATTTTTAAACAGATGCAAATGATTCGAGGCTCTTCAGTTTGGGATAAACTAGGTAAAGGGTTTGGTTTAATTATTTGTTACTGTTATTGCTTTATTACTGACAGTTTGGACTGTGCGTTTCTGGAAGCTGATGTTCATACTATTTCTTGTTGGCAAGAAATCCTTCAAAGATCGTTGTCTATAGGAAAGCAATGGAAGATTCTTCTGTTTTTGAAGATGTCTATGTTTCAATTCCTCGTGGCGGTCCTATTTATGTCTCGGACATGGTTGGTATGCTCACTAGTGCTCCCGAATTTCGGTCATGTGTTGAAGATGAACTAAAGGTAACTTTTTTTGTGTATCTTTTGTTATTTATGTGCCATCGAAATTTATGTAAACCTTCTAAGATAGTTTTTGAAACATGTTCTTCTAGTTTACTTGTTTTGACAGAATGAGTAAACTATGTTTCTTTGTACAGTAAGAGTGATTATGATTTGAAATTCATATAAGGTACTAGCTTACAGCTTTTCTTAGATGTGATCGCAAGTAATTCTGCTAATGGTGTTGATGAATGTGTGAATCCTTTTCGGAAATTTAAATGGTAACTATAAAGAATTAGCCGTTCTATGACACGACCCTAAAATGCTTGTTATGCATAGTTATTATTAAAAATTTAAAAGTTCAACTTTTAAACATCAAATTGTTGCAGAGACTCAGCTGATTTATATAGTACTATAATGGTAAAGAAAGATGATATTGTGAAGTCCGTCCATTTGTCAAAAATTTGTGAACTAAAACTCTGATGCCAAAACTACAGCAACAATACTGACCATGTCTGTGGTATTTTATAACCTTTTTTTGGAGCTTGTTCTGTTTTTGACCAACCAATATTGGTACAATGCAGGGTCTCAGAGAAGAGTTGTGCTTGGAATTGACTGAACAACATGATCATGAAATTTCGTATGTTACATAGATTTCATTGCTTTTAAGATTCACCATTAGTTTGAATCTATCTGTCTGCTTTGTTTCTTTAATTTATAGCTTTTGTTTATCATATATCTCTTATGTCAAAGGAGGAGCATGTTAAGAAAAAGAGCATACTTTCCAATTTTCAAGACAATTCATATTTGATCCAAAAAAAAAAAAAAAAAACAAGAACAGATTAGAATCTTGGTAAAAGATAAGAGGGACGGCTTCAAAGGTGGTTGGATAGATGCTAGAATTTACTATGCTTCCAATGTTTAGTTTTCCACAATTCAACGATAAATGATAATGGAGTTTGTGGCAGGCCTAGTGAACAACATACTTATTTAAGTAACCAAGTCAATGGAGATTCAATTTAGTGAGAAGCAAATATCAGAGCCTGTTTTGGTATTCTTTATGTACATATGTCCTTCCCTTCATGAACATGATATTATTCTTAATTTTTATCTAAAAAGAAAGAGAACAAGAATACATATAAAAGTATGTTCTTTGAAGTTGGACCGTGACTACATAGAAAGAGTGTACAAAAATCCTGAGGAGTCAAAGGCCTGGTGTGGTATGCAGGATTTTGTTAAGAGAACCTTTTGCCATCATCTAAAATTGTAGCCATTTCTCTAAAATTTTAGGACCTGGTTGGTTATTAGCCTATAGATGAGGGGCTAGATGAATTTTATTTCAATATTTAGCTGCCCTTTCTTTCAACTACACAGACGTATTACACTTGCCTTTTTTGTGATAATTCAAAGTATTATACAAGTATTAGTACATGTAAGTCGTATTTAACAATATATATTATTCTCTTTGCACTTGTTGTGATTTTGTGATGTCTTTTACAGGGTTGATGAACTTAAAATTCTCAGCGAGGAGGAGTTGGTAGATAAAGCATTCCATGCATCATTCAAGGGTGGTAACTTCACAAGGGATTCCTCACTATCTTTAGAAGAGTGCTCTGACGGGTAAGTAAATCCCTTCGTAATTTTGTAACATTGAAAGCAATTGATACATGAGCTCCTACTACCTAGACAACTGGCTTTCTCAGTTTTTTCTTACCTGCTAACTGAGTAAATTATTTTATTCTGTTTTAGGGCAACAAATTCTAGTAGCACTGTTGATGCAAATCTTGCCATGGTAAAATCAGGAACAGATGAGGATTATGTACCTTCAAACAATCTTCCAAAGAGATCTAGGAGAACCTGCAATAATGGGAAGTTGACTCAGAATGTAACTAAAAAGAGCAAAAGAGTGACACAGAAGGATACAACCCACGAAGTAAGGCTCTTGTTTTCTTTATTCTTTCATATTCACAGCATCTTATTTACAATGTTATGCGAGATCACATGCTTTGTTACACAGTACCACTCAGATTTTGTACTCTTGTAGTAAATTTCTCATTTGGTAGTAATAGATTTAAATTGCATCTTCAATTCAATGTCTCTGACTTTGTCCTAACTCCTAACATTGTTTAATGGAAGTCATATTTTGATGACTATTGGGCGTAGTTTAATTTCCTTGTGAATTATTTCAGTAGTTTCTTTTTTTCTTGTCAGCTTTTCTTTTTATTTTTTTTATTTTTTCTATATGTCGCATTTGTGTGTATTGTTTCTGTTTACATAGTTTTTGAACAGTCCCTTTTTTATTTGCTTTGAGCTTTATGATCTTCTCAAATCCACATCAATGACTTGTTACAAATGTTTTGTTATTTGTTATGCATTTTCAGGAAGATTATATGGTTGAGGTGGAGAAAGTTGCTGAAATTAAACAAAAACAAGAAGAAGATAAAAAAGCTGCAAGATTGCATTCTTTTAGGTATATATGTTCTCACGCTTTGTGCTAAAAAGAGTTCGTATGGTTTTTAATCTTCTATGTTGATTTGACCCAGTGGTGCGTCTGGACCCGTTGCATGTGTGACTTCTTCAGAGAAGAAAGAACATATGTCATCCTTTAATTTTACAAGCTCTTCAACCCAGGTTTGCATTTTTTTTCAACCCAATTTTTTTATATATTTTATATGCTTAAATTATTGTTACTTTGTTTTTTATATGGTAACATGTTTTGTTCTCTTAGGAGGTGAAATCATCAAGTACTCGTGAACACATGCCACTACACGGTGGTGATATCCTTCTTTTTGTAGAGGTTTATAACATTAACCGACATTCAGTACGGGTTAAGGTAAATCTCTTCTTAGAACCCAACATTTCTTAGAACCCAAAATGTCATCTTTATATAGCAGCTTATTTTCTTATCGTCTTTTTTGTAGACTCAAGAAATCTTGGTTCTTGGACAGCAATTATTAACTGCACTAAGAGACAAATTATATTGTTTGACGGACGAAATCATGAAGCTATCTAAGAAGCATGATCCATCTGGATACTTTCTTATAGAAGTAATTTGCTAAATCTTTGTTTCGTTGTTCAGGTATTGTTTTCTTTGTGTCTGATCCGTGTATCAAAATTACGTTTGTGTAGGATATATTTTACAATGATTTGAGGGAAGCCGACGCTACAGACTACAGTAAACCCATACTTGCTTGGCTTACAGAATCGAAAGAAACCGCACTTGAAAAGTGGGAATGCATTTTATCTGGTGAACTGCAGCAGAAACAGAAAAAAGTTCTAGGTAGTGGAAGTGGACCAAAATTACCTCAACTTAAAGCTCGTCCAATGCAGGCCACACGTTTTTGTGAATTAAGTTTCCGACTTGGGGCAGGGTATCTTTACTGTCATCAGGTAAACCTCCTGTTATAACATCTTTGTTTCCTGGTTTGTACCTGTCCTTTTGTTATTTTGTGAACTAAAATTTAAACCAACCTAAAGGTAGTGTTTGGTATGAAGTAATGAAGGTTGGAATGGAATAACCCATTCAATGGTAATAAAATTAAGAGTGTTTGGTTACTGGATGGAATGGAATCAGTTATTCCACCCTGATTCACTCTCCCTTTAAACAATTCTAACTCTATTCCTTGGGGTACCCCAGTTTTTTTTCCATTCCGTTTCATATTTCTTTTTGTTTCCATATTTGCCCTCACCTCTGCCACACAATATTATCTCTAATACCGTATCTCCTTCTCTGCCAAACGACGTTGTATCGCTACTCGTACCCTATTTTCACTGCCGAATTGCCGATCGAAAAAAAAGATTACACTTTAGTCGATTTGGATCTCCGCCGCCCGATCCGGTGATCAACCGTCGTCGACGACTCGTGGTGGACGATCTCTTGTATCTCTTTCGATAGTGCAAAGGTTTTACCAGCAAGAGGTGATGCGCACAGAGAAGAGGAAATGCATAAAGAACATTTATGATTTGCTAAAGCACAAGATCTAGAAGGAAATTCATATTATTACCATCCAACATCAGTTCATCCTTCACTTTTTCATATTTGACAGCAGTTAGTCAGTTACCCCATTTAACATAAAAGCATCTAAGTTGCGGTGTTTCGTTAATGATGCTAGCGTTGATCGGAATATTAGCATATTTTATTTGTTAAAGGTGAAGTAATAGTTAAATAGATTTTCTTTATCACAGTGAAAATTTATTAGTTTTTAATTGGACTATGTCGTGAAAATTGATAATTTTTCTTTATTTTTTAGCAGGGATATGTTTGTCGTTTTTAATAATTCATTCATTTTCTTTATCGGTAACCAAACAAGACAATGGAATGGAATAATCAATTTCTTTCCTTTGGCCATTCCATTCCCTCCTTCTTTCCATTCTCTCTCATATTCCATTACTTCATACCAAACATACCCAAAGTTTATATGGTTTTAATATTTTATTTTATTTGGAGGTGGCAAGATGGGTAGGTCGGGCAGGTCAAGGGACCGGAACAAGTTGGGGTTGAAACGAACTGTGTCTGGTTGTGTTGAGTGATATAATGGTTTATTTTTTTTTTTTTGTTATTATTATAATAATTTAACATTTTTTGTTTGTGATATAATGGTTTAAAAAATACACTTTTTCCCATTTAAACTAATTTTTTTAGCAAAAAAACTTGTGATTACAAAATTTTTGTTATTATTATAATAATTTAACATTTTTTGAGATTTGGGAAGATGTGTTTGTGATATAATAGTTTAAAAAAACGGGTGAGGCGTACGCCTCGAGGCGAAACTCTAAGAAAACGAGTTTGAGGCGCGCCTCATGAGGTTCAGATTGTACATACGCCTCTAAGGGCTGAAGCGCTAAGAAAATGTGCGCTTCGGGTGCGCCTCAGGTGGTTTATGGTGTTTTTGATGTGCTTTTATTGGTGTTTTAGACTTTTTGGGTCAATTATTTTATTTTTGACATGTTTTTTATGTTTATACTTTTCTAGGTCAAGTATTTTATTTTTTATACACATAATTTTTATATTTACTTTTTGACTGCTCCTCGAGGTTACGCCTCGGTTCGCCTCGAGGCTTGTTTCCGTTCTTTTAAACTTTGGTCATATAAAGACCTGTCAAACACAAAAAAGTTGTCATAGCAGCTAATGTGACATCTTGTTGGTGACTTAGGGTGATTGCAAGCATATAATGGTAATTAGAGACATGAGATCAGTTCATCCAGAGGATGTACAAAATCGAGCTGCTTATCCCTTAATCGTGTTCCAATCAAAACTGCGTTTCCAAAAGTGCTCGTGTTGCAAGATTTTCAAAGCAGTAAAAGTGACGGTGGATGACAAATGGGCTCCAGAGAATCCTTGCTATTTCTGTGGCGTTTGCTATTACATGCTTCATTACTCGGACAATAAACTCATATATGATGAATTCAAGGTTTTTGATTACATCCATGACTAGTTTTAAGCGGATAGAAAATTCATTTCAGAAAAAGAGGTTCATGATTATGAAGAGGATGATGAGCTTATAGAGAATGATGGTTGCTTACCAAATTTTGTATAAATTAAAGGGTTTTTTGCTAGTTGCATCTCAAGTTTTGTGGCTAAAGTTTCCTCAAGTATTTCCCATACAATTGATTATTTTTTTATTTTTTTTACGCCGAAACAATGTATGCAGGAACAGAGGGAACCTTTTATACTTGAAGAACAGGCAGTTGAGTTTTCTGTTTTGTTATCTGAGCTCTATATGGTGTTTGTTCATTTTTTGTTTTGTTTTTATTTTTGTGAAACTGCATGTGGTGTTTAAATATCTGTCATAAGATATCATTATTTACTTCAATTGGGTGGGTTCTATTCACATACATATAAAGGGTCATGTTCTTCAACAATTTTTCTTATATTTTTACAACTTTATATAAAAAATTTTTTGAAGTTTTTATTTTCTTCTCGCTTCATGTTGTCATAAGATGGTTTTAGTGTGAGAAAAGCGACAAGAAACCCAATTCTTTTATGTTTTTTTTTTTTTTTTATCAGTGGTTCAAGTGTTATATACATGAAAGTATAAAACCCAAGAAAATGTTGTGAATATGTCACATTATAAAGATTTAATGTAAATGATTTATGATATATATGGATCATTAATCATATAAAAAAGGATGTCTATGACGCATAACAAGACCTTACATAAGGAAATTGAGACAATGCTTGCAGCCTATCTTCTGCATTTCATGATATATTAATTTAAATAATAAAAATGAATAAATGATAAAAGAATAATAATAATTCATAATTAGACTTCAAAAAAGAAGTTCTAATACTGGTGTACATATATAAAAAAAATGTAACTCTAAGGTAGAAGGATGAAACTCTAAGGTAGAGTTGTCGATCCTTCGTGATGGATGGATGACCTTCAGGGAAGTCATATGTGTCGCCCTGCGGCTCTACCACAAAGAAGAACATTGGAAGGAATGTCATATTCATTCGCAAGACTTTTAACCGGATTGTAAACTCTAAGGTAGAACTGTTGACCAAGATACTGTCGTTCCCACGTCGTGGACCTTAGGTTCCACATGCCTTGGTTGTCCAACGACACGTAAATCACACTCCATGACTTCGGGTATACCTGTACCGTGTGTCTTGTTAGAGCATCGACCAAATTGTAGCTCTTTCTACTTGCTTCAGACCATTGCCCTGATCCAAACCTACATTTGTTGCCATGACCGAATTTAGAAACTCATAAATCATTCTTTAACAGTATACATAGCGTATAGAGACCAATATTATACAAACTTACCCGACGGGCCAGAAATCATAACCATCAAGATGCCAGGACTGCACAGTGTCTTCGTTGTTTTGGAAAACGATTTCAAGGAAGTCATGAAGCGAGGCTGCCATAACGGATGTAGCCACACGTGGGGCAGCACCATTTGGAGAGGCTTGAATGATGTTTGTGGAATAAACACCAGGGATGTTAAAGTAATCGGCCAGCTTCAATGGAGTGTCTGCGTTAATGTACGACACTCCGTTCACAGTGTACCGTTTCTTCCCGTTAATTATGTTTTCCGAGTTACTGAATACCATTGTCCTTGTTGGTGTGATTGTTCCATAGTGGAATGAGCCTTGTGGGTTGGGCCTGGCTGCATTTGATGTCAAGTTCCATCTAAAAACAAGAAAAAAAAATTAATCACAACCGAAGTTTAAAAGCGAGTATATGGGCCTAAGGCCCAAACCTCAGCATTTTCAGCTTCACGGGCCACATGCATAGTTGTATAAGTCGTCCGAGTTGACCGATTACTCGCTGAGTACTCGCTACAAGGTGGGTCACCAAGTATAGCCGAGTTGGCTGAATATTCCGAGTACCTCCCGGTATTTCCCGATTCGACCCCTGAGTACTCGCCCGACTAGGCCGAGTACTCGCAACTCCCCAGTCGGCCGAGTTGGTAGCGCCTAGCGAGTTCTGCAACCATGGCCATAAGTGCAGAGCCCAAAAATGCTAACCGAGCCATATGGGCCGAATACAATAATGTTTATAGTTTATACTATTATACCTGAATGTTCTAGCTTGTTGCATAGACCAGTCAACTTGGTTTGTCGGGCCAGCAGGGATCGGGCCAGAGACTGGTGATTGTGAACCGGTATAGTGTAATACTGAAACTGTAGTAAGGATTTTTGTTGTGAACCGTGTCGACGCAACAATGTAATAGTCTTTTGGAGCTTGATCCAGTGTAACAAGGACAGAAACAGATTGACCAACGTGCACGTCTAGTGAATCGTACATGTTTTGAACCACATTCGACCCTTCACACTCGACCAACTTCATTTTGTGTCCTTGAATCCTAAAGTTGAAGGAAGTTGACAAACCCACATTCGATACTCTGATCATGTATGTTTTACCTGAAAAATCAAACAAACAGCAGGGTTATACATGATTATTACCTTTGACTTATAAAGTCAAACATAATCTGGTACCATATCAGTAACACACTTAACACAATCTGTAGTTTAATATTGAAAAACTCGCAAAAAACTAAATAAATAAATAAATTCAGTGAGCACATTAAAGATTGAGAGTGAGGTTGAACCTTGATCGCCAGTGAAGGTGTTTCCGGTTTGTCCATTTACAAGAATACCGTCTGGGAATGGAAGCGATTTTCCTGAATCGAGAGACTGCTGCAACCCCTGAAACAATAAAAGGTATTTTTAAAAACCTCAACAATATTTAACAAAACAAAAACATTTAGCAACTTTTGAGATAATAAAAAAAAAAAAAACAGATATATTCAAATTAGAATATAAGACTCCAAGATTTAATTTGACTCTGACTTTGAACATGATTCTCACCATATGGTTTGACTTGTACCAGTCACCAATAAGAAGACTAAAATCGCCTGCAGGAGGTGCATAGGGGACGGGGATACGAGGCCTGGCATATACATTGATAGCGCCAAAGCCACCAGCCGCCTTATGCATCGCGGTTGATGGGAAGTATGTGTAACCTCCAATTTGATCTTTTGGTTGGAATTTGTATGTAAAGTTGGAGTTTGGCGGAATTGGGCAGTTTGTACCCAAAACTCCGTCTTGCCATGAGTTCTTTCTTTGTTTAATTCCGTTCCTAAAAACGCAACATTTATAAATACCAAGTTAAAACTTGCATTACTCTAAAGCTACACATGAATTACAAAAATGATAACAATATGGAAACCTTTCTAATGAAATGTTTAAAAGTTCGAATTTGGCAAATACTTCGGTTGACCCACATCACATGACATGACTAGTTGTTATAAGTACGTCTAGAATAAACGATCAACGCTAGTTATTTTATTGGGAAAATCGCGAGAATAAGCATTTAACCAAAGGCGTTTACCAAAATTGCCATTGACATATTTCAATAATAAGATTTGCGCTAGAAGGCGCAAAAGTTAGACAAGATATGCATCAAGTGGCTAAATTTTATCCGGAAAACGCATATACAAATAAGCAAATAATATACCAAATCCAAAATGTTACTATAGTACTTCAAATTTAATAGTCGAGTTGAATCAACCAAAAGACTCACCATGTCAAGAGGAAAGGCTGGTCGAGTTTATTAATAAGGTTAAGGATAATATTATCATTTGTGACAACATCAAGCCTAGGACCAGGAAACTGGCCATTGATTAAGATCACCTGCAAAAAGCCGATCATCGATTAACAAGACCATCGTCAAATATCACCAAACTAAAACCTAAAATCACAACTATAAAACACTTAAAGATTATATAATCAAGAACCTGTTGAGGAACACCAAGAGGAGAAACAGTTCCATAGGTAACAGTCCAAGTATAAAACTTATAAGGGTCCTCAGCTTTTACCACAGAAAAACTCAATGTACCCAAAATAAGTATTAATAAATTTAACAAAAGGTTCTTCTCCATTCCAACAAAATGTAGCTAAATACCTGCAAAGGTTCAAACTTTATTCATTATAATTGTTTCTACATTGTGGGTATAATCAATCTTGCAAATCTTGAAAAGAAAACTACATTTTTAGAACTAAATTTCAGTTAACTATTATAAAAACACAAAATGGTAACAAAAATTTAGTCTTTAAAGCAAATACAAATAACCCAACAAAATTATCATCATCATAATCAGTAAATCCCACCAATAGCAAAGCTAAGGGAGGGTTTGAGGAGGGTAAGATGTAGCCTGCCTTATCTCTAACCAGTAGGAACAGAGAGGCTGCTTCCGGTGAGACTCCTGGCTTGATAGTAGTTTTGCGTCAAGCCTTGGACATAAGACACATAACACTTAGCACTCAGGACACATACCGATTTGTGCATGTTGTCTTTTGGCTATCAACGCAACCACATGATGCATGATTAACCGTTTGCCTCTTTTATCGTTATTTTCGTGAAATTAGTAAAATAACGTTTAAATTAGTGCAAGTTCACTCCCCAAGGCCCACACATATATACATTATATGCGCTCACCGCAAACGGGGCGTAAATAATCCAACAAATTATTCAACTTTTAATCATGAATATGAAACCGCATTTGTAAACACACAACATAAATAATCATAGAAACACAAAATGTCAACAAAAGCATAGTGCTCTACAATCAACATCACATAAAATAAATCCCTACTATTCATCCCAACTTATTTATTCCATCAGGGTTTCACTAACCAATGAAAATAATAAATTTTAAAAAAAAACACATCTAAAACATAATTTCAAGAGACAATCTAGACTAAATGTCTAGATCCAAACAGAGCAAAAACAGAGCATTCCACAATCTACATTATACAAAATCTTCTAACAAAAAGATGAAAAGGGTACATACCAAACAATAGAAACTGATGAAATATCAATGGACAGAACAAAATGTGAATTATCTTTATCCAATCTCTCTGTAAAGTTGTTGTATAAATAGAGAGTTGCACATATGTTGAGTGACAACTTGCAAGGGTTACTTTAAAATAGGGAAGGTATGGTGTAATAACATAAAGAGAGGTGTCAGGCTGTCTACATTAGACAGATTTAATTTTACGCGGTTTTTTAGTAATCATTGATTTTGTCTTGTAATTAAAACAGGGGATTCTTGTCTCTCTCTTTGCTTGACTGTAAAATCACGAGTTTATATTGTGTTTAATAAATTAGTATATTTATTAATCCCATGAGTTTATGTTTTTTTTTTATAGAATTAATCCCTCTTTTTTTTATCGGCGAAACAACTGGGTGGCAACCACCCTTGTGGGGCGCCGTGCCCAAGAATCGACTACTCGACCTCCAACAGCCCCCGCCTTCTCCTGATGCGCGGAAACCCGAGCCCCACCCGCCCGAAGGCACGACGGTGTTATAGAACTCGGTAAAACCTCGCCGCCCGTCAGATTCGAACCGGCGCCACCCGTATTTGATCTTCACCCGGATACCAAACCATAAATGATGGAAGTGGGAATTGAACCTTTGATCACATAGGTGAAACAAAAGCCACACCACCACTCCACCACTATGGATGATAGAATTAATCCCTCTTTGTTTGGATTTAGATAATAGTGACCCCTATGGTTTTTGTTACTAGAGTTTAATAATTTAACGTTAAACTAGTTGTATAAAATCACGCACGTTGCGCGTTTTACAATCGAGATTTAGATATTGTGTTAATCAATCAATGAATTATACAATCGAGATTTCATTTTATGTTATTTATATTAATAGTATATAATATAATAAATTTTTTTAATAAAATAATATGAATAAAATAATAGTATATAATATATTAATTAGGGATGAGCATACAAGGCCGAATACCGATCCCGTCCTGATCCCGATACCGTACTGAACCGATACCAAACCGAGTGGTTTCGGGATCGGTATCGGTACCCATATTTATGGATTTTCAGTTTCGGTATTATCGGTATCGGTACGGGATCGGTACGGTATCAGTATTTTAAGGTAAAATACCGATACCATACCGGTACGGTACCGTACCGATACCGAACCGATATCGTACCGTTCGGTATCGGTATTGTCGGGATCGGTATAAAAAGTTTTTGAATAAAATAATAGTATATAATATATTAATTAGGGATGAGCATACAAGGCCGAATACTGATCCCGTCCCGATCCCGATACTGTACCGAACCGAGTGGTTTCGGGATCGGTATCGGTACCCATATTTATGAATTTTCGGTTTCAGTATTATCGGTATCGGTATGGTATCAGTATTTTAAGGTAAAATACCGATACCATACCGGTACCGTACCGATACCGTACCGTTCGATATCGGTATTGTCGATATCGGTATAATATATTAATAGTATATAATATAATATATTAATAGTATATAATATAATAAAGTTTTTAAATAAAATAATAATATAAATAAAATATTATTAATTTTACTATTCATTTGAAACATTATTCAAATGAGTTGTAAAATTAATATATTGTAATTGTAAGTTTAGAGTTTTTGTTTAGCATAAGGGATATATTTTGTAACACCATTTATTTTTTTATGAGTTTTATGTCGTTTCCAGTGTTTTAAAAACCGGTTTATACCGGTTGGTTGAATCGGTTATACCGTTTATCGGTGTCTTGGCCGATACGAATTAGTCCGGTAATATGGGAAAATGGTAAAGGATTTGAACCGCCGGTAAATTGCGGTATACCGGTTTATACCGTTATACCGGTACCGGTACAAGGTTAAATTCTAGACTTTATCGTCCCATAATGATGATATAGATGTCATGTTAAGTGAGAAAGAACATGAACCGGTTTCTCAAAGATAAGGCTACTTGGTATATGTTACTTATCTTACGTAATTTTAGTATATTTTGATTATTGGTAACTAAAATTTCTTATTAAAGAATGTGAAAAATGAAAATAGTTATACTTTTATTGATGAGTATGACGATGATAACGAATTTCATCTTTTAAGCGATCATGAACTTGATGTTTTTATGATTCAACGCTCTAATGACATAAACCAATTATACCATTTTATATAAAAACAACTTTGTTCAAAATTGAGTACCTTGAGATTTTTTTTAATTATGGATTCACTTTTAATTTTTTTTTTTTTACAAAGAAATCATATACTATTAGATTATTTTTGAGTTAAAGTTGTATTTATAAAATTGTAGGGTTAACTAGTCAATCTGGTTAAACCAACCGATATAACCCGGTTCAACCGGTTTAAACCATTTTTACGTACAATCCGATATGATTAAAAAACCGGTGTTTAAAACATTGGTTGTTTCGGTTTTGATTTGAAGTGTCTGGGTATTTTATGGCAAAATTTCATATATAAATGTGAATGCATATCGAGTGTAATGTTTTAAAATAAAATTATCCTATATGTTTATAAATGAGTTCCCATGAATAGTACCTCTGCCACGTGGCAGAGGCTGATTTGTTTTTTTTTATTAGTCTTTAGTTGTTTTAAAGGTATATATATTGTACTATTTGGATATTATAGCAAAAACGTTGATAGATCAGTTGGTAAGCTTGAAGGTGTGTTGGACAGGTTACCCGGGTTCGAACCACACAACAGGTTTATGGTATCTTCATTTTTCTCATTTTTTGGTTTTCCTTTAGTGGGTGACAGGTGTTGAACATAGGTGTTGTACACGTTTATGAACCCAGACACGCGTTTACACCCCACCACATTCACAGTTTCTTCTCACTTCTATCGATATCTCTTCTACCCCTTTTGTTTTCGTCTAGCTAGCGAGTGATCAGAGAACCTTCCCCTCTCAAACCGCCTCCGCGGTTTGCTTCGCTCCATCTTTAAACTTGGTAACGGTGGCTAATCTGAGTCGTATCCGGTGGTGGATGTCGGCTTTGGAGCCTGGCGGTAGATAATCTGATGGAGAGGTACATTTGTATCGTGGAAGTTGACGTTGGTGTTCCTGGTTGCCGTTTCAGTTGGCTCCACCTCTTCTGAGTCGCCTCCTCTGGCTGCATACTCTTTTAATTTGTCTGTGTGACCCAAGCATTCCATGGGAGAAGGCCTATGGGTTAGGTATCACAAACTGGTTTCTAATGCTTACCCGCTCAATTGATTTTGTTTTTTTTTTTTAGTACGTTCAACTCAAAACATGTCTTCTTCCACCATGAAACCTTAATCGCGATGTAGTTAATTTTATTGATTTAGGGCTGCTTTCTCTACATTGGTACTACTCTTTTGTTGGATTAGGATTATAGTTATAACACTGATACTCTTCTTTTGTTATAAATGCCGAAAAATGACATTGTACCTATTTTATGAAGAGAACAAGTGTTTGTCTCTTTAATCTTACGATGTTGGGTTTTTAGGATAGTTAAACTCCTTTTTTAAAAACAAATTCATACACTAATACACACACAACTTAAATTATAGACATATGCTTTATAATGTGATATAAATGGTTGTTACTAAAAAGGTGACATTATGATTGGAGATTTTTTTCATCCGTGTAAATCATGACAACACAAAGGGGGATCTTCATTCTATCACATGTGTTATATGTGATGGAGGCTTAGACATAGTATCTAAACTCATTGCCTTTATTATTTAATTCATTTGTGTTGTAGTGAAAGAAGGATGGAGGAAATTAAATCATGCCATGGTGTAACTTGCAGATTTTTTGAAGCATCAAATGGGGTATTGCGGAACTGTGAATGAAGTTGCACAAGTGTTCCCATGCGATGAGATAAATTTTTTCTCTCTACAGAAATATAAAGTTTTGTGGTTGTGAATTATAATGGTAATTTACAAAAATATAAAGATTTGGGCTTGTGGATTATAATGGTAATTAACAGTAGGTGATGCTGGAAATGGTCAATTTAGATGATGATAATGGTTAGGATGTTTAGAATAATAACAACTATATTAAACCTGATGTGGGCAGGGGAATTGGATTTCCATACTTGGTGACGTGACCGACACTGTAAGGCGCATATGATCCACCTCATCAATCCGTGTATACAACTCGGCATCTCGCTAATTTGTTTCTTTTTGAAACGTGTTTGACTACGTAATGGTCTGGGACACCCCAGGAAATTCCCACATCGTGGTGTATGTTCCGGTGGTGATCAGGGATCGATATGTGGTCTTCGTTTTTATCCAGTGAGTGGTTGGTGGTTCGCCACCACGTTTTCTCGCCCAACACAAGTGAGGTGTTTGGGTGTTGTGCTACTTTTAGACGGTTGCAATGGTGGTTGGCAGAGTGGGTAAGGGGAGCGTTAGCAATTTTTGCAGCGGTGACTAACAGCAATGGAATCGTGTGGCTGATGGGTACTTTTGTTTAGAGAAGATAAAGATAGTGTAAAGAAATAAATGAGGGAGAGACGGGAGGAAAAGCGATTTAGCCTAAAAGTGAAAGTGAACAGGGACCGAGGCTTAGCAAAAATGACGGTGGGGCGTGCTGGATCTAACGTCACAAATGGTGGTGGATTAGGATGAGGCTTTGATTTGTAAAGTAGTTGAATTAAGGTTGGAATACACCGTGGATGCAAGTATTTGTTCGTTTCACTGTGATGCACAGTTATACCAAAGAAGTTGTATATGCTCTCTTCATGATGATTAGTTAGTAATTTTTTCATTCCTGATTTATTTGATTTTCTAGTATTTTGTAGGTTTTAAACTAAACATTTAGTTTTTTTCCTGTTATAGGCTATGAGTATAACTTTTACTCATTCGGATTCTGATTGTTGGCTTCGACTCGGTTCCCTATATTGCGGCGAACGGCGGTAGCTACATGGCACTTGCTGTTAGATGCAAATTAAAGTAAGACTTGCTTCAATTTTGTGTTTAGATGTTCAATTGGTAGTTGCTTAAATTTGTTGGAAACTAATTGGGGGTTTGTAATTATTTGGTATTAATTGTTATAAAAAGAAGCTTACCACATAGGTTCTTGGAGAAAACTCTCCTTATTCTGAATGAAAAAAAGAACGCAAGATAATCTTTTTTATTGCATCCCATTTTGCTTCATGTGTGTAGGCATGAAGCATGAATGATTAAGGCATTATAAAAAATATGATTGGTTTTTCAAGTTTAGCCAAATAGAAAGTAAATAAATCATAATTCTTTTTCAATCAACTATTATTCTTTTAGATGTTAATTTAGTTTGCAACTGAAGAAGACTGTATTTTTGTTGCAAGACGACGATGATTTACCCTGTGATGTTGACTTTGGGAAGAAAGAAGTTAGGGGTTGTTTGGATACACGTGAAGAAGAAGAGTTTTGTGGGAGTAGTTGATCAAACTCTTATGTGAATGAAGAACAGATTAGTAGCAGCTCTCTCAGGTTCGTTGTTGATTTTTTAAAGTTTGGTGTGATGACCTGACTCGGATTATCGGTTTAGTTTGTTATATGAACGATTTGATGAAATCCAAACTTGCATTGCAATATTACACCTTCTGCCATAATTGACCCATTTTATCTATTTTTAGGCGTCATCAAGTATCAGTTTTGGTGCGGTTCTTTGGTTCGGTGGTATGCTTCTCTTCACACGCGTTAAGGAAGGTATGTTATTATTATATAACTAAAATTAATTATTTAACTTTGAACTTCCTGGGACGCTTACCGTCATCCTCTCCTCCCTAGGTTCATCTTACCTATAGTTTTTGACTATTACTTCATACTCTTCTGGAACAGAAAACTTTGGTTAATTCTTTAGGGAAGTCATTTGTGAGATTGAATTTATGGCGCATCATGTTACTGAACTAGAATCATTGATCAAAGCCTGATGTGGTATATACAACTTCTTATTTCAGAATGTTATCTACAATCGCCTTTTGATCGGTTAAACTCATTATAGTTGAGCTTAATTTAGGCGTCGGTTAAACTCATTTTGTTGATTCTTATAGTTGCGCTTAATTTAGACGTCGCATAAGGTCATTCATGTTAAAATTTCTATACGCAAACATTGTAATCCTGATGAACATAGGAAATCATACACATTTCATATCAAAAAGTATTTTACGACTTATGCAATGAGTATATAAAATTTAAAATTCAGAAATAAGTTTCTAATTGCTTTTTAGGTTGTTGTAAACGAGGGGCACATATGAAATTATACAAGGAAGAAGGGCTAAATGGAAATGCATGAGTACCCAGCTAATATGTTCTTTGTTTTACTTTTGGGTTCAATTTGGAGCTGTTATTTTCTTAAAAAAAAATCTATATATCAAATCATCTTAGACATACTATTAAAACATGTTTTCATAGGAAAACCTATGTTTTTTGCTATTTTTGCGCATTTTTAACAGTTTACTATTTGAAGATCAAGTGGTTAAACAATATTCATATCACCATTACAAATGAAAATGAGATTGAGCAATACCATAATTGGCGTTATAAGCGTGTTGGGAGCTCTTTGTGTTCGACATGCATTATCTGCATAAGTTTACAAATTTTCTATTCTCCATATTGTATGAAAGCACTTCTACAAAGATAATTGTTATATCTGTATATGCATTCATATATACTTTTACACAACGCACTGCATATGATTTTAACTTTATAGTATGTACTTTGCTGCAAAGCTTATACTCAAAAAATAAAGTTGTTAGGCATCTCCAAAACTAAATTAAAAATAACCTTTTTCTCCACTTTTGGCTACATTTTTTAGTGTTTCTTGCATCTTTACTTGATTTTCCATTCCTTCACCTTCTTATTCATATTTTCCTCTTCTTTGCATGTAACAAACAGATAGACAAGGCTGCTACTCCACCAGAAATGTGACACAAGACAAATGAGGTAAAACATATTGTCTCTACAATTTAAAGAGAAAAAAAAAAACTACTTGAAAATGTAGGCTTGCACTGAATTTAGGTTTTTAGAACCCTCAGATTGTGTTGTAATATTGAAATAAAAAAAGAATACGCCTTAAAACGGATCGTGAGCATACAAGATTGAATTGCATCATTTATTTGGAACTACAAGAGATTTGGTACAAGCATATGACAAGACCCCTTGCCAAGTAACTTTGACACGATGATACAGTAACAACTTTTCCCCTTTTGCAGGACCTGAAGTGTCTCCTGGACTTCGCTTGACGTCATATACTGAGCCGAAGGCATGTGCTTTTATAATGCTTGAAATTTACCTCATATTCTTAGCCGAAGGCATGTGCTTTTGTAATGCTTGAATTTGTTTGGAACTGACAATGTTTTTTTGCAGTCGTATATAAATGTTAACATAGTTCATTCCTAGGATTTGCATCTAATGTGTGTTAGTGTTTTTTTCCCACTGCATGACAGGTACTTTGTGCATATATTGATTAGTGACATGGTTGACAATGAAAACAACTAGAACTAGAGAGAGGACAAGAGGATTCGAGAAGAAAAAAAAAAGCAACCCGCGAGTAATATGCCTTTTACTATTCATGTTCGAAATGAAGGCACGCAACGCGTGCCCTTAGAAACCACTAGTTATCATTATATTTCATAAGATATTAATTCAAAACAAGTTACATTTATATGGTGGGTAAGCGGGCAACAAGTTGCGTCGCTATCCCCTTTTGAATCGCAAAGCCTATCCAGCTAAAGACAAACAAACCCTTAGTTCTTAGGGCTCTGCGAGTCACAGTGGACCACATTCTGCACTCGTTTTAAAATTAATTGTTTAATATACAATTGCGTTTTTTTAATTGTACATTTGTAATTTTAAGGTCAAATCAGTTGTGTTTTGTTAACCTATGAAAACTCGTGTCGTATTTAAGTCCATGTGTCTGACATGATTTTGGGTTCGCGTCAAATTTTCAGGCTCATGTTAGGTTCAACCATCGACCATGGTCCATTTAACACCTTTAACATACTTATATATATTTGTTTACTAGTACATTCGCTAAAGAAAGTTGTGCTTCAACTTTTTGAAAAAGAGAGTTTATTTAATAAAAGACTAATAAGAACATTTTATAAAAGATATATTATTCTCATATTTATTATATTGATTTGGTACAAAAGTGGTAATCAAAGGCATGATATGCGTGGTATGAAAAGAACAAGGGTGCTTTGTTGAAATTATTTGTAACTAAACTTTCGTAGTTTTCTCCTGGTCCTACTATTTACACTGATTGAATTATTAATAATACACCCTTAATCTGACTATTTATTTGATTTACACTATTTTAATTTTAAATTAGACTTTTATATTTTATTTCTTATAAATCTAATATATTAAATTTATGTGAATTTAAATATGGCGTCATAATAAAGTTTATACGAAGACGTATGAAATTATACAAACAAAAAATCCACTGAATTATTTGGTGGTCGTGAGTTCGTATCCGAGTCACAAGGGGTTTTGTCCAACCTGCGTTACGTCAGAGAGTTTTGACTCTTGTGATGGCTTAACTAAAATTAAGTGGTATCAGGGGTTATGGCTTCTTCGAGAATGCGGTTTGAGCCATTACGCAGGTGTTATGGATTATGGATCTATTACTAGAAATTCAATGCGTAATCTCAGCATTCAATGTGTATTCCTAAATAATCTCATTTTTCAATTATTGAATCATTTCCATCTATGAAGAAACCATGTGTATTCTCAAACCAAATTCGGTCTCCCAAGTCTCATCTTGAAAAAATATATATATATAAAACATTATCCACTGGATCAATGCTGGCACTCCCATACCATAAATTGGAATCGGGGCCATCTCTATGCTAGTCTGCCATTTCAAGTAACAAAGCAGATAAATCTTCATTTCCTATTACCTTGTTCTATATTTTAATAAATAACTGTTGTTTGTGCCTTGGGTGCGTTTGCCTACAAAACACTAATATAAATTCATCCTCGTGTGCGGATAACAAGAATGGTGCAGCGACAATCTTCTAATGTAGAGGTTAGGAGGGGACGAGGTGCTATTAGAATTGGTCACGGGTACCCTACTATCAGCACGGTAACACCATCGCCACCCATGCTGGTAGTGGTCCCGTGAACCAAATTCGGGTTTCAGTTACCGTGTTGGTTTACATATTGTGGCAAAAACTTTCACACAATTTTATTATTTTTTATTCCTTTACTCCAATAACTAAAATATAAACAATAAAATAAAAATTTTCGAGCTGCATTCGTATCCGCAGATGCGAGTGTCGCGTTGGTTCAAGAATTTTTCCCGAACCAGAACCCATTTTTGCACCCCCCCTGCGCGCGCGGGTAGATGCCAGAGTATAATGTGACACAAAGAATTTAATCTTTTCCATTTGGTTTCACCTTCTAAACTCATTCATTTTCCATCTTCCCACCAACGTGGGACAAATCAAACTCACATTCACTTATATATTTCCAACATATAATATACAAGCAAGTGGAAATGATCATGAACAATACACTGGTCGGTGAGCCAAGACAACACTTGGGTGTACACTTATCACTTAATTAACCGAGTAATTTATACTTTAAAAATAAAATTATGTTTCAAGCAGAGACTAATTATTCCTGTAGTTCTTTCATAATTGATTAATTAATAGCCGAACGTTTATATTTTGGTAAGTTTTAGTTTTCAGATTGAATAATTAATATAATATATAATTTAAGTTTTTACACGTGTTTTAAACATTTCTTAATGTTTTAATTATTATTATTATTATTATTATTATTATTATTATTATTATTATTATTATAAAACGAATTTGTTTCCTTTGTTTTATTATTATTACTAGATTATACCCCGGGAGCGTCCCGGGTTGAGAAACTTACTATGATACATCAATTTTTATATGAGATAGACTGATGTATAACTCTAATATTAATATTTAACTTAAAACAAATTAACAATGTACAACTCAAATGCTAACACTTAACCTAAAAGAATGTAGAACTTTAATGTAACTCTAATATTAACACATATCCTAAAGACTAAACAAATGTACAACTCTAACATACTAATTTTGATACCTAACTTAAAACAACGTATAACTCTATTAACTTATTCGGCTCTGGTTGAAAAAAAATTTCATATTTACTGATTTAAACATAATTAGTGACTTGTTTATACATGATTAATGATTTACCTGAACACTTTGTGTTTTTTTTTATATGAACAAAACCCCACAAAAAAATTTCTCCGTTTTTTATATACCACTATGGTACTCGTTGGAAAGATAATAAAACGCTCATTAATTTTGTGTAATTTTTTTCTTTAAAAAATCTCGTATATTAAAGATATTAACGTAAAAAATTATGGGAGTAAACATGAGGGTGAAAATCCAATTTTGTTTTTAAATTATTTTTTTTCTAAAATATCTCAATGGCACATGGGATGACACATGGCACACTCAATGAAGAAAATGCCTCTTTAAGTGTCATGTAATTAAAATGGCTTTGATTTATTATATGTATAGATTATTATTATTATTATTATTATTATTATTATTATTATTATTATTATTGTGTGTGAAAATAATTGATAGTTGGGTAAAGAATCAGTGGAGTGTTTCCTCCAAAAAAATTTCAGTGAATGAAATCAGTGAAGTGATGTGGCAGTGCAGGATTGGTAGAAATCACTGAAGTGAAAACACCTTCAGTGGAGCGCCCCTTCCCCCCTTATAGGTTGGAGTCTCACTGTATAAAAAAATTCTAGCTTGAGGAATGAGTTTTACTGCAGTAGACTTTCAGGTTGTGGGTTTCCTCTGGAACGGTGGTAGGCCAGCCACCAGCATCGTTTGCATTTGCGAGTATGGGTGTCTTTCGTCATTGGGTTTACCCAACTGATTAAGCTTTTGTTGGTCGTTCAAAAAAAAATTCCATATGTGTGTTGCAGACTTGCAGCACGCACATAGAATTAATTATTTATTTAATGATTATACTAAAAGTATGGTTTATTAATCTCATCTATCTATATAATAAAAAGAGTAAACTTTGGTTGGATGGAGGCCTTTGAATATGGAGCTCCATCTTACATCCAGGTTCTATCATATAAAAACCAATTTTTCTTTTTCTTTTTTCTCCAAAACCGCCTCCCCTAAGCAAACTTGTTACTCTTCTTTCTTCCTGATTAAGATTGCTCTCATCCGCCTACATCTTCTTGTTCTTTTGTTTCTCAAAAACCGCCTCCCCACCTCTGTTTTCATCAAGCTTTGTGTGTCGTCTTCATTGATTTTGAATCATGTATCCCAACGCAAATTCTAATTCTATTGTTCGGTTTTTTCAATCATGTAACCCAAATAGATTAGTTTAATCATTCTTAATAACCATTTTTCGTAATTCCATCTTAAAAAGAAAAAAAGCATCTCCTACTTTTGTGCTTCAACATTCTGTGTGTGATACCCCGCAAATTCAGGTTCTCACTTTAACTAAACTCTAGTTACGTTCCTTGCATTATACTTAACTAGGGTTAACTAGATAGGATATAGGTGCATTGTTGTGAGTTAATATCGGGTACATGATTAGTGAACCTCGGACGTTGGTGAATAACGAACTTATGTGTCTCTGTGATATTTGATGAACTTATGTGAAAACCATACGTGATTATGTGAACCTAAACCGAATACGTTAATAAAAATCACTAAAAGTGGAGTATGAGGTTGATTAGGGTCTTAACGCATGGGGTTGCACTTGTTACGGTCCGAAATAACGAAAACGTCAAAGGATAACGCGTCGGGTGACGAAACGAGACACGAACGAGGGCCTCGGGCCTGTGAGCGGCCGCTCACAGGGCCCGAGCGGCCGCTCGCTCGTGTCTGACGGGTTTAAACCGCCTTAAACTCCTATTTAAGCATCCTTAACCCCCATGCAACCCCTAAACTCAACCCTAATCGCCCCCTTACTGCCCCACACGAAATATTAACCCTAAAGCTCCTGCTAAGGCTCAAGATCATCAATTGGGAAGCTCCAAAGGCGCACGGTTGATCGAATCGAAGAGCCAAGGGTATAATCTTTGATTCTTTACGCTTCTATCTTGTGTTTTTATTATAAAAATCATGTAACAAAGTTTGTCCAGGTCTGAAAGTTTTTAATAATCATTAAAACATGAAGTTTTTGAAGATTAAATGGATCAAACATAATAATAAACGATTAGTAACATCATAGGATACTTGTTGCGCAAGTTATTGATGTTTTGGTCTTTAAAGTTGTGATCTTTGCATATTTAGTAGTAGAATCTGATCATAATAAGTATTAGGGATGTTTGGTAATGATGATTGATGTTTGTTGATTGTTGTTATGCACACGGTAGTCGATTAAAGTATGATTTAGGCGAAACTAAAATCTGGATAGAACGATTAGACGAACTTGTAGGGGCTGTAACACGGCCTTAACATAATGATTTTGGTATTTTCTTTGCATGGTTGAGTCACACTTGGTATTAGCTTTTCATAATGGGTAAAATCAAGTGTTTTGGACGTCGGTTGAGTCGTTTTTGGAACTTTCATTGAAAATAGGTCAGGTCAGAATTTCGGGTATCAAACTGAGTCAACTTTGAAACATCATAACTCAAGTTTTATGAAGAGTTGAGTTGTAAAATTTTTACAGAAGGTTAATATTGGAGTAATATGAGTTTTCCAAGTGGATTCATCCCGTTTGGATGAATACACAATTTTTGGGAATTTATCTACCAAACAGACCTGTTAGGAAGGTTTTCTGAACATATCTGAATTAGACGAATTTTAATTATTTTTGTGTTTGGATTTAAGACAAAACAAAAATAGGTATTGTTGAGTAAATCCCAAAGAAAATTCAGTAAAAATTTGGGAGGATAACTCACTGATTTACCATTTTAAATAAATTCGTTTTGATGGCGCACAATCTGTCCTGAAAACACAGATTGTGTATTATGTGCTTATGTGATTAATTGAGGTCTTAAATGATATGGAATTGACATGTAACTGAAGTACACTTGTTTGAGACACATACGGAATGAAGAAACTAATTGTAACCAATACATTCACCAAGGTGTCCGTAGGGTTTACTATTGCATGTAGAGTCACTAGGCGTCACATACACACTTTTGAACGTTTAAAACGCCTTGGACAAACGAGTTATATGGTGTAATGATATTACGCCTATACTCACATAGTGACACTGTTATTAGGGTGTCGGTAGCATATTTTACTTGCGGTTCGGATTTCTCTTGCTTGCACGTTAAGGTGAGTTTCACTACTCTTTTTCTCAAAAGCATGCGTCTCGGATTAGAGACAACTTTGGTAAACGTTTTCTAGTCCATTTGGGACTACTCAGGTATGACTCCTTGTGTGGGTCTGGTTTTGACTCCTTGTGTGGGTCGGTTTTACGATTCCTTGTGTGGATCGGGTTTTCGGTCAGTTTAAAACTTATTGGTCCTTTGTAATCTAAACACTCTATCATTGAAAGTCCTTGCATATTATTGGGTTAATCGCTGGAGGCGAACGGGGTATTAGTTGATAGCGCTATTAGGTTGATGCAGCAACCTCATGTCTGAGGTGCTTGAGGCACGGGCATGAACTTCTGACCACAATTTCCGACTGGTGTTGATAGACGCCAGTCATTGAGGCAAATAACTATTTTTCTGAAGGTTTCCCAATAATCTTGTTTAGTTACATTGAGTGGGCTAGCTACCCCTGACACACTTAAACTGACAACTCTTTATCTTTTTGGTCTGGAGGACCTACGTTATTACTTTACTTACGTGGTTTTTGGAAAACCAGCGCATTTGCATATTAATTTACTTTACTTTGTGAACTCACCAACTTTATGTTGACACACGATAGCATGCTTTTGCAGGTAACTAGGAACGGAGCACGATTAGGTCATGCATCAATTCGTGGGTCTTAAACATTTAAACTATTTTGAACAGTTACTATTTATTTGGTTTTGGGCGCGGTGTTTTTTGCAAACTTTATTTACTATTTTTCATTCGCTTCCGCTATACTATTATTGGTTTGGTTAAAACTTTAAAACTTGGTTTTTACAATAACGAACTAAATGGTTGGGCATTTAGAGTCGTTCATGTGACTTATGGCTATGGGGTCCTGGTTTGTCATGCGCCTCGCGGTATAAACCCCGCAGTGGAAATTTGAGGGTGTGACAGATTGGTATCAGAGCCATTGGTTATAGTGAACTAGGATTTGCATCTAGACTATAATCATCATAACATAAGTATTAGTACACTCACTATTCGCAGCACACTACTAGCTATTTCTTGGATACGTATGCTGATCTAACGTATTGCAGGAAAAACATGACTAACCCCGCTCACCGTAATTACTCTTCTTATCACCCTCTTGGAAGTTCGCAAAACACGTCATTGAACCCGTACGAACAACCAGCACAGACAGGGAACTCGGAGGAGAATACAAATCGCTGGGTGTGGTTCGCAAATATGTTACATTCGTGGGTTGTAGGGTACGGAGTGCCAGATCAGGTCCCTCCCATTATTGACTCATTGGAGAGGTCTCTAGCAGGGATGGTTAGGCACGTACACACAGAGCTAGAGAATGCCTATAATGTCGTGAGGCAATTTCAGTCTTGGAGGCAGAATGCCGATGGATCTATTAAGCGTATGGAAAGAGAGATTGACCACTTGTTTGGTGAATTGGAAAAGACTAATAGTAAATTGGAGAAGGTTAGTAGTAAATTGGAAAGGGTTGAAAGGGAAGCTGCAGAAGATAGACACGAGAGATCGCTTGCTATTCAGGAGACAACACTGTTAAGGGAGGAGTTGACCCTGGTCAGTAACAAGCTTGAGGAAGCTCTAGCTCAAAATGGTGCTGAACCAGAGGAGGATCCAGAGGAGGATCCGGAAGAGGATCCCGAGGAAGAGCCTGCAGTTGGGGGATTTGATGACCTCGAGGCAGCATTGGATGTGGCGCTCGAGGAAGAGTTTGAGCCTGAGGGGGGATCTTACCGTCCTGACGAAAGTACTCGTGGCATCCATTGAGAGGACGCTGGTGGGCGGCGGACACGTGGCGTCCGCCTATTGACTGATCCAGGGCGATGGGTAATCATCCTCTTTCTTGAAACCCGAGACAAATTGAAGGGTTGAGAAAGTCTTCTGTCAGAGAGACATCTTGGCTGGGAGGCCGCCACGTCGTCGTCCTTTCTGAGTGTCAGACTGAGAGCAACCTTTGATTGGCTGAGAACTCTAACGGGCAGCCTGTAGCGTCAGGAACAGTTGCCTGGGGCAGGAGTGTGTATCTCGAGGCTGCCCCTGAAAGCATCTTTGTCTAATGTGCAGAGGAAGCTTCGTAGTGTGCCCGCCCCGCTGACTTAAACGGGCGGGTGAGTAGACGTCAGACGCTAGATATTCCGCCGGCGTAAAATGGGCGGGTGAGTCTGCGTCGTCCATTATCTGATGGACGCTGGATATTCCACCGACGTAAAACGGGTGGGTGAGTCTGTGTCCATTGTCTGATGGACGCTGGATATTCCGCCGACGTAAAACGGGCGGAGTATGTTTAGCTAGGCGCTGTTGTAGGTTTGCGATATGGATGTTTTGGTACCATATCCCTTCAAGTCCCCTCAGTCCAGTGCTTTCATGCTGCTCTGACAAGGGAGTGCTGGACTTATGTTGTGAAGTCTCATGTGTACTTTGAGTTACATCCAGTCGTCACTGGGTTTTCATGTAACAAAGTGTACATGTTTTTGTATAACCTCGTCAACTGGTGCGTGCACAGTGATCAAGCTGCGGGCGTATGACAGAATAAGTGTTTGTTGCGGGGCCTAATAGTAGGTCCGGGCAAGCAAGATGAAGAAGGATAATGTAACAACCGGCAAAAATAAGGTAATTCCGTACAAATTAATTAATATATGATTAACGTAATTAAATGCAATTATGTGTGATTTAATTATCAAGGCCTTAGGAGATAGCAATTTCCAAATAGTGCATAGGAATGCATACGTTTAATGGTAAAGCATGATTGGATCATGTGCGAATAAGCTATCCGGTATGGACGTTGGCAATTACCCGGTAATAATCAAATAAACGGAACGGATCCCGGACACCCAGGATATAAAATAAAGGGTATTTTCATGAAATACAATGAGTTTTGGAACTCCAAAACCATAAATGAAAACGTCTTGTACAAATCTCCCGGTAACGAATAAAATGCGCGTACCGCACCCGATACGCGTATAACTCATAATTTCACCCGGCAAAGGCCTAAATAACCAATCAACGCTTAAAATAGACTATATTTAAGGGTTATTAAAGGTATTTTTAATGTCCAAATGACGCGTGATTAAAACCCGAAAAATACCCGAACGACACCCGAACGACACCCGAACGACGGGGGATTAAACATAACAAGTATTGGGTAAATATTTGAAGTTGTGGACCCCACCAAACCCACTTGGGGGCCGGCCTAGATGGCCTTGTGGTATCCACACATGTGGTTTGATAATTATAATCTAAAACCTATATGTAAAGCATGCTTTATGTAAGACAAATGTGTAAGTGACATTAGTACAAAAGCAAACCACTTTCTTGTCCCCCCCCTTGATCAAATTTTCGGCCAAAGGCCAAGATAATCCAAGACACAAATCCAAGCAATCATAACACTAGTGGATGCATGCCTTGTGAAGTCTTGTATGTAGAGATCATGATATCTTATAAGAGATTGCAAGATATTAGTGAGATTTGCAAGTAATCTCACCTACACACACATACATACACGGCTCATATACACACACACTCATCACATTTTCAAAATCTCCCAAGTACACACACAATCTTCCATAAGATCTCTTGAATCTTTAGCATGATTACATGTGATAATTATATATAAACATGTGTTAGAAGAGTTGGATATCAAAGCAAAACACTCCTCCTTTCTTCCTTCTTGTGGCCGTGGGTATCCATACACACACACACATTGTTCTTCAAGTTTAACACTTCCAAATTACTCCTAAACAATCCATCATCCAAACCCCTATTGTGTGTTTCAAGAGCTTGGAGCTAAACCACTTGGAAGAACACACTAAACCCCTCTCAAATCCAAGGTGTTTGTCTTCCCTAGCCTTGTGCTAGTAGTAAGCATTCTTAATCTTGTTTTTGATTATTAATATTCATGTATGTGTTCCTAGTAGCAAGTTGTACATGAAGGGTTTAAAAAGAGGTTTGAACATAATCTTTAATAGGTTTTACATGTGTAAAATGGAAGATTAAAGATATGAAAATAAATCATGGATTTGATGATGATGGAGATATAATCTTAAAAATATGTAAAGTTTACATTTAAAGCTAAGTAGGATGATGTTTTGGTTAGAATTATGGAATGAACTTGAATATGTTAAAAGTAACTTTAAATCATCTTATTATGATCTTACATGGTATAATATGTGGTAAAACATATTAGAAGTTCATAAATGAAGAAGATGGAAAATTAAAGTTAGCTCACTTAGATGAATGATATTTTGTTAAAATGGACAAATACATAAAACACACACATAAGTAGTCTTCCATATGAAATACAAGACTAACATAAGTGTTTTGATACAAAAATAACTTACCAATAAAAAGTTGAATCTTCAAAGTTTACTATTTTGAGTGAAAAATGTTAACTTTGAAAGTTAGAGTGGAAAAATGCAACTTTTGTAAGTTAAGGGACTAAAATTGTAACTTTGAAAGTTAGAGGACTAAAATGGATATTTTAGAAACTATTAGTCCAAAAATACAAGTATGGAAAGTTTGGTGTCAAAAATGTAAGTAATAAAGTCTAAGGATGATTTTTGCAAATACTAGTAGAAATACTTGGGTATTTTGTATAAAAGTGTATTTTTGAAAGTTATAAAAATATAAAGGGTTTTAACACAAGGATTTTTATAAAATAGAGGTTTTATAAAAATATTAAATAAACTTGGGAAACTTATACAAAAATGAATACTTTTATATAAATGGGAATATAAAAGTGTTGGAAACATTTTTGTAGTTAAGTTAACAAGTTGGATTAAAAATACATAAGTATTTTAAATCATCCAAGTAACATGTGAAAAGAGGAAGAAATATGGATAATATTTCTATAAAATACATGTTGGGAAAAACTTGGAAAAATTAACTAATCGAGTTAAGATATCGAACTAAGACGCGTTAACAAACCATACACGGACAAAACATGAGAAAAATGCCATTGCGGCAAGATAAGAAAAATATATATTTTAAGAAGTAAGATATATATATACATTGGGTGAAAACTAATAAACACTTTCCTAAGTGTTAAGAGAATTATTCGTGGGAGAAACACATGACATAAACAAATAAGACGTTAAACAAACGTATATACTTAACGAGAAAAATTACACATTTATATATATATGTACGCTCGTCTCGGCAAAATTCTAGTATATCTACTTAATGGGAAAGTAGATATGTGGGAAGGAAAGCCGCGACGAGAAGACAAAGATATATATATGTGTATGCCGTACCAACGAAATCCTAGTATATTTATTTGAATGGGAAAATAAATATACGGTATGGTGAGTTGAAATGGGACGTTAAGAATATACAATCGAACGACAAGATCTTAGTATATTTGTTTAAATGGGAAAACAAATGTGCGGCAAAGTGAGTCGGGTCGAGGGTTGAAATATATATTATATCGAGCGATGCGATCTTAAGTATAATTATTTAAATGGGAAAATAATTATATGTTAAGTGAAGTCGAGTCGATGATAATAAGATACAAGTTATGGAAATATTAACAAGAGTAATATATAACTTGTAGTACAAAGGGTAATGTAACGCCAACAAAACCTAGGATACACGCTTAATTAAACGGGATTTGGAACAACTTGTGGTCGGGAGTTGGGTGTACAACTTGCCAAGGCACATGCACTATAGGAATAGTGACTTATACGTCTAGGACGTTTGTAGGTGCGAGACCACCCACTTGCTATCTACCTTTTGAGCCAGACGCAGTTTCAGGTGAGTTTCACGGCCCCATTTTAAACTATTTTTACGTTTTCGGGGGAAAGATATGTTAGGGAAATGTTTGACGGGTTTATTACTTGAGGTGTGACCGCCACTCGGGGTTGAGTCCTCGCCTCTATAATCATTTATTCGGAGATTGAAACCGGAGGAATATTCGGATAGTACTATTGGTGCCTGACAAGGCCCACCCCTAATCGATAGCGTCGATTGTGCATTAGGTTATGCCTGGGGTGCAAATATTCTGAACTTAAGTCGTGGGAAACCGAGCAACGACTTGGAGCGGGGCATTTTATTTATATACGTCTTGGTTTGATTATAGTCTCAAGTAGATTTATAGGAATTTGCAACTCCTATATATGGTCATAACATGGTATTCCCAAGTATTCAAGTTTTAGAAACTGAAAACCTGTGAACTCACCAATATATTTATATTGACGAAACTTTTAAACATATCTTTCAGGTAACTAGATGAAGAAGGATCAGGCGAGCTGGGTCGGAGAATCTCCCAATGCGGCGTTGTACATTTTGCAGGGTTTCACCTTTATTTCCCAAAGCTTGGGATATATTTGAGAAACCTTGATGTCACTTTAAAAACAATTTACTTTTGTGTAATGTTTGGAACAAGTAATGACGCCTTAATAAATGACCCATTTTCTTAAATTACTTATGTTTAGCAATAACCTTGACTTTATGCTTTTGAACCGTCGCGCCACGTGTTTCCGCCGTTGTCGTGGTGTGACAGAACGTGGTATCAGAGCCAAGGTTATAGCGAACTAGAGTATTTTCTTTAAAAACTAGACTATAACCGGATTTGGTTCAAATAATAAAGTTTTCAAAAGAAAATATATAAAAGTGTTAAATAAAAGTAATTTTCAAGAAGCATTGGGCATGAGGAGATTCCGACCAAGCCAGCCATGGGTATTGTTATGCTTTAACGTGAAATTAGAAGTTAGGAAGGTTACTATAAAGTACGTCATAACTGTCTAATTTAAATAATTCATATATATTAGTACGGTTCTTTTGCCAGGAATGTCGAACGCAGGAAGTATCGCGCCGAGCTACGACAGTAGCTTGCAGATCATCCCAGCACCACCACCAGAGCCAGCAGAATTGGTAGTGCTCTCCTCGGGAGATGAGGACGTAGAGATGGGCGTCGCCGCCGACGGAGCAGGCGACGATAGCTCAGATGAGTCAGACCCCAGCGAGGACCCCCACTGGGCACCGGCCGTGATTGACGCGCCACTGCCCATTGTACCGGCCGCACCTTTGGCCGTACACCCCATGCGAGCCGTCAGGGACTTCCCTGAAGGCTGTGCCGGTCCGTCGCGACCAAACCCAGCCCAGTCAGATGCGGCAGAGTCTCCATTCCGCCGACAGGCTCACGCCGAGCACGAGCCAGCACCGGTACCCCACATTCACGTACCTGCAGGCATGAGACTCCTGCCTATCGCCCGTGGGAAGAACGGGTGGATATCCGATGACTCCGACGACGAGTCAGTAGGTTCGGTGGAGCACATGTTGGTGCCCGAGATTCCGGCTGATCAGGAGGAGCCAGTGGCTCCAATGCTAGAGGACGCCCCAGCCGACCCCGTAGCCCCACCAGCACCACTCGAGCCCATACCTCAGGAGGAGCCAGCCCCAGCAGCGCTTGTACTTGAGGGTAGTCCCGCCCGTAGCTCTGAGCTACATAGGGCAGGCATGGAGGCATTCGCCACTGCGAGCCCTCCCACACCCCCTGTAGTGGTGTCCACCCCAGAGTGGGCCACTATCTCTGAGCCCCTCTTGACCCCTTTAGCCGAGCCTATGCCACCACCCCCAGTAGCCATGACTTTACCCATCCCCACCATTCCCAGCATGACACCTGCACCGTACCCTCTGGGTGCAGGGGACCCTTATATGATGCCACCCCACTTTTCCATCAGGCCACCAGGTTTCACTCCATTACTGCCACACATACCGATACCCGCCCCCTTTGGGCCATTCCCATCCACACACCCAGATATACCCGGACCATCCCAGCCACCCAGGACGACACCCTTGTCTGGACCAGCATGGTCCACTGCCATCACTCTAGAGCGGGATTTTCAGACTCTCGCTGATACGGTGCAGCGCACCGTAACACAGGTGGAGCATCAGACACGTCTGATGTGGACGAGGATGATAGATGCGCGGGATGCTTTGGCGCATTACGCGGAGGAGTTGCTGAGCCTGGACGCTCAGTGCGGTATCACAGGGGATGCGCACTTTGTGCATCGACATTTCTTGTACGAGCGTATCATGAAGATCAGTATGACGATCAGTACGCACGCGCCGCAGTACCAGTACCCACCGCCACCGCCACAGTAGGATGTATCGGGGATGCACAGAAGACCCACCAGCTTATGTACATATTAGCAGCAGTATGGTAGTACAGCACGGGTTATGACACTCGTCTGCATTTTGCCTAGCCGTACGGGTATTACGGCACATGATATGATGTTTTATTTATTTCAAAAACAATGTATTGTATGAGAAATGTATTCTCCATTTTGTATTATGAACAAGCATTGTACTAGTATTATTGAAATTAATGAAAAATCTTATTATTATGGTGAAATATGTTGTTGTCTATGATTATTATTGCTTACTCCATATGTTGTGATTTGTATATTTGTGTGGTGATGTTGTGTTGATTACTATTTATTTTTGTATGATGTGTTGGTATGTTGTGTGATGACATGGTGTTGAGTATTGTGTTCATGCTTTGGTTTGTTATTTATGCTTTGTATTGTATAAATGTTTGCCAAATTAACCTTTGATAATTATTATTGAAGAGAAATGGCACCGGCCACTAGAAGCAATAGCGGAGCAGACGGACTGCCCGCAACACCCGCCGAACTCGAGACCATGATATCTGAGCGCATAGCTCGCGCCATCGCTGAACATGAAGCCGCACGCTCTGAGCACTCCCATGACAGGACAGGGAGCGAGCGACGAGAGACCTCCCCCATTGGTAAGAGGTTTAAGAATAAATGAAAAAGTGATGGGAGGATATTTCACAAACTCCTATCTCATAATAACATACTACATTACTATTACAGGGACAGCCTCGGGAGAGCGCGGCTGCACTTTCAAGGCTTTCTTGGACTGCAAGCCAATAAACTTCAGCGGCACTGAGGGTTCCATAGGCCTGGTCAAATGGTTTGAAAAGACCGAGGCAGTTATCCGCATCAGCGGGTGTACCCCTCGACAGTCTGTCATGTACGCCACCAATCTGTTTCTAGATCAGGCACTAACTTGGTGGAATGGCCAAGTACAGTCTCTAGGAGATGATGTTGCATACTCTCTATCATGGGCGGCACTGAAGGAACTTATGACTGCCGAATACCGCCCGGCAAGCGAAGTGCAGAAATTGGAAACCGAGTTCTGGAACCTCACCATGGTAGGAGCAGACGTTACTGGGTATACGTCTAGATTTCATGATCTCGCTCGACTGGTACCTCGTCTGGTTACACCGGAAAAGAACAAGGTGGAACGTTACTTATTCGGGTTAGCACCACAGATTCGCAGCATGGTCACCTCTTCCAAGCCCACGACCATGCGCGAGGCAATTGATCTGGCACTAAGCCTCACTGAAGATGCTATCCGCATGGGTACCCTAATCCGCCAAGTTTCAGGATTAAAAATTTCTGAGGCAAGCAGTGTTGAGGCCAAGAATCAGGGATCAAATTCAGCTGTTGTGACTAATGATCAGGGTAACAAGCCGAGGTTTGGGAAAAGAAAAAGGGATGAAGGAAAAAGGGACCGAGCGTCGGGTAGCTCGAACAAGAAGGGAAAGGGATATGTCGCCACGGGACGTGGTAACGGTAACAAGCAGGGAAATCAGGGGAGAAACAACGGGTTAACTTGTGGGAAGTGCCACCGCACCGGGCACAAGACTGAAGAGTGCCGATCTGGAGCACCGAAAAATGGAGGGGCTAGACCATGCTTTGCATGCGGGTCATTAGATCACTGGAAGAAGGATTGCCCCAAGGTCAACAACCAGGCCCGCGGCCGGGCATTTGTGATTGGAGCCGGTGATGCACGGCAAGACCCCAATGTGGTCACTGGTACGTTTCCTCTAAATGGTCATTATGCCTCTGTATTATTTGATACCGGTGCTGACTTTAGCTTCGTATCCATTGAGTTTAAAAGACTACTTGGATTAAAAACTAGCAAACTAGATACACCCTACTCTATAGAACTGGCTAATGGTAAAACTATTGAAACGAGAGAGGTAGCAAAAGATTGTAAGTTAGAACTCTGTGGGCACGAGTTTGGGATTGATCTATTGCCGGTCATATTGGGAAGTTTTGACATCGTTGTTGGCATGGACTGGTTGTCCGCACACCGTGCCATTGTGGTTTGCAACGATAAAGTTATTCAAGTTCCCCTCGCAAGCGGTGAAACTCTCTCAATTCAAGGGGAAAGACACGGGACGCCACTAAGGATTATTTCGAGCATGAAGGCTCGTAAGTGTCTGAGGAAAGGGCTTGTCGCATTCTTGGCACACGTAGTAGACAAGAAGGCTGACGAGCGAAAGTTGGAAGACATTCCAGTCGCCAGAGATTTTCCGGATGTATTTCCAGAAGATTTGCCAGGGTTGCCGCCACCTCGACAAGTCGAGTTCCGCATCGACCTCGTTCCCGGAGCAGCTCCTGTGGCACGATCGCCATACCGCCTAGCTCCATCAGAGATGCAGGAACTGTCCAGCCAGCTACAAGAATTATTGGACAAAGGTTTTATAAGACCGAGTTTCTCACCTTGGGGAGCTCCCGTCTTATTTGTGAAGAAGAAGGATGGCACATTTCGCATGTGCATCGACTATCGAGAGCTGAACAAGCTAACCATCAAGAATCGCTATCCTCTCCCCAGGATCGACGATTTATTTGATCAGCTCCAAGGTTCCAGCTATTACTCCAAGATCGATTTGAGGTCAGGCTATCACCAGTTGCGTATACAAGAAGAAGATGTACCAAAAACGGCCTTCAGAACCCGGTATGGACACTATGAATTTTTGGTAATGCCGTTCGGCTTGACCAACGCACCAGCGGTTTTCATGGACCTAATGAACCGCGTGTGTAAGCCATACCTGGATAAATTCGTCATCGTCTTCATTGACGATATTTTGATCTATTCACGCACGAAAGAAGACCACGAGAATCACCTTCGGTTAATTCTTGAAGTATTACGCAAAGAGAAGCTCTATGCTAAATTCTCGAAATGTGACTTTTGGATTCGGGAAGTTCACTTTTTAGGCCACGTGGTAAACGAGAAGGGCATACACGTCGATCCCGCCAAGATCGAGGCAATTAAAAATTGGGAAGCCCCTCGAACTCCTACCGAAGTACGACAATTTTTAGGCCTTGCGGGTTATTACAGAAGGTTCATCGAGAACTTTTCAAAGATAGCACAAGCTTTAACCATGCTAACCCAAAAGGATAAGAAATTCGAGTGGACTGAAAAGCAAGAGGCAGCATTCCAACTGTTAAAAGACAAGTTATGTGGCGCTCCGATACTGTCACTTCCAGACGGTACGGAAGATTTTGTGGTTTACTGCGATGCCTCGCATCAAGGTTTGGGTTGTGTATTGATGCAGCGAGAAAAAGTAATAGCATATGCTTCCAGGCAACTGAAAATCCATGAGAAGAACTACACTACACACGATTTGGAATTAGGTGCAGTGGTGTTCGCTCTCAAGATATGGAGGCACTATTTGTACGGAACCAAGTGCACGATTTTCACTGATCACAAGAGTTTGCAACACATCTTTGATCAGAAGGATTTGAATATGCGACAACGGCGATGGGTTGAATTATTAAACGATTACGATTGTGAGATAAAGTACCATCCCGGTAAGGCGAACGTCGTAGCTGACGCCTTGAGTCGCAAGGAACGGGTTAAATAATTGCGTGTTCGAGCTTTGGGATTGACTATCCACACGAACCTGACTGAACGAATTCGCGAAGCTCAAGTTAACGCCCTTAAGCCCGAGAATGTCAAAGGCGAAAGATTACGAAAGATGGTTGACTCACTGGAACCAAAAGCGGACCAAACACTGTATTTCATGAATAGAATTTGGGTCCCAGTATATGGTGGTTTGCGTGAGCTAGTATTGGCCGAAGCTCACAGTTCTAGATATTCGGTTCACCCGGGTGCAGACAAGATGTTCCACGATTTGAAGGAACTTTATTGGTGGCCGAATTTCAAAAGGGATATAGCAGCCTATGTTGCGCGATGTTTGACTTGCGCAAAGGTCAAGGCTGAGCACCAGAAACCTTCCGGTTTGCTTCAACAACCGGAAATACCGGAATGGAAATGGGAACGAATCACCATGGATTTCATCACCAAGTTACCCAAGACGACAAGCGGCCATGACACGATCTGGGTAATTGTTGATCGATTGACGAAATCCGCACACTTCCTTCCGATTCGCGAGACGGACAAGTTGGAGAAACTGACCCGTCTGTATATTAAGGAAGTGGTATCTAAACACGGTGTACCTGTTTCTATCATCTCCGATCGAGATAGTCGTTTCACGTCGAGATTTTGGGAAAGTTTAAACGAAGCCCTCGGTACTCGCCTCGACATGAGTACCGCATATCACCCCCAAACGGATGGTCAAAGTGAACGAACCATCCAGACCTTGGAAGATATGTTACGGGCATGCGCGATAGATTTCGGAGGTAATTGGGATACGCACTTGCCATTGGTAGAATTTTCTTATAACAACAGTTATCATACGAGCATTCAAGCCGCACCGTTTGAAGCTCTATATGGACGCAAGTGCCGATCGCCATTATGTTGGGCGGAAGTTGGAGAAAAGCAACTCACCGGGCCCGAAATTGTTCAAGAGACCACGGATAAGGTCTTTTTGATAAAGGAACGCCTCAAAGCGGCCCGGGACCGCCAGAAAAGCTATGCTGATATGAGGCGAAAGCCTTTAGAGTTTCAAGTCGGAGACAGGGTCCTACTGAAAGTGTCACCTTGGAAAGGTGTCGCGCGCTTTGGGAAGCGCAGAAAGTTGAACCCACGATATATTGGACCGTTCGAAGTCTTGTCCAGGGTAGGCACAGTGGCATACAAGCTCAAGTTGCCTCAAGAGCTTAGTGGAATACACGACACGTTTCATGTGTCAAATTTGAAAAAGTGCCTATCCGACGAAACTCTCGTTATTCCCGCGGACGAAATCCAGATTGACGACAAGTTACATTTTGTGGAAGAACCAATCGAGGTAACTGATTGGAAGGTCCAAAAACTAAGGCGCAGCAAGATCAGATTGGTCAAAGTGCGCTGGAATGCCAAGCGTGGACCGGAGTTCACGTGGGAAAGGCTGGACCGGATGAAGCAAAAATACCCCGCCCTATTCGAGAAGACACCTGTACCGGAGAACTCGAAGTGAATTCCGGGACGGAATTCTCTTAACGGGGGGAGAATGTAACAACCGGCAAAAATAAGGTAATTCCGTACAAATTAATTAATATATGATTAACGTAATTAAATGCAATTATGTGTGATTTAATTATCAAGGCCTTAGGAGATAGCAATTTCCAAATAGTGCATAGGAATGCATACGTTTAATGGTAAAGCATGATTGGATCATGTGCGAATAAGCTATCCGGTATGGACGTTGGCAATTACCCGGTAATAATCAAATAAACGAAACGGATCCCGGACACCCAGGATATAAAATAAAGGGTATTTTCATGAAATACAATGAGTTTTGGAACTCCAAAACCATAAATGAAAACGTCTTGTACAAATCTCCCGGTAACGAATAAAATGCGCGTACCGCACCCGATACGCGTATAACTCATAATTTCACCCGGCAAAGGCCTAAATAACCAATCAACGCTTAAAATAGACTATATTTAAGGGTTATTAAAGGTATTTTTAATGTCCAAATGACGCGTGATTAAAACCCGAAAAATACCCGAACGACACCCGAACGACACCCGAACGACGGGGGATTAAACATAACAAGTATTGGGTAAATATTTGAAGTTGTGGACCCCACCAAACCCACTTGGGGGCCGGCCTAGATGGCCTTGTGGTATCCACACATGTGGTTTGATAATTATAATCTAAAACCTATATGTAAAGCATGCTTTATGTAAGACAAATGTGTAAGTGACATTAGTACAAAAGCAAACCACTTTCTTGTCCCCCCCCTTGATCAAATTTTCGGCCAAAGGCCAAGATAATCCAAGACACAAATCCAAGCAATCATAACACTAGTGGATGCATGCCTTGTGAAGTCTTGTATGTAGAGATCATGATATCTTATAAGAGATTGCAAGATATTAGTGAGATTTGCAAGTAATCTCACCTACACACACATACATACACGGCTCATATACACACACACTCATCACATTTTCAAAATCTCCCAAGTACACACACAATCTTCCATAAGATCTCTTGAATCTTTAGCATGATTACATGTGATAATTATATATAAACATGTGTTAGAAGAGTTGGATATCAAAGCAAAACACTCCTCCTTTCTTCCTTCTTGTGGCCGTGGGTATCCATACACACACACACATTGTTCTTCAAGTTTAACACTTCCAAATTACTCCTAAACAATCCATCATCCAAACCCCTATTGTGTGTTTCAAGAGCTTGGAGCTAAACCACTTGGAAGAACACACTAAACCCCTCTCAAATCCAAGGTGTTTGTCTTCCCTAGCCTTGTGCTAGTAGTAAGCATTCTTAATCTTGTTTTTGATTATTAATATTCATGTATGTGTTCCTAGTAGCAAGTTGTACATGAAGGGTTTAAAAAGAGGTTTGAACATAATCTTTAATAGGTTTTACATGTGTAAAATGGAAGATTAAAGATATGAAAATAAATCATGGATTTGATGATGATGGAGATATAATCTTAAAAATATGTAAAGTTTACATTTAAAGCTAAGTAGGATGATGTTTTGGTTAGAATTATGGAATGAACTTGAATATGTTAAAAGTAACTTTAAATCATCTTATTATGATCTTACATGGTATAATATGTGGTAAAACATATTAGAAGTTCATAAATGAAGAAGATGGAAAATTAAAGTTAGCTCACTTAGATGAATGATATTTTGTTAAAATGGACAAATACATAAAACACACACATAAGTAGTCTTCCATATGAAATACAAGACTAACATAAGTGTTTTGATACAAAAATAACTTACCAATAAAAAGTTGAATCTTCAAAGTTTACTATTTTGAGTGAAAAATGTTAACTTTGAAAGTTAGAGTGGAAAAATGCAACTTTTGTAAGTTAAGGGACTAAAATTGTAACTTTGAAAGTTAGAGGACTAAAATGGATATTTTAGAAACTATTAGTCCAAAAATACAAGTATGGAAAGTTTGGTGTCAAAAATGTAAGTAATAAAGTCTAAGGATGATTTTTGCAAATACTAGTAGAAATACTTGGGTATTTTGTATAAAAGTGTATTTTTGAAAGTTATAAAAATATAAAGGGTTTTAACACAAGGATTTTTATAAAATAGAGGTTTTATAAAAATATTAAACAAACTTGGGAAACTTATACAAAAATGAATACTTTTATATAAATGGGAATATAAAAGTGTTGGAAACATTTTTGTAGTTAAGTTAACAAGTTGGATTAAAAATACATAAGTATTTTAAATCATCCAAGTAACATGTGAAAAGAGGAAGAAATATGGATAATATTTCTATAAAATACATGTTGGGAAAAACTTGGAAAAATTAACTAATCGAGTTAAGATATCGAACTAAGACGCGTTAACGAACCATACACGGACAAAACATGAGAAAAATGCCATTGCGGCAAGATAAGAAAAATATATATTTTAAGAAGTAAGATATATATATACATTGGGTGAAAACTAATAAACACTTTCCTAAGTGTTAAGAGAATTATTCGTGGGAGAAACACATGACATAAACAAATAAGACGTTAAACAAACGTATATACTTAACGAGAAAAATTACACATTTATATATATATGTACGCTCGTCTCGGCAAAATTCTAGTATATCTACTTAATGGGAAAGTAGATATGTGGGAAGGAAAGCCGCGACGAGAAGACAAAGATATATATATGTGTATGCCGTACCAACGAAATCCTAGTATATTTATTTGAATGGGAAAATAAATATACGGTATGGTGAGTTGAAATGGGACGTTAAGAATATACAATCGAACGACAAGATCTTAGTATATTTGTTTAAATGGGAAAACAAATGTGCGGCAAAGTGAGTCGGGTCGAGGGTTGAAATATATATTATATCGAGCGATGCGATCTTAAGTATAATTATTTAAATGGGAAAATAATTATATGTTAAGTGAAGTCGAGTCGATGATAATAAGATACAAGTTATGGAAATATTAACAAGAGTAATATATAACTTGTAGTACAAAGGGTAATGTAACGCCAACAAAACCTAGGATACGCGCTTAATTAAACGGGATTTGGAACAACTTGTGGTCGGGAGTTGGGTGTACAACTTGCCAAGGCACATGCACTATAGGAATAGTGACTTATACGTCTAGGACGTTTGTAGGTGCGAGACCACCCACTTGCTATCTACCTTTTGAGCCAGACGCAGTTTCAGGTGAGTTTCACGGCCCCATTTTAAACTATTTTTACGTTTTCGGGGGAAAGATATGTTAGGGAAATGTTTGACGGGTTTATTACTTGAGGTGTGACCGCCACTCGGGGTTGAGTCCTCGCCTCTATAATCATTTATTCGGAGATTGAAACCGGAGGAATATTCGGATAGTACTATTGGTGCCTGACAAGGCCCACCCCTAATCGATAGCGTCGATTGTGCATTAGGTTATGCCTGGGGTGCAAATATTCTGAACTTAAGTCGTGGGAAACCGAGCAACGACTTGGAGCGGGGCATTTTATTTATATACGTCTTGGTTTGATTATAGTCTCAAGTAGATTTATAGGAATTTGCAACTCCTATATATGGTCATAACATGGTATTCCCAAGTATTCAAGTTTTAGAAACTGAAAACCTGTGAACTCACCAATATATTTATATTGACGAAACTTTTAAACATATATTTCAGGTAACTAGATGAAGAAGGATCAGGCGAGCTGGGTCGGAGAATCTCCCAATGCGGCGTTGTACATTTTGCAGGGTTTCACCTTTATTTCCCAAAGCTTGGGATATATTTGAGAAACCTTGATGTCACTTTAAAAACAATTTACTTTTGTGTAATGTTTGGAACAAGTAATGACGCCTTAATAAATGACCCATTTTCTTAAATTACTTATGTTTAGCAATAACCTTGACTTTATGCTTTTGAACCGTCGCGCCACGTGTTTCCGCCGTTGTCGTGGTGTGACAGATAATCCTTCATGTGTAAGGCCGTAAGGTCTGATAGCGCATGGCGAAGATGCGCATAAAAAGAAAACCTCGAGTTTTGGCTTTGTGCGCAGGTGTGGGGCCTGAGAAGGCGTCAGGCCTGATTACGCATCCCGAAGATGTGAATTAAGGAAATCCTGAAATTTTGGCTTTGTGCGTAGGCGTGGGGCCTGAGAAGGCGTCGGGCCTAAGCGCGCATCCGAAAGATGTGAATTAAGGAAATCCTGAAATTTTGGCTTTATGCGCAGGCGTGGGGTCTGAGAATGCGTCGGGCCTGATTGCGCATCCCAAAGATGTGAAAAAGGTATTTATTGTCTTCTTCTGCGCCTGAATGAGTGTAGTTATTGCGCATTTAATTTGTCTTTTTGAATTCTGTTGTGAATTTAAGGCGGGAATGTTTTGCATACAAAGAGACGTGTCTGATGGTTAGTGTACTGTGCTCGGAGAACGTGCCTGACAATTGTTGTGGCTGGTAAGTTAGTAGGTCGCCACGTGTACGACATCTGTTGCGTGTGGACAGCTGGGTGGCATAGTAACCGTCAGGCAAGTGGGCCATGCGCGACGCGTAGGCCGTTTAGTCACGTGGTCCTCATGACGTGTCGCATGACGATTGGACCTCCGCTTAAAAAGCTGCCTTTTCATCATTGCACGTCTGTCTGTCATAATAAATGCGATGGGTATAAATAGTGGCCTCCACCGATGAGTTTCTCTTTCCACTTTCAGTTTGCATATTACTCCGGCGAATTTCTCTCGATTTTCGGTCTAATTTTCCGATATATACTCCGTTTTTCATCGTTTTTTTCGCCTTCTTTGTGCAAAGATGTCTGAGGAGAAGAGTACTAAACCTGAATTGGCCATGGTGGAGGCCCAAATTGTTTGGTCCAAGGACAAATATAGGTCTTTGTTGGGTTTGTTGGGGAAGTATCAGATTCTCCGAGAGTGGGAGCCTGAATTTCCTGCGAAGGGTAAGACCCCTATTGTAACACCGCGAAAATTGTCCCAAATTTCTATACGTCTTCATGCCTAAGTCCTTATATTTTCCTCTAACTCACCACGTACGCATATACATATATATATATAATGATGATGATAATAATAATAATAATAATAATAATAATAATCATGATAACAAAAACATTATAACCAAACTCTCCTAATCCAAATCTACAACCCAACCCCCTTAAAACCCTACCTGAGCCCATCTGATGCAGCCCAAATAACCCAGCCCAGTAGAAGTCCGGCCCAACCCCTCATCCCCTTCCTGTTTAATAAAAAAAATAGAATCCAGTAACAGGACTCGAACCCGGGCACAGAGCCGGGTCAGAGACATCCACGCACGCGTCAACCAACTGAGCCACAAGATCATTCTGATAAAACCCCAACAGACAATATATTTATACCCGCTGAAAACCCTTATTCCCTTCTTCCTTAGCTGCTGCACGCTGACCTGCGTGACCAGCAATTGGGCCGTGAATTGTGGGACGATTATCACCATTAAATGCTTCTATTTGACCGATTAATCAATGTGTGTCAACCCTATGCACCATTACCGGCCTATTGTGACTCAGTCACACGCCAATTAACGATTAATTCTTACCAATTTTGTGTTTTGACGCGTCAAACATTAACGACGAGGTCAAAACTTGCCAATTCGAACACCAAGCCATTACCCTATAAATTGATCATTGCTGGACCTCCTCACCTCGCCGAACAATCCCTCTCAACCTCCAATTTCTCTTAAAAACTCACTGTTCGTAGGATTCTACTCGTATTTTGACTTCGGGGCTTGACCAATCGTTCTTAATCAATTCAGTTTTGTAAGTTCGATTATTGTTATGGGTTTTGTTATTTGGAACATACACAACATTAACCCCATGATTAATTGGGTTAATGTTGTGTGAATTGCTTGATTGAAGAATCTAGGGCTTATAAGCTTAATTTGGGGATGAACATGATTTCGAATATGTTATTTGTTTTAAACAAACAGAAACCAACACAACCACTGGTCTGGACCAAGTGGTTGTGTCTGGTGCCTTGTGAACCGGACCACAGGGGTTCGAATCCCACCCCATACATTCTTTTTTGGCTTTTCAAGTTATAGGTTTAAATTATATATTTATTCACTTTAATTATTTAAAATACTTATAAGCCTTCAAAAATTCCCAAAATTTTACATAATGATGTTCATACCCTAAACATCATTATTCAGATTTTTATTTCCGAAAATTTATTTATTTAATATATATAATAAATAATTCAAGTTTATTCTATTTTATTTATAAAATTCTATAAAAATATCAAAACGATCTTATAAAATTCCACAAAAATTATTCTGAGTTTTTATAACAATAAACTTTTCTGAAATGATTTTTAATGCTGAAAAATCATTTATTTAATATTTTTAATCAATTTTTGTTAGTTTTAATCATAATTAAATCGTAATAAATCCAATTTTTAATATTTTTGCACCAAAATTTTACATAAATTATTTCTGATTATTTGGAACAGAGATATAATTTTTAAACTAATAATCCTTTAATTTTAGTATTTTTTAAATATTAAAGTTAAATCTTGACAATTTGAAATAAATAGATTTAATATTCTATTTTTAAGAAAATAATTTTATAAAAATTATTTTTATACTCTAAGCTCATTAATGTGACCATCTTTGATTCAAATTTTATAAAAAGACTTTTGTCTATTTATTTATCAAATTTCTCTCGATTATCAAAAATTTTTAATATTAATCAAACAAGCATTTATCCCCAATTCGATGCCCTAGAACTTATACATTTGTAGACTAGATAGACTTAGACATATTTATTACCTTATTATAGGGTGATACTTGACACATTTGGGCAACACACTATTCTATTTTTCAAGAGATAACATTTTGCTAAGGTGAGTTTTACATAGCCCCTTTTCTATTTATCACCGTTTTTGGAGTGAAACATCTTACAACATCATTTATGCAATTCAATCATCAATGTGTCTATGTGTTTTTCTATGTTGCATTATGTCTTGAACATGACTAGGGTAAGCACAATTCTAGCATAATCATTAACATTGATCAGCTGACGGTATACATTGATAGATCTATTGGACTGACAATCCCACCCGGATACGTGCCTCCTACAAAGGTAGCGTGGGTGTTTGTTACTGCAATATAAACGAGTGAACCATGAGCGTATGGGATGTACCACAATACAACAGTCACAAGGGTTGATTATGCACTCGATTTACTTCTAGTATGTTTTCACATATGGACTAGATTTGCCATGACACATGAATTGCACAACAATTTTATTCGATTATCAAAACCTATGTAATTCTCACCAACTTTTGTTGACCCAAAATATTTTCAACTTAACATGTTTCAGGTTCTACTTGCCTGAAGATTTAAGTTAATACTCGAAGATGCGTAGCTAGTATTTGTTGTCTTGATGTACAAATCCTCAGAACAATTGTATGTAATTTATTTAAATCATTTAATGAAATTTTATTATTCACCATGAGCTACTGAACAATCATCAATACGTGACATCCCGATGTTTTCGCCATCGGTTGGGGTGTTACACCTATGGATGCTCCTGAGGGGAAGATATGCTTATTTGAGGCGTTTTTTCCTGAAGGCTATGTTTAGGATTCCCACTAGCCGGTTTTCTGATGGATGTGTTAAAGAGGTATGGGGTGCATATCTCACAGATGAGCCCGTTTGGAGTCATGAGGGTAATGCACTTCGAGGGTACCTGCAGGGCGTTGCAGGTGGAACCTGTGTTCGAATGGTTCAATGTCTTTTACAAGTTGTAAGTGAAAGAGAGTGGGCGGGTGTCATTTGTTGAAAGGTCGAAGGTTGTGAGCATCGTGGTGGCGAAGAGTTCTCCCAAGACCCTTCGTGACTGGAAGAGATGTTTTTTCTATGTGAGGAAGGAAACTATCCCTGTAGAGATGCCGTGGTTAAGGCTTCGTGCTGGGTGGAAGCCACCGTCTTTTGAGGTGCCCAACAATTTTCAAGAAGAAGACTGGTTTAAGCTACTGATTTCTCATCCGACCAGGTTGGATAATCTCGATCACCGTGATGAGGGAATGTTGATGCTACTAGGTTGTAGCCGTCTTGGGGTGCGGGAGGGTATGGATATTCTCCCATATGGTGATGGAGGTATGGATTTGGTAGCAGGTAAGCGTGCAGCTTTGCCTTGTCTGTTTTTGGGTGTTGCTATTTCTGTTGTGCTTATGGGCCTTTGTCTTTTTGTAGGCGAGCGTTTGTTTGATTTCTGGTCTGCGCGTGTTTCGCGCACAATGTTCAAGGCGGTGCTTGCGGGAGAGGTTGCTGGAGTAGAGAAGAAGCGTGTGAATTTTGTCTTTCCTGCGCGTATAGAAGGTGCGCCTGAGAATCCTCTCGCCGTTGGTTTTCTTATAAATTCATGTACACTATGACTAAATGTTATTCTTTCACTAAATTCAATTCTCATGTGTGTTTGCTTTATGTTAATTTGTGTGTCTATGACTTGTCAAAATCATTAATCTTTGAGGGCCTGGCATTTCAATGAATAGTACTATGGTATATACCCCCTTGTTGACTTACGTGTTCGAGTTAAGTCCTTGGTCATTGTTATGTGATTCATTATACTCAAAAATGGTTTTCAAAGTGGTTGTTTTATTCATTATTCTTGCTACTTGATTCTTAGGGTTGATTTTGAACGGATATTACTTATTACATAATTGCAAATGGTATCGCACATGAATTGCTAAACACTTTTGTTACTATATATTTATTCAAATCAGAATATGCTCACCAATACATTATATGTGTTGACAAAAATATTTTGTACATGTTTCAGGTTATTTTGAGACGTTTCTTTTAAGTGTTTGGATTTATATTTAGGCTTGTCTTCACTGTATTTCAGTTTGACTTGACACTTTAGAATCATTATATCTTTGTATTTCATTTCAATGTAATAAACTATTTATTCAATATATCAATATTTACACTTTAGTACCATAACTCCATGAGCTATTGAACAATCGTCATTACGTGACACCTCGATGTTTCCGCCATCGGTTGGGGTGTTACACCGACGATGATCTCACAGTATTTTGTGATTGAGTTTCGGGTACGCTTTCGGGTAGGGTTAAAGGGGTTTGTGGTTGTGAAGGAATGGAGGAATCGTCAAATAGAAAATTGGGATACATACGCCCACTAATGTAAGTCGCGAAACCGGTGTATTCAGGACACGGTGTCTGAAATTGGGGTGGACGGTTTGGTATCGGCCGAACCGGTGGTGTATTCGGGTTTTCGATGTAGTTGTATGGGTTCATTTTTATAAAAAAAATATGAAGAGATGTATAAAAAAAGATGAAGAAATGTATAAAAGTGATGTGAATAGATGAGGTTGTAGGAATGTGGAGTGGTGTTTATTAAAAATTGTTGGTTATAAATAATTTTTTTACCGTTGCCTTCCAAACGGTCATTTTTTTAATTTTTTTAAAGCTTTAGAGGGTAAAAATGGTCCCACCCAAACAACACCTACCAATGGCTGCCTTTCATGTCACTTCCCCCCTCCCCTCACGCCGGTGGGATCCCCACCCCCTCCTCCCCGGGCTAACGCCACCATAGCGCCGCTAAGGGGCGGTGTAGGTGGGCGTTTTTTCTGCTCCACGCCGGGTCCCCCCCCCTCATTTTTATAAAAAAATATGAAGAGATATATAAAAAAAGGTGAAGAAATGTATAAAAGTGATGTGAATAGATGAGGTTGTAGGAATGTGGAGTGGTGTTTATTAAAAATTGTTAGTTATAAATAATTTTTTTTACCGTTGCCTTCCAAACGGCCATTTATTTAATTTATTTTTAAGCTTTAGATGGTAAAAATGGTCCCACCCAAATAACACCTACCAATGGCTGCCTTCCACGTCACTTCCCTCCCTCCCCTTACGCCTGTGGGATTCCCCCCCTCCCCCACCCCGGGCTAATGCCACCATAGCGCCGCTAAGGGGCGGTGTAGGCGGGCGTTTTTCTACTTCACGCTGGTCCCCCCTCCCCGCACACGCGCGCGCGCACACACACACACACACTATGTGCACTCTTAACATGGAATATATCAGTTTATAGAATTTAAACATAGCTAAAACACACAATAATTTTAAACAAATGTTCTTGACATGGTGTTTTAAGTTTTTTAGTCTAAAATATATTGTGTTGTGTTTTTAATTGTTATGCTTGGTGTTATTTAGTCTAAGCAAATCAAAACATAACTCCAAAAATGATGTCCCTACATATCAATTCCTCATCCTTTTCACATTTTTCATGAAATATAGCATTTGTAACATAACCCCACCCTATATGTATGTCTTTAAAGCAAGCTAGTTAAAATCTTCAAACTTTCAAAGAACCTAATACATGTCAACTATTACTATTTAATATTGTAAACCTCTAGGCTATAAGACTATCCGTTGTCAGTGGCGTAGCCGAACTTCTCAATGGCGAATAGCCGGAATAATATTCCGGCTAATATTCAGGCAAGATTAACCAAGTTGTTCGTGAACAATCTACCGGATCAGTGTAGCGGGACAGACTTAGCGTCAGTTCTAAGAGGTATGGGTTCGATCTATGACATCTATATTGCTCGTAAAAGGAATAAGGAAGGAAAGAGATTTGGTTTTGTATCGTTCTTGGATGTCAAAGATTGTAAAGAGTTTCTTAAGTCTTTGTCATCTGTGCGTCTGGGTGATTTCAAGTTAAAGTTTAATATTGCTAAATATGTTCTCGAGGAGGGGGAGATTGATCAATCTAAGAGGGATGAACGTAGGACCCGGCCTCCCAAACCAGCCGGTGGACAAACGTTTAAGCCATTTATGTTTTCGGGGGCAGGTGTTAATAATATGTCTTTCAAAGAAGCGTCTACGGGGGAGTCGATTGGAAAGACGGTGATAGTTGATGATTCTGTGGATGCGTTCAGTGCTATGCATGGGAGAACGATTTATGTGCGTTTAAAGTCTTTAGAGGTGCTGAAGAATATTCGTAAAATCTTAAAGGACATGAAATTACAGGAAGGTTTTGTGAGGTATATGGGTGGTTTATATATATTGGTGGAGTTTCTCTCGTCCGAACATGCAGTTATGGCTAAAGATGAGATGATGCATAGGCAAGAATGTTTTGATGCACCTTTGATATGGGAGGGGCAGCCGATACCCTTTGAGAGGGTAGCATGGCTGAAGGTGGTGGGTTTACCGTTAAGTATCTCGGATCCAGTGGTGATTAACGACATAGGGAGCCTCTTTGGTTTGGTTGTGAAAGAAGCCGATGTGGATGTTCAAGGCCTTGATTGTTCGTTTCATTATGTGGGAGTTCTTGTTAATCATGGCAAACTGATTAACGATGTGGCTTATCTTCGATGGAGGGGTAAATCTTTCAAGGTGTGGGTTACGGAAACGGAAAAGGATTGGGTTGGCGAGTTTTTAGAAGGGTTGGGCGAAGACGTCACGTACCAAGGGGAGAAGGAGGACAGTTTCAGTTCACCGGAAAATAAGTCGGGTGAAAGTATGACGCCGGAGTCAGACCGGAATTCGGGAGTGAGAAAGTCAGGATCCCGGGATATTAATGGCGTATTTAATGTTGATTCGGTTTCCAAGTTTACAGGAGAAGTTTCCAATTCTCTGTCACAAGAGGTCATTGTTAATTATGGTAATGAGGAGAATGTGCAGGAAGGTATTAATGGGATTGGTCAAACTGTATCAAAAAATTTAAAGAGAAAGAAGTTTAAAATTTTTATTAATTTGGGCTTGGATTATTCTAGCGGGTCCTCTAGTGGAAATCAGAGGCCCAATAAGGAGCCCAAAAAGGTGGTAGATGATTTGTTTGGTCTGGACCCGTTTATTTGGGCTGATAGTTCGAATGGTGTGAGGTCAAGGCCTGTTGAAACTGTTAACATGTTTGGTGGTTTGTCTAACCTGGTCCAAGACTGTTTAGAGGAGGAGTTAATTAGTGATGGGGTAGAAAGAGAGGCCGCTGATGTTCAGAAGCTCCCTGATGTGGATGGGTCTATTTCGAAGCCTTTGGAGGAGGAAGTAAACAGAACAGTCACAATGGGGCGTAAATTAGGTGCTGAACTTCAAAATTTTGACGATTTAATAAGGGACTCGATTTCAAAAGAAGGTGTACAAGAGGTGATACGATGAATTGTTTAAGTGTCAATATCCGTGGTATGGGGGTGGTTGGTAAGGATGCTTGGGTTAGAGATATGGTAAAAGTAAATGACGTAGATTTTTTGGTGATACAAGAGACGAAAACACAAGGTTAGGATAGGCAATATTTGGAAAGATTTTGGGGTAGAGGGACTTTTGATTTTGAAGTGGTGGATCCGACGGGTCTTTCGGGTGGTTTGGTGTCGGTTTGGGATAACAATGGTTTTGTGAAAGATAGGGTAGTGAATAATCGGAATTTTTTGTTGGTGGGGGGGGGCGATTAAGAAAAGAGAATATCTACATTAATGTGGTAAATGTATATGGGCCGAAGTCTAGAGCTCAGAAGGTTGCGGTGTGGCAAGCTTTGAAGACGCTTATGGATGGTAGTACCGATTATTGGATTCTCATGGGTGATTACAACACGGTTAGAAGTTCCGAGGAGAGATTGAACACGGGATTTAATGAAGCCATGGCAAGAGATTTTAACGAGTTCATTGATGAAGCGGGTTTGGTAGAGTATCCTTTGAATGGAAGAAAATTCACCTTTCTTGCGGGTAAGGGTCGAGGCGACAAACAAAGTAGAATTGATAGAGCTATGGTTTGTTCGAGTATGTTTAATAAATGGCCGAGTGCATCTCTTAGAGCTCTTCCGAGACGGTTCTCGGATCATTGCCCGTTATTGTTGATTATGGTGAGTAAAAGCTTTGGTCCGAAACCATTTCGGTGGTTCAATACTTGGGTTGAGAAAGACGGCTGCAAAGATGTGGTTCGGGAGGGCTTGGGCATAGAAACTGAAGCGTGTTCGGCTCAGGTTAACTTGTTTCGCAAACTGAAGACCCTTAGTTACAAGCTTAAAGAATGGCATGGGGAGGTGGTAAAGAAGGAAAACGATGAATTTAATTTATGTGGTTTGGAAATTGATAAGCTAGAAAAGATAATGGAAGACAGGGAATTAGCCGAAGAAGAGGTTTGGATTTTGGAAGAGTGTAAAAACAGAATGAACGAGCTGAATATGATTAAAACAAAAGATCTTAAGCAGCGTTCTAGAGTTCATTGGGCAGTTATGGGAGATGAGAATTCTGGATTCTTTCATCGGGTTATCAATGGTCGAAGGTCTACCAACAATATAGCAGGGTTGGAGGTTAAGGGAGAATGGATTACTAAACCAACTCTAGTAAAGCGTGAGGTGTTACGGCATTTTCGTGATCACTTCAGCGAACATTGCTCTACAAGACCGGTTCTTAGGTGTGATAATGTGAACAAATTGTCAGAAGGTATGAGAGACAAGTTAATTTAGCCTTTTACGAAAGAAGAGATTAAAAGAGCGGCATTTGATTGGGGTAAAGATAAGGCGGCCGGTCCTGACGGGTTTAATTTCCATTTCGTTCAGGAATTTTGGGATATGTTGGAGGAGGATTTCAACAATATTCTTACAGAATTCTATGAAACGGGGTTCATTAGTCCGGAATGTGGTCTCTCGTTTATCACTTTGGTTCCGAAGTGTAAAAGCCCAACTAGCATGAAGGAATACCGTCCTATCAATTTAATCGGCATGGTGAACAAGGTGATTTCGAAACTTTTAGCTAATAGAATTAGAGAAGTTATGGGTGAGGTTATATCGGAATCACAATCGGCTTTTTTGAAGGATAGGTATATATTAGATGGTCCTTTGGTTGTGAATGAAGTTTTAGCTTGGTTGAAACGTAAAGATAAAAAGGCATTCTTGTTAAAAATTGATTTCGAGAAGGCGTATGATAACGTGAATTGGGGTTTTCTAATTGATATGTTAGAACAAATGAATTTTCCTCCTCGTTGGTGTATGTGGGTAATGGGTATCCTTAAGGCGGCTAGGTCGTCGGTGTTGGTCAACGGGTCACCGACGTTTGAGTTTGTGTGTCAAAAGGGTCTTAGACAAGGGGACCCGCTTTCGCCATTTTTGTTCTTGGTGGTTATGGAAGCTCTTTCTTTGACCATTAAGAAATCGATTCTTGTGGGGGATTTTAAAGGGGTAAAGCTCGACAACGAAGGTATGATTGTTTCTCATCTTTTGTATGCCGATGACGCGCTCATTTTGGGCGATTGGTCTAAGGAAAATGTGGTGAATTTGGCTAGATTGTTGAGATGTTTTCACATATGTTCCGGTTTGAAAATTAATATTAATAAGTCGAATCTTTATGGGGTTGGTAGTAGTAATGAGGAAACGGATGTGTTGGCGGGTACTTTGGGATGCAAAAGTGATACTCTTCCTTTCGATTACTTGGGGATTAAAGTGGGAGCTAATATGAATAGATGTGCTAGTTGGAAGAAAGTGGTCGACGTGTTTGAGTCTAGATTAGCTAGTTGGAAGGCAAAGATGTTGTCCATTGGAGGAAGAGTGGTTCTTATTAAAGCGGTTCTTGAGAGCCTCCCAATATATTACTTTTCCTTGTATAAAGCTCCTAGGAAGGTGGTTGAGACGCTTGAAAGAATTATGAGAAAATTTCTGTGGACGGGTTCAAATGTGGGTAATAAAGTGCATTGGGTGTGTTGGGATAGAGTTACGACTCCTAAGAAACTTGGGGGGTTGGGGATAAAGAAGTTAGAAGTAGTGAATGAGGCTCTTATATTTAAATGGGCTTGGAGATTTCGCAACAATAAGAATGCGTTGTGGACAACGATTATGGAAGTATGTCACAAAAGTGAAAATATGTGGGAGGCGCTTCCGGTTAATAAATATGCGACGGGATGTTGGAAAGCTATAGTAAAAGTGGTGGCTGGGGTGAAGACTAATGATGTTGCAATACACACGTTTATTAGAGCTAAGGTGGGTAATGGGGTTTCGGTGAGATTTTGGTTGGATGTTTGGCTTGGTGAATGTGCTCTTAGAGATAAATGGCCGTTAATATATCGTTTAGAAGATAATAAAACTTGTACAGTGGCGGAAAGAACTATAGTAGAGGGAAACAGGTTGGTTTTGACAGCAGAATGGATCAGGAATATTCGGACTACGGATGAATTTTCTCAGTGGCTGCAGTTATGGGGAGCAGTGCACGAATATGTTGTTGCAGCGGGTCAAGATGAGTGGAAATGGGTTGTTGCGGGTCAAGAGGCTTTCACAGTTAAGGGGGTCGCTGAGTTAATGATGCAGCGGTTCCAACATGGGTCAAATTATGTGATGAAATGGGTTTAATTGGGTCCCTTTGAAGTGCTCGATTATGGCCTGGAGAGCGGAACAGAACAGGATACCAACGAAGATTGCCTTACTGCAGCGAAACATTGTGATTCAGGACAGATTATGCCCGTGGTGTAGAGATGTAGACGAGACGGTGACGCATCTTCTTGCCGATTGTTTGATTGCTTCAAGTGTGTGGGATTGTATCGACTCTTGGTGTAGAATTCCTCCTATCTTTGTGTTCGGCATTCAAGACCTGCTGCAAGTTTACAAAAACACTCCAAGGCTGCAAATGGAAAAAAAGGATTGTTCATGGGATCGTAATTGTGACTATGTGGGCGATTTGGAACCAAAGAAACGAGACGATTTTTAGAAGAAAAAAGCCTAGTGTGGTGAATATTGTGTCGTTGGTTAAATCGTTATCTTATCTTTGGGTGAAAAATAGAACGAAATTTAGTCGGATAGTTTGGAAAGAATGGAGTCGTTATCCGTTGTATATGCTGTAATGGTTTGAGCCGTCGGTCCCCGTTTTGAGGCCCGGTTTTGACGTTTGTTAATGAAATTTTTTCTTCAAAAAAAAAAAAATTTAATATTGTAGAACTTTTAGGTTAATTAATTCGAATTAATATGAAGACCAGATGAAACACAATTGCAAAGTGGTTTCCATTCTTCTTCATATAATATGAAGACCAACCATTGGGGTTGGTGGTTCAGTGGTAAGGCAAAGCCTTTTAATACACTAAAAAAGTGTGAGGTCTTGAATTCAAGTCTCACAAGGAACAAAAAAATCGCCTTTAAAAAAAATATAATATGAAGACCACATGAAACACAATTGCAAAGTGGTTTCCACTTTTCTTCATATAATATCTCATATACGCGCAAATTGTATATATCCACTCAAAATGGATAAGGGATGCATATGAACGCACACGCACCATCCTGATTCCTGAATCCTGAACTAACATCATCATATGAGGTTTTAGCTTCCAATTCCAATTATGAAAGACCTTAATAATATATTTTAGTAAATATAGTTATTACTTAATAGTTGTATAAATGAAAGATTTGATTAAAAAAATGGGAATAAACTTATTAAAAACTATAAAGAGTCCAACAACTAGGTTATATCTCGGGATAGACAAATCTAATATGAAGTAAGAAAATGTGTGTTCCGATGTAACATAAAAATTGATGTACCGTAACTAATATGAGAAAAAAAACAATTTTAATCATGTGAATAAAAATGAAAATATATATTTAATAGAGAATATACGTTTGCATGGGGAGTAGAGGCAAAAGCAACCATCGCATGATGTGATTGAGGCAGTGGTATTGAAGATGTAGTTTTATTTAGAAACGACCGTCTAATCACACTCTTCAATGGTTGCTTATGACTCTGTTGCTCATCCAAACATAATTCTCCCTTTAATATATATTTTTATTCTTATCCACATAATTAAAATAAAAAAAGGTTTTCTAATTAACTTTTTTGTCTACATTGAGAAATAATCTAGTAGAATAATAAGGTGCTGTATGATTTTTGCTCAGAAACATTTCTGACCTCTTTTGTCTGCGCCACGCAGACGCATGCAGACGTTTGGGGTTTGCAGAGTGTTTGTTTTTTGGAAACCTTTCACTCAAAAAGGTCTTCCTGACCTCTTCTTGGTGCAGACTTGTTCCAAAGTCTTCTAAGGTCTTCAAATGTCTTCTCCACTTCTCTACTCCTCACCCACCACCACCACCCACCACCACCGTCCATCACCAGACTGCTGTAAAAAATCAGTTTATTTAAATTTTAGTTTATTTCAGCAGCATGCAGACATTAACAAACAAACAGTCTTCTTCTTGTAGACTGCAGACTTTTGGTCCACCTCTTCTTCTGCAGATGTGGTCCGCAGACTGCAGACCTTTTCCTGCAGAAAAAACAAAAAGCACCTAAATGAATATTATACAAAATAAAAAAATGTTTTGTAAATCTTGATGTGACATAGGTTACGATTTATTACTAGGTATCGATAGATGTTGAAGACAATAATATATTTTCTTCGTTAAGAAGTAAAACACCAAAAACTCGTATAAAAAATTGATGACATTACCTAAAACAAAGTCTAACTTAATGGGTTGTCGTCATCTACAAGAATACCACCACGACACATAGAACACAACATCTGTACGTATTTTGATGATCGGTGATCACCTTTCAAAAGTGAACGGAAATCATGATGGCCGGGTCTGTACGTGTCAATCCAACTAAACACGAGGTACGTATAGATCGATAGTCTCACATTTAATTAATGTTTAAAAAATGGTTTAATATATATGGTTCATTGAGCAATCGATTCGTCTGCTAATTTATTAATGAATCCATAAGATGTTACCGGGTGCACCATGGCTGCCGATTGCTCCTTCACGCCGGAAACAAGTAACTTGCAGGTTGCTCTGAATTGTATTGTAATTTTTTTTCCTTTTTTAAATGGGGCTTCTTAAATATGTTTTCTCTTTTATTTTATTTTATTTTAGTGTAGGTTTTTTTTATTATTTATTTATTTATTATATTAAGGGGTATGTTTGTTATTTACACTCACTTATGACTTAACAACAAAAGTTAACCTTCATGTAATTCATGGATTATATGTGTTAGTTTTGAGTCTCATATGTTGGCATTCAATGAGGGGAGTATGTTGACAAACCAGTTTCTCCCAAACTGCTATGAACTGTTGGATCAGGTTTGAAGCCGAAGCGCTTTTAGCTAAACTGGGCTTGCTATTGAATCGGATTGATTTCAAACCGGTTTCGGATTACAAACCTTTTTTTTTTTGCACATCTATTTGGTCATTGTCTATAACATTACGCAAAGAAATGTTGACTTTCATAAAATGACTAAGATACCATCGTGTTTTTTTCAAAGGAAACACAAAATCTTGGGACCACTTAACATGCCAAAAAATAACCGAAACTAAGACACACAAACTAAGTATTTTCCAAGAAATTTAAAATACATTTCTTATATGAATTTTCAGGTAACTTGCTAATCTTCGGTCCCCATGGGATATCTTAGTAGTAAGACCATGTGTAGTGGTTAAGGGAAATGGGCGTGAAAGGCCAAATTTAGCGCCCAATTCACACCCAAACACTGCCCCCTAGTGAATGGGGCTCTAAAGGGACAAAAAAGTGGCAGATTTTGTATATTTTAATATATTAAAGTTGAATTAAAAAAAAGAAAATAATAAAAAAAAACCTTACAAAATGACGTGGAAGAAAATAATTGGAGAGTGGAGTGCCTAAATAATGGGAGTACTTTATTACCAAAAAAAATTGTGAGTACAGATCTTGAAACATCTTGGACTTGCTTTTTTAAAAAAAATGGTAATCTCACAACTTATTGTTCGGCTTGTTGTACCACTGGAGACATCCTGTCCTCATAGTAGAGACGCAAAATTAACGTTCACTCAACATTGTCAAACAAGCGACCCAAGTCATTCTATCAAACATGTTACCTAACTACCTAAGAACAAACGACAAGAGACTAAAAGACCAACGTTGTAATGAATGGGTGTTATACGCCACTTCCTCCCTATCTCTCATTCTCTATGTATATATATAGGGCTGTAAACGAACCAAACGAACACGAACAAGGTTTTGTTCGTGTTTGTTTGTTAAGGTTTCTTGGACAAACGAACCGTTCACGAACACACTAACGAACATAATTCTATGTTTGTATTTGTTTGTTAAGAAATTCGGTTGTTTGCGAACTGTTCGTGAACACAGGTCTTGAACACAAACAAAAAAAACATTTAATATGCAACTAACTAAAAAAACATTGTTAATATTAACCATTAGACAAAGTACATCTACTAAACGATGTCGATAAGTCAAATTGTACTAACTTAGACATAATTATCTAAAATTACTTAGGCATAGGCATGAATACATGATATTCCTAATTCAAAAGTTCATAATTATCCTAAGTTTTAACTAACAAACATACACGAACGGATATAAATAAACGAACGTAAATAAACACATTGCCGAACGTTCACGAACGCAATCGAACGAACGAGACATTTGTTCGTGTTTGTTTGTTTAGTTAATCAAACGGAATTTTTTGTTTGTGCTCGTTCATTTATTAAACAAACGGATACAAACGAACTTCCCGCCGAACAGTTTACGAACTTTTCACCGAACGTTTGATTTATTTACAGCCCTATATTAGAGAGATAGAAATGAAAGAGTTTCCAAGTCTTATTCTGGGGTGCCCCATTAAACGGTTCCTGGGCGGGTGGGGCTCGGGTTTCCGCGCATCGGGAGAAGGCGGGGGCTGCTGGAGGTCGAGTAGTCGATTCTTGGGCACGGCGCCCCGCGAGGGTGGTTGCCACACAGTTGTTCGCCGATAAAAAAAATAAAAATAAATCTTTGAATATAAAACCGTAATATTAATATTAATATTGCCACCCAACATGGACCAACTGTATAATGAATAATCACCTCATTACATTACTTTATTATATTCTATTGCAACTTATACTTGACTGGTTCTAATTCTTTTCCTCTCTGTCTTTCTTTTATATTTTTTAATTTTATTAATGGTATTCTCATACCAGTCGTTACGTTACGTTACGTGAAATGAATAATTGGATTAAACTTATGAATGTTTACCCGTTAAGTGGGAACAAGTATAAAAAAAAACTTGAAACAATGAAATAAAAAAGCTTTTTTAAATATAAAGTCAAGAATAATATTATTGAAATATCTTCGAAACTCATATGACGCGGTGACGCGGCTCTATATATAGAAGATGGACACAATTAACACCATACACAGAACTCGCTAATTAAAAGAGTGAGTGAGAGAGAATTTGCAGTCGTCATCCTGTAATAAGTTCATCCAATTGAACATATATATTTGCAAGCAGATCGAAGCTTCTAATATCTGTTCCATACCCGCATCACTTGATAAAAACAGGTACAACTCTTATTTATTAGGGAAACTTTTCATTACCATAGCTCTCACTAGTCCCGCTTCGCCACGTCAAAATGGACCTAAAGTACCACAGAACCACCAAAACACTGGCTGCACTCTAAAGTACTTTGCCTAGAAGTTTCAAATTGATATAAAGGTTTTGATTGGAGGTGAAGTGGTCAAATGGTTAAAAAAACAACTAAATATCACACAAACTCTAATTCATTCTCTTTTCTCGGCAAAATGTTGCCTTGCAAATGAAATCTGCAGCTTTGCCTAGAGGGCGGCGGTGTTGCCGTCAACCGTAGTCGAGAAGCCTTACCCGTGTAGTGCTCGTCCCTCTTATTTTTCAGTCACTTTTATTAAAGCCTAGAATATGTAAAAAAATTTAAATTAGTTTAAAGTGAAGGTTCAAGGTTGTTTAAAAAACGAGCTTAAGTTGAGCCTGAATTTAATCCATCCAAGTTTAATTTGGCTGACTAACATTAACAATTGTTACCGTATAATTGTAATGATATTTATGTGGTATTCGGTATCATTACATGACAAATTTTATAAGTCTTAAATGACAATGTTTCTCATTTTTTTCTTCCTTACTTGGATCAAATTGCATTTTTACTCCCTTGTCTTTCCACCCCAAACTTTTACCGCATTGCAATTTTTGTCCATTAGCTTTGCTACCCTCGAGGTTTAATCCCTCAAATTTATGATGTTCCAACTTTATCTTTGTACCATATATAACTAGATGGTTGTCATAGGCTACGCGTTGCGACGACAACACTTAGGTGGCGTCATGTCATGTCATGTGATGCATTAATCATATGAAAACGTACAATAAGTTGATTTTACACCGTTGAATGAAAACATTTTATATATGAGCCGACTCGTTTCCGAACACAGTTTACATAAGCAACATAGTTACTCAAATTTTTCACTGTCAAATGAAAACATTTTATTTTTGAGGTGACTCATTTCCAAACACAATTTATGTCAAAAAAACGTAGACCAGATGATATCTTACGTAAAATAAGAATGAAAACGTATTATATTTGAAAACGTATTATATTTGATTAGACTTGTTTAAGAAAAAATCCGTATGACGAAATGTGAACTTATATCGTTTTACATTGAAACATGGATTTATACTAACACGTGTGGCAAAACGTAGACCAACCGAAAACGTATATAAAAATATATTTACGTCGAAATATGAATTTATACCGACACATACACAATAACCACGTGAGATTTTTTCTCTTTAAAGTTATTAAAAAGTGTAGAGTTGTAAACGTTTTTTTAACGGCAAGTGGTGCAACCTGTGTAGCGCCGGCTAACACCCTGGGTCAGCCTGTACTGATTACCCATTCCATCTAGATTGGGAATCTCCCTAGGTGGAACCCCCACATGTGGTAAATATGACTCCGACAAAAAATTGAACCCTCAACCTCCACTCTAGCTCCCTCAATTTTCTCCAATTGAGCTAGGCTTCATCGCCATAAAGTTGTAAATGTTAATTTTAAAAGTTGGGGAGTTGTGTTACTTAGAGCATTCACGGTAGCTTTCCCATCCCCCATTTACTCACAACCAATCACAACCACATCTTACATTAAAAATCATTACATTTTCTCTCTCTTTCACTCACAACCACTTTTAACAAATATTAAAAAATAAATACAGTTTTCAGTTTTCCCCAAAAGATTTCCAAATAAACCCAAATATACCGATCAACAGTAAATTCCCCATTTTTCTTCACTCACAAACCCTCAAAACCACCTCATATAATTTGGGGGCTAGTCTCACATAAAAATGGGGGAGCTATTGTGAATGCTCTTAAAAAAATTACAATTTTAAGTTTATACTTTTACTCCATTTACATCCTTCAAAAGTACGTGGCTTTACAAAAAATGGTCGCTCTTTTTACCACCCATCAAACAATTCGTCAAACTTCCGAAATTGCATTTTTAACCCATGTGCTTGTGCATTTAACTATTTTTTCCATCACTAATTTCCTTCCTAAAAAACTAATTTGTCGTCGTGTTTAAAAACTTTGTAAAATATATTTTAACTCGCTTGAGTTTCTAAAGTTCTGAGTTTTGTCCTTTTGTTCCTTTACGTAGTAAGCTATTTTTTATGTGCGTGTTTTTATATATGTGGTGGTATAAATTCGAGTTGGTCTACGTTTCGACGTAAACTTTTTTCTTTAGAAATAATTCAGGTCAAATATAATACATTTTTTGTGCTTATTTTATGTATCTTTCAGTTATACATTTCGTAGGGGTAAAATTTCAACTCTTGATGTTAATATGTCTTTCGATTACACGTGTCAGTTTTTCCTTTACACACGTTTATGCTTTTTTTTTTTTTTTTTTTTGTGTTTCCTATATATTTATCGGGTCACATATAGATACGTTATGATCGTTCCGTATAAATTCGATAACTTTACATTTTTTTTTTCTAACCATGATGCTATTGGGTTAACGAATATATCAAAACATGCGTTTTTATATGTTAACGCGAACAAAACCGATTGATTTTTGTGTTGTACTCACGCTTCAACACGAGCGAGTCTATCACTCAGCCTCAGTAATAATTAAAAAAAGAAATAAAAACCCACATCTCAATTGTTACCTTTGAAATATGTGTAAAAAAATCCGCTAATCTATATCTATATCTATATATATATATATATATATATATATATATATATATATATATTGCAAAGGGATTAATCCTACATGTCATACTTTTATGCAATCTCTCCTTTGAAAGATGCCACATAGGATGTGATGTGAGATGCCACATAGGATGTGATGTGGCAACTCTAAACCAATTAAAAAAAGAAATAAATATGATTTAACCTAATCTATTATAATCTTTAACCTAATCTATTAAATACCTAATCTACTAAATCTAAATATTAAACCTTTATTATTTTATCTCTCGTGTTTCCTCCCATAACTTTTAAACGTTAATATCTTTTATGTACAAGATTTTTTAAAGAAAAAAATTACACCAAATTAACGAGCGTTTTATTATCTTTCCAACGAGTACCATAGTGCTATATAAAAATCGGAGAAAAAATGACTATTTTGTAACCCGACAGGTATTGTGTCGGATTTGGGATTTGTTTAAAAAAAATTGTGGGTTGGGGTTGGGTCTGGGATTAGGTGATACCCGACCCGATTACCCGAAACAACATACCCAAATACCTGAACTACATACCCGATCATATACCCATGAATTTTTTAACGCATCACATTACCCTTAGACTAATGCGTTCGATATTTCAATAATTAACTTTTTTTTTTCTTATTTCATGTTAGTTCTTTTTAGAATGATCGATTACAAACTTCCGAATTCATTTGTAATGGCACTAGATTTATACCCCGGTGTAAAGATTCGTTTTTTTTTTATATTTGAATATGATAACTTATGGCAGCGATTTGTTTAAAATAATAATAATAATAATAATAATAATAATATATTTTATTATGTTATATTAGATATTTCAGCCTGGGACGCTCCCGAGATAAAAACTAGTTAATATAAAAAACGAAAGTGGAGTAACCTAATCGAAACACAAAATATTGAATAATCTAATTGAAACACTTATGAAACCTGATTAGTACCGTATATTTTTTATATAAATACCAACTACCAAGTTTTAATGAAAACCAGTATTGAGATCACTTCGATGCGATTCGGTATCTAGCTCTTGCCTAAGGCTATGGGGTGTGGTCACCCTTCCCCCTTCCTTCCCCCTTGTCCACGTCAGCGCCATGTCATTTCCCCCTTCCCCTCCCCCTTCTAGGGGAAATGGTTCCCCCTTCCCCCTTCCCTTTTTTATTAATTTCATTTTTATTTATTTTATAAATTAGATTTTCACTAAAATATTTTTTTCATTTAAACATAAAATAAACTACATAGACATTTAGAAAAAAAAAAACCGAACAATACAATAAAAACCGGAAATAAATAAAAAAAAACCATCAACTAAACGCTCCTCCAAGCCATTTTCTTGCGATTTTGTCTTTTATTTTCGCCGCCACCGCACGTTCCGTTTCATCAAGGTTATCGAGCGGTTCTCTCATCAACGCCAATTCGGTTGTTTCCTGTCTCGCCATTTCCATTTTGAGGCGTTCCCTTTCCAACTCTATCCTCGCCAAGTCTCTCGCCGCGGCATCTTCTTTGTCCTTCCTTTCCATCTCTAGTCTCGCCAACTCTCTCGCCGCCGTTTCTTCCTTCTCCTTCTTTCTTTCCAAGTAGCGATCCGTTTGCTCTTGTTTAAAATCGTTAAAATTTTTTAGCAACTCTTCAATTTTTTCCACCGCCTTGTCTCTCGATCCGTGGCCGGTATCAACACCCTTGCCTTTTGAGGCCGCCGCTTTCTTGGCGCGGTCCCGACCAATCGGCCTCTCACTCTCACTTGGTGGAGCCTCGTCTTCAAACTCCGGATCGTCGTTTATGTTGATAGTACAACGAGCATCGGACCCACCACCACTATAACTCCCCGTTGCGCTCGTTTTAGACCGCTTCGCTTGTTCCACCTCATTAGGCACCGGTTTGAACTTTTCACACTTCGCCAAAATCTCATACGCCTTCATGTACCCAAACGCCCCATGCTTTTTGGTGTACGCGTCAAGAGCAACCTTCAACACATGCTCATCGCTTTGCCCCGACGCACGATTATTCCAAGCTCTTTGATAAAAACCCCTAAAAGCTTGACATTTTGTCATCAAGTCCCGACACTTGGTACTCACGGAGTGAACCCGACGGTATTCTTCACGTTGTAACAACTTGAAAAATTCCTTAACAACTTGGTTCCAAAACCCCTCTTTTTTCCGATTAGTTGCTACAATTATATAAAAAAAAAGTTAGTTTTTATAAAATATTAAAAACGAAATTTAAAAAAAAAATATATACATATATATATATATATATACGAAATTTAAAAACAAATATATACATATATATATATACGAATTTTAAAAAAAAATATATACCTAGTATTGGGTCCGTAGAAGCGATAACCCAAGCTTGTGCTAGCGCCTCCAACTCGATGGGATTCCAAGGAATGGAATCGGCCTTGGTACTAGGACCGTCATCTTTGGCCCGTTTTTTCCCCTTTTTGACGGTTTTTTTGCTTGGGGCCGGTTCGGTTTCGGGTTGGGTTTCGGGTATGTGATCATCGTGCGAGGCCAAAGAAACAAAATCGTGCTCGTGTTGTGTTTGTGTTTCGGGCATTGGTTGCCATTGAGGTGGTTGCATTTGAGGTGGATGCATTTGCCATGGTTGTTGTTGAAATTGCCATGGATTCAAAGGGGCGTTAAACGCGCCAAAAGATAGTGGTTGAGTCGCGGGAGTACCGGGTGTGTTAGGAAATCCGAACGGGGGTTGGTTTGAGGGGTTACCGGGTGTGTTAGGGAAGAAAGGACGGCTTGGATCCATGAAGATTTTTATAAAATCTTGTATAAAAGAGTAGAAAGTTTATAAAAAGTGTGGAGTAGTGTATAAAAAATGTGGGGTAGTGTGGGGTAAAATGTGGGGTTGGGTTGTATTTAAATAGGTTTGAAAATTAAATTTTTTTTTTTTTAACCTTCAAACGGTCAAATAATAAATCCAACGTTCATATTTTTAACTTTTTCCTTGGAATACGCGTCGGGGAGGTCGGGGAATTCCTGCCGTTTGTGCCGTCGGGGGGGTCGGGGGGGCGGTGTTCCCTTCGGCAAAAACCTCCAGCTCGGATGCCGAGCCCCTTCCCCGAGCCCACACCCCATAGCCTAAGAGACTATTAAAATTTGACCCCTAAGCCAAAACTCCGGTCGACGAACAATCCCGGCAGCATCATCCTCACCTTCCGACCATCTTCGAAACAAAACATTAACGAGTATAATATCACAACCTAACGGACTTATTTATGCACAAATAGAATCCTAGTTTCATCCATTCCAAGTCCGAGGTATTCCCATTTTTGTAGATTATGTTATGTGTCGTATAATTATATATTATTTATCTATATATCTTCATGAATCAGTCACCCACATGCTAAACATTTTAAAACTTTTCATATTATTGACTCCAATTTTGACTTGGGATCATTTGATTGTTAAGGTTTTAATTTGGATTTTTTTCTGTTTTTGTTAATTTGGGTGCAGAATTTCAAGATGGTTACAAAGAACATGTATGAGGTACCTTTACAGTCAGTATTAATGGATTTTCATAAATCAGTAGCATCACAAACCAAAACAACTCTCAAGTTTAGAACTTTACTCAAGCGCCTTGATAAAACTTTAAGCACCATTGAGCCAATAATGTGTGACTGTGGGAGATTGGCCCGAGTGTTGGACCGCCCCGAAAAAGATACCAAAATGTTTGTTTATTATTTGGAAAATGGTAAACTAACTGTCCTCAAGTGCTCCAAGATCAAGTGTTGGAATGTGTACAAGAAGTTTGTTCACGCGAATAAGCTCATTCGCTTAGATCGTGAGCTCTTGAGGTTCTTCCAGATTGAATTGCGCGATAACCTGAGTGCTAGATTCCAGGCTCTTGATTTGGGAGGTGAAGTGGGTCAAGTGGTTTCGTCGGTTGCTAAACGCGCAGGTGGATTTCAAGGGCTTCCGGATGTTATTGTGGGATTGGATTTTCATGTTAAGGAAGTGAAATGCATGCTGCTTAAAGAGGAAAATAAGGTGGTTGTAGTTTCGGCTCCTGGTGGTTGTGGGAAGACTACGTTGGCGAAGATGCTTTGTCATGATCATGAGATTAAAGGTATAAAAAAATAATCTAATGAATATGTTTTTGTTAATGAATTTGGTCATATGGTTGACTGTCATGACTCATGTTGATTGTATTTGTTCAGGCATCTTTGGGGACAATATCTTTTATGTTACTGTTTCTAGAACTAGTTCTGTCAAAAGCGTGGTTCAGAAACTATTTACGCATCATCTTAATGCAAACAATTGTGAGTTTCGGACGGATGAAGAGGCGAAGAACGAACTAGAGAATATGATGAGGCAGATGGGATCAAAAAAGATATTGTTGGTTCTAGATGACGTGTGGTCTGAATCTGAATCGCTTATTCAGGATCTTAAGTTCTCGATACCAGGATACAGTATTTTGGTTACTTCAAGGTTCAGGTTTTCAAGCATTGGCTCGACGTACGAATTGAGCTTGTTAAATGATGAAGATGCAAGAACCCTTCTTTGCCATTCGGCGTTTCCCTGTGAGGGGAATCGGATTAACGTGCCAGATGATCTTGTGAGCAAGGTAACAAAAAGAATTATCCCATAAGTACGCATATTTTTTTATTCTGAGACGTATTCCAAATGTATCCTTTAATATGAAAACACTTAACTTGAAAGGAATTAGCATAAAGCTAAGTAGAAACATACTATGTTGATTAAGCTACCCCTCGAAAACTATTTTATAAAAAATCAGGAAAATGGATGTTAGGCTTGGTGTATTGGTGCTTTTAGGGCGTACTCGTACGCTACACACAAAAGCTTATTTTAGCGCATTGAGGCTGTATGTTAGGTAGTTTTTCTAGAAACCACTAATGCATACCGTAGAGGTGGCATATTAATATGCCATTTGGCGTATTGGTACACCCCCATGACAGTAAAGATCTATATATCTAGTGTTTTAAGCTTGTCGTTTCAATCCAATTCAATCCACAATCAAAGTTTAAATGAACGGAAATAAGCCTCGAGGGGTTTTTCGCTTCGCCTCACGAGGTGTAAGCCCGAGACGGAAACAAAAAAATAAATATAAAAATTATATATCTTGTAAAAAATAAAATAATTGACCCAGGATAGTCTAAAACATCAAAAAACACATCAAAAATAAAATGATTGACCCAAAAGTCTTAAAACATAAAAAAAAAAACACATAAAAACACCTTAAACCACCTGAGGCGCACATTTTCTTAACGCCTTAACCCTTAGAGGCGTATGTACAAACTGAACCCCATGAGGCACGCCTCAGACTTGTTATCTTAGCGCCTCACCTCAAGGCGCGTCTCAAGGTGCACGCCTCAACGTTTTTTGAACCATGTCTATAATAGATTAGCACATGTGTGCATCAAAATACCTTGTTTTTGTAAAAGGTTATCCACCCATACACCTATCAAACACATTGTGAGTTTTTTTTTTTTTTTTTACTTCAAACCCCTATGAATCTTAATTTGTTAAGGACTAGTCTAAAATGAAGATCTTGGTTTTAAAAAGTGAGAAGCGCACCAAGGCAACATGATCTAAAACCGAGGCACGGTAAATTAATCATGGGCAATGGCAGGTCAGATTTTGTTGTGCTTGGATGTTTCTTAACTCAACGTCTAAATTTTAGGGTCTGTTGAAAAACACATAATAGACTATACATATAATAAGAAAAAAAATGCAGGGTCTGTTGTCCCTGCACACCCTATATACTAGATAGAACTCATCTTGATTTGCAGAAGTTCCCACTTCTTAATCCTTGTCCCTTTTGTTGATTTCTTAAAAGTCGAATTTGTCATTAGTGTGTATCCTGTACCCAATTGCATAACCATCAACCATATGGCGCCTTTTACTACTTTAACATCTAAGCACACCCCGGTTATGTTTGCTATGGTGTTGGGATTCGTTTGACCCGATATCATTACTAATGGAAGGATACGAACCCCTTAGTTCTTATTCGACGTGTCAAAAAACCATAGACTTGCATAATTTGCTTAGTTCATTACCAATACCAATCTTTGATCTGACTTTTCAAACACATCATTGTGGATATATTTGAACTATTGGAAACACGCTGTCAATTAAATTTATTAAGTCACCGTTTGGGCATTCTAAGCAAATTTTGAAATAAAACACTATTTTCATCAATTTCATTTTTAAACCAAATCTTTGGATTTAAACACCATTTTGTGAAACATCCTTCTTTGTGGTCAAATTAGGTTAATTTTACTAAGAACACATATAACTAACCCGTACTTTAAGCTATACCCATAATAAATCAATTCCAATTGTTTTTAAACATCATATGTGATGTCTCTTTACCTTTAATTCTTTGAACACCATGGAATCTATTGATTTCAAGTTTTTTCATTGAGTTAAAGTTTATTAGAAACCCCAAAATATTAATCTTTAAGCTTTTATCATAAAATTGAGATCAACAAGTTCTAATGGTTTATAATCATCATTAGTGATACCCAAGCCATTACATGGATAAAGATTCAATAAATCTTATGAATTTGACCTAGGTCTCACATATCGATAAACATTCATGATTAGGGATATTAAGGCTTTGAAATACTTTTGGAGTGTTTGTTTTGGATGAATCTTCATGATCCTTGTTTTTTCTCAACATCATTGACACACACCAAACACATACTATGTTGGCCTTTTCTTTTGAGCCTTGGATATGTGGCATCAAGAATGTGTATACAACTTTTAACAAGTTTTAATAAGCCTCTCAAGCCTAGCTCAATGCTCTCTTTAACCCTAAAGTTAGCCATTCATCCATTTTTACCCTAAACAAACAAACAAACAAACAAACAAACATGCCTAATAAAATCTCACTCATAGCCCTCCAATGTGAGGGTTTCTATGTTTTTTACTAGAGTTGTCTCCTCTTCACATGCGTAAACTATCTCAATTTCTTCTCAATTATCTTATCCAAGATATATTCCTCCCCCAATTCCTCGCTAAAAAACCTCAATTTCTATCCAGTTTACCCTTATGTAGTCACACATCCACCTTAACATCCTTATCTCTCCTACCTTCGGCTTTTGCGTTTGTGTCTTCTTCATGGGCTAGCATTTGGTTCTATATAATAAAGCCAGTCTAATCGCAACCTATAAAATCTGATCTCCTAAGGCAAGAATCTAATGCCAAACTGTATCATTCTCTAAACGTCCTTTAACTTAAAACGTTGGTCGTCTCCATGAACTTCTATCCTTGACCATATCTTCAGAGATGTGTAAGTCTATCAAATCAGGCCAAATTCAACGAGATAACAAAAAAAATAAAAAAAATGGCTACTAACATATCATATGGTAATTCAATTATAATAGTTAAATGTTCCAACTTCATATCACTGACAATTGGGATGTAACAATTACGTATTAGTAATGAACTTCGGTTGTGGTTTTCTTATAGATGGTCAAGTGTTGCAAGGGATTCCCATTAGCCCTCACAGTGATTGGTGCGTCATTACGAGATCAAGGTGTGCTAAAATGGAAAACAACTTTACAAAAATTGTCTGAAGGTCAATCAATCTTTGAGTTAAATAGTTCGTTGTTGCTAAGTCTTCGTGCCAGTGTTGATGCACTTGAAGATTCGCCAATAGCTCGCGACTGTTTTCTTGATTTGGGTTCATTCCCTGAGGATGAAAAGATTTCCGCTTCTGCTCTAATGGATATATGGGTCGAGTTATACAATCTTGACAAAGAAGGAATGTATACCATTGAATACCTTCTAGAGCTTTCTTCAAGAAATCTTTTGTGTCTTGTTCTTGCAAGGTAAACATTGTCATTACCGTTAAATAATAAATTGTTTCATTTGTTCTTTCTCCGATTATAACTAACTATTGGAATTTCCCCCGTGTGTTGTGGCGAGGCTTTGGTCGGTATTGGTTTGGGTCATTACGGTATCACAGTATCACTAAATTACACGTGTATCACAACCGAAAGATAAAACTTATAAAAATAAAGTCGTGATATTGCTCAAAATGATATCGACACGTGTTTCACGTTTATAAAAAACCATATAATCAACTACCGGTAACACTTCCGATAGTATCGATACAGTTACTGATATTTCGTTGGAATCGACGTGGTATCGATATGGTTGGAACAATATTAGTTTGGTCTTTCACGGTACGGTTCTCGCTATAGCTTATGATATTAAAATACTTAATTGTGAACACAGTTACACACCTCTGTTTTCAATGAATTTACACTAGAATTCTTGAAACCATATGGTAGCGTTACCGAAGTTGTTCCAACGGGATTGGTTCGGTTCTTCACACAGTTCACAGTAAAAGAACAAAAAAATCAATATATTTGACCCATTCGACTTTGAACAATATTTGTATAAAGCATTGCATTATATTATAAAAAAAATAAAATCGTAAATGATATCAATTTATAAAAAATAAAATAAAAATAAATTTTAGGCAGCTTTGATAACATGTACGTTTTTGCTTCGATTACTTTTGCATTACTACACACAACTCGGTTTCAACTTTTTTTTTTTTATCAAGTCGTAAATAAAAGTAGGCGTGTCGTAATGGCATAGTTGGAATATATTCGTATTTTATAAGTTATAAGTGAAAAACAAAATATGCTAGAAATGAATTCTAACAAAAAAAAAATAATAAAATAATTTAACAACTAATGTAATTACTGTTTATTACACACAGTGTTTACTAATAATTTTCTATTTGTGTGATTTACTGGGTATGGTTGTTGTTGTTGTTGTTGTTGTTGTTGTGTGTTTACTAATAATAATTTTCTGTCTGGTTATTGCAGGAAAGATGCTAGTGAACTAGAAGGTTATTGTAACGAGCATCATGTCACGCAACATGACTTACTACGAGAATTAGCCATTCATCTGAGCAGCCAAGAGCCGATAGCTCAACGAAAAAGATTATTGATAGAATTTCATGGGAATGACATACCGGCATGGTTGATTGACCAGACGCAACAACCAATTGATACCCGTCTCTTGTCTATTTCAACAGGTTTCATTTCTTTATCCAGATCATGAAAACGAACCAATTTCTATGATTGTTTTAATAACTGTACCTGAAACTGTACCTGAAATTTCTGTCTGCAGATGAAACATTCTCCTCTGTATGGTGTGATCTAAAAGCGCCAAAAGTTCAAGCTTTGGTATTGAACATAAGAAGTAAAATATACGCGCTGCCGCACTTCATTAGTGATTTCAATGAATTAAGAGTTTTAAACATCACAAGCTACGGGATTTATCCCACCGAGTTACATGAGCTTCCGTTGATTACTTCTCTACCCAACTTGAGAAGACTGAGACTCGAACACGTCTCACTTTCTCCCTCAATTCAGTCCATCTTTGAATTGAAGAACTTGGAGAAGCTTTCTATGATAATGTGTGAGATTGGTAATGCGTTAGACAGTTGTAGTGTTGACACGGCCGTGCTACCTAATCTCATCGAGCTAGAGGTTGAAAGCTGTTATGATTTGAAAAAAGTACCAGCAGGACTTTGTAGTCTTGATCGTCTTAAGAAACTTAGCATCACTAACTGTCATGAGCTCGATGCTCTTCCGGAAGGGTTAGGGATGTCAAATTTGGAAATAATGAGACTTCATTCTTGTACAAGATTATCTAGATTGCCCGAGTCGATTGGGAAGCTTTATAGTTTGGTCTTTCTTGATATATCCGATTGTTTGAGTATAAGCTCGCTGCCTGATCAGATTGGCGAGCTAAGCGCGTTGAGAGTGCTCAAGATGAGTGGTTGTCATGGATTAGAAGAGTTACCGGATTCTGTGACCAATTTGACTTTGTTGGAAGATGTGATATGTGATGAAGAGACGTCTTATCTATGGAGTTATTATGAAAGTGATCTATGTGATTTAAAGATTAATGTTGTCGAAGAAGACCGATTTGCAAACTTTATGAAAATAGTTGGTTAGTTGCTCTCGTGGCACAAAGGGCCGGGCAGGGCGGGGCAGGCGTTGGAAGATTCAATTTATTTTATTATATATAGTTATATACCATGGGTTTCGGAAAACCTTACCAGACAAATGGGAAGCCAGCCGGTGTAGATGGTCCAACTAGTTCCGGCGATTATCTTGGACCAGCTCAACGTCTTCACTGGATTCAAGAATTGTGGCTTGGTGGAACTCCGACCTTAAAAGAACTGCAGACGTATCAGACAAAAATGAGAAACTAAAACAAGAGATGCATACATTGAATTCAGAATTCGGACAAATGAAGAAACAGTGATGATGATGTGATGGCATTCCTGACTCAAAACATGAAGGTGGCGCCTGATCAGATCAATCACGTCATGGTTCGCTATTTCAGGAAGTTGGTTCATAGATAATCTTTTATTCGGAGGATCATCAACCTATAAAGTGGAATTCCTTTGTGCCATGAAAAGTTTTCGGTTTGTTTGGCGAGCTTATTGAAACAAGCTCCCTACTCTGCCATCCTTGATTACAGAGATATCGACACTCCCTTTATTCCAGAATGCAGACTCTTGACTCTATGAACAAGTTAGTTCGGAAATCATCTTTGCCTTCGGAGGGTCAACCTACACAGTACACCCTCTGATTATGGAAAAACCAGCAGGTTCGTTAGTTGGTTGGTTGGGTTGGGTAGAGTAACGGGTTTAGGTCAAATTAGGTTCGGGTCAAAATGGATAGCTTAAAAAAAATGTGAAATTGGTTTGGGTCAAGTGGGCTGAATCATAGCGGGTTCATCCATTAAATCGCTTTCTATGATGCCTAAGGGAGACAGCGGTGGCCGCAGATGATGTGGCGTCGGCAGTAGATGGCGCAAGGACGGCGACAGAGGATGCAGCCCCGACAGCCAAAGATGCAGGAGGATGCAGCAACGGGAAGATGCAGTGGAGGATGCGGTAACAGGTAACGTGGCGGTGAGTGGTGCCAGCCCATTTAGACCCATACGAATTTAACAAGTTTATAAGAGTAAAATCAAATGAATCCATTAAGCAAAAACAAGAATAATACAAAGCAACTCGCGTCTCGTGTCATTAGGCTTGCCTGGTATGGTCTAAAGCTGGTTCAGCAATTGGAGTTTTAGCTTCATGAATGATGCTGCTATTATGAACAATTTTATTGGGGTTCAAGTTTTAGCTTCAAGATCTAGCGGGCCGTAGATTGCAATTGGAGTTTAATACGACCCACTAGATCTAGGACGATAGAATGAATGTAAATATGTAATTCTCTACTATTATTTAAGTTAGGTTTGTTTGTTATAACTTTTAATGCATAGTTTATCCTTTCAAGACTTGTTCCAAACATCACTAAACCAAAAACTATGCATTGACATCAGCCAGCAGTGCAGGACGGAAAAAGCCTTACGTGACCCTGAACATGAACCTTTAAGTTCGTTCGTGGAGGTCCCTGATATGCATACTTTCCCTTGACAATGAAATTCTGTATAGTGCCCAGAATTTCATTAAGAAATTAAATAGAACACCTAACATACAACCTAACCATGCAAACACACTTAGTTTTTTTTTAATGGCCAACAAATCCCCGCCCGAGTAAACTCGGTACTGGCAAAATTCCTTCATACCCACGGGACTTACAGGATTTGCCAACACACCAGATGCGCGGGAACCCTGTGGAATGGGTAAACCCTCGCCCCCTCCCCCTCATACTCGAACCCGGGTAAAATTCGGGCCCAAGCATCATCCTACCAGCTGAGCTGGGTAGTTAGGACATGCAAACATACTTAGTACATAACATAATATTGGTAAAACATAATAAAGTAATGTCTCAAAAAGCTAAACTCTCATCTTAAACTTGAAGTCTTCATTTATTTAAACTTGAAGTCTTATATACTTACTTCACATAAATATTTATTTATTTTAGTAAAATAAATAAAAGTTAAAGAATATAAAATAAAATTATAAAAATTAATAATTCCATTAAACTATCGAATATAAACGAACACATTACCGAACGTTCAACATAAATAAACGAACGCGACCTCTGTTCATGTTTGTTCGTTTAACTAAACGAACGAATTTTTTTGTTCGTGTTCGTTCGTTTATTAAACGAACGAACACAAACGAACTTCCCGCCAAACGGTTCATGAACTGTTCGCTGAAAGTTCAGTTCGTCTGCAGCCAATACCATACTATTGATCCATACGCCATTAAGATAAATGAATAAATAATACATGATTTATAAATATATTATATCTTGACTTATTATTATTATTATTTTATATTAACTAGAGTTTTTGAAGTTACCCGCACTTCGTCGCGGGGTTGACAGTTGGGTCGACAGTTTATGAAGCGCGGGAAGTGGCACCATCGCTAAATTACTTTTATTTCATCTAATGTTTACTACCACTTGCATTTAGACCAGCGTGTTGGCTCTTTTTTTATACAAAACTGTATATTACTCGTTAAGAAGATTTGGTTAAAGCACGTGTTTAACTGTGACTTGTTGGAATAAATATACGTGACGTTTGTATATTTATCGATAGCCATTATAATCATTTATATAATGATGATCAATTATTAATATTATCCTAAGCCCAATAACAGACATGTCTTTGATGGACGGACTTGTCATTAGATGGGCCTTATTAGGGTGTCCCCTGTGTGTATAAATAGAGGGATAGAGGTTGATGTTTAGATATAATGACATAACACCATAACCCTAAATCCGCCACCTACCTCTCCCTCTCAAACGATCACCATGTGATCATTAGCCATCATTACTGTACACACTAAAGGGAACCCAATCAAGATGATGGTATCTTCCATTACTGAGGTTCTTGAATGGTTAAGCATATCAGGTACACATAATTAATTCTTATGTTTATACCTTATGTTCTTATTATATAATCAACATGTGGTATCAGAGCGATGTTGATTATATTAATTATATCGATTCAATCTTAAAGATATCTATATTATTTCCTTAACGATGGATGAACCTGTTTCAAGAAATTGATTAACAAGGTCTCCGATTAATGATTAAAAAATAATCTATGCGGTTGAAACATTTTTTTTTATCATTGCTTATATGGAATTCTTGGGTGTTGATTTCAAAATACAATATAACTTTGGATTTGATTTTTACCGAGAATCGAAAAAAAAAAAATAAGTGACGATTTGAATTGCATAAACCATTAGTTTAATGGATGAATTGATTGAATCGGTATAATTGGCCATTCTTATCAGTTTAATAATAGATTGTTTTTTAAAGTTCTTTTGCCACTTATGGTTATAATCAAAGGCAAGAGTTAGATGGCATGGCCTAAAAAAAAACAAAAAAAAAAAGTGGTGCAATATTATTCTTATTATTATTTTTTTTTATTAATTGAATTCGCTCCATAAACTCATTTAGGAGATAACTTACGGATTCATAAGATAAAAATAATGTTGTTTATGTTTTTTTTTTTCCGGTTAATGTTCTTCAAGAACATATTAAGGAAAATCGGAAATTTCTTATGTTTTGCTTAGATTTAGGATTGATTGTTGTTAGCTAAAATTTTGGATAATGATTGATTCCCTAAAATATGGCAACAACCTAACAAAATCCTAATTAAATTAAGAGATATAATCGGTTTCACAAATAGCTCATTAAGAAACTTGTTCACAAAGGAGTGTCCGACTAAGCCTGTGTCCGACCATTAGCCTGTGTCCGACAGGCATAACTGTGTCCGACCTCATTAGCCCGTGTCCGACCTCATAACTGTGTCCGACCTCATTAGCCTGTGTCCGACCTCATAACTGTGTCCGACCTCATTAGCCTGTGTCCGACCTCATAACTGTGTCCGACTTCATGACGTGTGTCCGACCCAATAAGAGTGTCCAACCAAGTTTTCTGTTTCCGAGCATAAAGGTGTTTCCGACCCATGAGAGGGTTTCCGACCCATAATGATGTTTCCGACCATCAGTTTGTCTCCGGATGATGAGATGTTTCCGGGTCACCATTACTGTTTCCGAACTTAAAAGGTGTTTCCGAGTCTCATAAGCATTTCCGAACTTAGGGTCGTTTCCGGATCATCAGGTTTTACCGAATAAATTAGTTCTCAGTTTAGGTTCAAATCAGGTTCATGAATCTAACTTGTTCTCGGGTATCTTACGAATAATTATTCCGGGAATACTTAAATATTTCAAGAACCATTATTTTTTTAGAACCTTCTAAAGTTTTGAGAATCTCATGATATTCGTAAAACATTATTTTCGAAACCCATTATTTTCTCGTGGGATATCTCATTTATTTTTTTAAAGGTTTTGAGGAAACATAACGTATCTGTTTTATCAAAACATTACTTAAACCTTGCTTAACTTGCAATAACATTTGAGGTGTCGCTTCTGCCCAAAGGTGATGTGTCACATTAGGTGGTTATAAAATCTCGTTAAGCATTGTAGCTCGTTCACATAAGTGCCATAAGGTTTCACTTCTGCCCAAAGGTGATGTGTAACAGATTATGTTGGTGAACTGAGCGTATTGCATTAGGACTTTGAATGTCTCACTTCTGCCCAAAGGTGATGGGTTACATTCACTGCCGGCAATTTAATACTTAAATGAACAGCGTATAGCCAAAGCTAGAGCATGTTATTTAAGTAGCTTATGTTGGTGTTATGATATTATCATGTCTTCATTACAAAATTGATCCTCACGATTAATGATCCTTCATTAATATAATGATCATAATCTAAGTCTGCCTTATTTTAATACCCATAACTCGAAACTAATCTCACATTCTTCTATAAAGTGCTATCTCAACTAAGCGATCCACTCTAATTATCAAAACTAAGAAGAGTTATCTTAAACTTTGTTCTTATTAAGTCTTAAATTACCTCTTAAGACATAACATTCCTACTCTCATCTGATAAAATATTACATAATAATGTTGAGCATAAGAAAGTGGGATACACAAAATGTCTCTTATGGTAATCAAGAATGCTTTTACTAATTCCTATCAGGTGAGCTATTAAAGATTCTGAAATTCCTAAGACTAATGTATTATCTATGGAATGAAAGAATATAACGAATTCCTAAGAAGCATGAAATAAATAAATCTAACTCTATGGTTAAATGGGATCTGTGAATACATCTTAATATTGAATAACATGACCCATAAAGCTAAGGGGTTACACATGGAAATCAATAAAATTTCTAGTGCATAATAACTTTTCCATCAGTACGATTAGATGCATTATGAATCAACTATAACACTCAGAAATATCAAAGTAAAATGAGTGTGTTGATAGCAAATTACGTACAGGAAAAGGAAGGCATTAAACTAGAAAAGTTGATGTAATTCACCTTACTACCATTAAACCTAAAAGAGGAAGAATAATTACTATAGAGTGGATAATTATAAGGTCTGGAAACAAAATACAAGTACTACTTTCAGCTATAAGTTTCTCCAACGGGAAAGTCTTACTAAGCAAAATTGTGCCATTAAGAATAGGCATAAGAAATGAGATTTCCCATAAGTAAAGAGAACAACTGACAAAGATATGTAGTGCCTAATTAAAGATATTTAACTCCACAAATGCTAATGAATTCCAATTAACACATGATGGTTGAGTCTAGTTTTATACGTTTCCATACCAGAATTCAACAAATACTTAAGATGAGAGTTAGTGGCAAAATTAAGGGTCTATTAACCATTAATAACTGATCTTAGTGTTGAAGCTTTATGATACCTTACGATATTCTTGAGATTACTCAGAATTTAGTATCAATACTAAAAGCTACAATATTTTGATAGTTACAAGGTTTTAATGACCAAACCAAAGCCACTATTAAGTTAAACTCTCATATTGTTTGTTGTCATTATCTGAATAGAAACCTTATGAAATAAAACTAGATGATCTAATAACGTTTTCACAACTTTGTTATCATGAAAATGATAATTTAACAAAGGAAAATGAGACCCATGCAATTCATCCACTAAGACCAAAATTTCATGAGAAATCATGACCAGGTCACTAAAGGATGCTTGGCTATCAAATCTCATTCTCAGTGACTTTAAAGCATGTGTTAAATGCCCTAAACATTAAATGGCGAAATGAATAAATGGGTTTCCATCATAAGTCATAACTAATTGACATCAGTGGAGCTTAGATAAATATCTAATTGTATCTATTCCGTTTCCTAAAGACCAAAAGTATTAAAAAAATCAATTCATATATACTAATAAGATTCCCTCTAAGTATGTCCTTAAGATTTCTTATGAAATCTGGACGATAAGGGAAATCAAATATAAAATATATGAAATATTCTCGTTCACACGCATCGTTAAAACTTATTATGTGGAGGTACTAAGAGACCTAAAAGATTAGTGGGAGCATTAGATGTCCTACTTATGACTTGCAAACGTTACAGAGGTGGGGGGAACGAAAATTTGATCTATCCTCAAATTACACCTCTTGCACTGGACAACGCTCTATCACAACTTGTCTCCTTAGCATTTAACGTACTCCTAACAAAGTTTTGTGGATGCCTAAATATGGGCGAACTTAGATTTCTTACTAAAGTAATCCTCATTAAGAGAAACGACAATAAACATCATTAGGTTGTTTTCTCTATTAAAATCTATGGATCTTCCAAATGTTAGATCTTAAGCATGCTGAATTCATTAAGATTTCTAAGGTAAGTGGGAGCAGTAAAAGTCCTTATTATGACTTTTCGGAAGTACAAGATGCGGGGGAGAGACTCATTAAAATTCAAGACTCATTAAGTTTAACTCTGAATTTAACTTCGATTATTCCTCTTGTACACCTTACTGCACCAACTCTTACACACTTAGAAACTAATGTTGCTCCTTATGTACCTGAAAATAAAAACACTTAACTAAAGTTAAGTTTGTATCATAATAAACCCAATGTTCAACTCAGGAGGTCATTTGGGTCTAAAAGCCCACTAACTTTGATGATTATGTAACCTACCTGACTAATACACAATGGATGTTTGGAAAGTTTACCGATCCTACCTCTTCTAATTAAATCATTAGTATCAATCAATCTTCTAAATGGAATAAAGCTATTATTAGCAAAATTTAATTCCATAAATTAGAATAATGTTTAGGATTCGGTTGAATAACCTAAAGGTATTCATAATTGAACCAGATCCGAATGAGAACGTTGTAAGATAAGATTGATTGTAAAAGATTATACTCAAGAGGGATTAGATTATCAAAGAATCTTCTTATCTGTATTACAAAATATTTCTTTGAGGATCATTACCATCCTAGTAGCTCATAATAACTAAGAGCCACATTAGATGGACATTAAGACAACTTTCCATAACAATGACCTACATGTTCATTAAGCAACCTGAAAGTTCTAAACTGAAGGTTAAGAACACTTAGTTTGTAAGTCAATAAGATCCATGTATAGGTTGATGCAAGCATAAAATGTGTTGGAATCATAATGAAATTCTCTTCATCAAGAACTAAGTGGATTAAAGAACCTACCTTAAGATGAGTGGGAGCAACTAATGAAAACCTGTCCTTACATAGATGACGTTTCTCTTGACAAGTATATGTTACCTAAGTCAAAGCATTATTCATGCATACTTTTGACATGATGAATATCGGGGATTCCTCTTACATGATAGGAATCAAAATATACTGAGATAGACCCAATGGGATATTAGTTTCATCCCATAAGTTTTACTCTAAGCGGGTCCTTAAGCATGTAACATACAACATTGCTCTCTTTTAGAGGATAATAGGATAATTTGATATTATCAACTTATGCTTCATTAATTAGAAAACTTATGTAAATTTAAGTCTATGCTTGTTTATGATATTGTTCGTATTGCTTGATACTAGACTTGTCTAGATTGATGAAAAGCATCTAATGGAACATTACAATATCTTTAAGAAACAAGAGACTATAATCTAAAGAAGAAGTGAGAAGCTAAAGTGATTGACTACTCTTACTCTATATATTCAAAGGAAATCAAATGTCAATTTCGGGGTATATTATAACGTCAGCAGACATAACTATCTTATGGAGGAGTCATAAAGAACTATTAACAACAACCTAAGTTATCATGACATAATGTGTTGCTGATCATAACATAATGGTCATTAAATGTTGTTGGTAAATTTATCAGCTGACTCATAACTTATTAACTCCATATAAATACTAAGTTGAAGACTTACTGTGATAAAGTCAGCTGCCCTAATTTCTCGAACAGTAACAGTTTGAGAGGAGCTGCACTAGAGTTCGATACGAAATTATTGTTCGCTTATGATTAAGAACAAATAGAGGAAATTAGAATTTTGTATCGAATGCATTCATGATATGCTTATGGATCCAATAACTAAAGGTCTATCACCCATAAGTCTCACTAAGGGCCAACTAAGAGAAAAGGGTATTACTGATGACCATGTACAACTGCATATCGTACTATGAATGACTTATGACTAATGACTAATGATTAATGATTAATTTTCCTCATTATGATTTGTTTGTCTATTAGTATGCTAAGCTAGCATAATGGCATAAAGACAATAATATAACAAATCTACTAAGGGCATAACGTTAATTGATCCTAATGTTAAGTTTTAAATTTGGGTGTAGTATGATTAATGGGGGTCCTAAGTCGAATAAAGACTTAACGGCTGTATTTCTCTGCTACATTTTGGGTTTAGAACTAAAATGAGTATTAATCTCTGCAGACTTACGTAATACTCATAATAAATGATTACTCGGCTAAGTGGGAGAATGTTGGAATAAATATACGTGACGTTTGTATATTTATCGATAGCCATTATAATCATTTATATAATGATGATCAATTATTAATATTATCCTAAGCCCAATAACAGACATGTCTTTGATGGACGGACTTGTCATTAGATGGGCCTTATTAGGGTGTCCCCTGTGTATATAAATAGAGGGATAGAGGTTGATGTTTAGATATAATGACATAACACCATAACCCTAAATCCGCCACCTACCTCTCCCTCTCAAACGATCACCATGTGATCATTAGCCATCATTACTGTACACACTAAAGGGAACCCAATCAAGATGATGGTATCTTTCATTACTGAGGTTCCTGAATGGTTAAGCATATCAGGTACACATAATCAATTCTTTTGTTTATACCTTATGTTCTTATTATATAATCAACATTACTTACTATTGAAAACCTGAAATCATATGAGAACAACTCTTACGTATATCAATTATCCTACTATTCTTATACTACCTATTCTTCGGTATTAGTATCATGTTAAAAGAATATATATAAATTCTGTACTTCCGTTGCACCACCAATATTTGCCGACAATGGCATAAAGTTTTTGTATATTAAGTTAAAGTTATTATGTATATCTATGTATATCATTATTTTTATTTGTTCATTGTATAAAAGTATTGAAAAAGGCAACCTATAAGCGAGGCGTTTCGAATCTAACTTTATTTTTTGGTAGTTTTTTGGTGTTTTATATTTTAAAAGCGAAGCACCTCGCTTAGGCCTAAGCTAGGCGCTTTACCCCCAAAGCACCTCTCATTGGCCAAAGCTAGGTGCTTTGGCCCTTTTATTTAATATATATATATATATATATATATATATTGTTTTAATTAAATTTAAATGGTTTTACTTAATTAAAAAATATTTTAATTCATTTTTAATTGTTTTAACTAGTTTCCAATCAAAGAAAAATTAGTTTGGCGTGTTTTAACTAGTTTCCAATCAATGTACGTAGCACATGAAGAGTGCAACCAATACCATATCTTATCAAATTTCAAATTTTACATCTTTAATCGATATACTGGACTTTCGAACCTTGTTTGACGCGGTTTGATTCGTTTAATTGCTCGTTTGTGGTTTTCAGAACAAACAACGGTGAATGAACAACTTTCATAAATAATAATATAACTTTTAAAGTCAGGTGCTTTACCCCCAATTAAACTATCGTTACCTGATCAGGTCCGGTAACGAACCGTACCGGTTTCAAACTGACCGGCCCGTTATCCACCTGGACTGTATCGAACTGATCAGGTCCGGTAACAAACCGTATCGGTTTCGAACTGACCGGACCGTTATCCACCCGGATCGTATCGACCGGATCAGGTCCGGTAACGAAACGTACCGGTTTCGAATTGACCGCCCGGTAACGAACTGTATCGATTTCGAACTGACCGGCCCGTTATCCACCGGATCAAATCAACCTGATCAGGCCCGGATACGAACCTTACCGGTTTCGAACTGACCGACCCGTTATCCACCCAAATTGTATCGACCCGATCAGGTCCGGTAACGAACCGTACCGGTTTTGAACTGACCGGACCGTTATCCACCCGGATCGTATCGACCTGATCAGGTCCGGTAACGAACCGTACCGGTTTCGAACTGACCGCCCGGTAATGAACTGTATCGATTTCGAACTGACCGGCCCGTTATCCACCCAGATTGTATCGACCCGATCAGGTCCGGTAACGAACCGTACCGGTTTCGAACTGACCGGCCCGTTATCCACCCAGATTGTATCGACCCGATCAGGTCCGGTAACGAACCGTACCGGTTTCAAACTGACCGGCCCTTTATCCACCCGGATCGTATCAACCTGATCAGGCCCGGATACGAACCGTACCGGTTTCGAACAGACCGGCCCGTTATCCACCCAGATTGTATCGACCCGATCAGGTCCGGTAACAAACCGTACCGGTTTTGAACTGACCGGCCCGTTATCCACCCGGACCGTATCTACCTGATCAGGTCCGGTAACGAACCGTACCGGTTTCGAACTGACCGCCCGGTAACGAACTGTATCGGTTTCGAACTGACCGACCCGTTATCCTCCCGGATCGTATCGACCTGATAAGGCCCGGATACGAACCGTACCGGTTTCAAACTGACCGGCCCGTTATCCACCCTGATTGTATCGACCCGATCAGGTCCGGTAACGAACCGTACCGGTTTTGAACTGACCGGCCTGTTACACCCGGACCGTATTGACCTGATCAGGTCCGGTAACGAACCGTACCGGTTTCAAACTGACCGGCCCGTTATGCACCCAGATCTTATCGACCTGATCAGGTCCGGTAACGAACCGTACCGGTTTAAAATTAACCGCCCTGTAACGAACCGTATCGGTTTCGAACTGACCGGCCCTGTGACATCCGTCACTTTTCCTTATTTCGTATATAATAATAATAATAATAATAATAATAATAAAAAAGATAAAATTCAGATTTTATATAGTAAAAAAAACTTTTAAAGTTAGTCATTTTATTTTTTTTACCATCTCTAAACCATACACAACCAAACCAACCCAACACCCTAAAGCCCACTCTAATCCAACCATTCCTTCTTTTTTTTTTTTTCGGAGCCCAAGAACAGATCCGGCCCAGTCCACAGCACAGGCCCAAGCCCACTATCTCCTCTCCACCTTTTATAAAAAAAAAAGAACTTTGCTCCTGCCTGGACTCGAACCCGAGCAGGAGCTGGGTCACAACACTAACACACATCACGTAACCATCTGAGCCACATCTCATTGTTGGTTTAATCCCAATTCGTAAACCATTTAACACCTTTTAAAACTTATGTCTATTCTTGTTCGCTGCTGATTCAAACAGCCGAACCACCCATTTTCTTTCCTTTGTTTGACCTTTAATCAATCATATGTATGGAAACAATTGACTAAAACAATTTTGCCTAACGTATAATGCTCCATTTCCGCGTCCAATCATCCATGTTTGCTATATATATGTTTGTGATGGAGATTATTACTCGACTTTGACCAAGTCATGGTCATAGAATAAAAACCTTCTAAAAATACGAACACACTATAAATTGGACCTGTTTTCTCAGTTGTAAAACACCGAAATACAAACCCCACTCTTAATTCTTTGTGTTCCTTGTGTAAATCGTGCAATTAAAGAGATTTTGACTTTTGTGTTGACTCGTTCATATCGACCTTTCTGCATATTGTAAGTCATGATTCTTTACATGTTTTCAATATTCGTTATCACATGATCAATAACCCTATGAATCCAAGGGTTATTGATTGATGATTTGATCAATTGTTATGGCTAGGGTTTATAGGTTAGAATTGGGGATGAAGACTATTTTCGTGTTTGTTTATAATTGTTGCAAAACGAAAACTATCACCAACTGATCACACAGATCAGTTGGTAACACAGTGTATGGCTAAGACATTGAACCGGCCCTAAGGCCAGGTTCGAATCCCACAAGTGTAAAACATTTTTTTTTTCTTTTTCTTTCTTCTTTTCATATATATATATACTTAACCCTTAATCTTTTAAAATCGTTTTAAAATACTAAAACTATTTTATAAATTCTACAAAATTTATCTTATGTTATTCCAATGATAAACTTTGCTGTCCCATTTTTAGTTTTTCAAAAATCATTTATTTAATATATATTATAAATATTACAAGTTTATTCATTTATAATTTTAAAATTCTATAAAAATATCTAAACGATTTTATTAAATCTCACAAAAATTATCCTAAACTTGTATATCCTTAAACATTTCAGAAATTATTTTTATTTCAGAAAAACCATTCATTTTATATTTTTAATTAATTTTTGTTATCTTTAATCATAAATAATTCATAATAAATTCATTTTTCAATATTTTTGCATCAAAATTTTACATAAATTATTTCTATTCATTTGGAACAGAAATACAAGTTTTAATTTAAAAATTCTCCAATTCTAATATTTTTAGATATTAAAGTTGTATTTTGACAAATTGAAATAAATAGATTTAAATATTCTATTTTCAAGAAAATAATTTTCTAAAAATTATTTTCACACTTAAAACTTTATGTTATGACCATCTTTGATTTAAAACTTACAAAAAGACTTTTGTGTATTTATTTATCAAATTCCTATTATTTATTAAACGTTTAATTTATTAATCAAACGAATATTTATTCCCAATTCGAAACCGTAGAAAATACTTATAGACTAGATAGACTTAGACTTATTTGCTACCTTATACATAGGGTGATACTTGGCAACGTTGGATTACACTTATTCAATTTCACAAGACTTACCACCTTGCTAAGGTGAGTATTACTTATCCCCTTTTTCCGCTTTTATAACTTTTGGGGTGATTCATGCACAAGTATACAAAACTTTCGTATTCATTTACACATACATTTTATTCATTTACAATTCATATACGTGTCTTGTTTATCTTTGTGCTTATGCTTGAACATGAACGTAGCTTACATACAAAATCATACATTTAGACATAACTTATGTTATGGTGCTCTTTACACTCAGACGTAACTTATGTTACGGTGCTCATTTAGACGTAACTTATGTTACGGTGCTCATTTAGACATAACTTATGTTATGGTGCTCTTTTAGACTCACACGTGTTGAGGTGCTCATTATCAATTTCATTGTACAAGCTTTACATTTGATCTTTGTCTTGTTTGGTTACTTGCGTGTTTACATAATGCCTTAGTGATGCTAGACACATGAATTGTACTACTTTTCAAACTTATACTATATGTACAAAGCTAAGTAGTACTCACCAACATCATATGTTGACAAAATTATTTTCGTGCATGTTTCAGGATAAGCTGCTTGACGCTTCACATAGGACCTTGGGCTTAGATTAAATCAATCAATTATCTTAATTTTTGTTGTCTTGTATTTAATTTCACATGTTGTAAAACAATATTCAATAATCATATATTTACATTTTAGTACCATGAGCTTTTGAACAATCGTCACTACGTGGCACCTCGATGATTCCGCCATCGGTTGGGGTGTTACAGATTGGTATCAGAGCCATGGTTATAGGGAACTAGGTTATTAGATAAGATGGCCTAGACTATAACCAACTTTCATGCATAATATTTCCTAAATTACCTCACCCCTCATTTCCCTCTACTTTCCTTCCTCTATCTTTCCCTTCTTCTCTATCTCTCCTCACCTTACATCATGGTGCATAAAGATGGTGTCCTACAAGGAGTGGAAAGTCTACATCATCATGGAACAGGAGCTGTAACTTTCATGAAGACACTCTTAGACATAATGCCTACTCTTATTTTTGCTCCTTCAAAGTTGTTGAACTTTAATGAGTGTGATAAGGACACGTGCAATCTGGAAGGGTGGATGCCTGTACACTGGGATTTCTGGCATAGGCAAGCATAGCGCATAAATCCATTTACGGACCTGTTATGCTTACCTGGGGATTCCTGGAGTGAGTGTCCACTTATAGGCTAAAGCATGTCTTCTTTGATCACCATTGTGTTCAACTCCTTTGAAAAGTCAACGTTCTTGTTGGGTTTTACAGCTAGACAAGGGCACTCCAAGCATTTATGCAAGTTTTTCAATAATACTCTCTCGTTTCATATACAATATTTTGTATCTCATGATTTCCATATATTGCTTACAAGTTCATACTTTCATAATCATCTGTACGGTTATACACTTACATTTTCTAATCTCGTGATTATTCATTGACTACCTCATAGATGTCTGCTCGCCGCATGCTCCGTGATGCCCGCCGGCGCCCTGTTCATGCTTCTGGACAACGTTCTGACCGTCGCCTCGCATCTTTAGTCGCTGAGCAAATTGCTGCAGTGATCCCAAACCTTGTCAGTGAGATAACCCAGAATAGTAACAGTGCCAACACAGGGAGTACAACTCAATTTCGGTGCACTTTCAAACACTTTAACTCCTGCAACCCCACAAAATTCACAGGTGAGGAGGGTGCAACTGGCCTCCTCCAATGGTTTGAAAGCATGGAGAGCACCTTTGTGAACAGTGAATGTCCTAATGAACTCCGTGTTCGCTATGCTACTAGTGTCCTTCAAAAGGGAGCGCTAACCTGGTGGAATGGCGAAAAGCGCAATCGAGGAGCTGATGTTGCTTTATCTTTATCTTGGGCTGAAGTTAAGGAACTCATGATCGCCAAATTCTGCCCTAGGAACGAAATCAGGAAACTGGAGGATGAGTTTCGTGAGCTTAAACAAGACAGTTGTGAGAATCTTGCGTATAATACTCGATATCATGAACTTAGCATATTGGTTCCACACATGGTCACCCCGGTCTCTCGAGCAATCGAGAAATATATCAAGGGATTACCTGACCTGATACAAGACGTAGTCACTGGGAGCAAATCTACTACGGTGGAGGAAGCCATCCAGCTTGCAGCCACTTTAACAGACAAACACGTAAGGAAAGGAAACTTGGTTAGGAAGGGCACCAAGACGTCTGCTGAGAAAACCACCCATGTTGTTGAACAATCTAAGACTGTTTTAGCAAAGGCCGCCACTACTGCTTCGAACTCTAAGAAACGAATGGGCGATAATCAGAATCATGCTGTTGTGGATCCTGTAACTCAGCCTCCTATCAAGAAAGCCTACACGGGAATCCATCCTCAATGCAACACTTGCAAGTATCATCACCCTGCAAATCTTCCATGCCGTCAATGCACTAGATGTGGAAGGTTTGGACACTTTGTCACCACTTGTCGAGTAACGGTTGGGACACAGGATAATCATCAAATAGCTGCCCAGGAACCACTGGCGACTACTAACGGTCGGGCATGTTATCATTGTAGAGACCCTAACCACATGCGACCTCAATGCCCTAAATTGAATAATGTAAACCTGGTGGCGCATGGACGAGCTTTCAATATCAATATCAACGAAGCAGACGTTCAGGATGACGTTAATCCCACTGGCTAAGCCATGGATGGAATCTTCTTAAGACTCGGGAATCCAACACTTACGCTTTCATTTTCTTGATCCTATTATCATTTTGTACCCAATTTTGTCGCACTCATTAGCATATAACATCTGGAAATTTTCTTGCATACTATTGTGTACGAACACAGATTGGAAATTTATCATATTTGGTTATGTTTATTTTAATCGTAGACTCTACCTTACATCTATTTGAAACGTTTGGACTTAATTTCCATGAAAATCAAACTACTAAAAACTTGATACTTGATCCTACAGAGCTCTTCTAAAAACATCATTGTTTGTATATGAAACTCGATTTTTCCCTTAATTTGACTACCCATTGAACATTTAATTATTCATGATACTCGTAAACTATTTCTATAGGCCACTAAGATAACACTTACACTTAATGGTTGTAGTACTCACAAACTTTCTTGCATGTGTGTATTATCCACGCAACTCAGATAAACATTTCATTTAAAGGGCTCCTCGGACGAGTGGTAGCCCATACTTAAATACTGTTATGCTTACAAGTCATTGCAATGCAATTGACCTAGTCATTACATAGCCTCATTTCATTGATAAACGTGTTGTTGTGTCATCTTCTTGTGAAACTTATTTGCTTTAATGTGTGTTAGATAAGGATCATAGAAGGACACAAAACCCTAATGTAAGGTAAATTGATGATTCCGGTCCGGAACATAATCATGAATTTACGGGTGCGTTAGGGTAGTGTGAAATTCTATTAGAGTTTTTGGTAGGCGTCCAGTACGTTTTAAAGGTATCAAAGGTGTGGTGGGTTAGCTGCGGTACACCCTGTATACAAACACTAATGATGCATTGAAAATGAGACTGGAAGTCGGATCAGGAACAAACTCTAGTTACTTGGTAGTTCATTTGGTCTTTCTATAGTCAATCAACTCGTACATTTATTTTAGGATTCCTAAAACTTGCAATTTAAGTGATTTACTAGATTCTTATTCTCCTTATTATTCGAGACGAACCTAATCCAAATCCTTAACTCACACCTATCAAACCTCATATCCAAATCATCCGAATTTTCCAAACCACTGATACCTTAATTTCTACCCAAACATCCATAACCCTATGTTTCAAATAACTTCGGGACGAAGTTTCTAAAACTAGGGGATGCTGTGACATCCGTCACTTTTCCTTATTTCGTATATAATAATAATAATAATAATAATAATAATAATAATAATAAAAAAGATAAAATTCAGATTTTATATAGTGTAAAAAAAAAACTTTTAAAGTTAGTCATTTTATTTTTTTACCATCTCTAAACCATACACAACCAAACCAACCCAACACCCTAAAGCCCACACTAATCCAACCATTCCTTCCTTTTCTTTTTTTTTTCGGAGCCCAAGAACAGATCCGACCCAGTCCACAGCACAGGCCCAAGCCCACTATCTCCTCTCCACCTTTTATAAAAAAAAAAAAAAGAACTTTGCTCCTGCCGGGACTCGAACCCGAGCAGGAGCCGGGTCACAACACTAACACACATCACGTAACCATCTGAGCCACATCTCATTGTTGGTTTAATCCCAATTCGTAAACCATTTAACACCTTTTAAAACTTATGTCTGTTCTTGTTCGCTGGTGATTCAAACAGCCGAACCACCCATTTTCTTTCCTTTGTTTGACCTTTAATCAATCATATGTATGGAAACAATTGACTAAAACAATTTTGCCTAACGTATAATGCTCCATTTCCGCGTCCAATCATCCATGTTTGCTATATATATGTTTGTGATGGAGATTATTACTCGACTTTGACCAAGTCATGGTCAAAGATTAAAAACCTTCTAAAAATACGAACACACTATAAATTGGACCTGTTTTCTCAGTTGTAAAACACCGAAATACAAACCCCACTCTCAATTCTTTGTGTTCCTTGTGTAAATCGTGCAATTAAAGAGATTTTGACTTTTGTGTTGACTCGTTCATATCGACCTTTCTGCATATTGTAAGTCATGATTCTTTACATGTTTTTAATATTCGTTATCACATGATCAATAACCCTATGAATCCAAGGGTTATTGATTGATGATTTGATCAATTGTTATGGCTAGGGTTTATAGGTTAGAATTGGGGAAGAAGACTATTTTCGTGTTTGTTTATAATTGTTGCAAAACGAAAACTATCACCAACTGATCACACAGATCAGTTGGTAACACAGTGTATGGCTAAGACATTGAACCGGCCCTAAGGCCAGGTTCGAATCCCACAAGTGTAAAACATTTTTTTTTCTTTTTCTTTCTTCTTTTCATATATATATATATACTTAACCCTTAATCTTTTAAAATCGTTTTAAAATACTAAAACTATTTTATAAATTCTACAAAATTTATCTTATGTTATTCCAATGATAAACTTTGCTGTCCCATTTTTAGTTTTTCAAAAATCATTTATTTAATATATATTATAAATATTACAAGTTTATTCATTTATAATTTTAAAATTCTATAAAAATATCTAAACGATTTTATTAAATCTCACAAAAATTATCCTAAACTTGTATATCCTTAAACATTTCAGAAATTATTTTTATTTCAGAAAAACCATTCATTTTATATTTTTAATTAATTTTTGTTAGCTTTAATCATAAATAATTCATAATAAATTCATTTTTCAATATTTTTGCATCAAAATTTTACATAAATTATTTCTATTCATTTGGAACAGAAATACAATTTTTAATTTAAAAATTCTCCAATTCTAATATTTTTAGATATTAAAGTTGTATTTTGACAAATTGAAATAAATAGATTTAAATATTCTATTTTCAAGAAAATAATTTTATAAAAATTATTTTCACACTTAAAACTTTATGTTATGACCATCTTTGATTTAAAACTTACAAAAAGACTTTTGTGTATTTATTTATCAAATTCCTATTATTTATTAAACGTTTAATTTATTAATCAAACGAATATTTATTCCCAATTCGAAACCGTAGAAAATACTTATAGACTAGATAGACTTAGACTTATTTGCTACCTTATACATAGGGTGATACTTGGCAACGTTGGATTACACTTATTCAATTTCACAAGACTTACCACCTTGCTAAGGTGAGTATTACTTATCCCCTTTTTCCGCTTTTACAACTTTTGGGGTGATTCATGCACAAGTATACAAAACTTTCGTATTCATTTACACATACATTTTATTCATTTACAATTCATATACGTGTCTTGTTTATCTTTGTGCTTATGCTTGAACATGAACGTAGCTTACATACAAAATCATACATTTAGACATAACTTATGTTATGGTGCTCTTTACACTCAGACGTAACTTATGTTACGGTGCTCATTTAGACGTAACTTATGTTACGGTGCTCATTTAGACATAACTTATGTTATGGTGCTCTTTTAGACTCACACGTGTTGAGGTGCTCATTATCAATTTCATTGTACAAGCTTTACATTTGATCTTTGTCTTGTTTGGTTACTTGCGTGTTTACATAATGCCTTAGTGATGCTAGACACATGAATTGTACTACTTTTCAAACTTATACTATATGTACAAAGCTAAGTAGTACTCACCAACATCATATGTTGACAAAATTATTTTTGTGCATGTTTCAGGATAAGCTGCTTGACGCTTCACGTAGGACCTTGGACTTAGATTAAATCAATCAATTATCTTTATTTTTGTTGTCTTGTATTTAATTTCACATGTTGTAAAACAATATTCAATAATCATATATTTACATTTTAGTACCATGAGCTTTTGAACAATCGTCACTACGTGGCACCTCGATGATTCCGCCATCGGTTGGGGTGTTACAGGCCCGTTATCCACCCGGATCGTATCGATCCGATCAGGTCCGGTAACGAACCGTACTTGAAGACTGGATTCGGTGCAATCAGAATCTGAATATTATATTACAATAATATTACGTTGAGCATCATCAATCTCGTATTAGTGGTTGGAAACTGTGATGACAAAGCTGGTGTGTGTTGAAACAAGGTATGGATATGGAGAACATGGAATGAGATGATTTCGATTTTCGTACAAAGATTCCATAAGTAAAAGTCAGTTGTTATCGGAGAGATAGCTGTCAACGATCAAGGAAACATACTTGAAATCAATGGGAAGGTAAACAATTCCTGCTCATCTTGATGAATATCTTCATCAATCTCCTTGATCTACGCATAAGTGTGAGAGTCGATCCGACTGTTGATTTCGTTTTGCAACCGGTACAACGAACTCTGAAGGTTTGCGCGTTAGCGCCGATCCGATTGTTAAACGTATCAAGACTATGAAATTAGTAAAACAGCTTTTCAGTTGTTATCGGAGAGATAGCTGTCAACGATGAAGGCAACCTGATAAAGGCTGAACACGAGTGTAATCAAACAAGGTGCTATGAAAACCACCAACGATAAATTATAATATAGTCTGGAAGTCAAGCATATAAATTAAACATGCAAAAATTATGTTCTGAAAAATATGGGTATCGAATGTATAGTCGGAGGACCACGTACAATGATTCATCAAAGTTATACAAAGCTGGACGTTTCTACTAAAAAACCCCAACGAGCAATAAACGAAGCGAAACGCCTCAAACAAATTTTCTTGACTTGGAAACAACTTAAAAGAACTAAAAATGAATTAAAATTATTTTTTGGTCAATAACAGATAATTTTAAATAATTAAAAGAAATTCAATTACAAAAAAAAAGGCCAAAGCGCCTAGCTTTGGCCAAAGCTAGGCGCTTGAGTGGTTTGATTAGACCACAGGCGCCTAGCTTTGACCAAAGCTAGGCGCTTTGGCTTTTTTTTTTTTTTTTTTTTTTTTTTTTTTTAAAATGAATTTCTTTTAATTCCTTAAAATTATCTATTATTGACCAAAAATAATTTTAATTCATTTTTAGTTCTTTTAAGTTGTTTCCAAGCCAAGAAAATTTGTTTGAGGCGTTTCGCTTCGTTTATTGCTCGTTTGGGTTTTCAGTAGAAACATCCAGCTTTGTACAACTTTGATGAATCATTGTACGTGGTCCTCCGACTAAACCTAACACACAACAATTTGTTTTAATTCATTTTTAAGTGTTTTTAATTACTTTTCAATAAATGAAGGTCCTCACATTTTAGTAACATTTTAGATTAAATGGGATTTAGAACAACTACATGTCAAGAAATGATAATTTTCAAATATTGCAGATCAGGGTGTTACCAAGCATGTCAAGAAATGATAATTTTCAAATATTACACTCGTGTTCAGCCTTTATTAGGTTGTCTTCATCGTTGACAGCTATCTCTCCGATAACAACTGAATTTTACTTGCTTGCCTGAAAAGTTGTTTTACTAATTTCATAGTCTTGATACTTCAAGGTACCATGTATCGTATCGACCCGATCAGTTTCGGTAACGAACCGTACCGGTTTTGAACTGACTGCCCGGTAACGAACGTACCGGTTTCAAACTGACCGGCCCGTTATCCACCCAGACTGTATCGACCCGATCAGGTCCGGTAACGAACCGTGCCAGTTTCGAACTGACCGGCCCGTTATCCACCCGGAAATGTATCAACCCAATCAGGTCCGGTAACGAATCGCACCGGTTTCGAACTGACCGCCCGGTAATGAACAGTACCGGTTTCAAACTGACCGGCTCGTTATCCACCCGGACCGTATCTACCCGATCAGGTCCGGTAACGAACCGTACCAGTTTTGAACTGACCGGCCCATTATCTACCCGTTGAGGTGCTTAAGAAACGAGCAATTTGACGAACCAAACTATGTCAAAACAAGGTCCGAAAGTCCAGTATATCGATTAGAGATGTAAAATTTGAAATTTGATAAGACATGGTATTGATTGCACTCTTTATGTGCTACGTATATTCATTTATGAAAGTTGTTCATACTCGGTTGTTTGCTCTAAAACGAGCAATTAAAAGAACCAAAACGCGTTAAACAATGTCCGGAAGTCTAGTATATCAATTAGAGATGTAAAATCTGAAATTTGGTAATACATGGTATTGATTGCACACTTCATGTGTTACGTACATATATTTATGAAAGTTGTTCATTCTCGGTTGTTTGTTCTGAAAATCACAAACGAGCAATAAACGAACCGAAACACGCCAAACTAATTTTTCTTTGATTGGAAACAAGTTAAAACAATTAAAAATGAATTAATATATTTTTTTAATTAAGTAAAACCATTTAAATCTAATTAAAACAATATATTTTTTTTTAATAAAAGGGCCAAAGCACCTAGCTTTGGCCAAAGAGAGGTGCTTTGGGGGTAAATCTAGAAAACATGTCCAGATTCATCCCCTCTAGAAAAAGGGGCCAAAGCGCCTCGCTTTGGCCTAAGCGAGGCGCTTTGAAGTTGCTTTTTGCTTTTCCCGATAAAGCAGTCAACCTAGTACTACGATTTGACCCAAAGCGCCTCGCTTTGGGCAAAGCGAGGCGCTTTGTAGGGGGGTTAAAATAGAACCCAGGGGGTGTAAATAGAATGGTCCAAAAACAATTCAATATAAGTATAATCTCTACATATCCGGTGCATTTTAGCAGTTAGTCACTATTCATCTGTCCCTCTTGATAATTATCTAACACTATAAACAATAATTGTACATTAAAATAATAATTGACAACTATTTTTATATTAGATTGGGTTTGGTTGTCAAGGGGCTTAAGGGGGAGAGTGAGTTAAATCAAGAGGTGACCAATTATTTTAAATAAAAGTGTAACATTGATAATATGGCTTTGAGGGGGCTCTGTTCAAGTTCACCCATTTATAAATTGGCTGTGTTTGGGTTGACGTTTTAGAAAATATGACGTGATAAGAATTGTCGCCCTTAGACTTGCGCAAAAGCAATGGATGATGAGTTACAAGTATTTGACTAGCATGTAATTTGGTTTTACAATTGAGTATGAGACTGTGATTATCAAAACATGTCTATTTTCCAAGTCATTACCATCCCTATTTGGTGGTAGAGAAGGAATCTTCTTTTTAAGAGAATTAAAGTTTGAGTCTACTAAAGGTGAAAAAAAGGTGTATAAGATATTAGCTGTTAATAAAAGTAATTTTAATTATGTTAATTAAGTGTTGGGTCTGCTGACCTGGAGAAGAACAGATGATTGAAAAGCCAAAACATGCTAACTGTTGATCCACACAATAAACAGTCCTTACAACATACTTCTCCCAAAAGACTGATGACTCTAACAACTGTTCCATCCAAACAACTGCTATGACAACTGCTGATACAAAGGACTGCTGAATAAACACTGATGAAGAACAACTGCTGACCAAAGATCTGATGAAGAACAACTGCTGATCCAAGTACTGAAGACTAAAGCACTGCTAGAGCCAACAACACTTAGGCTCCAGCAGAGGATTCAAGACCATCAGAGTTTTCCTACAACAGTAGTTTACCTTCAGTGTTTTCAATGTAACAGTAGTTTGTAATAGGCAGATGTTTTATGTTTGTTATTCTGTTAGAGGTCACTGTCTTAGGTGACGTCAGCCTAGGTCATCAGTGGTTTAGGTTTGTCTATAAATAGAACAGTGCTTGTACTGTTCTATTACATCACACACACAAACATTCTCTCAGACAAACAATCACTGTGTGATCAGGCTGAGGGGGAGTACTTGTATGATTGTAATCTTTTAGATAAATGAAAGCATTCGATCAGAAAACAATTACTCTCATGTTTTGATTAATAGTTTATCATTCCACTGCACTTTCATTCTATATTCATTTCACTCTTATCATTTTAGTTAAACATAATCAAAACAATCAAACTCAGATCCTAACATTAAGGTTTTCCCCAAAACTTTCGGAGTTTAAAACACATGGCCAAAAAGTTAAAAACAATATGTAAAAACGATAAAAATTTAAAAGAATTTTTATATATTAACAACTCTTGGTCTTTTTTTTTTTAACGGCGAAAAACGACGTGCCAACCACCGTGACACCAGGCGCTGTAGCTAAGGTCGACTACTCGATCATTGCCATCCCTTTGGCTCTCCTAGATACGCGGAAACCTAACCTCCACCCGTCCAAAGGCACGACGGTGGAAGAATCGGTAAAATCTCGCCTTCCAAGTGTCAGATATGGAGGATGGTTGGATTCATCAAATTCCTTCACGGTTAACTCTTGACTCTATAAACAAGTTAGTTCGGAAATCATCCTTTTCCTTCGGAGGGTCAGCCTACACAGTGGACTTCCTTGTACACCCTCTGATTATGGAAAAATGGGCAGGTTCGTTGATTGGGTTGGGAACGGGTTTAGGTTGAATTAGGTTCGGGTCAAAATGGATAGCTTAAAAAAACATGTCAAATTGGTTCGGGTCAAGTGGGCTGAATCATAGCGGGTTCATCCATTATATCTCTTTCTATGGCGCCTAAGGGAGATAGCGGTGGCCACAAATGATGTGGCGTCCGCATCAGATGGCGCAAGGACGACGACAGAGTATACAACCCCGACAGCCAAAGATGCAGGACGGAAAAAGCCTTACGTGACCCTGAAAATGAACCTTAAATTTGTTCGTGGAGGTCCCTGATATGATATGCGTACTTTCCCTTAACAATGAAATTCTGTAGAGTGCCCAGAATTTCATTATCGTGTGCGCTTCTGAATGTGTGTTAACTGTAACACCCCAACCTAGAATTCATAATAATTCCATTAAGTGTTACAGTCTTACATTAGAGATCCTACAATTATTAAAGCATGCTAAATTAGGTCCTTTACTACATCAAGTGACTTAAGACTTCAACAAGTACCATTAAGATAAATGTATAAATAATACATGATTTATAAATACATTATATCTTGACATATTATTATCATTTTATATTAATTATCTAACACTATAAACAATAATTGTACATGAAAATAATAATTGACAACTATTTTTATATTGGATTGGGTTTGGTTGTCAAGGGGCTTAAGGGGTGACCAATTATTTGAAATAAAAGTGTTAACATTGATAATATGGCTTTGAGGGGGCTCTGTTCAAGTTCACCCATTTATAAATTGGCTGTGTTTGGGTTGACGTTTTAGAAAATATGACGTGTTAAGAATTGTCGCCCTTAGACTTGCGCAAAAGCAATGGATGATGAGTAACAAGTATTTGACTAGCATGTAATTTGGTTTTATAATTATGAGACTGTGATTACCTAAACGTGTAATATTTCACGAGTCATTACCAATTTACCATCCCTATTTAAATGACTAGTTTCTAAGTACCTTTAATTAGAGTAAACTACCAAAATCGTTTCTGAAGTTTGGGCCAATATGTCTGTCCAGTCTAATCTTTTAAAAATTGCTTGAACATTCCCTGATCTTTCAGAAAATAGGCCAAAACAGTCCAACCACTTAACCTAGTTAACTTTTCTCAGTTAAGGTAGAGGCATTTTCGTTCAATCGTGTAAAATTTTATAACCAGCCTTCCCTTTCTAGTTTATAATCCTGATTGAATCCATTTTCTCCCCCAATTCACAATAAACCCTAAATACGATTGAATCCATTTTATAACCCTGATTGAATCCATTTTCTCTCCAAATTGAAGACCCAGCACAATAAACCCTCCACAACAGGTCGTCTTCTGCAGGTCGTCTTATTCTTCTTCTTTTTCTGATTTACAGTGTAGGTATGTATGTCATCACTGATTTAGGGTTTAGATTTACTGTTTATCTTGGTCAACCTTTTAAATGTAAAGATGTTATGGTGATGAAAATACTGATTTACAACTGCATTGTTGATTATTGACCGCATTGTATGCCATAATGTTGCAGGTGCAAACATCCAGTTGTTATGATGACTAACAAACCTTCCGGTTATAGTTCTGATGTTGATGACTCTGAGAGTTTGACTAATGATGATCAAACTGGAGATCCACCTTTTTATCTTGGTCAAGCCTTTAGATATAAAGATGATTTCAAGATACGTGTTAAAAACCATGTCGTGTTTGACAGGAGGCAAGTAGTGATTGACTGGAATGACAATGTCACATTTCGTGTGGTGTGTAAGGGTATCAGTCCCCAAATGACTAGATGTGACTAGGTTTTGAACATTGAAAGGGACAAATCTAAAGCTGCATGGATTGTGAAATCCTTAAACATGGACCACAAATGTCAGCTAATGAGGGATGCTAGGTTATGGTATGGTAAGTGGAAGGAGAGTAAGAGAACTTGCAACAGGAAGAGGAAGAAAGACAGTGGCCCTTCTAGTTAGTAGGTTATGTTAATGGTTTGTTGTAGTTTATGTACTGGGTTTAAATGAAAATGTGACCTTTATGTACTCTTTTTTTGTTAGAATCTTTTAATATTTGGATATATGTTGACTTTGTTAGAATCTTTTGTATTCGAATATGTTGACTTTTAAATGTTATGGATATGTTGTGTGTCTATGCAGTTTTGTATGTTGACTTTATGTTGGCAGTATTATATTTACAAGTCAATTGCTGACCCAGACCCATTTGGAAGTCAACTGCAGGTCCAACCCTTGGAAGTCAACTGCAATTTTGTATGATGTGTTAACTGCTTATGTTGTGTGTGTATGCAGTTTTGTATGTTGTGTGTTAACTGCAGGTCCAGCCCATATTTGCAAACATATATGCAGATCAACTGCAGGTCAACTGCTGCATATTTGCACACACATATGTACATATAACTGCAGGTCAACTGTTGCATATTTGCAGCCCATATATGCAGCCCATATATGCAGCCCATTGGGAAGTGAACTACTGCATATGTGCAAACAAATATTCAGGCTCTGTTTAACCCATTTGGAAGCACACTTTTGCATATTCTGTATGTATATGCAGCCTCTGTATAACCCATTTGGGTGGATCAAGTCAACTGCACATTTGTCATGGGTCATGGATCATTGATAACTCACATAATTAACATATAAAACATGCATAAACAGTCTCATAATAGGATACAATTAGGCTTATATTATTGATATTTGATGCTTAATTCGTTCCTATTTTTATTTCTCAGGAAACAGAGGATTTTCGGGCAAAAACAAGCAAAATCTGAAGATTCCTAAAGATACGAGACTTACAGCATGTTCACTGTATGTTTGAAGACAATCTCGGGACTTAAACAGTGATAAAACCAGTCCGGGAGTGACCCAGAACGCCCACGCACACTTGCACGAAGGCCCTGCACGCTAGAAGACAACGAACAAACCTGGAAAACACTGAAACTTGGGGAGCAAGGCAAGCACCCCCGTGCCCCTACTTTATGCACGCCCGTGTTCAGGCTGGTTGGCCTATAAATAGCAAGCTACCCCTCACCATTTGATCATCCCTTCACACCTTGACTTGAGCCTTCTTTGTTCGACTTCCAAGAGTCTTCCAGAGGTCTTGGGGTCTTGTGGGAGGCCTTAGGGCCATCCTAACACACCCAACAAGGCTAGGCCACATCCTACCTTGATCATTAAGGCCAAGTAAGGGATCGTAGAGTAGTATGTAATAAACATCGAGGGTTGTGAGGATCATGAGAGACTACATATCACTTGGAGATGGATAGCTTGTCTATGAGCAGCCATTATCCTTGGGTTGATCATTTCTATGGTTGTATCTTTCTATAATTCACGAACCCGCTTCGATTTGTAGACTTTTGTTATTAGTAGTAGTTTATTTTTAGTTATTTGTTGTGTTATCTTCTTCTAATCTTTATTTGTTTATTATTGTGACAGGTTTGAATGATGATTAACTTAATAACTTCAATCAACCTTAACTTAATTAATAAACTAACTATAAGTATAATCAGCTTCTGGTAGTCCCGAGCTAGATCCAAGGCAAGGAAACCGGTAGTGAGACAGATCCTTCGGGCTTCTGATATCCAAATCGGATTCTAAGCAATGGCTTCTAAAGTGGACCAGATCTGAGTGACACATTTCTGGTTCTTACCAGATGATTGAATGATCTCTTTGGCAAAGGATGGTTTCCCTACGGGCGAACCAGCGATCTCCGGATTGCACGCCTTTAGGATTATGTGCCGCATTTGTTATGGATTTCATTCAGTTCGGGAGGTTATGGGTTGGGTAATTAAGTCATCATTTATTTAAACCAACTTTATATTTAATTGATCAATAAATAATAAAGTTTCACTTAATAGATAAATAAAATAAAATAAAGATTCTTTATCTAGTTCTCGTTAGTACAACACCATTAGCCAATGGGGGCCCGAGTTGCCTGAGACAGCCGTAAGAGAGATCATTTGGTCTTCATGACCGTTAACCTATTAGGGGATCCGAGGTTGCCAGTATAGAGAGACCATTCGGTGCGGAACACGAGAACTAAGGGAGGTGTATGGTGTTCCGGTTCGGAAATGAAGCCTCCATTTCAAGAAGATGATGAGTTCGAGGACCAGAGACCTGACCGCGGTTTGAAAAGCCCGCTATACGTGAGGCCCTGGAGGAGTACCCCAGGTGGACGCACGCTGGAGAGGTTTTGCATTCTTCTCAGTAGTATCCTTCGCTTCTCTATTAAGGAGTCAACACTTCAAGACCACTCCCGTCTTCCACACAATTAATTAACTTAAATTATTAATCTTAATAATAAACTTAACTACTTATACGGAGGGCCCCGAGATGTGCATATCTATCTACTATTTTATTTTATCCTATCTTTTATAAAACCAAACCTTTTTCAAAAACTATTTTTATTAATGAACCTCTCCATTTTATTTTCTTTTTAAACCCGATCGATTAAATGATGAAATGTTGAGTAAGGGAAAGTGTGAACTCTGGAATACGATACTCAATACTTACCCCAAAGACTATACTATGCACGTCAGGTTCTCTGCCTATGTGTTTGTTTTAGTTTCTAAAGTAATTATTGTTTACTTTATAAATTTAAAACTTTGTTAATGAGGGTTTAGTAAAATCAGTCTATAAGGACAGAAAGGATTGAAGAAACCACTTTTGAAAACCTTAGTCTAATTCCTGTTTCTGCAAATAAAGCTAAGTATGGAAACTGCTGAAGAACAAGATTGAAAGTACTGAAAGAAGAAGATATCAAATACTGAAGAGTAGTTATCAGAAGTTCTGAAGTCTAACCAGACAAGTCAAATGAAGAACTACTGAAGACAAACATGAGATGAGACACTCAATACCGTTAACAGATCAAGCTACAAGTGACCAAACGAATTCAGAACGCGGTTCCAGCATGACCATCAGTCCGAACACGAAGTCCACCAAGATTTTCATGCATTTCGATTTATGATTTCGTGTGCACCCGAAATAACAAATCGCTCTACATGGTCCTCTAGGCGTGCTCCTAGCTAGAACTTCCAATCACCCGATACACACATTCCTAAAAGAATCTGTTATCGCACGAGGATCCCAAAGTGAACAGTCACTCAGGAGTGTACTATGACAAGTACTAGTGCATGATAGTGTGTGTGCGGGCAAGTATGTACATTAGAGCATAGAGGGGAGATATCCAAATCCCGGAAAAATCTCAAAAGTGCGCCGAAGCCACCCCAATGTACACTACTCCCAAGTATAAGCGATAAGCCTCTTCATCTTCAAACCCGAAGAAGAAGATAGAATATGTGTAGAAATAGTTCAAGGATAGATAATACGATACTGTGTGATGAGGACACCGACACCCCGACAAGGTTTGTATGTTTTCCAAATGACGCGACTCGTAACTATGTGTGACCGTCTAACGTGTGTGATACTCGGCTATAGACTAGACTCTACATGCAGTCCTAGTTCACTATAACCATTGGCTCTGATACCAATCTGTCACACCCTCAAATTTCCACATGCGGGGTTTTACCGCGAGGCGCGTGACACACCAGGATCCAAGTCAACGGTCACAATAAACGACATCTATATGATATGAAAACAACGTAAATTGCCCATTAAGTTTCAAAAATCCAACCATCGCCTGCGGAAGCGTAAAACTTTATTACAACCCAAAAGTAAAACTCAAGTCTGAAATGTTTAACAAAACATGCATATGATTCCTAGACGCCGTGAGACTCCGTGCGCCTAAACTCAATGCTGCTACCTTAGCGACCTGAGAAAACATGCCAAAAAGACGTCAACATATAATGCTGGTGAGTTCACAGGTTTAAGTTCACAAAACGTTTCAAGCGTAAAGAGTTTCATCAACAGTACCAAGTATGCAGAACTTTAAGTAAATAACAATCGTTTCCTTACTACTACGACTGTGTTGCCGAAACCATTACTGACAAGCGTTGCATGTGTTGTCGCCCGTGTTTGTGTTGCCGAAAATAGAGACAATATGCACCCGCCCGGCTCCCAGCCGTTGGGTGGGGTTCGTCAAGCCCAATAGATCTATCCACATTTCCCCGTTGTGCCCCGCACATTCATGGTTTCCCAGGGACTTAGCGTTGCGTTTCGTCGTATAGTAATTTAAAACAAGCGTTGCGTTTCATAAGCGTTGCGTTTCAAAAGTGTTGCGTTTCATAAGCGTTGCGTTTCAAAAGTGTTGCGTTTCATAAATGTTGCGTTTCAAAATATAAACGTTGTATTTGTTAAACGTGTGGCATGCTTCTCCCCCGAGAAAAAGTGTATAAAAGAGGGGCCGTGAAACTCACCTTAGAGTGCGCCTTCAGATACTTAGAATTCCAACACATGTATGATGACCCAACTTAGTTACAACCTATCAATGAGTTCGAATAAGTGTATTGACTACTAACCCGAAGGTTAACTAGTCCCCGATTGTCCAGATCTTGACTACGTGTGTTAAAAAGTGCGTTTAAACGTTAACCGGACATACCAGACAGACCCGACATCCCGTTGGTGACCTATTACATCAATTAGTCATGCACATAAGGTTAACACATAAGTTTCAAGCATAAAACACTTAGTTTGCATCAAAAATCGCATATACGAAGTCGTAAGGTCGAATCGGGAGTTTCCTGTGTTTGGTTCGCCCCCAAGGGCTTCTGGTTTGACCCAGGGACCCTTAGTTCAACCCTCATGATGTTCAATCAACCTATTCACAAGTTCATTTGACCAAACACATGTTTATTTGACCCTAATATATGTTTATTCGACCTTAACGTATGTTAATTCTACCCTAACACGTGTTAATTCACCCCCGAATACCCAGATTCAACCCCAGGGCCCCACATTCGATCCCCAGACACCCACATTCGACCCATTTGAGCCACGTTCGACCGTTTTGAGCCACGTTCGAGTGTTTTGAGCCACGTTCGACCCTTTTGAGCCACGTTCGACCACACGAAGGGTCGAATGAGTTCCACGTTCGACCGTTTGCTGCAGAACTTCATAAAACGCACCAAAACGCATCTAAACGGTCTGAAAACATCACGAAACATCACCAATCACAGCAGTCAACTATCATTAACATATTCCTACAAAACCCTACCAATTTTATTGTAACACCCCAACCGATGGCGGAAACATCGAGGTGTCACGTAGTGATGATTGTTCAATAGCTCATGGTACTAAATGAAAGTTGAATAATATTAAACAATTTACAATTCATCTAACAAGTAAGGATTACAAAAGTTGATTAATTTAAACTAGGTCCAAAGCTCCTATTTGTTCCAAGACTTGCACAACTTCCAATAGCATATAAACCTGAAACATGTTAAGTTGGAAAGATGGGGGGGGGGGGGTCAACTATAAATAGTTGGTGAGAATACATAGGTTTTTGCATATAGTTGAAAACAATATGTTGTATAGCAATCATAGTTGAAGTATAATAATGAGTAATGATAGAATATGAGTCCGACATGTAACAATGCATCTTTTGTACAATCAAACCTTGTGTCGACTGAGACCTAACTCGCAAGTTAGTAAAAGTGTAACTGTTATCGATCATCCCTGAATTTATGCGGGGGGATGGGTTTGTCAGACCTATAGCGCTATAATCTAAACAGGCGGCTTGATCAATGTCAATGATTGTACTGTGTCTTTTTGTTACAGTCAAATGATAGAATGAGTAAATGATAGTGTAATTGAATCACAAGTTTCAACAATGTAAAAATAAGTAAATGATAGTGTATAAAATGTTTAAACATGTTTCACCCCAAAATGTAAAACAGAAAAAGGAGCTATGTAAACTCACCTTAATTGTTATGATGGATGCGAGTAAGTGAATTATGCTTGAACCTTAAACGCGAAAAGCAACTTGACAAGAATTTCCAACGACACACTCAAAGTTTAAGACAACCTAAGCATAAATATATTCGAGATTAATTTTCGTTATAGGACTCACTGACTTAATGAATATCCAACAACAATGGTATTTGGACTGCTTTGTACTATGCATTCTCACATGAATATCCAACAACAATGGTATTTGGACTGCTTTCAGGCAAGCAAGTAAAATTCAGTTGTTGTCAGGGAGATATCTATGACACCCGACATGTTTGGCTTAAACATTTTAGTAACACCTAAGTCTACCTTAGCGAGAAACATTTATAAACGGACTTAACCAGGTTAGTTGAGTCGGGTCAGGATAGGATTGTCCAGGGTTCAATGATCTGGAGGATCATTGGGAGTCGTTTTGGGAATACACTAGTACCGGGTCCCGTTGTTGGTGAAATTACATAAACTAAATTAAGTATTATATGTAGATTGATTCTTATATGGTGGATTATATGCAAACACGTGTTTAAACGATGTGTAGATGATCATCCATGCTTATATATGTTAAACATAGATTAAGATTGCATGCTTATGTGTTAGGATGCGTTAAAATGCGTTAAACACGACAAACTGGAAAGACTAGAAAACATAGGTCCAGGTTCGACCATAGCGTGGGGGCGAACCTGGGAAATGATCTTGGTTCGACCCTTAGTGAAGGGGCGAACCTGGGATGTGAAAACTATAGAATTTCATTCGACCAGATAAGGTACATTCGACCAGGTGAAAGGGGCGAATGTGGACTAGTATAAATACCAAACTTTGTCATTTTTCACCATTTCACAAACCCTAACCGTCTCTAAACACTCTCAAACGATTTTAATCACCAAGGAAGGAGTTTTTGCTCTTGTTTTTCATAATCTAACCTACCAACAACATCCAATCAAGAATCCAAGGTGTGTTCTTAATCCTAAACCTTTTTCAAAGCATTTTAATCCGTTTTCATCTAACCCTAAATGTCCAGATCTGTTCTAAGGATGTTTTTATCAATAAAAACCATCTAAACATCTTTCTAAACCTAAACCCTATCATTAAACATAGGCTTTCATATCAATAAACATATGTTAATTATGTGTTATGTGATATTATGTGTTGTTTGATGATTTGCTGCTGTACTAATGCTAGAAACATGATCTAGGGCTGATATTGATGTTAATTTAGGATTGTTTATGGTTACAATTAGATGATTAATAATATCATGTCTAAATTGGGGGTTTTAATAAAGCTAGGGCTCGATGCAGGCTAGTATGATCAATAGAACTTTTTGAGGTTTTCAAACACACGACAAACTGAGCATTTTTAACATGATTATGGATTGATTTCAAAAAGTTTCCAAATTGGGTAAAGATTTCATGCATGAGGTGACACTTTCATAATTTTTGCCATTTTGGGAAAGGGCTAAAATGAACAGGTTCTAGGGCAAAATTGGTGGGGTTTTGTGGGGATATGTTAGTCATATCTAACTGCTGTGATTGATGATGTTTCGGGATGTTTTCAGATGTTTTTGAAGTGTTTTGGGGAAGAATAATCTGCCAGGGTCGAACCTGGGCACCTTTGACCGGTCGTGGGGTCGAAGGTGGAATCCCAGGGTCGAACCTGGACAGTAATGGGAGAATCTGTCTAAAAGGGTCGAATGTGGCTTTAAAAGGGTCGAACGTGGCTTAAAAAGGGGCGAAGGTGGAACAAAACTTCCTGGTTCGACCCTATTGATTCAAAAATGATATTTTTGATACAAACTAAGTGTTTTATGCTTGAACCTTGTGTGTAATCTATGTGTACTTGATTAGTTAGGGTAATGAGTCACCAACGGGATGTCGGGTCGGTCTAGTGTGTCGGTTGAACACTTAAACACGTTTTAAAACATACTTGGTCACGATCTGGACAATCAGGGACTAGATAACCTTATGGTTATTAGTTGGAACACTTATGTGAATATTTTGATAGATCTCCGGTAGTGGGATTATCAAGGGCTTGGCTTTCTTATATTACTGAAGAACGCAACCTAAGGTGAGTTCACGGCCCAACTTTTTACTGCTTTAACCTTTGGGGGAGAAAACATGCGTTAAACTATTTTGGTAACATATGTCATACTATGGTTTTAACTTTGCATTGCTATACGATCTTTGAAATTCCCGGGGAAAACCATGAATGTGCGGGGATGCACAACGGGGGAAATGTGGATAGATCTATTGGGTTTGACAGACCCCACTCGACGGCTTGGAGGGCCGGGCGGGTGCATATTGTCTCAAACTGGTAACATTGGTAACATTGCTGAACACACGCGGGCCGAACATTGGTAACAGTCTAGTAATGGTTTTCCAATCGTAGTAGTAATAAAACATACGCCTAGCTAGCGTACGTGGTAACATTGATATAGTATGGACATGGTAACATTTTGGTAACTTTTGGTAACATATTGAACAAACCTGTGAACTCACCAGCATTATATATGTTGACGTCTTTTTTTGGCATGTTTTTTCAGGTCGCTAAGGTAGCATCGGTTGGACTAGGTGCACGGGTCTGCACTGGCGTCTAGGATTAGTAGCATGTTTTGAAATAAGTGTCTTGAATACTTTGGAACACCGTTTTGTAACCATTAAATTCTTTAAATGCTTCCGCTTATGAAATCTATGTTTTTGGGTTTACGCACTTCATATAGTGTCGTTTATTGTGACCATTGACTTGAACCCTGGTTTGTCACGCGCCTCGTGGTAAAACCCTGCAGTGGAAATTTGAGGGTGTGACAATATCTGTCAACGATGAAGGCAACATACTTGAAATCAATGGGAAGGTAAATAATCCTCATCCACAATGTTCTTACCTAGAGCTACCAACCATCCGGTTGTTTTCAGGTTGCCTTCATCGTTGATAGATAATGAGATCTGGTGTTGGATCATAAGCAAAAAGGTAGACCACACCACTGTGAGTAGATAAATTTCCTAGTGGTTGGAAACTCTGATGAATAGCGACCCTCTACAGAAGGTCATGATGAATATCTTCATGAAACTCCTAGAAGTGTCATCTTAAAGGCTTGAAACTCTGAAGACCAATGATCCTCTGACAATTTGATCGATATCATCCATTGCTATTTTCAAAATGTTCCGGCAAGCAAGTAAAATTCAGTTGTTGTCAGAGAGATATCTGTCAACGATGAAGGCAACATACTTGAAATCAATGGGAAGGTAAACAATCCTCATCCACAATGTTCTTACCTAGAGCTACCAACCATCCGGTTGTTTCAGGTTGCCTTCATCGTTGACAGATAATGAGATTTGGTGTTGGATCATAAGCAAATCTGATCATGTGTTGGATGGAAAGTATCTTCGGCTTAAATGTCTTGTTGAGTTGAGTTGGAGCAATGATTAGCTATGTTGGAGCAATGTCGATAAAAGTTGGTGGTTATTATTTTGTTTTTTAATTTTTATAATTTTTTTACAATAATTATATTAAAAAAATAAAAAATAAAAAACCAATTCAAAACACAAAAAATACAACAAAAATAAAAGCTTGGTTACTTTTTTAACTACCTCGGTCCGAGGTAAGTTATTTTGATTTGACATCAGGCGCCTCGCTTTGACCTAAGCGAGGCGCTTTGGGTGGGGGGGGGGGTGGGGGTTGTTAATATAACCACCCTATGCAAATATGATAAAATTTTAAAAGAATTTTTATATATTAACATAACAACTCTTGGTCTTTTTTTGACGGCGAAGAACGACGTGCCAACCATCGTGACACCGGGCGCTGTGGCTAAGGTCAACTTCTTGATCACCGCCAGCCCCTTGGCTCTCCCAGATACGTGAAAACCCGACCTCTACCCGTTCAAAGGCACGACGGTGGAAGAATCGGTAAAACCCCACCTTCCATCCAAGTCGAACCAACGCCACCTGTATTCATTATTCACCTGAATGTCGTAGAAAATAATGAAAAGAGTGGAAATCTAACTTGGGTCAAAACGAACACCAAATTTTTCTCCACCACTTCTCCAGTGCCTCTCATTGGTTACAGGTGTTTGATATAAAAAAAAGTATATGCATTGACAAAAATAAAATAGTATATCTTCGGATTATCGCTAAACACCATATGTTCCAAAAATAAGAATCTATACATGAACCATACTTGCTTCCGTTTACCTCCAATGAAATTCATATTCATGTTGTTATCAACGTTTTAACATTATTAAATCCGAGACTGACTTTTAATTTGCCAATTTATCTGTCGAATTTATCTCTCTAAGCGCATTGAACTATTGATCGCTCTTTAACAGTTTCCACAAACGCATGTGGATTTTCATCTTTTGAGTAGCATGTGTTTCAATTCTTTATATATCGTCATTGTCTTGGATTTTCATCTAAAATAAAGAAGTGAAACGTATGTTACCGAAAGATGACAATCAGGTGCTACTTTCAACGCCATGAGGTTGATGCTTTGTCATGATGATAGAGATATATTAAAGGTATAAACTTGATATTATACGGCTATGTGTATTTGTTGTTAATCCAATTCATATGTGTTTGTTATAGAAGTCAATAATATACTATACAAACAAACAAACGATTAAATATGCTATTATTCAATATTCAACATATATAAGTTTTGTTTGTTACTAATTAACTTGATATATTTTGTATTGTTTATATTTTATGTAATAACGTACCATTAGTTATATGCTTTTTTGATGATACCTTACGTTCTCGCCTTTTGCGACAACTTCTGTATAACATGATTACAATTAATCAATTCTATATTATACTCATTTAACATTAATTGTTTAATCATTTATCGAACAAAAATAAACTTTTATAGGCTATTATGATATCAAGTTTTTCTAACATGAACCATGTATAATTTTCTTATGTACGTGAGCAAAAGTTGATATGCGAGTGCGGTTTCACGTATAAGGCATATATAAATCTACTAGGTTAGAGACCCGGGCATACACCCGGTATGTCCCGAATCAAATGAGAAAGTTATTTTATAAAAGATTGTAATATACAAGTTTTAATTACGTTACGTATTGCAACTTTTTTTATTTATTAAATGTTGGGTAATCAAATTGATATGGATTTTGGTTACATGCAAAATATCATATAACGATATTAATGCAACGCACTAATGGGTATATCGACCAATAAGTTTGATTTGACAAAATTTATAAACAAAGACTAAAATCAAACGAATAATAAGATAGTATTTTTAATGGAAGCCAAATGAACATGTTCAAAGTGATTAAATAAAGTTTAGCAAAACATAAAAAATAATAATAAAAACAAATTTCATTCAAACTCGGTTCACCCGTGAGATACCAATCCATTGTGCATATGGTATGGTACAACATTTAAAGGTGCGTCAGCAATCTCGGACCGAATCCCCGAGATACCAAGATTGTAGTTGAGATATGTGAGTAAACGTATAATATGATTACAAAATTAAAATTTAAAAAAAAAAAACATAAAGTTTTCGACCTTCATTAAAAGTTACAGTAGACCAAGATTGTCTTTTCTTAACTGTAACAAAATGAAATGCTGCAGAGCCTAACTTAGAAGAAGTAGGACATTTTCAAAAATGCGATTTGTTCCATTTCTAGCGGCTACAACGACCCCACTTATATTTGACATGGATCCCCCTTCTTCAGCAAGTCTTGTGCTTTTTCTAGGACTAGAATCAGAAAATAACCTTCCTGATATCTGGAGAAAAACACAAAACATGTTAAAGGGAGAGTGACGAGGTATGTCCCGGCTCGGTCAAGTCGGTCAATACCTGACGTTAATTATACTAATATATATAATTTATTATTAACCCAATAGCGAGGCCCACATCATAATATAGCTGTATTAAGCTTACTGGGCTGAGGGTTTTATGGAGGCAACCCCTAACTGGGGTTGGTGCCAATGGGCTATGTGCCCATATAGTTAGGGGTCTGTGATGGTGGCCCATTAGTTCCCTATTTAAGTGGTTCACCTCTAACCCTAGGGAACAGGTTGGAGCCTATCACACTTTTTGTGTCTGTAATGGGAGGAAACTCCTGGCAGTCGCCTCCATCCCTTTTTCTTCCCATTTTCTCTTATTGCAGATCTGGATCTTGAAGACGGAGAAGACAAGATTGGATACCGTTCATCATCATCATCATCGTAGGAATATATACCCGTATAGGTACGTGTTTCTTCATTGGCGCCATCCGTGGGACCGGCAACGGACCACTCTTCATTTTTCTCCATAACGACCTCTAGATCTGCTTCCATCGATGGCATAGAGGTAACTTTTGATTCCCATATCTTTCTAAATCCGATTGGTAAAAACAATCTGTAAAGCACAATAAAAATACTTGATCTAAATCCTTTACGGTTATAAAATATTCAACTTTAATTCTTACCATGACTTGGGGCTTTTTGATGAAGTGTGCGATATCAATAAAAGGCAACATTAAATACATATTCTATTGTATATCATACAAGGTTGCCATACTGGTTTTCAATGTTGATCGATTATCTTCGTACTCATCCAAAGACGTTGCCGCATGGGTGCTTAGGCCACGCAACCCCAACACTTTTTTAACTGTCGATGCACGGTAATATTTGATGGAAACTCCGTCGAAGTATGACGTTTGCCGCCACGTGTTCATTAACACTCGCGTCCGCGTCACCCCGTCACCTGCCCTATCGCTAAACGGCCTTTGCGCCGCCTTACCTTCATGTCACTCGCATACTCGCGTCGGCATTACCTGCTCACGTCAGTCCGCCTCCATGCTCGGCCTTCGCGTAGATGTCCAAAGTTAAGGAAATTGTGAACTAGTCAATAAAAACATTGTTAGGACAAAGAGGATTGGTGAAACCACTTTTGGAAACCTTAGTCTAATTCACTTCTGTCATTTTGGCTAAGTATAGAAGTACTGAAAAGAAAACAAAGAACTGCTGAAGAGAAGATAAGAGAAGTGCTGAAGAAGAAACTTCATCAGAAGTTCTGAAGTCCAAACCAGACAAGTTCACTTCAGAAGTACTGAAGACAAACTACTCATCAGTAGTTTGTCATTCATCAGCACTTAGCATCAGATATTTTCCACCGCCTTTTGTATCAGTAGTTTATTGTTTATTATTACTTTTAGCTGTATTTGTTAGTTTCAATGTTGCAACTTGTGCAACTTGTTTCTGTTGTTTCTGTACTTGCTTTTTGGGCAAGATACATGTATGTAAACGTCTATAAATAGGAGGTTTCAACCTCCTATTTTAGATATTGATTTTAATAGAAAAATCCTTCAAACACTCTCATCTGTTCTATTCCATTTCAGTATTTATTGTGAATCTGTCTAAGTATCTAATTCTCATTTACTGCTTGGATTCATAATAAATACTTGTCATTTATTAGTTTCAATCATCAAGGGGGAGTAATAACTCTGCCTTAGTATAAAAAATGTTGCTTTAACTTATACATTCCGTTGTGCTTATAATCTGATTTACAAGGACTTGCTAAACACTTAAGTGTCAAGATAGCAAGTTCTTACTTAGCAAAAAGAGCAAACTGATCCAACAATTGGTATCAGAGCATTGGTTTATCTGATCACATATCAATCTAACAAATTGAGAATCAGACACAAAGCTCTTATTGATATTCAATAAAAAGATCAAAAGTTCACTTTTTATCAACTTCCATCACTTAAAAGAGTCATCTGTCAAATCTATACTCTTTAAAATGGATCCACATAATACTGGTTCTGCCACTAAACCTGCCATGCTTGTGAGAAATGAGTACAACATATGGCAAAAGAGAATGGCACATACCTTGTCACAAACCAACACAGGTTGTTGGAGATCTGTGATATATGGTCCTCACAAACCAGTAAATGTTAATCTTGAAACTAATGTTAAGGTCCCTAAGGACCCTAAAGAATATACAGATGATGATTTCCTAAAACTTGAGCTAGATGCAAAAGCATTCTCTATGTTGGCAATGGCTCTCCCAAATGAGATATACTCTGGCCTTTTACATTGTGAAAGTGCCAAAGAACTCTGGGATTGTCTTAAAGAACAGTTTGGAGGAACTGAAGAGGTGATTGCCAACACCAGAGAGATTTTAGCTCAACAATATGAAACATTTGCTCATATTAATGGGGAAACTTTAACTCAACAATTTGAAAGATTCTCCTCATTAATATCTGAGCTAAAGTTAAATGGTCAGACCTATACAACAGTGTCTATGCTACATAGATTTTTAAGGTCTTTACCTGACAAATGGGAAACATACTCCATTGTTTTAAGATCCTCACCAGATTTTAGCTCCCTCACTCTTACAAAACTCCATGGGAGATTACTTACTTTTGAGAGAGAAATTGATCAAAAGAAGAAATTACAATCATCTGGTAAAACTGCTGATGACTACCTACCAGGTAGTAAAACACTTTTGGGACAAGATTCACCAACTTGTTCCTATGGATCTTATGACAATATTGACATAACCACTGGGATCTCATCAGAAAGATCTTTCCCAGGTTATGACAATAATGACCAAAGTCAAACTGCTGATAATCTATGTTTTATCATGGATGATTTGAAAAATTTTAGCAGTGATGACTTAGAAGAAATGGACATATTACACCAACTGGCCATGCTAAGCATTAAAACTAACAAGTTTTATAAAAGGTCAGGAAGGAAATTTCCAGGATTGACCAGTAATACAAAAATTGGTTTTGACAAATCTAAATTAAGATGTCACAAGTGTCAGAAGTTGGGACACTTTGCTAGAGAGTGTAGAAGCTCTAGCTTTAACCAATCACAATCTGGAAATAACTATAACCCCAATTATAATAGGAATAATGGAACTCAAGGGAGTGCTCATTTTGTACAGGCACAAGCTCCTCAACAGCAATACATGCCACAAGTACAATATGTTCAAGTGCCTGCTCAACAGATGCAGAGCCAACAATCAATCCCTCCCTTTCCAGCTGCTCAACATCCTCCACAGCCTCAACAACCCTCTCAACAAAGTCTTTTCACCTCAGGGTATGTTGACTGGAGCAGTCTCCCTTTTGACACCACAGAGTGCAATCCTGATGCAAACAACAAAGTGTTTGACATCAACTGGGGAGAACCAGACAATGGCAGAAAGAACTTTGCCTTAATGGCATTTGAAGGCTGTACTTCAAAATCTGCATTGTCACAGGTATCAAAAGAATCTTTGACAAAACTTTGCTCAAATTCTTGCAAAGAAACTTTTGCTCTCATAAGAGAGACAAATCTGCACTTACAAGGTAAAGCCAATGATTTAGAAAGAAAATACACACAGATAAAATGTGATTTAGAAAGAAAACTGTGTGCTAAAACAAAAGAAGTTTCTAAATTAACTGACTCAGCTATTGAAACCCAAGCACAAATTAAAATCATGCTAAATGACCTGGGAGATGTCAGACAAGAGCTTGCTGACACCAGGATCACATGTGAAAAATGGGTGGAATCTTGTAAGGGGTATCAATTATTGCTAAACAAACAAAGTGCTTCAAATGTTAAGTTTGGCATAGGATACCATCATGTTGAAACACCAACAGATTTTTCTCCCAAAACTACTGAAGATGGGAGAAGAATTGTTTCAAATGAAACTTCTGAAGGGAAAGAGTGCACATCTTTCCATGAAAACTTTCTAAACAGAAATCCTGCCATTTTTAAAGAAAGTACTTCAGAAGTGTTAACAAAATCTGACAATGAGCCATCAGTAGTTTCATCTACATCAGGAGTTGAGACCCTGAAAACTACTGATGAGCAAAATCTCTTCACAAATGTCAGAAATTTGCCTTTAGATCAAAAACAAAAGGCAAAAGAGTGTGAAATTTGTGGTCTGTTCAACCACAAAACTGAATTTTGTAGATACAGAAAAGGAATTCAGTTCAATAAAAAATTTAAACAACAGGTTATGGGAAATCAAATCAGAAATGATTATGAAAGAATCTTTAAACCCAAGAAACAACAACCTGAAAACACCTTTTCTCAGAAAAAGATAAAATCTCAACCAAAATCTTTTTCTCAAAATTCCTTGTCAGTAGTTAGACCAGAATCATCAGCAGTTTCACAAACTGCTGAGATACAAAATCTAATGAACATGGTACAACTACTGATGACCAAGGTTGATGGTGGTCCTGAAAAGGATACCACCATGGTTCTTAATGAAAAATCCATTGCCAAAAAGACATGGATTTCTCAACCTGGTCAAGAACAAACTGTAACTGTTCTCAAGAGCAAACCCAAAGCCAAACAGGCTTGGGTTCCTAAATCTAACTAATTTACTTTTATGTGCAGAGAGTTTCCAGGGGCTTAAACAGCATATGGTATGTTGATAGTGGAGGCTCTATGCATATGACCGGATGCAGATACCTGATAAACAACTTTATCAGCCAAAGAGAAGGATCTGTATCCTTTGGGAACAATGCTAAGGGATATGTGCTAGGACATGGCAATGTCTCCTCTGGCAAAATACAGTTTGACAAGGTCAATCTGGTGGAAAACCTTGAATACAACTTGCTGAGTGTGTCACAAATGTGTGATAAAGGATATTCTTCCTTTTTCACAAAGACAGCATGCAAGATCATCTCACCAGAAGGCCAGAAGTTGATAGAGAAGATCATTGAAGATCATACTTTGCTGATTGCCAAAAGATGTGGCAATGTCTATGCAGTGGACATTGAGAAAGACAAAGTATTGAACAACACTGCCTGTTTCTACTCAAGGGCATCAACTTCAGAAACAGATCTCTGGCACAGGAGACTTGGCCATGTGAACTTTAAAACCATAAATAAAGTCACAAAAATGGGCTTGGTCAGAGGTCTACCTTTGAAAGTATACCAGTGTCAAGAACACTGTGTATCCTGTTTAAAAGGAAAACAGCATAAGTCCTCCTATAAGTCTATTGAAGAATCAAAAACAACTGCATGTCTTCAACTACTCCATATGGACTTATTTGGACCTGTCAAGATTATGAGCCTTGGTAAGAAGAAGTACTGCTTAGTCATCATTGATGACTACTCAAGATTCACATGGGTATTCTTCTTATTCTCCAAGGATGAGGCTGCTGAAATCATTAAGTTCTTCATTCTACAAGTAGAGAAACAATATTCTCTATCTGTCAAAACCATTAGAAGTGACAATGGGACAGAGTTCAGGAACAAAACTCTGGATGAATTCTGTTTGTCTAAAGGGATTATTAGACAATACAGTGTTCCCAGAACTCCTGAACAAAATGGTGTAGTAGAAAGGAAGAACAGAACATTAATAGAAGGAGCAAGAACAATGTTAGCTGATTCTGGACTATCCTTGTACTTTTGGGCAGAAGCAGTTAACACATCATGTTATGTTCAGAATAGAGTTCTTGTGGTCAAGAGACACTCCAAGACTGCCTATGAAGTTCTTCATGGCATGAAGCCCCTTATCTCCTTTTTCAGGGCTTTTGGGTGTCAATGTTTCATCTTGAACATCAAGGAATCTATTTCAAAGTTTGCTGCCAAAGTTGACTCAGGTTACTTTCTTGGTTACTCTTCAACTAGAAAAGCCTACAAGGTTTTTAATTCTCACACCGGGATAGTAGAAGAAACATTGAATGTCAAGTTCAATGAGTCAAAACACACTCTTATTCCAGCACATCCTGCTGAACTCTTTGACCTTGACAACTTCCACTTTGGACCTGAAAAGACTGTTACTTCTTCCAAACCTACTTATTATGGTGATCAAAGGTTTGAAGATGAGGATCCTACACCATGGACTCCTCAAACAGTCATTAAGTCAACTTCAACACCATCAGAAGTTTCACAAACTTCTGATCCAACAAATACTGAAGGCCAAACTCAAACATCTGCTTCAGCACCTGCAACTACTGAAGAAGCTAAAACTGCTGAACCAGATATTATAGACCTCAGTAGTTTGTTTGAAGAACAAGAGCCACCTACACCTGTCAGTGGTTTACAACAACTGATTGAACACAGAGATCATCCACTTGATCAAGTCATGGGTGATATAGCTTCAGGTGTTCTTACCAGAAACCAGCTCTCCAACTTTTGCCTATTTTCAGCCTTTATTTCACAGTTGGAACCAAAGAAGTACCAGGAAGCCCTCAAAGACAATAATTGGGTGCAAGCTATGCAAAATGAACTGCTTCAGTTCAACAAGCAACAGGTCTGGGAAATCTGTCCCTTACCTCCAAACAAGCAACCAATTGGCACAAGATGGGTTTTCAGGAACAAACAAGATGAAGCTGGTATGATAATCAAGAACAAGGCAAGACTGGTAGTTCAAGGGTACTCTCAAGAAGAGGGAATTGATTATGATGAAACCTTTGCTCCAGTTGCAAGGCTTGAGGCCATCAGGTTATTTCTGGCCTATGCCATTTCCAACAAAATTAAAGTTTATCAAATGGATGTGAAAAGTGCATTTTTGTATGGAAAAATAAAAGAGGAGGTGTATGTCTGTCAGCCACCTGGGTTTGAGGATCCTTCTCATCCTGAGTGGGTGTACAGACTGGACAAAGCTCTTTATGGGCTCAAACAGGCTCCAAGAGCCTGGTATGATACACTCTCCACCTTTTTACTCAAAAATAACTTTACAAGAGGTGCCATTGATAAAACTCTTTTCATTAAACATGTTGGAAATTATGTCTTACTTGTTCAAATTTATGTTGATGATATCATCTTTGGTTCAACAAACACAAAACTGTGTGATGATTTTAAGAAACTCATGCAATCAAAATTTGAGATGAGTACCATGGGAGAACTGCAGTACTTTCTAGGACTGCAGATCAAGCAACAAACAAATGGAACTTTTATACATCAATCAAAATATGTTAAAGAATTATTGAACAAATTTTCTTTAAATGACTGTAAATCATGTTCCACTCCCATGACACCAATCACACAAGTTGAACCTGATGATCAAGGAAAACAGGTTGATCAAACCATGTACAGATGCATGATAGGTTCCCTTTTATACTTAACTGCTTCTAGACCAGATATTATGTTTTCACATGTGTCTGTGCTAGATATCAATCAGCACCAAGGGAATCACACCTTATAGCAGTCAAAAGAATTTTCAGATATCTGAAAGGAACTCCAACACTTGGAATTTGGTATCCTGCTTCAAGCAATACCAAGTTATCAGCTTTTTCAGATAGTGACTATGCAGGGTGTAAGATGACAAGAAAGTCAACATCTGGTGGTTGTCAGTTCCTGGGTAACTGTCTAGTGTCATGGCAATCAAAGAAGCAAACATCTGTTGCAACTTCAACTGCTGAAGCTGAATACATTGCAGCTGCAAGTTGTACATCACAGATACAATGGCTCCAATATCAACTTCTTGATTATGGAATCAAAGAGACCAAGACACCTTTGTTTGTAGACAGCAAATCTGCCATTAGCATCATTCAAAATCCGGTACAGTTCTCAAAAACCAAACATATTGAGATCAGGTACCATTTCATAAGAGATTGCTATGAAAAAGGCAAGATTGAGGTGAAGCATGTAGCAACAGCTAATCAAATAGCTGACATCTTCACAAAACCCCTTGACACATCAACATTTCAGAAGTTAGTATCCATGCTTGGGATGCTAAATTTGTATGTGTTTATTTTATTATTCTGCAATTTTTCATTTTTCACTTACAAAACAGACAAAAGTCTGAAACAAAACTTCTGAAAAAGAGAGAAACTACTGATGAACAAAAACATCAGTATGGGGATAATTTCTGAAAAGTGTGTAAACTTCTGATAAAATAAACTTCAGAAGTTATGAATAAAAGTATTTATAAAAACATTTCTCATCAGCTGTTAAAACTACTGAAGAGGAAATGGGAACTACTGATGAAGTAATCCTTCATCAGCAGTTTAAGTCAAAAGGGCAAATCTGACTTTTCCCATCATCAGAGGTTTGACCTAATCAGTTTAAAACCTCTGATAAAAAGATTTTTAACCTAAGGCGGTTTAAAAACTTCTAATAAAGAAGATTCAAGCGGTTAAAACTTCTGATAAATACCTTTTTCTCCACACTTATCCTTTCAAACTCAAAATATCCCTCCTTCTCTCTCAAAAACTCTCTCAATAACCTAAACCTGCAAATCAACTGTTCGATCAAAACCCAAACCACATGGCTCTAGTTCTAAAGCAGGGACACAATCAAAGGGCCTTTCTTGAAAAACAAGAAGGCTGGTCCCAATACGATGAGATCATTGATCTTGTTGTAAAATCCCAATATTTTACTGCTCTCACAATAAACCCACCAATTCACACTGAAACTCTGAATGAGTTCTGGGCAAATGCTAAGACGGTGACAACGGATGATGAGGTCATTTCCCTCAACTCAAGAATAAAAGGGAAACCACTGACCATCACACCGGCCACACTGGCAACAAGACTGGGTCTGGATGATGTAACTGCCCCTGACCATGTTGCTAATTCTGATATTCACCTAACCATGACTGAGTGTGGTTATCAAGGTACTCTCTCCCATGCTACTATCTTCAAAAAATATTTTGAACCAAAATACAAGCTTTTGTTTCATTATATTATTATGTGTTTGAGTCCAAAAACAGGGTCTTATGACCAGATGCCCTCCACTTTTCAACCAATATTTCATTCCATTGTGAATGAAACTAAATTCAGGGCATCAAAACTATTTTTCAATGAGTTGGTGTTACATCACAATAATACCAAGAAAAAGTTTTTGTTGTACCCAAGGTTCATTATGCAATGCATAATAGGGGAACTGGGTAATGAGGTGCTTGTGGGAAAAATTTCAACTTTAAATCCTTTAACATCACAAGCATACTCAAGGCATAACAAACCGGCTGCCTGGCCAGAAGATGATCAGGGAGAACAACAACAAGTCCTCCTGAAGCCCACATCTTCCAAACTCACACCACCAAAAGCCAAAAAGCCCAAGCCAACAAAGACTAAAACCCACCAACCCAAAAGAAAAGCTGTTCAGGAGGTTGAGATGCCTGAACATGCTCATGAGCAGTCTGCTCTTCAAATAGGTGAGACGGAAACACCCTCTCAGTCTCATCCATCTCAAACCCCACCAAGAGCACCCATAACCATTTTATTCAAAAGAAAAAGACTTAGAAAAACTATTGAAACACACTCTTCTTTTGAAACTGCTGAACAACAATTTTCACCTATTGCCCAAACTACTGAACCAACCCCACAAATTTCTGAACAAGAGGCAATAGAAATTGCCAAACTTCTCTCTGGGCTAAAAGAGAAGGTCCCATCTGATCATGTCAGTCCCCTACAACCACAACAAACAGGGGACATAACCACTACATCAGACATGGATGTGGACATCTCTAGCCCTATCCCAAGAGATGAGGGTGGACCAGAGTCTTTATGCCCAATTTTAGAGACTCTTGGGGCATCTGAGCCTGCTACTACTCAGTTACCACCCAGTGGTGGATCTGAGGATAGAAGTAACATAGCTAAGACCTCAGATGTGGCAACTACTGATGAAGGCTTAATGCCTGAAGTAGGAAATCCTCAGAACCAAGAACAAGAGGTTCATGAGAGAACTGAGTTGGGCTCAGCTCATGATTTAACTGAGACAGTCCTCATTGAGGGCAACATCAGGGATTCAGATGATTCCATTAATTTGGATGATGTTTCAAAAACACAAACTACTGAATTGACAGCACTTTCTGAAGGTCCTGTTTCAGGGGTATCCAGGCTCAAGAAGCCACTCACCCCTGCACAGGTTAAAGCCCACTCAATCCCTAAAACCCCTAGAGTGGCATCCTCTGTACAACAAGAGGATCTCCCAAAAACACCCCCTTCACAACAAATGCCTACCCAATTCCCTGGGCAAACAAGCATAGACCTGAACCAGCTATGCAGCCCAGAGGGTCCCCTGTACCACATGATGAATACTCTCATCAGAAATCACTTCCAAACATACACAGCTAACTTGGAGTTGTCCATCAAGAATCAATTTGGAGTGATCAAGACCAAGATGAATGATCTGTCCAACAAAATAGACTTCAACAGCAAACAGATTGCTCATCTTCAAGGACAATTCTCCCAACCCTCAACTTCAAAAGTTACAATTGATGAATCCAAAAAGGGGGAGAAGATCAGGGAACCTAAGGAGTCATTCCAAGCCAGGATAAGGGCAAGAGTGACCATCCTTGAAAGAGATCAAAAAGATCAGGCTAGGAAAGAAAAACTGGCCAAACAGTTTGGTGTCTCAGTGGAAGAAATTGAAGCCACAGAAAAAGAAGATGAGACCCAAACCTCTGAAGAATCCCTAAGGCACAATGAAGAAACTTCTGATGGCAAAACTTCTGATGAAGAATCAGAAAGTACTGAAGACAATCCTTCAGTAGTTGACAAACCATCAGCTGTTGTCAACCCATCAGAGGTTAACACTTCCAAACCTCAAACCATTGAACCTTCCAGATCCACTGAACAAATCAAACCAACTTCTGCTCCTCCAAGGCCTACAACCACTACCATGACTGTCCTAACACCTGCTCCAATCTCTCAATCAACTGAACTTCTTGAGCAGAGGTTAAAGGCAGTTCAACAAAAGGCCAAGGAAGACCAGATTTGGAAAAGTCTGGAACAAAGGGATGATCTAGAGTTTGAAGAGAAGCTCCAGGCTTATCAAGCTGAACTGGAGAGACAGGCTGAAATAAACTATGTTGCTGAAGAAGACAAAAGACAACAACTGATGTCTTACATTACCAAGAACAGCAAGACTAAAGCCTATACACTCAAAGGACTCTCTGTGCAAGAGCTGACAAGAAGGGCACAACTGCTTGCAGATAGACTGGCCACTAGCAAAGAAGGAAAGGCCAAGAGAGCCCAGATAATAGAAGAGTTAGTAGCAGAAGGCTATGGTTCAAAAGCCTCAGTATCCAGATGGAAAGAAGATAGACTAATGGATACTTACAAGAAATACTTGGCTGCCAAGGCTGCAAATCCAGAGAAGTTTCAAACTGCTGATCCTTCAAGATCAGTAGTTAGAACTTCTGGTGTATCAAGAAGAACTGCTACTCAGAGAAAGAAGGCAGAGGACAATGTCAAAACTGACTTCAAAATGGTACTACTTGAAGGAAGTTCAATAGTCCATTCAGATTTTGACATTGAGGAGAAACCTCTGTTAACACAATTCAGGGATCCTTCCACTTTTGCCTACCAAATACAAAAGACCATCAAAGAAAAGCTGCATACCAGAGTAGTGACTGAACACCATCTCCCAACTGTTCAGATGCCTGATATGCAACAACAACAAGGAAGAGACTCCCACCTGAGGCTAACTGAAACTGAAAATATCCAGCACTCAGGACCATCAACCCAAGGGACAAGTCTGGTTCCCTATTCTTCTGACTTTAACAAGTCAAAGATACCTATCATCAGATGGTCACTTACTGATAACAACTCAGTATTGTTGACAAGAAGAGACCTCTCAAGCAGGGCTTACAAGAAAATCAGTGATCTGAAGAAACTGTCAACACAAGACCTGCTCACAATTCAACATCTAGAACCACAGAGAGGATCTCTATCTGATGGTCAGTTAAACCAGCTCAAGAACACCATGTACAAAGAGATATGGAAGATTGTTCAAGACAGAAGAAAAACATAAGGAATTAGTAAGGTTTTGGCTTCATCAATCCAGGGGGAGATTGTTAGGACAAAGAGGATTGGTGAAACCACTTTTGGAAACCTTAGTCTAATTCACTTCTGTCATTTTGGCTAAGTATAGAAGTACTGAAAAGAAAACAAAGAACTGCTGAAGAGAAGATAAGAGAAGTGCTGAAGAAGAAACTTCATCAGAAGTTCTGAAGTCCAAACCAGACAAGTTCACTTCAGAAGTACTGAAGACAAACTACTCATCAGTAGTTTGTCATTCATCAGCACTTAGCATCAGATATTTTCCACCGCCTTTTGTATCAGTAGTTTATTGTTTATTATTACTTTTAGCTGTATTTGTTAGTTTCAATGTTGCAACTTGTGCAACTTGTTTCTGTTGTTTCTGTACTTGCTTTTTGGGCAAGATACATGTATGTAAACGTCTATAAATAGGAGGCTTCAACCTCCTGTTTTAGATATTGATTTTAATAGAAATATCCTTCAAACACTCTCAACTGTTCTATTCCATTTCAGTATTTATTGTGAATCTGTCTAAGTATCTAATTCTCATTTACTGCTTGGATTCATAATAAATACTTGTCATTTATTAGTTTCAATCATCAAGGGGGAGTAATAACTCTGCCTTAGTATAAAAGTGTTGCTTTAACTTATACATTCCGCTGTGCTTATAATCTGATTTACAAGGACTTGCTAAACACTTAAGTGTCAAGATAGCAAGTTCTTACTTAGCAAAAAGAGCAAACTGATCCAACAAACATCCAAGTTGGCGTATATCCCATCCCTAGCAATACTGTGGTTTATTATCATCTTTACGAAAACTAATAACTATTTCTCGATACTCTGACATCTTTGTGTATTTGGAAAGTTTCAATGGCACCGCGAGTTACGTTGGAGGGACAGGATCCGCTGCATATTTTATGCCTGATAAATATTACCGCGTCATTATTAAGCTAGATGAACGCCATTGCCAAATAGCTCTATACGCCGATGGGTCTATAAACGACCACGGTGGGTGACCATCTACATGGCGGCAGGTCTATATACGACTACGGCGGGTGACCATATATGCCAATGCGTCTTTCAATGACCATGGCAGGTGACCTTATATCGTCTCGCTAACTCCGCTCCTGACATGCCCCACCTTACGAAAAGGCCAAGCGTTGCCACTTGCGCACGCGCCGAACGACCCCGCCTGGCAGTTGTGCTTGCAACTTTGAGCTCTACCAGACAAAAGGTGTGTAATCTATACAAAACCAAAGCATACGAAAAAAAGGTACAACGCACATGTTACAATTTTATTTTTTTTCTGTGGTTTATACATACACTTACATATAATAGTATCATCTCACACAATACAAATCACACTCCATCAGTACACGATATTTTTGGTATTATCTAATATACTAACATAATGTAACACCCCAACCGATGGCGGAAACATCGAGGTGTCACGTAGTGACGATTGTTCAATAGCTCATGGACTAAAGTGTAAATTTGAATACATTGATTTAATAATTTATTACATTGAAATGAAATTACAGGATACAATAATTCTAAAGTGACAAGTCTAGCTAAAATACAATGTAGTCAAGGCTGAAATATAAAATCCAAAAGCCTAAAAGAAGCGTCTCAAAACAACCTGAAACATGTACGAAAATGATTTGGTCAATACAAAATGTATTGGTGAGCATACCCTGTTTGAATAAATATAGTAGGAAAAGTGTTTAGCAATTCATGTGCGGTACCATTTGCAATTATGTAATAAGTAATATCCGTTCAAAACCAAACCTAAGAATAATGACTAACACATGACTAACCAACTGAATAATGAATTAACAAGACAATGACCAAGATTCTCTCAACAGAGTCTCAAGGGGGTATACCATAGTACTATTCATTGAAATGCTAGGCCGCCCAGCGGTTAATGATTTTGACAAGTCATAGACACACCAATTAACATAAAGCAAACACACATGAGAATTGCATTTAGTAAAAGAAATAGAAACTTGATAGTAAGTACATGAGTCACCCCAAAATAGTAAAACAGTAAAAAGGGGAAAGATATACTCACATTTTGCGAAAGCGATCAAAATCCACTTAAGCGGTCGTGAGCTAAGTAATGAGAATTCAGAGAAATTCAACCTATAATGTATAAGAGTGCTAATAAGGAAATGTCTAAAAAGTCTAAGGTATCTAGGGTCTAAGGCATTAGGGTTTGCTAAGTCGATTTGGGGAATTAGAGTTTTTATGATAAGTCGCGTTAACGTAAAAGTTGTATATCACAAATAATATATGAAATGTTGTAAATGTGGTTTGAATAATATAATTATTACCTATTGAATATTTAAATAACAATATGTTTGAATAATTAAGACAAAATAATTTAGTTAGTTACTTTAACTAAATTAAAATAAATACAATAATCATAAATATATAAATAAATAATTTTGAGTTACACAATGATTCAACAAAAGATAATTAAGACATTAAACCATATGAGTATTTCTATTTTATAAGAAAAATATTTATAAAATAGATGTTTAAATTGTATAAATAAATAAATGTTTTATTATGTCTAATTAAACGTAAATAAGACTAATAATACCATACATGATCCAAAAATACTAATTTTATAGCAAATGGATGATTTCTGATGTAAACAAATTTGAATAATTTTCCCATAATTTATATAAACCTATTTATATTTAAAACTGATTTAACGAGATTAAATTATGTTTAAATGATTAAAAATAGGAAAGTCAATAAAATTAAATGTTTTCTGAACCAATAATTTTTATATCAGTTCTTGATGATGAGAAAAAATTACCCAAAAAGTTTGAGATTAAAATCATTAAAAATGAATTTTTAATCAATTAAATACGATTAAAACAAATAAATTCAATAAAATATAAAAATAATACATTTTCTAGAAAATAAAAGTATGATAATTTCCTTTATGGTGTCAAGATGCTATGCCTAAATTTTCATAATTTTTGGGTAAAAATTGAATTTATTATGAATATTCTAAGTTTATATAATATAATACAATTCTAAAATGAATAAACAATTAAAATAATAAAAAAAAACGAAAAAGGAGATGGGGTAGCCTGGGTTCGAACCCGGGTTCCCCTTTGTGTCAACAAGCAGCACTAACCACTACACGACTTGATCTATGTGTTGTTTATATTTGATTTATAAACTATTTAAACATTATATTCAAAGCCATCTTCTTCCCCAAATCCTAACTAAAAACCCTAACCCTAACCTCATTTCAATTGGCCATCAATTAGTAACGATTAGGGCCTGGAATTAAGGGGCTTTCAAAGAGAGGTATAAAATAAATGAAATGGCATGATAATATCGTACTTACAACAAGGGACACGATCGAAATCGTGCAATATATGTCACGACTTGGAGTCTCTAATTCAGACACATTCTGGAGTAGTTTTACATGATTTTTGTTGTGTTTTATGATGTGTAAAGGCTGAGAAATGGTGGCACGTCCTATTTATGCTATTATTTAAGAAAAGGAAACGTTTAGGATCGGTTCTTAAAAGCTCCGATCGGTTACACTTGAATCTCGTTTTTAGGTGATTATTATAGGTTTTTAAACACAGGAATTGATTACAGAGGATGGAGAAACGCTCGAAAACCATAAGGACGAAATAAAGTGCATTTAATCGAGTTTATAGGGCTCGCCGGAGTGGCCGGTACTGTTGCCGGATCCGGCAACCAAGTGATCGGAAAAAAAGAAAAGAGCGGGTCTTCTTTTTTTGTTCAAATCTAAGTTTTCTAACTTGGCAAAAATGGTCCCCCAAGTTATAAATGGTTAGAATTTATTATAAGTTTGTTAGATTTCCTTAATAAAACTTAACCATAGTTATCTTAAGTTAAAATAATTTTTTTTTTAAAACTTTATGAACTTAAATTTTTTTATCAAAACTTTTACAAATACGTTTCACCTACGCATTTGATTAAAACTTATACCCAATCAACTATAAATATAATTGATAAAGTTTTAGTTTGTTCTAAAATTACATTTGAAAACGACGAAATTTACAGGGGCTGAAATGAAAATATTTGAAGGACTATTTTTGTTAGTTAGATGAAAGTCGAGGGTGACGGATGTCACACATAAATATATGTACCTATTAAAAGATAATATCTCAAGACTTAACTAAATCACTATTTTCTCTCCATCATTATCTCCATATTAATTGTGATTGATTTGTTAGTCAAATGTATTGTTAATAGTTTCCGTATATACCTCCTGTACAATATTCTATATAATGAGAATTTCAATCTCTCTATGATTAAGAGGGAGTTTAGATACTTACACCTACATATTTATTTATTTTTAGTGATTGTATAGTTGATATGCATTCATGCAAGACTAGGCCCTAGTAACACTTTATATGCTTGTTATTAGTTAAGCGCAACTATCAAACCTTTGAGTTTTTATATAGGCATTAGCTGAGCAACGTGTGCTTGGCGGTAACTGCCAAGTATTGAGTCACACGCATGATAATAACTTACTTGTCGCTTTACGCGCTTACTGACTGATTTATTCTTCTCATTATGTGCTTATCGGATGGTATATTCGCTTCACTATAAACATTTGTCGGTTAAGAAATTTGGCATGCTATACACTTGACGAGTGACTACTTCTATAGGCAACTTGTTTGCCTGCCAAGCCACATACCGGATAGACAAAACATAGCCAAGCATGTCCTGATATTTTGGTTTACACACCGAATAACCTTTATACAAGAATACGGTTTTGTTACCTTATATACATATCTATAATCTACGTTATTATTTCAAAATTACTAATAATATCTTGCAGCGCTAGATTGTACAACTTGCACAGTATGACACCGCTGGCACCATATCGGTGGATGCGCCATCACATTCGGGCATCCTGGTCTAGACATGTCAGTCTACAGGTCAAATAATCATCCAAGAACGTGGTTGCGAGGCTACTTACATACAGGGGTCAAAGCCTCCTAAACAAAGAGAGAGAGAGAGAGAGAGAGAGAGAGAGAGAGAGAGAGAGAGGGAGCAAGAGCTACATTTTCACCACTATTTTACACTGTCTACGATTTACATCGAACGGGAGTACTTGCATGGTGCAGTTCCGCAAACACTATCATTGTCAAGACACGACCACCAAAGCAGGGAAAACGGACCCAACATTCCGTTATACATAGAGGTCCTCATTCACGGAGACGGTTTGGAGTGCAAATCTAATATTCATTACATAATTCATGTGACTATTTACCATAGTCAAGTTATGTGCACTTATATGACGTGGTGTTATATTACCAAAACAATGTGCTTGCATATTCTTTGCTAAGCATGATATATCCTATCACATGCAATATACCTATATATGTACTTGCATCGTTTTTCTTTAATACTTAAGTTCAAAGCTACTAACATTATTTAGCAGCAATGAACTGGAGGACTTACATGGCATAGCGCCACTACGGCGCGAAGTAATTATCTGCTCTTGGCTCGCGCATCGAATTGATATCTGCTACGCGTTATACCACACAAGACATTTGATAGACCAAATAAAGGCGAAGAGGTTCCAGTACACTCCTTTCATCTATTTCACTATTTGTTGAAATTATCTATAAACTTATTCTATGTTTATTATTACTAGCGTAGGGTGTGCTCTTATAATAGCTTGTGTTTTGCTTGAAAGTTCATCCTTGTACGATATTGCATGTCATTGAACACTTGCAGGTTCTGCTACAGGTCGAGCAACTAGCGAGCTACACACAACATTTATGTTCGGCTATATGCCACATCCATATTCGGTTATATGCCACATCTGTATTCGAATACAAGCAACGTGTACATTTGGAATACGTGTTGCGCGACAATGACGCCAGTAGAGCACAACCCCAGAGCAAGTCAGGACCCAGCTGGGAAAGTCCCATACCTCATAGCGGAATTCCTTAGTATAGGCGTGTACACATTGGCGCACCTAGATGGAAGGCCAATCCCCCGAACGTGGAATGCCGCCTAGTTAAAAAAAATGCTACATGTAACAATGAAACCGGTCTGTTGATCACCATTAGAAAACATGCACGCATTTATGAATCTTTAACGTTTTTAAGAAAACGACTACTGCACTATCGCACTTTCTAGACCATTGCAATAACACACTTTCTAGACCATTTGAATAACGACTACATTATAGTCACTAACTTATTATCTTTCATACGTTTACTAACGTTCAAAGTGAAAGATATCACAAATAAATACACCTTTGCAGTTACTCTGCATTATGATCGGATAAACATATCCATTACAATTTACTTCTAGCGGCGGACAAAAATCCGCAATGCTACTGAATTTTACAGCGCAAAAAGTGGATATCTTTATCTTTATCATAAGATATACAAAAACCACTACGAATCAAAAACCAAGTGCTTGTCCCAAACGTATACAAAAATATACACCAAGGGAAATACAAAATGCTTTACATGACCTTTAAGGATCATCGAGCATCACACACACTTTTGCAAAAGTGTGATGCGCAGCTACGCCTACATTGGCAACTCCTGTCACTTCGGCAGGAACATAAACTATTATAACCGGCGTAGTCGCCTAAGGCACCACACTCATGACGGGCGGTGCCATGTTCACGTTTACTATCGCCAACAATTGTTAAACCGACAAGACAAAGGTCAAATAACATACCTATTGCCCACCAAAAATATGAGCTTACGTTAGCTAGCAACGACAAGTTTTAATTACACTAGAGTTGGGCAATATTAACCCCTTAAAATTATAAAAATTAAACATACATGCCGGAGCATTTATGTTTAATGACAATACAGAAACAAGGGGGAAGCAAACAAACATAAAGCAAGCGACTTCATTATACTTGGCACTTGATGGGCGCTTGGGCCTAATCAGTATATTCTACTAGCATCTCCTTAAACGCCGATATGCCCTCGCCATCTACCTTCGCAGAAATCTCCTAGACGGAGAGCAAGTTTGGATCATTTAATTCGCGTTGTTAATCCGCTCTTGTGCTATATCGCCTTCAAGCGGACTATCCTTCAACATTTCACCCTAGGCATGTGCACGATCGCCCTCCTACATCCCACCGGTCAGTTCTTAACATCAATAACAACCAGCTACTCTAAGAAAATCTGGGGCGTTGGAGGGACGACACGAGATCATTGCCATCAATGAAGCCAAATACAAGGAAAAACAATCCCCTGAAAATGCTATGATAAACGTATCCCGGTACACTCTTTTAAGGTAGACGAATACTGTGACACCCGGCAAATTCTGGTTAACAACGTTGTCTAGATGAAAGTCTACCTTAGCGAGTCACGCGTATATTGTACTTAACTGGGTTAGTTAAGTCGGGTTATGGTTCGGGAACTATCGGTTTAGTCTAGAAGATCATTGGATGTTGGTCTAGAGGTTCATTAGATGTCGGTCCTTAACCAAGTGTACAAACGGTGACGATTTGTAGGATCGTCAGGGCATACGGAACATACAAGTCTCGAGTCCCGGGAATTGGTGAACGAGTGTGAATATGTGTATTTACATGTGTTATGTGTTTACAATCATTATGTGACTTGTCGGTATGTTAATATGTGTTAACATATGTTAAAACGGGGTTTAACGCGCAAAACACACGAAACTAGCCCCTATAGGCGATTAGGAAGCCCAATCGCCCATAGGGGAGGCGAGTAGGCAACATATGGGGCGATTGGGTGGCTACTCGTGTGACTGTAGAGGCGATTAGGCCTAATCGTGTGAACATTCATGCGATTAGCATCCCTAATCGCGTGTACTGGCTGCATAATCGCTAGTTACGTGCTGGACGACTAAAAACGACTATAAATACCATACTTGACCTCATAAACTTCATTATACAAACCCTAGTCGTCCCATAACCTGCCCCAACACACACACAACCTCTGGAACGCGATTTTTGATCAAAACACAAGGTTTCAAGCTTAATCCATCATCCTTTTACAAATCTAAGGTTTGGTTTTCATCCATGCAATCTTATAAACGTTTTTATTCAATCCCTAATAGTCCAGACCTGTTCTAAAACAAAAAAGCTTTCTGAAAATCGTTAATAAGTGTTGTTAATCGGATTTTAACTAGTATACATGTGTTATGTGTGTTTATGATTAGAAAGCTAGGGTTTTTATGATTCAAGATGAAGGATTAACATGTTATTAGGATTAATTCAGAATAATAATGATATTATGATGAAAATCTGAGAATTGATTATTAGGGTTATAGTTACGCATGTTAGTATGATGTTGCATGCTATGTGAATGGTGTTTGGATTACGTGATTGCATGCAGGGCTGATAATACGAGGCAAAACGAAGGGTTTTGGTTGAAACATGTTTAGGGTAGTGTTTGGGATGATATTGGGTAGTTACACACGTTCTGGATCTGATTTGGAGCGTTAAACGCGCGAAAAACCGGAACAGCAAGGTTACAGGCGAGTAGCATTCCTAATCGCCTATGTTAGAGGCGAGTAGGATGCTAATCGCCCATAATTCATGTGATTAGGGCTAAATGCTAGTATGTTCATGCGAGTAGAGGCCTAAATGCTAGTAGTTACATGTGGTATAGCCTAAATGCTAGTAGTTACATGTGGTATAGCCTAAATGCTAGTAATTTCATATGGTATAGCTTCTAATCGCCTATAATAGAGGCGATTAGGGTTTCTAAATGCTAGTTGACCAACCTAAATGCTAGTTGACTTTTCCTAATCGCGTGTACTGCTGCTGTAAGTATAAATTAGCATTCCGAGACCCGATTTGACATGTAGGAACATGCTAGGAACCCCGTAACATATCTAATAACTTGGTAACATATGTTTGGATGTAATTCGGTGATACGTGAACTATGTGCTATAACTTGTTGTGCGTTAACGTATGTTAAGTGTGATTGCATGATTGTCTGTTTGAGAGCGTAAACATAACACGGGGAGTCTCGGGTCACCAATGGGATGTCGAGTCTTGTACTTTGGGTCAGTTAAACAGTCACGGTGTTTTCAAACGAACTTGGTTATGGTCTGGACATCTAGGGACTAATTAGCCTGCGGGTTATTAGTCTAAGTACTTGTAACTGTCATATGTTAGGTCGCCGCTTTACGGGACTAGCATAGCAGCTGAGTTTACTCGGGTTAAGGAGTAACGCAACTTAAGGTGAGTTTACGGCCCCTCTTTTAAACTGGTTTCATATTTCGGGGGAGAAAACATGTGTTAAAACGATTATTTGGTAACTACTGTCATACTATGGGTTTCTATTGTGTACTACACGATCTTTGGAAGTCCCGGGGGGAACCATGAATGTGCGGGTTTGCACAACGGGGAAATGTGAATAGCGCTATTGGGAATGACCAACCCCGCTCGTCGGCTTGGAGGGCCGGGCGAGTGCATATTGTCTCAAACAGGAACAACAGGACAACTGGTTTACTTTTCGGGCACAACATCTGGTATGCGTGTTAGTAATGGTTTTCCAATCGTGGTAGTAACAAAACATACGCCTAGCTAGCGTACACTGGTTTTCGATTTGTTATAGTATGGACAGGTTGACTTGGTACTTGGATACAAAACCTGTAAACTCACCAGTATTTCTGTGCTGACGTAAACTTTTACATGTTTTCTCAGGTTGCTAAGGTAGCACAATGGAACTAGGGCGCACGCGTCTGCACGGCGTCTAGTTAGAGTTGCATGGTTTTACAAACGTTGAACATTGGTTTATTATTGAATAATTGTTTTGAATAAGCTTCCGCTGTAAACGGGGATTTTAAACTATGTTTTGAAATTGCGTTATATTCATTTAGACTTGTTTATTGTGATCGTTGGTTTGGATCCTGGTTTGTCATGCGCCTCGCGGTAAAACTCCGCAAGTGGATTTTGAGGGTGTGACAAATACGTCATACGCGATGACGAATCCAGCAGGGCACAACCTCGAGGAAGGTCGGAACCTGACTGGGAAGGACCCTACCTTATCGCGGAGAACCTGGGAAACGACGTTTCCTCCCCAACGCACTTAGATTACTAGGAATGTCGCGCAACTCAAGAAGTGTTACACATGAAGACTCAATCTGTTGATGACCCAAATATGTAATCATAACAATCTATTGGTCACCGCGTCACACGCCATTATACTTGCGTATTTCTTGAATTACAAATAAGACACCAATTATGGCGTTCAGATTACTTTTCATGAGATTGCATTACAAAATGGCTATTTGCTTCGATAAAAGGGCATGGGGAGTGTTTGTTTTCTTGGATAGCATACGCAATAGTGCGACATGAGAAACACGGGATAACTTCAACAAAGTCTTCATTCGTGCTACACTCCTATAAAATATTTCCATGTGTTGAGTAAGTGTTTCACACGCCATGGCATGACGAAGCAAACACCCCACACGCTAACGCGTGATAAGAAAAGTTTTTATTGCATTTAAAAAGTGTCCATTCATGCTACATGCATATGAAAAGACTTTGTTAGTCAATACCAGAGTCCATTTACTCCATGAGAATACTAGAACAAGAGAACTTCGAGCCAAAGACCTAATAAATGGCTTTTATCAGTTAAATAAACACTCCATGAAGCGCGGCAGGTAACACCATTTGATAACTCATGCACGGGTTCAATAATGTCAACTGTGTTGAAAAACGCTTTATATGCCGGCAAGCGTTCATTCACAACACGAAATTTACAGGACAATTTGATACTCAAGCCAGGTCTTTTACATCGTCTGATAATCGGAATACGCGTGTCCCAACGGCCATAACGCGTCATCATGCACGCTACAACATTATTAGGCCGCGCACCACATTTGGCTATGCTATGCACCACAGTAAGAAGCTCAAATCAAAACTTTGGACAACACGTCAGAACTAGGTCTCAATCTGGATCACGCACCTTACTCAAATGTTCATAGCATGTGTGCTTCCACAAACCACCCCTACCAATAGGGTAAAAAGAAATCTGATGATAACGAATAATGGGTCCAGCAAAACAAAGTTCAGACTACATCCTACCTAGTGAATAACACTCGGATATAACAGTCGGTCGGACGTCGCTTTGGCCTGTCATCATTATGTTGCTATCATAAGGGTAGCTTTTATACTCCTACAAATTAATGAGGTGTGGTACGGATTAATCTCACAATTCTCTCATAAACCGGGCAATCGGAGCTGGATGTCACTCCATAATATGTTTGGCCTGATTCACATGAATCCAATTTTTCATTCATTTGACAACATTTTTAGTCTGGCGTCATACTCAATGTCGACCATCACACCAGACTAGGGGGCAGGACCAGGTATGGTACGGGTTAACCCTAATCAAACCAGGCAATACTTATAAATTAAACGACATACAAGACACGTCAAATGTGCACAAGTTATTTTGCATCAAACAACACGAAAGACATCGCGCACGCGCAAGCTGTACTATACTATCCAGACTGTGTGCATTGGTAGTCAGAATACTCATGCTCAAGTACATTCTTAGAGCCGCCATCACATTTCAAACATTAAGACGCCCTAAAACGCCGCGACTCAGCATGCTACCTTTATGCGTACTCGAAGAACAAATAAAAAACAAGGGTATACGGTTGATTAACCAAACATTTGTCACACGTCGCCTGATTCCGTCATAACTTATTTGATGAGACTATATCTACTATAGGACTACGAGTTTCTTCTAGTCTAGCACCATCATCTTAATCATGATACTAGACTGGGGGGACGTGACGAGGTATGTCCCGGCTTGGTCAAGTCGGTCAACACCTGACGTTATTTATACTAATATATATAATTTATTATTAACCCAATAGCGAGGCCCATCATAATATAGCTGTATTAAGCTTACTGGGCTGAGGGTTTTATAGAGGCAAACCCCTAACTGGGCTTGGTGCCAATGGGCTATGTGCCCATATAGTTAGGGGTCTGTGATGGTGGCCCATTAGTTCCCTATTTAAGAGGTTCACCTCTAACCCTAGGGAACAGGTTGGAGCCTATCACACTTTTTGTGTCTGTAATGGGAGGAAACTCCTGACAGTCGCCTCCATCCCTCTTTCTTCCCGTTTTCTCTTATTGCAGATCTGGATCTTGAAGACGGAGAAGACAAGATTGGATACCGTTCATCATCATCATCGTAGGAATATATACCCGTATAGGTACGTGTTTCTTCAGAGAGCATAAAAGAAAATATACAGTTACCATACAACATAATTATAAGCTAACAATAGAGTATGTAATTTAAAAAAGTTATTTGCAATTTGGTTTCCATGAAACTCTGTGCTAACTCCCACTTGTGCTCGTTACCTATCAATCCATAAGCACTATAACTTTATCATATTGTTAAATTACATACTTTATTGGGTTCTGGTTGAATGTTTTGGAATTCATCTCCTTATCATTTAGAGACCCGTGAAATTCACAGTTGAACAAAAGATAAACGAAAAATGACAGAATACGTACATAAAATGAAATAATTTTATCAGATTTAATCAGTAATTTAAAATATAACATTAAGCAAAATATCACAGATCTAGTTCCGGTTTTGAAATGAAATTGTTAATCTGTAAATCCAAATATTATTCTCTCAAAACCCCGCAACAATACCCTAGTAGTAGTCACATGATTAATGAGAAATTTGATGATTACAAAATGATAATATCTGCAAACTGACACTTGACATGACACAAAATTAACCTGATCATTTGGGTTTTGGTTGAATGTGAGAATCAAAATTTACTCCATTCTATGTTGATAACCTTTGCTAAAATTAAGTTACATAAATGAATTGAATGCACATTTGTAAAATACATAAGAATGCAAGTTTGTAGCAGCTAAAAACAATTACTGATCCAGTATCATCTACTCATTCCCAACGAATTGAAATATATCTATCTAACAATCATATATAAGGAGAAAATAAAAGGTAAAACCATAGTTCTAACAGTTCTTCTAAAATAAATACATTTGAAACCAAACATAGAACAATTCCATATCATATAGAGCCATCAAACTTCACTTTTTCCACATGAACCTAAACCTTAATCATCTTTAACACTATTCTAACAGAAATGTTTATATGATGTCATTTATAATTCAACTTGGTAAACTACATTGAAGGAACATTAATTGACTTCGATATTCAATTATTTTTTTTTTATGTAAGATAACAGAAAATTCTTAGTTTGAAAGATGAAAGATCTCAAAGAGATACAAAAGAACCGTTACAGTTAATGGTTTGACTTCAACATTTTAAAACTCAAATCACTTACAAGCTCATACCCAATCGTGTAAATCAAGCAAACTTACAAGGAAAGTCAAGTCTTACCAAGCAAACCCAACCGACATTGTACCATTTTCCGTCAATCGCAAGCAAATATCCAGCCCCCATAATTGCAGTCAAAATCTACAGACCATCCAAAATCAACATCTAACAATTAAAAGTAACAAACACATTACGTCAGTCCAAAGCTATACCGAACAATGTATGTGTGCTTCAAAATTAATCTAAATCGAACCACAATTTTGTATGTATAACATCAATCAAAATCAAAACCATCACGTAAACCGATAATGAATCTACACAGTTGAGGCGATATGAATATATGTACACAGTTAACAAAAGATGGAAACATATAAACCAGCGGACGACACACCTAACCCTAAAACTGACAAAAGATATAAAAAGTGAATCGAAGGTTAAATCGACCTCGCAATCTATAGATTCCAAACCAGAATCAGATCTATACACTTAACCTTGATGAAAACAAATAAAGGGCAGACAAATCTGAAAACCCTAAAAACATAACACATACAAATAAATTAAAAGCTAAAGATATCAATGAATCCATATTACACAATCAGAAAGAAAAAAAACCCATTATTGGAGGAGATAGATGGATAAATAGATAAGGGTTTGCGGAAGTTGATACCTTGGATTGGAGATGTCGAAGAGATAACAGGGGAGAAGCAAAAAAAAAATGAGGCGTGGAAGAGATAATGCAGCAGTGGAGAATCCAGTATTGAAAACTGAAAACACATCTTAGATTAAAGACGGGTCAGGGATTGATAATAGAGATGAAGCAACCATTTTTGTGATTGAGCTCTTGGCGACGGTTTTCAGATAAAAAAGAGGGATGAGTTTCTTGGATGGAGAGGGTAGGGTTTGAAACTTGGGTTTAGAAAACTGATTATGAGAAAAGAAAATAAAAGATGGGTCAGAGAATGATCCATGGGTCGGGTCCTTGTTTTTTTTTTCACGCATTGTATGCTTGCCATGTGTAAGTTGACTGGGAGCCTATGTGGAGGCCCTAGTAAAGCGCCACGTGTCGCTCGCGTTACTCCTTTATTAGGGTAGAGGGTAGATTAGGGCATAATATGGATATGCGAGTCAAAGTTGATACGTGTCCATTGTGTCATGTAAGTCCTAGCTAGCTATATTTGTAACTTATCTTTCACTAGGCTATAAGGTGTACCATGTCCCAATAAATGACCAATTTTTGTGATTTCTCATTATACGTACTATTTCCAATTTTATTTTCAATGTTCAAGAAAGCTTGCTATTGACCTTGCAATACGGTTTGACCATGTGTGGTTTTAGTTTTTACAAAAATGATTTGATCTACTTATGGTCCAACCATATTGTATGTTCCAATATCTATGCCGCTACTACTAGAATAGTCTATCATTTCCTCTTGAAAATAGTTATCGTTTAAAACAAACTTGTGGAATATAATGAACCAAATAACACTCAAAAGACTTGGAAAACGTGTCTAACGGGACAAAGCTTGTGGCCTTCAATCATCTACATGTTTCAACTTGTCAACCCGTGACTAGGGGTGTTCTTCAGGTTATTTTTTCAGGTTTCGGGTTTTTTTGATCGGGTTGTTTATTGAGAAAAAGTGACCCGATAACCGAACCATTTAAAGTTCGGGTTGAGGTTATTCGGGTCCGGGTTAGTTCGGGTTGGGTTGTTCGGTTTTCGGGTTTATGTATAATATGAAAAATGTTTTTTTTCTTACAAAAATCATCAAAATTTATCATGATACTAACAAAAATATTATCAAAATTCAGACATTATTTGACAACATGGTATAATAGTGTTTAAAATTCCTAAAACTTGATGTTTAATATGCCAAAGAATCTAAAGTTAAACACATCTACATAAAAATACATTATATGTTTGGGTTTTTATTCGGGTTTTTCGGGTCAGGTTGTTTAGGTTTTTTGTTGGGAAAAAGTGACCCGATAACCGATCCATTTAAGGTTCGGGTTGTTCGGGTTTGAGTTATTTGGGTTTGGGTTCAGGTTTTTCGGGTGTTCTCTAATTCGGGTTCGGGTGGCTTCGATTTCGGGTCGGGTTTCGAGTTTCGGATAAAAAAGAACAGCCCTACCCGCGACTATGATGCTAACCCAAACAAGATATAATGAACGAGAAGTACGCGAGGGGAAATACATATAGTGGCGGAACTAGAAACGTTCTACCAGAGGGTCAATGCTTACATAAACGCGCACACACATATACACACACGCATTTAGTCAGTGTACTGTAATAATTATTTTACTCATATAAAAAATTAGAAAACTAAACGTATGATGTATTTAAAAATATTGAAACTAATCAAACTTATAAAATTTGTTGCTTTTATTAAAATAGTAGTACTCTAAAAAATGTACTATAAATATAAGTAATGGATAATCAAATGATATAAATATATAAAAACTAAAACTTGATACTCAGTATTAAATAAAGCCTTGCACTCTGCATTGAAGTACAAAACTAATGCTATACGCATAAGAGCATTCACAATAGAATTCTCATTCCCATCCACTCACAACCAATCACAACCACATATTACATTAAACCCCATTAAAGTTTCTCTCTCCCCTTCACTGACAACCACTTTCAACAAATATAAAAAATAATTACAGTTTTTTCTGTTTTCCCTAAAAGATTCCCAAAGAACCCAATATATACCGACACACTGTAGATTCCCCATTTTCTTCACTCAAAACCACTTCCGCCCCCAAAAAAATTATAGGGTTTTATCACCCAAAAAAATAGGGTCTCTATTGTGAATGCTCTAATATATTAGCTCTTTTTATATAAATAGGGTAGTACCACTATAAATAGGTTTAATATTAAAAAGTAGCCATGGTAAACTAAAAAGTATATTTTTTTTTATTAATATTTCATCTCACTATATCATCTTCATCTTTCATACTGGTTCTTTTCTTTGTTCATACTTTTACAAACTTAAATAACAAGCAGGATTGTTGAAGCCCCATGAATACTAAAATCTCCGTCCTCAAGCTTATTTTCAGTCACCTATTTCATGGGATATACAACTTAATCGGTAAGCCGGAGTTCAGCCGGAGGGTCAACGGACCCTTCTGACCCTCCCCTAATTCCGTCCCTGATTATACATATGAAGTTACAGTTAAACACATTCAAACAAGGATACAAGGATTTTAATCATATACGTTAAAACCTTCGCAATAATAACGATGAGAATAAATTCCATTGCTATTTATGACGAACTTGAATTTGTCGCTAGTTGTGACAAACTTTGCGTGCTGCAAATTAGCAGCAATTAATTTCATTCGCTCTCTTTACGAATAATCTATATCACAAATTTGCAACGAAATTTCAGTAAAAATATAGAGTTAATTACACGAATGGACCCTGTGGTGTACACAAATTGTATCGTTGGTCCTTAAACGTTGAAATTACATAAAGGCTCATCGTGGTATGTATTTCGTAACCCCACTAGTCTGTAGCCCTAACTATCGTCTATTAAGCCTGTTAAATCCATATAAAATGACTGAACAACACTCATTTTAAGACAAATAAATAACTTAAGTGTAATAACACACACACACGGGTGGTTTCCAATAGCTGGGGTTAGGTTTTCGGCCACCTGACTTCAAAAAAACAACATAGGTATATGACGGTTGCAATGTTGTCAGGATCTGATCAGCTCGGATTAGAACGATTACCGTGGTTTCCAACAAAAAATACGCAAATGTTATAACAAGGGTAAACTAGAACGACGACTACGATGGAGATAATGATGAGATAAGGTTTCTGACTTGGGGAGATCTAAGGGTCTATGAACAGAGGTAGTAAAGTTGCAAATAATGAGGGTGATAGTGTTGTAAAAAGACAGGAAACAGTGATAGGTTACATAATGGTTGTTGATAGTGACGGTTATGTGGTATTTAAGGAATTGATGATGATGAAGATGGTGAATCCTGGGGGTCAAGGTTGTTGTGGTATCAACTCCATGTGAAAAGCCTACTCGAGTGAGCTCCCCCTGCAACCAATCTGCAGGGCTTCTTTATTGTAGCAAACAATATAGTCCTCCGCAGATTCATTATCACGGCGCTGGCACAACAGGATGTGCGCCTTATCTTTCTTGTGCCGGATCTTTTGGCTAAAGTGTAAAGAGGACGTGTCCAAAAGCTCGTCAAAGTCGTCAATCTTGCTTTCGGAAAGTTGTCAAACCAAACCTGAGCAGCGCCGGTTAAAGTTTGGATGAACATATGGCAACAATCCGGCATAGACCATGAGAGAGTGCTTCCTGTGGCCATGAAAACATGCAGGTGGTCATCTGGGTCCACAATTCTGTCGAATTTCACTACATTGCTGGTAAGTTTGGACTTAGCGTGTAACACCCCAACCGATGGCGGAAACATCGGGATGTCACGTAGTGATGATTGTTCAGTAGCTCATGGTGAATAATAAATTCCATTAAATGATTTAAATAAATTACATACAATTGTTCTACAAAAATTCGTACATCAAATTGAATAAAACTATGCACACATCTCCAAGCATTAATTCAAATCTTCAAGCAAGTAGAAACCTGAAACATGTTAAGTTGAAAATATTTTGGGTCAACAAAAGTTGGTGAGAATTACATAGGTTTTTGATAATAGAATAAAAATGTTGTGCAATTCATGTGTCATGTCAATCTAGTCCATATGTGAGAACATACTAGAAGTAAATCGAGTGCATAACCAAACCTGGTGACTGTTATAATGTGGTACCTCCCATACGCTCATGGTTCACCTAAAAATGTTATACGATAACAAACACCCACGCTACCTTTGTAGGAGGCACGTATCCGGGTGGGATTGTCAGTCCAATAGATCTATCAATGTATACCGCCGGCTTGTACGGAGTTAATGATTATGCTAGAATGGTGCTTACTCTAATCATGCTCAAGACATAATGCAACATAGAAAACACATAGACACATTGATGATTGAATTGCATAAAATGATGTTGTAACATGTTTCACCCCAAAAATGGTGATAAATAGAAAATGAGCTATGTAAAACTCACCTTAGCAAAATGTTATGTCTCGTAAAAAAAATAGAATATTGTGTTGTGAATGTATGCGAGGCGAATCCCAAAGACTCAACAACGTAGCTAGTCCAAATTGAAGAAAACGAAAAAGAAAGAATATCAAGCTTCCAATTCGCCAATTACAAGAGCTTATAATCAAAGCTTCAATTGTAGAAGTAATAGACTATAGAAGAAAGGTATGAGGGAAAGTTTAATTGGATTAAAACAATCGATTTAGAGGTGCAAAGTATAATGGTTCATAGGTGGGTTTTTATACTAGTTTTGGAGTCAATTAGCCATTAAAATTGGTCAACACCATAAAGTAAGGTTTTATGATGAATTGACTATTTGACTAAGACTTTGACTGTTTGACTAAGACTTTGACTAGGAATTTGACTATTTGACTCAAGGCTTTAGTTAAAAAAAAAAAATCTTGTATGTGAAAAAAAAAGAAAAAGAATTTAGAATCATATTATTATTATTATTATTATTTATATACATTTATGTATGTATATAAGTCGTGAGTTAGGATAAATAAAGACTTAGGCACATTTGTATAATATTAATGATAAAGGTGTAATAAAATATATATATATATATATATATATATATATATATATATATATATATAAGGGCTTTTTATGTATTAAAATTTTGGGGAAAATTTTGCGATGTTACAGTCTCCCCTACTTTTGGAAACTTCGTCCCGAAGTTTATTGAAAACACAGGGTTGAAGGTGATTGGGTAGAAATTAGGACAAGGGTGGTTTGGGAAGTTTCGAGTTAAGGCATGACATAAATTTATAGGTAACATAATAAACTGTTTCGAATAATTTGGGTAAGAGTTTTGATATGTGTGAGTTTTAAGGGTTGGATTAGGTTCAACTGAAATAGCAAGGAGAATAAGAATCTTAAGTTTTAGGACTCCTAAAAGAAATGCATGAGTTGATTGACTATAGAAAGACTAAATGAACTACCAGGTAACTAGAGTTTATAATTGGTTATTTACTGAAAACCTTGATAGAATTTCACACTACCTTAACGTACCTGTAAATTCATGATTACGTTCCGGACCGCAATCACCAATTTACCTTACATTAAAGTTTTGCGTCCTTATATATCTCCACCGATTGTTGAGCAGGTCCGATAGCCTCCACCAGTCGTGGAGTAGGTTGTAGGGCCTCTCCCGACTGTTGAAAAGGCATAATGACCTCTACCAATCGTTGAGTAGGTTCGATAGCCTCCACCAGTCGTGGAGCAGGTTGTAGGGCCTCTCCCGACTGTTGAAAAGGCATGATGACCTCTATTAAGTGCAGCATTTATTATACACATAGGTTGCAAATTGATAACATGTTTATGCAAGCAAGTATAACAAGCACAGTATATGAGTTGTAGTTGTATAGATTTATATAATTAGTTTACATTCAAACAATCATGCACCATGTAACAACTCTCAGACAAATATTTATTACTTGAATCAAATAGCGTCAATACATAGAATAAAAGCAACCAATAGTCAAATGGTGAGACTTACGGTTAGGTAGCTGGAGGATCTTGATCTCTGTTTAGTTTAGGGCATCGGTTACGGAAGTGATTTGGGTAATGAATGTTCAATAAGATATGGGTTGAATGAAGGACAATGAGGTAATATAAGGAATGTAATAATTTATTCATTTAATTAAAACGAATAAACGAAAACGTTGACTTATCAAAGATTCTAAATTCTAATAACATATGAAGACATGCTTTAGCCTATAAGTGAACACTCATCCCGAGAATTCCCAGGTAGGCATCCGGGTCCCTCGTCTGATTGGGATATATGCGCAATGCCAGCCTAGACAGAAGACTCAGAATACAGGCGTTCACCCTTCCAGATTGCACGTGTTCGTTATTAAAATCTAGAACTTCGACAAGATCTCAAGGTGGTTCAGGCTAAACCTGAGGATTTTGTCCTATTAGTCTAAGAGTAGATCCAATGGTGGAGAGCAACCTTCTTGTAAGGATGAAAGTAGGGATAAGAAATAGGAGGGAGATAGAGAATGGCAAGTAAAAGAAGCAAATACTGGTTATAATCCTATGGTTATAGACTAGATTATTTTTCTAATAACCTAATTCCCTATAACCATGGCTCTGATACCAATCTGTAACACCCCAACCGATGGCGGAAACATCGGGATGTCACGTAGTGATGATTGTTCAGTAGCTCATGGTGAATAATAAATTCCATTAAATGATTTAAATAAATTACATACAATTGTTCTACAAAAATTCGTACATCAAATTGAATAAAACTATGCACACATCTCCAAGCATTAATTCAAATCTTCAAGCAAGTAGAACCTGAAACATGTTAAGTTGAAAATATTTTGGGTCAACAAAAGTTGGTGAGAATTACATAGGTTTTTGATAATAGAATAAAAATGTTGTGCAATTCATGTGTCATGTCAATCTAGTCCATATGTGAGAACATACTAGAAGTAAATCGAGTGCATAACCAAACCTGGTGACTGTTATAATGTGGTACCTCCCATACGCTCATGGTTCACCTAAAAATGTTATACGATAACAAACACCCACGCTACCTTTGTAGGAGGCACGTATCCGGGTGGGATTGTCAGTCCAATAGATCTATCAATGTATACCGCCGGCTTGTACGGAGTTAATGATTATGCTAGAATGGTGCTTACTCTAATCATGCTCAAGACATAATGCAACATAGAAAACACATAGACACATTGATGATTGAATTGCATAAAATGATGTTGTAACATGTTTCACCCCAAAAATGGTGATAAATAGAAAATGGGCTATGTAAAACTCACCTTAGCAAAATGTTATGTCTCGTAAAAAAAATAGAATATTGTGTTGTGAATGTATGCGAGGCGAATCCCAAAGACTCAACAACGTAGCTAGTCCAAATTGAAGAAAACGAAAAAGAAAGAATATCAAGCTTCCAATTCGCCAATTACAAGAGCTTATAATCAAAGCTTCAATTGTAGAAGTAATAGACTATAGAAGAAAGGTATGAGGGAAAGTTTAATTGGATTAAAACAATCGATTTAGAGGTGCAAAGTATAATGGTTCATAGGTGGGTTTTTATACTAGTTTTGGAGTCAATTAGCCATTAAAATTGGTCAACACCATAAAGTAAGGTTTTATGATGAATTGACTATTTGACTAAGACTTTGACTGTTTGACTAAGACTTTGACTAGGAATTTGACTATTTGACTCAAGGCTTTAGTTAAAAAAAAAAAATCTTGTATGTGAAAAAAAAAGAAAAAGAATTTAGAATCATATTATTATTATTATTATTATTTATATACATTTATGTATGTATATAAGTCGTGAGTTAGGATAAATAAAGACTTAGGCACATTTGTATAATATTAATGATAAAGGTGTAATAAAATATATATATATATATATATATATATATATATATATATATATATATATATATATATAAGGGCTTTTTATGTATTAAAATTTTGGGGAAAATTTTGCGATGTTACATAGCGGGCAGGGGTGCCATAGAAATACGCAGAGTAAACTTAGACTTCGCCGCAAAGACTTTGGGCCTATACTGTTTGGTCATGTCATTCTCCGCGTTACACAACTTTGCATTGGAGAAATACTTAGAGTTGTGGTGATAAGTTTGGGTGTTCTTGTAACACCCTGCCTCTAATATTGTCCAATATTATCCACTTTGCCCACTAGAAGCTCACGGATTTGTTTACGGTTGCCCGAGTGAAACTTCCCAGGTGGTCACCCATCATGGAATTGTTGTCACTCGAGCACGCTTAACTATGGAGTTTTCATGTGCTCCACAGTCATATGCGCCTAAAACGCGATGGTGATTTAAGAGGCAGGACATTACTTATGAACCAAGATCTCTCCTGTCCACGGACGATGTGGGATATGCCTAGGGTGTTACAATCACCCCCTAGGGACTCATCGTCTTCAATAGGTTTGCCCCACCACCCCGGATGGCACAGGAGTGGCTCTGATACCATTCTGTAACACCATGCCTCTAATATCATCAAACATTGTCCGTTTTGTCCACTAGAAGCTCACAGATTTGTTTTCGATTACCCGAGTGAAAAATTCCCAGGTGGTCACCCATCATGGAATTGTTGTCATTCGAGCACGCTTAAATATGGAGTTTTCATGTGTTCCACAGCGATATGCGCCCAAAACACATTGGTGAATTTAGAGGTAGAACATTACTTATGAACCAAGATCTCTCTTGTCCACAGATGATGTAGGATATGCCTAGGGTGTTACAGTTTTCCTCCCCGTCATCTAAGAATTCATACCCATCTGACATCTCATTAATGGCGACGTACTCCTGACTATGTGTATATCTACCTCGGTCTCCATTACGGTCACCCTGACGGTGTCCCTGTGTTAATGGTTAGGGCCTTGGTTTTTATCATTTAGTCTTCGTTCATGGGTTGGGGAACCATAACTCATAGTTCTGGTCATCTAATGGGCTTGTTCAAGCATCATCTCATGATACCTAGCCATAATTTTGGCCTTTTCTCAGGCCAGCCGCTCGTTGGGGTCTGTGGGAGGTTCCGTTTGGCCAATGGCCTGACGAGACCGCCTCGTCCCTATTTCAATTCAAATGAATAGTTTGACGTCCTTTGAGTAGCACTCTTGGTAAGGGATTTTGTCATATGTGTTTTGTTCGTCGTCAACATGCGTGTAACCTCGGTTCCTATCACAGCCATGTTTGGCGTAAAAGTATTGTTGAAAGTAGATAAAGGGTTGTTTTCAGCCATGGAGTTTAGTAAAAGATAAGAAAAAGGTTGTTCAAGCCGAATGGGATGATGCCAATAAAGAAACACTAGTCTAAACTCCGGTTAAGGATGATTAAATCGATGAGTCTACAGAGTTAATCCTTCGATAAATGTCTACGGTTGGGTGGTGAATGTGACCTAAAAAAAAGAAATGGAGTAGGGAGGTGACAAGTGTTGATGCGCATGCGTAGGGATGCGTATCATGATGTAAGGATGCGTATCATGACCTGCATGGGTTTTACTAAAGCCAAGTTGACAAGTGTTGATGCGCAACTGTGGTCATACACAGGGTAGCCTCCACAGTGCGCATGATGTAAGGTTGCGCAATGTAACAACTCGGCACCGACCCCAAGGGTGCTCGTCGGTGATGAAGGGCTTCAGTGGTAAGGCCGTATGGTGTTGGTGGTGCGGAGGTGATGGTTAGGGTACTGGGTCCGAAGGTTGGTGATACCGAGGTGGTGGTTCTGCAGTGGTCACAGGTGGCGGAGGAGGCGGCGATGTGGTGATGACAGGATGGTAGGGGTTCGGGTCAGGCCCAATAGAAGGGTCGAGGAGACGAGTCAACATAAGTCAACAAGTCAAACTCTCAGTCAACGAGTCAGTCAACCGGGTCAAACCCGAGCCAAAGTTGAGTGATAGGTATAACAGAACTCGACAGTTAGACTATTATATTTATATATTTATTTATAGATATATATACCGCGTGTGGACTTGACGAGTTTATACGGACCCCGACCAAACCATAAGATAGCTCGAATATTAGTTTAACACTTGATAATTCGGACATTTGGACTAGTTGTATAAACTTGGACCCTTGAACATTTGGACACAAGAATTAGAAGATGATAACTAAGACGCGGACTCGACAATTTGAACATGACGACTTGAACCATGGAACTAGTTATATGAATATTAGATAAACTTACGGACTAGCGGTACGAACCTTAGATAACTCGAGGCCTTGAATATGGAATACACAAATTGAGATAATAATTATAAACTACATAGTTGACGACTACGTTAGTACTTAAGAACAAATATCACCGCGACGCCTTGGATTAGACACTAGAGACATGATGCAAAGAACACTTAGAACATCAAAGGTATTGTTACTAATAACTTGGAGTTGGATATCAAGACTTAAGACGCGACCTAGACGAAACTTATATGTGTCATGTAAGCATGTATAATTATTACTAAGTTATAATTATTGTAACCCATAAATAGAACGAATATTAGTCGATAACTATTAGACATATTAGACATTTGATACATAGAGTATGGACTCGACGCTTAAAGACTCGGATATGGACATTAGACAAATACAACAAATGAAAGCATAGATAACAAACCATACGCTCGTGCTCGTCCCCACGCATAACCACGACCAAAAGAACTAAAGACTAATAATGTTGTCAACTTAGGATTCGACCAGGAGTATAGCCGTACGAGATGTTAGACGCTGTGATTACTATAAAATATTCGTATGCATTACTTCCAGGTGAGTCCCGTGTACCTTCCCCACTTTTCGTGTTTTACTGTTTTGAGGTGAATGCATGCTTCCTTTTGATAAACTGTATGATGTGACAAGATAGTAGCTGCCGAATAACCATACCGACACTCATTAACCCAGGGGATTGGGCCACTTAATGTGTGGGTAGCGCTACTTGGGGAAACCCCCACACACAGTGGATCCGGAAGCCCGGAAAACCCTCCACTGAGGCCTGCGGGCCGTTGTAACATGTATTTTTCCAGGAGAATCTATAATGGCAGTAGATAGATTCTGTGTTAGGTTTGAGGTGTCGCTTGTACATCACCATGTGTTGAACTGTGTAAACTTTATGAACTTGCTTTTGAAATGATAACCTTATTAAAAACCATTTAAACTAACGCACGGACTCACCAGCGTAATTGCTGACCCAAAACCATTTTAAGCATGTGTTCAGGTACCTGTCTGAGTTAGAAGGATGGAGCAGCTACGACTCGGAGTATCCCGGGTGGACGGATCAGAAGTCAAGCGAGAACCTTAGATATTACCCGAACTATTTGTATTAGAGAATGTACGATATTTAGAAATGTAAACAATTATTTATAAAATATAGTAATATATACATTGCTTCCGCTGTTTGCTTGCATTGCGTGATGTTTTGGTAACAATCTGTGTCCCGACCGGGCCCACCTGGGTCGGGTTGTGACAGCGCAGTTACGTATTCGTTGGTTATTTTTTAGGGTTTTTGGGATATAGGCCAACCTCATCCGCGTAATGATTTGGGACCATATCCCTTCAAAGATCAAGAGTCCGAAATTTTGGGTTAAAATCGATTAATTTGGGTTTTTGATTTTAGAAATTGGGTTTGAGCAATAGGTTTATGGTGTTCTTACCTATTTTAGATTAGGGGAAGAGAGAGCAGAGATGGAAGAGGGAGTGGGTTTTGTTTTTTAATGATAAATAAGTTATTTTTTATAATATTAATAAAAACAAGTTAAACAGGTAAAAAATGTCAAAGTTACCTCATGTGCAACGCGTTGCACATGATTAAACGTAACAAATATTTTTATAACTAGGTTAGGGTAAAAGGACGAACCATGTATAGAACTTTGAACATAAAGGACATTCGTTTTAATTTTGTGAGTTAAAAGACATTGCCTCTAAATTTGCTAAAATTTAAAGGACGTAAAATGCAATTTTGTCTTATTATTATAATTTTTAGCATATATTGTTTTTCTTTTACAACTTTCAAAACACGATGCTTTATAAAATTCCCTCCATGACATTTTGACGTATTAATTTTTAGCTACATCTTAATGTAAATTTAACTCGATGTCATTGAAAGTGGTAACTGTGACACCCGACAAACTCAGGTTAGTAACATTGATCAAACTAGTAAGTCTACCTTAGCGAGTCATGCATATTACATACTTAACCGGGTCAGTTGAGTCGTTACGATGGTTCTGGGAGTCATCGGGAGTCGTTACAATGATCTGCGGGATCATTGGGAGTCGGTCCATAACCATGTGTACAAGGATTGGTGATTCGTGGAATCGCCGTGTTTAACGCACACACGCAAGTCTCGATTCCCGGGAATTGGTGAACGATTGTGAACGTGTTAGTTATCATTCATTATGTGTTTATAATCATCATATGACTTGTCGGTATGTGAATACGTGTTTATATATGTTAAAATAGTGTTTAACGCGCCGAAAACCCAAAATGGGATACTGGGGGCGATTAGGGAGAGACCAGGCGATTAGGGAGGGGCAATTGGCCCCAATCGCTAGTTGTTAGGGGCGATTGGGCCCAATCGCTAGTCAGTGTAGGCGATTGGGAGCCCCAATCGCCTGTTGCAGCTTTGTAATCACCTGATCTGTTCTGAACGACTAGAAACACCTATAAATACAACCCTTGACTTGCAAAACACCATTTGTGCAACCCTAACTGATCCTAAGCCTCCCTCACACCTTAGAACACCTCTGGAACTTGTTTTGCTTCAAAACTCACCATTTCCAAGCTTACACTCCTTTCTTTGATAAAATCCAAGGTGTGTTCTTCATCCCAAACCTTTGTAATGTTATTGTTTTGGTTCCCAAAGGTCCAGACCTTGTTTTACCAAGTTTGTGTCTTTAAAAACCTTTGAAATGAGTTTCTAAAATAAGTCTAAACCTTTATACTTGCTATATGTGAAGTATTCATGTAAGAAATGATTTTTGATGGTTAAAACATGAATGTTACCATGTAATTGATGTACTTCTGATGTGTTGGAGTTATTAGGATGTTTTCCTAAGGATTTGAGCCATTATTATGGTGTTTTGATGAAAATATGCATTTTGACCCATTTGAATGATTCTTGAAGATTTAGGATGTTATGATATCATTTGGTGATTGTTTGTTGTTAGGATTCACATTAGGAGGGTATTATAACAGAGGGATGATGATTTTGCAAGGTTGTAGGTTGTGAAATCTGATTATTGCCATTAAGGAAAGATATGCATAGTTAATGAAACCTAGTACTTTGCCATTTTTGGAAATAATTGCACCAAGGGTGTTAGAGGAGTGACAAATCGGGGGTTTTTGCTTGGAATGGGTTGGTTAAGAGTTTAAGTTTGATGTTGGGTGTTTTTACCTGTTTCGGATCTGATTTAGAGGGTTTAACGCGCGAAATTTTGGGACATAACTGTAGGGGGCGATTAGAGCTCTAATCGCCACTTCAGTCAGGCGATTACTGTAACATCGAGAAATTTTTCCAATTTTCGTATGGGTAAAATCACCACTTTACTCATATTAAACTTCTTTTATACAAGACTAACCATGTCTAAATCTTATTTACTTCAAAACATTTTAAATAATAATAATAATAATAATAATAATAATAATAATAATAATAATAATAATAATAATAATAATAATAATAATAATTCAGATTTGTAAAATTTTCTTTCTTTATTTAAAGTTTATAAAAATCTATTATAAACCACACTAACAAACTATAACTATTCTTTTCATTAAAAACAAGTCCAAACCAAACCCACCCTTAAGCCCAAAACTCTCTGAGCCCAGCCCAAGGAAAACCCGGCCCACACTTCCCTTTCCTCTCCCCTCTCTGCACAGCCAAAAAAAAAAAAAAGATTTTAGACAGACCAGGGACTCAAACCCGGGTCTGACTGTGCACCAAGCCTTAACATAACCACTAGATCAGCTGCAATGTTTTGTTTCAAATCTGGAAGGAACAAGTGATAACTAACCTATATATCGAGACCACCAACACTTCAATTCAAAAAAATCAACACGCCTATTTTCTAAGTTTGGTAACGAATTATATGGATTGTTGAATAAGGAAACCATACGCGTCATTTGCCCATCAATCACGACCAAATGGTCAAAATTGAATCGTTTTCTTTATTGTTTTGAACATTCCTAATCGAGCCAAATCAACTTGTATAAATTCTTGCTTTTAGATCGATTGAACTCACACAAATACTCACTAGGAGCCGATTAGAGGAACCCATATATCACATTCACCTTAAAACCTCCAAGAAATGCCGATTTGAAGTGTTTGGTGCGCGAGCCTTGTTCCATCTGTTTCGTATTGATTTGAGTTTGTAAGTTTGATTATTTTATATGTTTAGGTTCGGTTTTCAGAGACAAATAAAAGCCCTAACATTTTGTTTCTAATCTGTAACGATTTCTGGGTTAATTATGAGATTATGGGACTAGGGTTTATAAGATAGATATTAGGGATAATCTGATTCAATACAACCAATGTTTAAGTGTTTTCAAAACCCATATAATTCACAAAAGAGCACCCAGACCAACTGGTTCTGGGCGTGCATTTGCATAAGCAAGGTCCCGGGTTCGAGTCCTGTATAGGACGGGATCTGTTTATTTTTTTTTCCTATTTTATTTTATTATTCGGTTTGTTAATTAATAACCAATATAAATCCATTTTAATTGTTAAAAATAGCAAACTTAGCCCAAAATTTTTATAAAAATTATCATAGATTCACAAAACCCTAAAGTTTATGTTTATAATTTTATTGTGTTTTAAAAAAATGTTTATTTATTATTTTTAATGTATTTATTTTGTTTAAACCATAATTAATTCATATAAAATTCATTTTTCATCATTTTAATACCAAAATTTTTGTGGAATTATTTTTAACCATTTAAAACTGTTTGGTAATTTATTTCTGTGAAGAAAAGTTATTTAACCTATTTTTATGATTTAATACTATTTAATTATTTATATTTAATTAAATTCAGTTTTAAATGAAAATAATATGAAAAATAATTTTTAAAGTTATTTTTCACTTATATCACATATTAACTACTGTTATAAAATGAAAATAATATTTTTTTTATTTTATTTGTATTTAAATCCTAATTATTGCATTTTGATGTTAATAAATCAATTTAAAAATATAAAGATATCAAAATTACAAGTTTTAAAATTTTTTGAAATTAATTCTATTATCTTAGTATGAAACGGACTTATGATTTTCAAATTTAACTGACTTGATTACTTCCTCCATTTATTTATATTTCTATTACATAATTAATTGCGTAAAATCAAATATTTATATTTAAATGTTCTTTAAATATTAAAATTATTTAAACCCTATTGTATTTCAATTCAAAAACCCTGTGAATCCCCAATTTCTAGTCTAGAAACCCTAAGTGCCTAATCCTAGATAACTTAGACTCTAAGTTCAATTCCTTACAAATTATTATTTATTCATTTAGGTTAATTCTTTGGAATATTCTAATCCAAACTTGGTGGTTCGACATATTTCAAGATATTACACAAACGGTGAGTTTACATAGCCCCTTTTTCTGTTTTACATTTTGGGGTGAAACATGTTTAAACATTTTATACACTATCATTTACTCATTCTTACATTGTTGAAACTTGTGATTCAATTACACTATCATTTACTCATTCTATCATTTGACTGTAACAAAAAGACACAGTACAATCATTAACATTGATCAAGCCGCCTGTTTAGATTATAGCGCTATAGGTCTGACAAACCCACCCCCCGCATAAATTCAGGGATGATCGATAACAGTTACACTGTTACTAACTTGCGAGTTAGGTCTCAGTTGACACGAGGTTTGATTGTACAAAAGACGCATTGTTACATGTCGGACTCATACTATTATATTATACAACTATGATTGTTGTACAAACTACTATTATCTATCATATTCAAAAACCTATGTATTCTCACCAACTATTTATAGTTGACCCCTCCCATCTTTCCAACTTAACATGTTTCAGGTTTATATGCTATTGGAAGTTGTACAAGTCTTGGAACACATAGGAGCTTTGGACCTAGTTTATATTAATCAATTTTTGTAATCTCTTCTTGTAAGATGAATTGTAAATTGTTAAATATTATTCAACTTTCATTTAGTACCATGAGCTATTGAACAATCATCACTACGTGACATCCCGATGTTTCCGCCATCGGTTGGGGTGTTACAATTACACACCAATCGCTAGTAACATCAGGCGATTACACCTCCAATCGCCTGTTGACCATCCCCAATCACCAGTTGACTTTTCCTAATTGCATGTTAAATTCCTAATCGCGTGTGCTGCTGTTGTAAGCGTATTTTGACATCCCAAAACATGATTTGACACCTAGGAACATGATAGGAACCCCGTGACATGCCTAATGACATAGTAAAACATGTTCGGACTCGTTTATGCATTAATTGAGCGTATTGCTAGACTTAATGAATTTTGCACGTGCTAAGTGTTTAACTACATATGTTGCATGATATCTTGTATTTGGCTAACACGTGGAATGTCGGGTCACCAATGGGATGTCGGGTCTTGTCTGGTACGGTCGGTTTTAACAGTCAAAGGTGTTTTCAAACGTACATGGTTATGGTCTGGACATTCGGGTACTAGTTAACCTGCGGGATATTAGTCTGGGTACTTATATACATCTTATGATAGGTCGCCACTATTTGGGGCTGTCATAGCTTAATGTTTTAACTGTTTTCAAGTAACGCAATCAAAGGTGAGTGTCAAAGCCCCGCTTTTACTGTTTTGCTTTCGGGGGAGAAACATGCTATATATTTACTTACTAAAGGTCATGTTATACTATGGTTACTTTACATTACTATACGGCGTTTTATGGAAAGTCCTAGGGGGAAACTATGAATGTGCGGGTTGCACAACGAGGGAAATGTGGATAGATCTATTGGGCCTCACAAACCCCACTCGACGACGGGGATACCGGGCGGTGCATATTGTCTCTAACAGGCATCGGTAACCCAGTCAATCTGGGCTGGATTCAACATTTGTACATGTTTAGTAATTGGTTCCCAACCGTAGTAGTAAAAACACTTAACGTCTAGCTAACGTTCTCATAACCTAGTAGTAACGGATATGATCTTTTCAACTTATAATAACTCTTTTATGAAAACATGTGAACTCACCAGCATTATATGTTGACATTTTTGGCATGTTTTATCAGGTCGCTAAGGTAGCAGTTAATGGGCTAGGCGCACGGAGTCTTGCACAGCGTCTAGAGTTTTGTCGCATATTAAACAATGTTTTGTAAACTATAATATGCCTTTTGGTTGTAAACAACAAATGCTTCCGCTGCTAGTTTATGGCTCAAAGAATAATGTTTTGGTTTCAATCTATATATTTAGTGTTTGTTTATTGTGATCATTGACTTGAATCCTGGTATGTCACGCACCTCGCGGTAAAACCCCGCAAGTGGAATTTGTGGGTGTGACAGATTGGTATCAGAGCCAACGGTTATAGTTAACTAGGACTGCATGTATAGTGTAGTCTATAGCCGAGTCACACACACTAGACGGTCACATATGGTCGAGTTTTAACATGTGGGTAACATCTTAAACTTGTCATGGTGTGTTGGATCAGTATTGCTCTTTGTATGAACTTGCTAGTGAACACTTAAGTGTTTAGCAAGTTCTTAATCAGTAATAGCACAGCGGAATGATATGAGTTTAAAGCTACACTTATCAACAGGAGTTATTACTCCCCCTGGACGTTTGATAAAACTAAAGACAAGTATTTAATGAGAATCTAAGCAATGAATAAGAATGAACACTTAAACAGATTCTCAGTAAATGAAATGGAAATAATAATGATAAGCTTTGAAGGATTTTTGTATTAAAAATCAATGTCTAAAACAGAGGGATGAACCCATCTATTTATAGACTTTACAAATACATGAACCTTGCCAAAAAGCAAGTTCAGAGACAAGTTGCAGCAAGTTGCAATCTTGGAACTTGTACAAAAAGTAAAAGTAATATTAAACTAATAAACTACTGAAACATAAGGCGGTGGAAAGATTCTTGGACAAGTGCTGATGAATGACAAACTACTGATGAGTAGTTTGCCTTCAGTAGTTCTTCAGTGAACTGTCTGGTTTGGACTTCAGAACTTCTGACGTATTTCTTCTTCAGTACTTGTAGAATCCTTCTTCAGCTGTTTTGGTCTTCTTTCTTCAGTAGTTCTATACTTAGAATAATCTGACAGAAGTGAATTAGACTTAGGTTTGCAAAAGTGGTTTCACCAATCCTTTTTGTCCTAACAATCTCCCCCTGGATTGATGAAGCCAAAACCTTTCTAATTCCTTATTGTTTTCTTCTGTCATTCACAATCTTCCATATTCCTTTGAACATGGAATTCTTCAACTGGTTTAGCTGTTTATCAGTGAGAGATCCTTTTTGTGGTTCTAGATGTTGGATAGTAAGCAGGTCTTGAGTTGATAGTTTCTTCAGATCATTCATCGACTTATAGGCTCTACTTGTTTGGTCTCTTCTTGTCACTTGTACTGAGTTGTTATCAGTAAAGGACCATCTGATGATAGGTACTTTAGACTTGTCAAAGTCTAAAGTGTAGGGAACCATGGTGGTACCCTGGGATGCTCCTGAGTGTTGGATGTCTTCGACTTCAGTGACTCTCAGGTGGGATTCTCTTCCTTGTTCTTGTTGCATCACATTAGGTAGTTGAAAGGTTGGCAAGTGATGCTCAGTAACTACCTTAGTGTGCAGTTTGTCTTTAATGGTCTTTTGAATTTGATAGGCAAAGGTGGAAGGATCCCTGAATTGGGTTAGCAGAGGTTTCTCTTCAATGTCGAAATCAGAATGGACTACTGTACTTCCTTCTAGTAGTACCATCCTGAAATCAGTCTTCACATTCTCCTCTGTCGTTTTCTTTGTAGCAGGTTTTCTTGAAACACCAGAAGTTCTAACTACTGAAGTTGACACTTTAGCAGTTTCAAACTTCTCTGGATTTGCAGCCTTTGCAGCCCTTGCAGCCTTGTATTTTCTATAAGTGTCCACTATTCTTTCTTCTTTCCATTTGGACACAGAGGCTTTTGAACCATAACCATTTGCTACTAGTTCTTCAATCATCTGGGCTCTCTTGGCTTTTGCATCTTTACTTGTTGCAAGTTTGTCTGCAATAAGTTGAGCTCTTCTTGTCAGCTCTTCCATGGAGAGTCCCTTTAATGTATGGGCTTTGGTCTTGCTGTTCTTGGTAATGTAAGACATCAGTTGTTGTCTTTTGTTTTCCTCAGCAATTCTTTCCAGGTTAGCCTGCCTTTGAAGTTCTGTTTCATAAGCCTGTAGTTTTTCATCCAGGCTTAAGTCTAAATCATCCCTTGCTTCCAGATTTTTCCAAATCTGATCTTCCTTGGCTTTCTTTTGAACTGCCACTAAACTCTTCTCAAGAAGTTCTGCTGATTGAGAGATTGGAGAAGGGTTTAGTACAGTCATAGTGGTAACTGTAGTAGTAGGCCTTGGAGGAACAGGAGTTGGTTGAGTAGGTTCAGTTGATCTGGAAGGCTGTTCAGCAGTTTCAGTGTTGGAAGTGTTGACTTCTGATGGGTTGACAACTACTGAAGGTTTGTCAACTACTGAAGGATTGTCTTCAGTATTTTCTGAGTCTTCATCAGAACTTTCATCATCAGAAGTTTCTTCATTGTGCCCTTGGGATTCATCAGGCTTTTCAGAATCTTCTATTTCTTGAATAGAGACACCAAATTGTTGGGCTAGTTTTTCTTTTCTTGCTTAGTCTCTCTGATCTCTTTCTTGGATAGCCACTCTTGCCTTTTTCTTGGCTTCAAGTGACTCCCTAGGTTCCTTAGTTTTCTCCCCCTTTTAGGATTCATCAAGCTCTGTGTTTGAGGGTTTAGAGAAATGACTTGTAAGAGAAGCAATCTGTTTGGAGTTGAAGTCAATTTTGTTGGACAGATCATTCATCTTAGTCTGTATCACTCCAAATTGGTTCTTGATGGACAGCTCCAAGTTAGTTGTGTAGGTTTGGAAGTGACTTTTGATGAGGGTGTTCATCATGTGATATAAGGGACCATCTGGGCTGCATAGCTGGTTCATGTCTATGCTGGATGGCCTAGGGAATTGGGTAGGCATTTGTAGTGAGGGGTGTGTTTTTGGTTGATCTTCTTGTTGTACAGAAGATGCCACTATAGGGGAATCAGGGATTAAGTGGACTTTAACCTGATCTGGTGTGACTAGCTTCTTGAGCATAGATACACCAGGTGCAGGACCTTCACTTGTAGCCGTCAATTCAGTAGTTTTGTGTTGTGAAACATCATCCAAGTTAATGGAATCATCTGTATCAGTTACATCATGAGCTGAGCCCAACTCAGTTGTCTCATGTACCTCTTTTTCTTGGTTCAGAGGATTTCCTACCTCAGGCATTAAGCCTTCATCAGTAGTTGCCACAGTTGAGGTCTTAGCTATGTTGCTTCTTTCCTCAGATCCACCACTGGGTGGTAAATGAGTAGTAGCAGCCTCAAAAGTACCAAGAGTTTCTAAGTTTGGGCTTAGGGACCCTGGTTCATCCTCATCTCTTTGGTTAGGGCTTTGAGTGTCCACATCCATGTCAAGTTCTGAGGCTATGTCCCCTATTTGATGTGGTTGTTGGGGACTGACATGTTTAGATGGGACTTTCTCTTTTAGCCCAGAGAGAAGTTTGGCTATTTCAATATCAGGTTCAGAAATTTGGGGTACTGGTTCAGTAGTTTGGTCAATGGGTTCAGCAGTTTCAAAAGAGGAGTCAATAGGAATAGTTTTCTTTAGTCTTTTTCTTTTGAAAAGTATGGTGATTGGTGCTCTTGGTGGGGTTTGAGATGGATGAGACTGAGAGGATGTTTCAGTCACATCTTTATGAAGTGCAGATTGCACATTAGTCAGTTCAGGCATCTCAACCTCCTGAACTGCTTTTCTTTTTGGGTTGGTGGGTTTTTGTTTTTGTTGCTTGGGGTTTCTTGGCCTTTGGAGGTGTAGGTTTGGAAGATGAGGGTTCCCTGGGGACTGTTTCTTGTTCCCCTTGGTCATCTTCTGGCCAGGTAGCCGGTTTGTTGTGCCTTGAGTATGCTTGTGAGGATAAAGGGTTTAAAATTGTTGTTTTACCCACAAGCACTGTAACATCGCAAAATTTTCCCCAAAATTTTAATACATAAAAAGCCCTTATATATATATATTTTTTTTATTACACCTTTATCATTAATATTATACAAATGTGCCTAAGTCTTTATTTATCCTAACTCACAACTTATATACATACATAAATGTATATAAATAATAATAATAATAATAATATGATCCTAAATTCTTTTTTTTTTCACATACAAGATTTTTTTTTTTAAAGCCTTGAGTCAAATAGTCAAAGTCCTAGTCAAAGTCTTAGTCAAATAGTCAATTCATCATAAAACCTTACTTTATGGTGTTGACCAATTTTAATGGCTAATTGACTCCAAAACTAGTATAAAAACCCACCTATGACCCATTATACTTTGCACCTCTAAATCGATTGTTTCAATCCGATTAAACTTTCCCTCATACCTTTCTTCTATAGTCTATTAATTCTACAATTGAAGCTTTGATTATAAGCTCTTGTAATTGGCGAATTGGAAGCTTGATATTCTTTCTTTTTCGTTTTCTTCAATTTGGACTAGCTACGTTGTTGAGTCTTTGGGATTCGCCTAGCATACATTCACAACACAATATTCTATTTTTTTTACGAGACATAACATTTTGCTAAGGTGAGTTTTACATAGCCCCTTTTCTATTTATCACCATTTTTGGGGTGAAACATGTTACAACAATATTTATGCAATTCAATCATCAATGTGTCTATGTGTATTTCTATGTTGCATTATGTCTTGAACATGACTAGGGTAAGCACAATTCTAGCATAAACATTCATCAGCCAAACGGTATACATTGATAGATCTATTGGACTGACAATCCCACCCGGATACGTGCCTCCTACAAAGGTTGCGTGGGTGTTTGTTACTGCAATATAAACGAGTGAACCATGAGCGTATGGGATGTACCACAATACAACAGTCACAAGGTTGATTATGCACTCGATTTACTTCTAGTATGTTTTCACATATGGACTAGATTGCCATGACACATGAATTGCACAACAATTTTATTCGATTATCAAAACCTATGTAATTCTCACCAACATTTGTTGACCCAAAATATTTTCAACTTAACATGTTTCAGGTTCTACATGTTTGAAGATTCGAATTAATACTTGAAGATGTGTGCATAGTTTTATTCAATTTGATGTACGAATTCTTGTAGAACAATTGTATGTAATTTATTTAAATCATTTAATGAAATTTATTATTCACCATGAGCTACTGAACAATCATCAATACGTGACATCCCGATGTTTCCGCCATCGGTTGGGGTGTTACAGATTGGTATCAGAGCCATGGTTATAGGGAATTAGGTTATTAGAAAAATAATCTAGTCTATAACCATAGGATTTAACCAGTACTTGCTTCTTTTACTTGCTATTCTCTATCTCCCTCCTACTTGTTATCCCTACATTAATCCCTACGAGAAGGTTGCTCTCCATCACTGGATCCACTCTTAGACTAATAAGGCAAAACCCTCAGGTTTAACCTGAACCACCTTGAGATCTCGTCGAAGTTCTAGATTTTAATAACGAACACGTGCAATCTGGAAGGGTGAACGCCTGTATTCTGAGTCTTCTGTCTAGGCTGGCATTGCGCATATATCCCAATCAGACGAGGGACCCGGATGCCTACCTAGGAATTCTCGGGATGAGTGTTCACTTATAGGCTAAAGCATGTCTTCACTATGTTGTTGGAATCTGGAATCTTTGATACGTCAACGTTTTCGTTTATTCGTTTTAATTAATGAATAAATGATTACATTCCTTATATCACCTCATTCATTTCATGCCACATTGAACCTTCATTGTGTCCCTTACAGATCATGTCTCCACGTCGCAGCACTCGCAATAACAGTGGTGAAAACCAAGAGGAAAGTAACAACAACCACAACACCAACCACAACAACAACAAAAACAACAAAAGTGTTGATGCCCAACTGGCTGCGATTATTTCCCAACAAATGGCGCAACAAATCACAACTCTGGTTTCTAACTTGTTGGCTCAAGTCATCCCAATGAATGGGAACGGCAATGGAAATGGAAATGGCGATGGAAATCACATAAAGAACGGGACCTTAGTTCGGAAAGGCGAGAAAACAAGTATTGTGGCCGCGGTAACTACCGAGAACCAGAAGCGCAAGACCAGGGATCCTAATGTAAACCTCACTACACAAGCTTCTAACAAGAAACCCTATACATGAAACTTTCCATTGTGTAACACATGCAAACGACATCACCCCACTGTTTCAGTGTGTCGCCTGTGCACCAATTGTGGTAGGTATGGCCATCTGGTCAACACATGTCGTGAGTCCCCAAACCCTAACACCAACCAACCAACCAACCCTGCTCAGGTTGTTAATCTTAATCGTCCTGGTAAATACAACTATGGTCAATGCTATGAATGTGGAAACCCAAATCATTTCCGTAACCGATGCCCTAAACTAAATCGAGATCAAGACCCTCCAGTTACTTAACAGCAAACCCCACCATTTGAATGATGTCTACTTTTTAATTCTATGTATTGACACTTTTTGATTCAAGTAATAAATTCAAGTATTATCATAACATCTGAGTGCATGCTTGTTTGAATATGAACTAATTGCTATATCTATAATCATACTTGCTTACTTGTACAACAATTAGTTGACTACCAAACAACCTACTCAACGATTGGTAGAGGTCATCATGTCTTTCCAACAGTCGGGAGAGGCCCTACAACCTGCTCAACGACTGGTGGAGACTATCGAACCTGCTCAACAATCGGTAGAGTCATAAAACGACGCAAAACCCTAATGTAAGGTAAATTGATAATTACGGTCCGGAACGTAATCATGAATTTACAGGTACATTAAGGTAGTGTGAAATTTTATCAAGGTTTTCGATAGTCGACCAATTGTATACCTAGTGTTTTTCTTTTAACTTCGGGACGAAGTTCCTAAAAGTAGGGGAGACTGTAACATCGCAAAATTTTCCCCAAAATTTTAATACATAAAAAGCCCTTATATATATATATATATTTTTTATTACACCTTTATCATTAATATTATACAAATGTGCCTAAGTCTTTATTTATCCTAACTCACAACTTATATACATACATAAATGTATATAAATAATAATAATAATAATAATATGATCCTAAATTCTTTTTTTTTCACATACAAGATTTTTTTTTTTTAAAGCCTTGAGTCAAATAGTCAAAGTCCTAGTCAAAGTCTTAGTCAAATAGTCAATTCATCATAAAACCTTACTTTATGGTGTTGACCAATTTTAATGGCTAATTGACTCCAAAACTAGTATAAAAACCCACCTATGACCCATTATACTTTGCACCTCTAAATCGATTGTTTCAATCCGATTAAACTTTCCCTCATACCTTTCTTCTATAGTCTATTAATTCTACAATTGAAGCTTTGATTATAAGCTCTTGTAATTGGCGAATTGGAAGCTTGATATTCTTTCTTTTTTCGTTTTCTTCAATTTGGACTAGCTACGTTGTTGAGTCTTTGGGATTCGCCTAGCATACATTCACAACACAATATTCTATTTTTTTTACGAGACATAACATTTTGCTAAGGTGAGTTTTACATAGCCCCTTTTCTATTTATCACCATTTTTGGGGTGAAACATGTTACAACAATATTTATGCAATTCAATCATCAATGTGTCTATGTGTATTTCTATGTTGCATTATGTCTTGAACATGACTAGGGTAAGCACAATTCTAGCATAAACATTCATTAGCCAAACGGTATACATTGATAGATCTATTGGACTGACAATCCCACCCGGATACGTGCCTCCTACAAAGGTTGCGTGGGTGTTTGTTACTGCAATATAAACGAGTGAACCATGAGCGTATGGGATGTACCACAATACAACAGTCACAAGGTTGATTATGCACTCGATTTACTTCTAGTATGTTTTCACATATGGACTAGATTGCCATGACACATGAATTGCACAACAATTTTATTCGATTATCAAAACCTATGTAATTCTCACCAACATTTGTTGACCTAAAATATTTTCAACTTAACATGTTTCAGGTTCTACTTGTTTGAAGATTCGAATTAATACTTGAAGATGTGTGCATAGTTTTATTCAATTTGATGTACGAATTCTTGTAGAACAATTGTATGTAATTTATTTAAATCATTTAATGAAATTTATTATTCACCATGAGCTACTGAACAATCATCAATACGTGACATCCCGATGTTTCCGCCATCGGTTGGGGTGTTACAAGCACCTCTTCTCCAAGTTCTTTTATTATGCAATGCATAATAAATCTTGGGTACAACAAAAACTTCTTTTTAGTATTGAGATGATGTAACACCAACTCATTAAAGAAAAGTGATGATGCCCTGAATTTTGTTTCATTCACTATGGAATGAAAAATAGGTTGAAAAGTTGAGGGCATCTGATCATAAGATCCAGTTTTTGGACTCAAACACATAATAATATAATGAAAAAGCAGTTTATACTTTGGTTCAAAATATTTTTTTAAAGATTGTAGCATGTGGAGAGTACCTTGGTAACCACACTCTATCATGGTTAAATGAATTTGAGAGTTTGGAAATTGGTCTGGGGCATTTACATCATCCAATCCCAGCCTAATTGACAAAATAGCCGGTGTGATTGCCATTCTTCTCCCTTTGATGGTTGAATTGAGGGAGATCACCTTGTTGTTCACCGTCACCGTCTCTGCGTTTGCCCAAAACTCATTTAGAGTTTCAGTATGGATTGGAGGGTCGATGGTGAGGGCGGTGAAATATTGGGATTTAACGACTAAATCAATGATTTCGTCGTATTGGGACCAGGATTTATGTTTTTCGAAGTAGCCTCTTTGATTGTGTCCCTGTTTCAGAGTTAGAGCCATGTGGTTTGTGTGTGTGTGTGGATCGAACAGTGTTTTTGCAGGTTCAGGGTTTGAGAGCTTTTTGAGAGAGAAGGAGGGAATTTTTGCTTTTTGAATGGATAAGTGTTGGAAAAGGTATTTATCAGAAGTTTTAAACCGCTTAGGTCAAACTTCTGATGTGGGAAAAGTCTGATTTACCCTTTTTGACTAAACTGCTGATGAAGAATTGTTTTCATCAGTAGTTCCCACTTTCTCTTCAGTAGTTTTGAACAACTGATGAGAATGCTTTATAAATACTTTATTCATAACTTCTGAAGGTTGTTTTATCAGAAGTTAATCACTTTTCAGAAAATATTCCCATACTGATGTTTTGTTCATCAGTAGTTTCTCTCTTGTTTGTTTTTCAGAAGTTTTCAGAATTGAAAACAGATGTAAGTGAAAAATATGTGCAGAAAAGTAAAGAGAAACACTTACAAATTTAGCATCCCAAGCATGGATACTAACTTCTGAAATGTTGATGTGTCAAGGGGTTTAGTGAATATGTCAGCTATTTGATTAGCTGTTGCTACATGTTTCACTTCAATCTTGCCTTTTTCATAGCAATCTCTTATGAAATGATACCTGATTTCAATATGTTTGGTTTTTGAAAACTGGCAGGATTTTGAATGATGCTAATGGCAGATTTGCTGTCTACAAGCAATGGTGTCTTGGTTTCTTTGATTCCATAATCAAGAAGTTGATACTGGAGCCATTGTATCTGTGATGTACAACTTGCAGCTGCAATGTATTCAGCTTCAGCAGTTAAAGTTGCAACAGATGTTTGTTTCTTTGATTGCCAGGACACTAGACAGTTTCCTAAGAATTGACAACCACCAGATGTTGATTTTCTTGACATTTTACACCATGCATAGTCACTATCTGAAAAAGCTGATAACTTGGTATTGCTTGAAGCAGGATACCAAATTCCAAGTGTTGGAGTTCCTTTCAGATATCTGAAGATTCTTTTGACTGCAATGAGGTGTGATTCCCTAGGAGCTGATTGATATCTAGCACAGACACATGTTGAAAACATAATATCTGGTCTAGAAGCATTTAGATATAAAAGGGAACCTATCATACATCTATACATGGTTTGATCAACCTGTTTTCCTTGATCATCTGGTTCAACTTGTGTGGTTGGTGTCATAGGAGTGGAACATGATTTACAGTCTCGTAAAGAAAATTTGTTTAATAATTCTTTAACATATTTTGATTGATGTATAAAAGTTCCATTTGTTTGTTGTTTAATCTGCAGTCCCAGAAAGTACTGCAGTTCTCCCATTGTACTCATCTCAAATTTTGATTGCATGAGTTTCTTAAATTCATCACACAGTTTTGTGTTTGTTGAACCAAATATGATATCATCAACATATATTTGAACAAGTAAGATATGATTTCCAACATGTTTTATGAAAAGAGTTTTATCAATGGAGCCTCTTGTGAAGTTATTTTTGAGTAGAAAGTTAGAAAGTGTTTCATACCAGGCTCTTGGAGCCTGTTTGAGCCCATAAAGAGCTTTGTCTAGTTTGTACACCCACTCAGGATGAGAAGGATCCTCAAACCCAGGTGGCTGACAGACATACACTTCCTCTTTTATTTTTCCATACAAAAATGCACTTTTAACATCCATTTGGTAAACTTTTATTTTGTTGGAAATGGCATAGGCCAGAAATAACCTGATGGCTTCAAGCCTTGCAACTGGAGCAAAGGTTTCATCATAATCAATTCCTTCTTCTTGAGAGTAACCTTGTACTACCAGTCTTGCCTTGTTCTTTATAATCATACCAGCCTCATCTTGTTTGTTCCTAAAAACCCATCTTGTGCCAATTGGTTGCTTGTTTGGTGGTAAGGGACAGATTTCCCAAACCTGTTGTTTTTTGAATTGAAGCAACTCATCTTGCATGGCTTGTACCCAGCTGTTGTCTTTGAGGGCTTCTTGGTACTTTTTTAGGTTCCAACTGAGAAATAAATGCTAAGAAGAAGCAAAAGTTGGAAAGCTGGTTTCTGGTAAAAACACCTGATGCAATATCACCCATGATTTGTTCAAGTGGATGATCTTTGTGTTCAATCAGTTGTTGTAAACCACTGACAGGTGTAGGTGGCTCTTGTATTTTATCAAACAAACCACTGAGGTTTATAATGTCTGGTTCAGCAGTTTCAGTATCTTCAGTAGTTTTAGGTGTTGAAGCAGATGCTTGAGTTTGTACATCAGCAGTTGTTGAATCAGAAGTTTGTGAAACTTCTGAAGGTTTGTAAGTTGACTTAATGACTGTTTGAGGAGTCCATGGTGCTGGATCCTCATCATCAAACCTTTGATCACCATAATAAGTAGTTTAGATGAAGTAACAGTCTTTTCAGGTCCAAAATGGAAGCTGTCAAGGTCAAAAAGTTCAGCAGGATGTGCTGGAATAAGAGTGTGTTTTGACTCATTGAACTTGACATTCAGTGTTTCTTCTACTATCCTGGTTCTTGAGTTAAAAACCTTGTAGGCTTTTCTAGTGGAAGAGTAACCAAGAAAGTAACCTGAATCAACTTGGCAGCAAACTTTGAAATAGAGTCTTTGATGTTTAGAATGAAACATTGACATCCAAAAGCCCTGAAAAAGGAGATAAGGGGCTTTATGCCATGAAGAACTTCATAGGCAGTCTTGGAGTGTCTCTTGTTGACAAGGACTCTATTTTTAACTTAGCATGCAGTGTTAACTGCTTCAGCCCAGAAATACAATGGTAGGCCTGAATCAGCTAACATTGTTCTTGCTCCTTCAATTAAGGTTCTGTTCTTCCTTTCTACTACACCATTTTGTTTAGGAGTTCTGGGAACACTGTATTGTCTAATAATCCCTTTAGACAAGCAGAATTCATCCAGAGTTTTGTTCCTGAACTCTGTCCCATTGTCCTTCTAATGGCTTTGATAGATAGAGAATATTGTTTCTCTATTTGTAGAATGAAGAACTTGATGATTTCAGTAGCCTCATCCTTGGAAAATAAGAAGAATACCCATGTAAATCTTGAATAGTCATCAATGATGACTAAGCAGTACTTCTTTTACCAAGGCTCATGATTTTTACAGGCCCAAATAAGTCCATATGGAGTAGTTGAAGACATGCAGTTGTTTTTGATTCTTCAATAGACTTATAGGAGGACTTATGTTGTTTTCCCTTTAAACAGGATACACAGTGTTCTTGACACTGGTATACCTTTAAAGGTAGACCTCTGATCAAGCCCATTTTTGTGACTTTATTTATGGTTTTAAAGTTCACATGGCCAAGTCTCCTGTGCCAGAGATCAGTCTCTGAAGTTGATGCCTTTGAGAAGAAACAGGCAGTATTGTTCAGTACTTTGTCTTTTTCAATGTCCACTGCATAGACATTGCCACATCTTTTGGCTATCAACAAAGTGTGATCTTCAATGATCTTTTCTATCAACTTCTGGCCTTCTGGTGATATGATCTTGCATGCTGTCTTTGTGAAAAAGGAAGAATATCCTTTATCACACATTTCTGACACACTTAGCAAGTTGTACTCAAGGTTTTCAACCAGATTGACCTTGTCAAACTGTATTTTGCCAGAGGAGACATTGCCATGTCCTAGCACATATCCCTTAGCATTGTTCCCAAAGGATACATATCCTTCTCTTTGACTGATAAAATTGTTTATCAGGTATCTGCATCCTGTCATGTGCATTGAGCCTCCACTGTCTACATACCAAATGCTATTTAAGCCTCTGGAAACTCTCTGCACAAGATAGCAAATTAGTTAGATCTGGGAACCCAAGCCAGTTTGGCTTTGGGTTTGCTCTGGAGAACATTTACAGTTTGTTTTTGACCAAGTTGAGGAATCCATGTCTTTTTGGCAATGGATTTTTCATTAAGAGCAATGGTGGTATCCTTTTGAGGACCACCATCAACTTTGGTCATCAGTAGTTGTACCATGTTCATGAGATCTTTAATCTCAGCAGTTTGTGAAACTGCTGATGATTTAGGTCTAACTACTGAAAGAGAATTTTGAGAAAAAGATTTATGTTGAGATTTTGTCTTTTTCTGAGAAAAGGTTTTTACTGGATGTTGTTTCCTGGGAGAAAAAGTTTCTACAAAATCATTTCTGATTTGTTTTCCCACAACCAGTTGTTGAGTTTTCTTGTTGTACTGAATACCTTTTCTGTATCTGCAAAATTCTGTCTTGTGGTTGAACAGACCACAGATTTCACATTCTTTTGTCTTTTCTTTCAAAGACAAGTTTCTGACTGTATTGATTGGTTTTAGGTCATTAGTAGTTTTCAGGTTCTCAACTCCTGATGTAGTTGAAACTACTGATGGCTTAATGTCAGAATTAATCAGTACTTCTGAAGAACTTTATTTGTGAGTTTTTAGAAAGTTTTCATGAAAAGATGTGCATTCTTTCTCTTCAGAAGTTTCACCTGAAACAATTTTTCTCCCATCTTCAGTAGTTTTGGGGGAAAAATCTATTGGTGTTTCAGTGTGATTGTACCCTATGCCAAACCTAACATTTGAAGCACTTTGTTTGTTTAGCAATAGTTGGTACCCCTTACAAGATTCAACCCATTTTTCACAAGTGACCTTGGTGTCAGCAAGCTCTTGTCTGACATTTCCTAGGTCATTTATCATGATTTTAATTTGTGCTTGGGTTTCAATAGCAGGGTTAGTTAATTTAGAAACTTCTTTTGTTTTTTGCAGAAAGTTTTCTTTCTAAATCACATTTCATCTGAGTGAATTTTCTCTCAGAGTCATTTGCTTTACCTTGTAAGTGCACATTAGTCTCTCTTATGAGAGCAAAAGATTCTTTGCAAGAAGTTGAACAAAGTTTTGTCTAAGATTCTTTAGATACCTGTGACAAGGCAGATTTTGAGGTGCATCCCTCAAATGCCATTAAGGCAAAGTTCTTTCTGCCATTGTCAGGCTCTCCCCAGTTGATGTCAAACATCTTGTTGTCTGCATCAGGATTACACTCAGTAGTGTCAAAAGGAAGACTGCTCCAGTCAACATACCCTGAAGTAAATAAACTTTGTTGTGAGGGTTGCTGAGTCTGTGGAGGTGGTTGAGCAGCTGGAAAGGGAGGGATTGATTGTTGGCTCTGCATCTGTTGAGCAGGCATCTGTACATATTGTACTTGTGGCACATATTGGTGTTGTGGAGCTTGTGCCTGTACAAAATGTGCACTCCCTTGTGTTCCATTATTCCTGTTGTAACTGGGGTTAAAATTATTTCCAGACTGAGATTGGTTAAAGCTAGAGCTTCTACACTCTCTAGCAAAGTGTCCCAACTTTTGACACTTGTGACATCTAAGTTTAGATTTGTCAAAACCAATTTTTGTTGAACTGTTGAGTCCTGGAAACTTCCTTCCTGACCTTTTGTAAAATTTATTTGTTTTTAAACTTAACATGGCCAGTTGGTGTAGAATATCCATTTCTTCCAAGTCATCACTGCTGAAATTTTTTAAATCATCCATGATAAAACACATATTATCAGCAGTTTGACTAAAATCATTATTGTCATAACCTGGGAATGATCTTTCAGATGAGATCCCAGCAGTTATGTCAATATGGTCAAAAGATCCAAAACTATTTGAACAAGTTGGTGAGTCTTGTCCCAATAGTGTTGTACTACCTGGTAGATAGTCATCAGCAGTTTTGCCAGAACTTTGTAACTTTTTCTTTTGATCAATTTCTCTTTCAAAAGTAAGTAATCTCCCATGAAGTTTTGTAAGAGTGAGGGAGCTAAAGTCTGGTGAAGATCGTAAGACTATAGAGTATGTATCCCATTTTTCAGGTAAAAACCTTAAAAATCTATGAAGCATAGATACAGTTGTGTAGGTCTGACCATTTAATTTTAGCTCAGATATTAATGAGGAGAATCTTTCAAATTGTTGTGTTAAAGATTCCCCATTAATGTGAGAAAAAGTTTCATATTGTTGAGCCAGGATTTCTCTGGTGTTGGCAATCACCTCTTCAGTTCCTCCAAACTGTTCTTTGAGGCAGTCCCAAAGCTCTTTGGCACTATCACAATGTAATAGGCCAGAGTAGATTTCATTTGGGAGTGCCATTGCCAACATAGAGAAAGCTTTAGCATCAAGCTCAAGTTTTAGGAAATCATCATCTGTATAGTCTTTTGGGTCTTTTGGAATTTCTTCTTTAGTTTCAAGATTAATATTTACTGGTTTATGAGGACCATATATCACAGATTTCCAGCAACCTGTGTTGGTCTGTGATAAGGTATGTGCCATTCTCCTTTGCCAAATGTTATATTCATTTCTTACTAGCATAGCAGGTTTATTGGCAGAACCAGTATTATGAGGATCCATTTTAAAGAGTATTGATTTGTCAAATATCTCTTAAAGTGATGGATGTTGATAAAAGTGAACTTTTAATCCTTTATTGAATATCAATAAGAGCCTGTGTCTGATTGTCAATGTGTTAGATTGATATGTGATCAGATAAACCAGCGCTCTGATACCAATTGTTGGATCAGTATTGCTCTTTGTATGAACTTGCTAGTGAACACTTAAGTGTTTAGCAAGTTCTTAATCAGTAATAGCACAGCGGAATGATATGAGTTTAAAGCTACACTTATCAACAGGAGTTATTACTCCCCCTGGACGTTTGATAAAACTAAAGACAAGTATTTAATGAGAATCTAAGCAATGAATAATGTATGCGCTTAGGATCGTCAAATCTACAAAGAGATTGATCAAACAAGTTTGATTCAGGTGCGGAATCCCTGAATCAATCACAATTATGATAATCAAACAATCAAAACACAGATATCATCTTTCAAAGGTTTTTCTCATTAATAATCAACTCAAATTACACGTTTTAATAAAGATTACAATCAGATATGATGTGAAAATAAGTTGACAAAACACTAGGGAGAGACACAAAACAGGAGGGAAATAAAAAATGATCAACAACCAACTTTCAAAAATGGCTTAACCTATTTATAGGCCTGCACATTCGCCCATATTCAATGGTCAAATGTGCAGGTTCGCCCAAACACTTCGTGCGAACCAAGCACTACAAAACAATAAATCTACATTCGCACTCCTTGTCTCTCCTTCGTATATATTTTCTCCTTCGCACCCACTAATTTCTTCATTCGCCCACAATTTCACTCCTTCGCCCATTCGACAATCACCATTAACATATGTTTATTGTAATCCAAAGCATTAGTCGCACAATAATGCATCTACAAACTCCCCCTCGACTATTGCTTGGATTGTTTAAGCCTTCGTTCTTCATCCATTCTCTTGTTCATCAGCTTTATTCGCAACAATTTCTTTTCTTCCAACGTCATCACCTTCTCAAATACTTGCTTCGGCTTTTTCTTCTTCACTTCAGGAACCTCTTGAGCTTTAACAAACTTGCCAAGCTTCTTATCATAGTCGCATCCGGCATTGATATCATGAGCAAAACACAAAAATACCACACGCTGGTATTTACTAGCTTGTTCAGCATCCTTCACATCGCTGAAAATAGGATTGTAATACAACATAATGATGTCCTCATGTGAACAATTCACCAACCACATGGGATCAAAAATGTGTATTTTCTTGAAACTCTTTTCACCATCCTTCAAAACTATCACAGCTTCTGCAATCTTCCAATCGTAGTACCACCAGATAAAGTCTTTTGCAAAATGTTGAGGAATCTGCAACAATGGAATATGCCTCAACACTTTTGGTGGTTTGTATTTAAGAGTCACCTTGGGCAAACCGGTTGTATCATCAATGGTTTTCTTGTGAACAATCTGCTTTGGATACTGAGGTTCAAAGAGATTCCACTTCGTCCTGCTTTCTCTAGCCATCTTATCAGCAAAGTAAGCAATCTGATCATTTGACGTTCCATTCAACTTGTGACGACAAATATCACGAATAGCCCAGTATGGGAGAGTCTTCAAATCATGAAATCTATCAAAATAGAGTATCCCCTTCTCCCACTTCACTGCAACACACTTCAATTGCTTTATAAATTTCCAACCCAACGATTTACCTTTATACATTTCGTTGTGGAATTTATAAAAGTTGCCTTGAATCTCAGCTTTCGGACGATTGGCTTCTTTCTCTTTTAGTTGCCTCAGTAACTCTTTCAAGCTATCGGATTGTTTGATATGCGGTTTATCATGCCCTCTGAACACTTCATCAACAAACATATCATTCTTCTCTTTTGCAAGTCTCTCGGCTTCATTCAATAGTTCATCAGTGATAGAAGTAAATCCAGAATCCTTATCTTTCTTAAAATATTCTGGATACTCTTCACTTGTGATATCTTCAACTTCAATATCCTCGAATACAGGTATGTCTCGATCATCAGAATGATTTCCAGCTTCCTTTTCAGGTAGATTAGGAATCTGGTTATCAGCTAACAGTTCTTCTAACGTTTTCCCAACCTGCTTCGCTAATCCTTCAAGAATCTCTTTTGTCATCGCCGCCGAGACTTCACCATCTTCCAAATCTGGATCATTATATTCTAATTCAAACACCTTGTCACAAGATTCAAAGATCTCAGAAAATCTGCTGGTCATGTCAATCGTCCAGACTCGATCAGTAAGCATCTGGCGATACATCTGTTTATCATCTTTAGACATAGACTTCAGCTTTTCATTCCAGAAGATCGTATCATCATCCACTGATCCTCCAGGGGCTTTTGAACTAGATTCTCCTCCTTTTCCAGATTCTCTTTTCTCATACTTATATTTGTCTGTATCATCATCATCATTGTCATCATCATCATCAAATGCAGAGCTGCTATCATCACTAGAACCATCATTCGAACCATCATCATCATCCTTCTTCTTTTTAGGAGCCTTACCAGCATCTTCATCAAGATCTTCATCATCCTCCTCATCATCATCAAATAGTTCAAAATCAACCTGCTCCTCTTCTAGCTCTTTATCCTCTTCACCTTCTTTCAACTGAGGAGCTCGAGAGTATAAATCTTTGATTAGATTATCCATGTTTTTATTACTCTCTTTCAGCTTCTTATTTTCTCCTTTCAAAGCTATAATCCGTCTGGTGTTCCTTTGCTCATGTTTCAACAGCTTCTTATTATCCTTCTGCAACTGTTTGATCTTCTTTTTCAATTTCTCATTATTCTCATGTGATGTAACCACTACATCCAACATCTTTGAGTCGTTTTGTCTCAATTGGGCAATCTCAGTCTGCTGCTTGTTTATTAGGTTCATCATTTCAGCAAGTTTCCGATTAACAGTGTTCATCACATCACTATCCACTGTAACCTTTTTAGTGGAAATTTCAGCAACCTCAGGCAGTTTACCCTTCTTCATCTTCTTTAGTACGTTATCTAATGCTTCATTAAATGCATCAACAGGTATATCAGCTCCCTGTTCAGTACTTGAAGTAGTTGTGGTTTTCTGCTTCTTCGAGGCTGGAGCAGCAACTGGTGATTTCGAACTAGAAGCAGGTGGAAACTTCTTTCCTGCTATCAACGATTCAATCTCTCTAGCTCTTTTCTCTGCGGGCTTTACCACCTTTTCTTTCTTTTTGAATTGGGGTTTCTTTGGTTTCTCCCCCTGAACTGGTGAACCAGGAAAGTCTCCTGCTCCCAAACCTAAACCCTCATCCTCTTCATCCAAGTGAATAGGGCTATTCATTCTCTGTTCCTCCACAGATCTATTCAAACTGGCAGACTCACCAGCCACAGTGGCCTTGGGCGTGGTAGTCTTTACCGTTTCAGCATCCGAATCCCAATGTTCATCTTCCTGCGTCTCTTCAGAATCAACTGACACTTCATCAACCAGATGTAATCCTTTCTTCGCCATGCTCTTATGCCTTCTTGGTGCACTTTTCTTCTTAGTAGGCTCAGGAACAACATCTATCCTTATCTCTTTCTCTTTCCCTTTCCCACTTTTAGCTCCCTCATTAACAACCTGTCGCTTTCGCTTTGCATCTGGATCAACAGGATGTAATGGATTGTCTTCGTCTGAATCACTATTAGCATGCCTTACTTCACCTTTACCCGGATCCTCATAGTCAATCCTCGCCAAATGTCCAAATAAACGTCTAACAGGTGGACGTTCATTCATCGACACACCTTTATATGCTTTCATTCTTGCCAATGTATTGATGGACATATGTTCTTGAACTACGATCTGTTTCGGATCCCTCTTCAACTCTTTATATTTGTGATCAAATATCATCTGAAGGAATCGAGGGTACAACAAGAACTTCAAATTCCTTGTGCCTCTGACAGGTTCCAACAGATGTTCCATAAGCATCCCTGATACATTGAACGGTTTGTTCAATATCAGTGCAACCATCATTGAGCTAATACTCTTTCTCATCAGATCATAACCTCCAGCAGCTGAACTGTAACATCGCAAAATTTTCCCCAAAATTTTAATACATAAAAAGCCCTTATATATATATATATATTTTATTACACCTTTATCATTAATATTATACAAATGTGCCTAAGTCTTTATTTATCCTAACTCACAACTTATATACATACATGTATATAAATAATAATAATAATAATATGATTCTAAATTCTTTTTTTTTTCACATACAAGATTTTTTTTTTTTTTTAAATAAAGCCTTGAGTCAAATAGTCAAAGTCCTAGTCAAAGTCTTAGTCAAACAGTCAAAGTCTTAGTCAAATAGTCAATTCATCATAAAACCTTACTTTATGGTGTTGACCAATTTTAATGGCTAATTGAATCCAAAACTAGTATAAAAACCCACCTATGACCCATTATACTTTGCACCTCTAAATCGATTGTTTCAATCCGATTAAACTTTCCTCATACCTTTCTTCTATAGTCTATTACTTCTACAATTGAAGCTTTGATTATAAGCTCTTGTAATTGGCAACTTTGGGGCTACACATATTCTATTTCTTGAGACTTAATACTTTGCTAAGGTGAGTTTACGTAACCATGTTTATGCGATTCTTTATACTTGCAACAATTTTAAGCAATTCAACATGCATGTCTAGTAGTAAACTTTATTGCCTCATGAATTAGTCAACAGTTTCAACGAGTTTCAACGAGTTTCAACATTTACATAATCATTAGCTATGGCCAAGCCGGCGATACTCAATAATAGATCTATTGGATTGACAACCCCACCCGGATACGTGTACCTCCTACATAGGTAACGTGGGTGATTGTTATCGTTCAACATATTACTAAGGTGAACCGTAGATAACGGGATGGACCTAAACTAGTCGGAGGTTTGATTATGTCAACATATTATACTATTCATGTAGACTTAAATTTACGATAGACATACGAATTGCTAAACTTTTATACTGAAACTATTTGCTTGACATGGCTTATGTATTCTCACCAACTTCTAGTTGACCCCCCCCCCATTTTTCCAAACTCAACAGGAAATACTGATGCTTGAAGTCTAGAGCTAGCATGAGGAGATATTTGAAGTTTTAAGCTTTGTTTGATTATTTGATGTAGACTTTAATGTAACTCAATTTTGTAATGTAATAAAGGATTATTTAAACATATGTATTACCATGAGCTACTGAACAATCATTTCATACGTGACACCTCGATGTTTCCGCCATCGGTTGGGGTGTTACATGAACCAAATACATGAATCATCACATGCGCCAAATACTTGAATATTGGACATAGCTTTCCCTTGTGTAACGAGCCATCAGTAATCGGCCCGTTATATTTCATCCTTAGAAAACACTTTCTCTGTTCCATAAAGCTAAGCTCTCTGGGATCAGTCTTTTCATCTTGAAGCTTCAAAGCTTCCCTGATATCCTTTTCTGAAACGATGACCAATTTTCCTTGTATCTTGCTCACCAGAGACGATTCACACTCCCAGAAATCCATCTTCGCTTCCGTCCAAAACTCTTGTATCATGTCTCGATAGATAATAGCAGGTGTAGCAATTGCATCTATCACCCGAATTCTCTTCAGAAACTCTATAATCTCTGTGAATTCAGTGTGCTTCTTCACATCCCCAAGATATGCACAACAATTATGCGCATTCTCGAATGGTAAAAGCTCTTCATTTCCTTTCTTGGCAGCCTGTGAAGATGATCCAGCTTGTTCAGTAGGTTTCTCCTGTTCAGACATGGTTTAAACTGCAAAATAAAACAAGTAAACATGTTAAAAATCGACAAAATAATCAAAGTTTGAAAATTTGGTAATTGAACTCTTCATTCGCCCAAACGGAGGTGCGAATGAGAGTTTCTGGGAGTACGAATGTGAATTTATAGGTACGAATGTAAAAATTTATAAAGAAAAGTTTCATTCGCCCATTTTAATTTCATTCACCCAAAAAATAACATCTCCTTCGCCCAGATTTACTCTTTCGACCGTTCGAAAGGTGCGAAGGGACTGTTCTTCATTTCAAATTTTCAATTTTGAACATCAGTGGATTTCAACTTGTTATTTTGATTCATTAACCATTTAAAACTTCCGATTAACCTTTCCTAACAACCAATTTAACCAGTTAAACATTGATTAAGTGTTTTCAATCAAAAACTAGGGTTTTATGTGTTTAAACAATCGATTACCCTAACTGATAGTGTTTAAACCTATGTTTTTGGATAATCTCCCCCTAAAACACTTAAACAATGAATCCCTATCACATTCAAGTCCAATTATCAGGTGTAAGACCCTGTTCAATGGTGGTTAGGGCTCGAACACTAAATCACTGATTAATCCTTCAATAATGGATATTAACCTGTAAAAATGAGTGGAAACTGATGAGAATCAACAGACGAACACAATGAGATGGTCTAAAAAGCACGAGCAACAAGTGGACTTTAAATCAGAAAATTTGAAAATTTTTTGTAAGGGTTCGAATGAGCAGACAAGATATATATAGGCTTCTCATTCGCCCATTTACCTCGGTCGAATGTGAAGCTTATGTCTCCTTCGCCCCTAATGAAAGGTACGAATGAGACATAAGGGTTCGAAAGAGAAAAACAACTAAAGAACTCTCACCTTCGCCCAAAACAAAACGTACGAATGAGAATGAAATTCCTCCTTCTACCCAAACGAATGGGCGAAAGTAAATCAGGAATTTTGAAAATTTTACCAAATCTCAAAATCGAGTCCCGTTCAAAATATTTTCCAACTTTTAAGCATCCGACAATCATATTTTCTCAAATGGTTCATCAAGGTTTAGAAAATCAGCATCAACCACCATCAGCTATAAAAAATAAGATAGAAATGTAAAATCTTTTTGGATTTTCTAAAGTTTATGTTAAAACACACCTATAATCTTTTTGAGTTTTGTAATTTTTGACGAGAAAATAAAATGAAGAAATGTAAATAGAAAACAGTAAATGTTTTGGGATTTCCGGTAAAGGGATCATATCAGTTATTGAGAAATCTGATCACACCGTTGATCTTTTGATTATTATCATTAAAAACAATGTGTGATCTGGAAACTGTTGATATTGTGATCCACATAAACTCACATGCAGACTTTTGTGCAGTGCTTTAGACTGATACTATTATGTATAGTATAAACATAATTGTCTGTGGTTCCCACGCACACGACATACTCCCGTATCAAGAAGTAAATGCACAAAGACTCATTGTAAAGCGTGATTATGCTTTCATTGTCTGTAATTTACAAGGTATAATGCACAGGGGTATACAGGTCAGCAAATTAATGCAGCAAAGTAACATGTGCACTCTACCAGGTTGAGGACTGATATTAATCATGATTTGCATCACTGATTAATACGATGTAATAGATAATCTTTGATCATCATAAAACATAGAAAGTTCCTCAATTCGGTAACTTTAGGATTTGGCATAAAGCTTTTTATAAAGACACCCTACCTGATCTAGGTCCGTAATGACTTACAGCAGAAGATCAGAGAGGCTATCCCCAGACAACTAATAACATAACGACCCTAAACCTCCGAGTTTTGTACAAATACCCTATCAAACGAAATTACGGTACTAAGACCATATGCCAATGAGGAGTTCATCCACACAACAATTCGTTTGATATGTATGTATCAGGCACGCAGTAATAGATCTACGAAGCCTATCAGCACATCGCACAGACTCAAACACACGCCCTAAATAGCATTACATTTCTTAGAATGTGTCAGATCCCCACTGATGTACTATCATTTCCCCTTTTTCTCCAGGAAATCATTTTTGGTTTTTCTGTTTTTTATAGATTTTTGAATTTACTATTCCCAAGGATAAGCTGGAGCATTTCAAATATGTGACTGCCCAGATATCGTTTGTTCACAGAAATCTGACGGCGTTAATCTAAGGGAAGAAGATATAGCAGTCAGCAAAGAAATTTTCTAATTTTTATGGATTTTGAAATTTTTCAATGTTTTTGGATTTTCGAATTTTTTTTTTTGAAAAGCAGTAAAAATTAAACTAAAAAGCGATAAACTGAGGTGGTGATCAGTCTTGTTTTTCTATAATACCATTAGCTTTCAAAAGATATTCAAATCTCGATTTATCAAAAGCTCTGGTAAAAAGGTCTGCGCGTTGATAATCAGTGTGGATTTTGACCATATCGATCAACTCTTTAGCATAACAATCGCGGATAAAATCATATTTAATCCGGATATGTTTAGCCTTAGAGTGATTTACTAAGTCTTTTGTTAATGCGATTGCGGCTTCATTATCACAGTAAATAGGGGTTTTAAGAAATTGCAAACCGTAGTCCACCATCTGTTGTTGGATCCAAAGAACATGTGAGCAGCAGCTCGATGCTGAAACGTATTCTGCTTCACATGTGGATAATGCAACTGCAGTCTGTTTCTTGCATTGCCAGGTCACGAGCCTGTTCCCCATAAGCTGGCATCCAGCCGTTGTGGATTTGTTGTCTTTGTCACAGCCGCCCCAATCTGCATCACTAAAAGCGATTAGGTCAAAATTATCATCATTAGGGTACCATAGTCCTCTCGACGGACAACCCTTCAGATATCTAAGGATATGTTTGACAGCTGCAAGATGACTCTGTTTCGGCTTCGATTGATAACGTGCACAGAGACATGTGGCAAACATAATATCAGGTCTGGAGGCAGTGAGATACATCAGAGATCCGACGATTGCTCTGTATGTAAATGGATTAGTTAGCTCCCCCTTAGCGTTAACTCCAATCCCGTGATTAGGTTGTATTGGGGTATCCATCGGCTTCGAATCATCCATCTGGAATCGGCACAAGACTTCAGAAACGTATTTCGTCTGGTGTGACATCCGTCACTTTCTTTTTTTTAATAATAATAATAATAATAATAATAATAATAATAATAATAAAAAATTCAGATTTTATTATATATATACATTTTTTTTTTAAAACCACACATAACCCAAACCATAATTACTAAAACCTTATTAATCCCGAGCCCAATCTGGATCTGGCCCAAACCCAACAGCCCATCAGCTGGCCCACTCCTCCTCCTCCCCTTCACTTTATAAAAAAAAATATAAGGTCTGGACGGGAATCGAACCCGGGTCCAGACCGGTTCGGCCATAACACAACACCACGCACAACCACTGAGCTATAGCCTATTTCCTAATCTAAATCCAACTCAATATGTATATACACCTTGTCTCGCGTCCTTCTTCTTCCCTGATACAGTTACGAGCAGCAGCAGCAGCGAGATTCTCTTTGGCCATCTAATTGGCCCTTCATTTGGAAACCTTAAATCACTAATATAAATGCCGAGTCAAACAACCAGGAATCACGCATCTTTTGACTACTAATTAACGCGAATTAAAACCAATTATTAACATTCCTAAACAACCAAATCCAATCCGTATAAATACATGTCGTTAACTCAATCAAACTTGCACATACACACACCTACATGCGACTAAGAAAACCCCTATAACACTTTTCACTATCAAACACCAAATCGCACTGAATCGAAGCTTTTATACTCGTGGTTGACTTTTTCTTTGACCGAGGCTCTATCACGTTTGCATCATTGTAAGTCTTGTTTCTTGGTTGGGTTAGGTTATTCGGCACATGTAGAACAATAGCCCCAAGAATTCAGGGGCTATTGGTCTCTAATTGTTTGATTTTGGAAACTAGGGCTCGAAATTGGATGATTTGGGGAAGAACACCATTGTAGATTGTGTATATAATTATTTCAAATCAGAATCTATCACAAAACGAACCATAGACCAGTTGGTTGAGGCAAGTTGTGGTAAGACTTGAACCGGCCTATGGCCCAGGTTCGAGTCCCACCATGAACAAGTATTTTTTTTGGTTATCATTTATACATATATTATCTTCATTTTTTTAAAATCATTTTAAAATATTAAAACTATTTTATAAATTCTACAAAATTTATTTTATGTTTTTTCACTGATAAAGTTCATCATCCAATTTTTAGTTTTTTCAAAAATAATTTATTTAATATATATTATTAATAATACAAGTTTATTCATTTATATTTATTAAATTCTATAAAAATATCTAAACAATTTTATTAAATCTCACAAAAATTATCCTAAACTTGTACAACAATATACATTTCAGAAAATATTTTTATTTCAGAAAAACCGTTTATTTTATATTTTTAATTAATTTTTGTTAGTTTTAATCATAAATAATTCATAATAAATTCATTTTTCAATATTTTTGCACCAAAATTTTATATAAATTATTTCTAACTATCTAGAGCTGAAATACAATTTTTTATTCAGAAATTCTTTGATTTTAATATTTTTAGATATTAAAGTCGTATTTTGACAATTTGAAATAATTAGATTAAATATTCTATTTTCAAGAAAATAATTTTATAAAAATTATTTTCACACTTAAAACCTTATGTTGTGACTATATTCAACTTAAAATTTTACAAAAAGACTTTTGTTTATTTATTCATTAAATTTCTTATATTTAATAAACAAATTGTTTAATAAACATATAAACGTTTATCCCCAAATTCGAAGCCCTAGAAATACACGTATCTTAGAGTTATTTCCCTTACACGTTATCAAATTCTTTAGGTTGATCATTTGGGATAATTTCCAACACATATTTCGTTGTCCAAGTTCAATTTCAAGTTATTACGTGAACAGTGAGTATTTCCTACCCCCTTTTTGCTTTTATACATTTTTGGGGTGTTACATGTACACTATTACAATTTTCAAATACAAGTTTACATTTTTACAATACAATTCTAGTACTATGTGCATTGCTTACAACATGCTTTATGCTTAGACATTACATGTGGATTACATTTGTACTTAGTGAAACCATTAACATGGTACAAGCCGACCTTAACATTGGATAGCACTATTTGGATTGACAACCCGCCTAGATTGATTCTCCCCCTTTTTCATCGGAGAATCCGTGGCCAGTGTTAAGCTTTTATCCATTTATTGGATAAGTACACCACCGCTCATACAGTACATTATACAGTCACAGGGTTGATTTCGCTCATTTGTATGATACATAGTTTACATAATTGCATTGTAGCTTGCACTTGAATTGTATAACTTTTTAACCTACTATATATATCAAAACTAGGAATGCTCACCAACATTTCATATGTTGACCAAATCTATTTTGTACATGTTTCAGGTGCAGTTTTATCTAGTGCATAAACAAGAGACATTTAGTGCTTTATTTTAATTCAGTTATTTCAATATTTACATTTCATTTAGACAATGTAATTCCATTTCCATGTAAGACAATTTTTATTTATTCAATAATATTTACATTTTAGTACCATGAGCTTTTGAACAATCGTCACTACGTGGCACCTCGATGATTCCGCCATCGGTTGGGGTGTTACATCTGGTGAATAAAGATCCCCGTTGGTCTTTGTTCCACCTGCAAGCCTAGGAAAAACTGCATCTCTCCCATGGCGCTCATCTCGAACTTTTCCTACATAACACGTTCAAATTCTCTGCACAGAAGTTCGTTAGTAGACCCAAATATAATATCGTCAACATAAATCTGGACTAGAAGCAAGTCATCGCCTGTTCGTTTAGTGAACAGTGTGCAGTCTACCAAACCTCGCTTGAATCCTTTTGAGAGAAGATATGTGCTCAGCTCCTCATACCATTGCCTTGGAGCTTGGTGCAACCCGTAGAGAGCTTTGTTCAGTACGTAGACCTTATCCCGGTGAATAGGGTCTTCAAAGCCTGGTGGTTGACCTACATATACTTCCTCCTTGACCACACCGTAAAGAAATGCGCTCTTGACATCTATTTGATACACCTTAAATTTCTTGTATGATGCAAACGCCAGAAACATTCGGATTGCCTCTAAGCGTGCAACTGGTGCATAGATTTCGTTGTAATCGATTCCCTCAACCTGATGAAATCCTTGTACAACCAAACGAGCTTTGTTCCTTACGATCACTCCTCTATCATCCTTTTTGCACTTAAACACCCACTTCGTTCCAATCTTCTTTCTTCCCGGGGGCAGATCTGTCAGTGTCCAGACGCCAAGTTTCTGAAACTGCAACAACTCCTCTTGCATTGCTTCCACCCAAGCGTCGTCCAAAAGAGCATCCTTGTAAGTTCACGGCTCCACCTGCGAAACATAACAAGCAAAAGACCAGTCATTCTGAAAACCAGATTTTTGTATTTTGTCATATAAAGCAAGATTGCCAATGTTTTCTGGTAAGTTCGCATTCCTCAATTGTTCTCTTGTCATTACACTGCTACCAGGATCACCAATAACTTGCTCGATCGGGTGAATTCGATGTATCCGAGATTCCGGATAATCGGGTACTTGGACTCCCGTCTGAGTAGTTAAGTTCTCTGTAGAAACCAGATCATTACCCACATTCGATGTTGAAGCACCATTTGTAGTTGGGTTCACTGGTGGTGTCACTGTAGCATGATCTAAGATAGCTTCACTTGTAACATCATCGTCGTCATCTTCTGATTCTGATGAATTCAACGTTGTGGAAGCTTCTTGAAACACTCCTTCTTCAACAACAGGAACATTGGTATCATTAGAAGCTGTTTGAGGATTCACGGTAATCGGACGCACTAACGGTGAAGTCACTGCGTTTTCGACCTCGTAATATAAACGTAGTACAGCCTCTTCAACCAAGCTATCTAGATTGAATGATTCAAAGAAATCTTTGTAATCAAACATCCAGTCTGGACCGCTTCCCTGTAAATTCTGAGTGTACCGTTGCACTTCAACGTTAGCCCACTCCTCGACCTGACGAGTTCTTTTGTTGAATACCCGTTTGAGCGGGGTTGCATATCCAACAAAGTATCCTTCCTCGGCTTTTGGTTCGAACTTCTCAGATGGATTAAGCATAGTACAAGGAGCTCCAAACGGTTCTAGATACTCTAAATTAGGCTTGCGACGATTCAACAGCTCATAAGAAGTTTTGCCAAACTTCTTCACCGTTAAAACGCGATTGAGAGTATAACAAGCTGCGTAAATTGATTCGTTCCAGAACATTACTGGAAGACTTGAGTCCGCAAGCATTGTCCTCGCCGTTTCAATTAGAGTCCTGTTTTTACGTTCCGCGACACCGTTCTGTTTTGGGGTATACGGAGCACTATATTCATGATGAATTCCTTTGTTTTCACAAAGATCGTCCATCTGTGCATTTTTAAACTCCGTCCCATTGTCACTCCTGATCCTCTTGATCTTGAGACCATAGATATTTTCCAGACGAGTGAACAGAACTTTCAAGTTGTCAAATGTGTCGCTCTTCCTGTGTAAGCACATCACCCATGAAAATCTTGAATAATCATCAGTCACCACAAGACAGTATAACTCCCCAGCGTGACTCTTACGCTTGACCGGTCCAAACAGATCCATGTGAAAACGTTCAAGTGGCAGTTCAACGGAATTAACTTTCTTTGGTCTATGGGATTGTTTGTGCTGCTTACCCATTTTACAACTCACACACTTGTCATTTAGGTGAAAATGTTTGACGTTTACGCCTGTGACAAGTTCGTTTTTCACCAATTGATTCATCTTTCTGAGGTGAATGTGTCCCATCCTCCTGTGCCACATAATGGATTCTTTTTCCGTAGCCTTGGAGAGGAAACATGTGACTTGGCCTTGGGTGGTCATTGCCTTTGACATATCGATAATGTATAAGTTGTTCACTCTCGGCGCCTTTAGCATCACCCACTCTTTCGGTAATTCAAACCCCGGCTTGAGTATGTAGCAAGATTTGTCGTCAAAGTATACAGAAAATTGCTTATCGCATATCTGACTAACACTCAATAGATTGTAATCTATCTGCTTCACATAAGAAATTCTTTCGAAGCTCACAATCCCATTACTCACACTACCCTCCATGGTTATATAGCCTTCTTTGTTCCCGGCAAACGCTACATAGCCTCCATTGATATTTCGAATATCGAACAGTAGCGAAAGATCCCCAGTCATATGGCCAGAAGCTCCATTGTCAACAATCCAAAGACTGCTAACAGGGCCAGCTGAAGCTCCCTGCACATATCAAGTAGAAAAGTTAGATTTTTTGGGGGACCCAAGCCTATTTGGTCTTGGGTCTTTGAACTGATTGTTTCAAAGAGTCATTTGTTTCACAAACATCTTGGGTTTTATCAACCGCTTTCTTTTCACACAAATCTTTTGCTTTCTTAGATTTCACATTTTGTGAAGTTGAAGCACCCTCAGAACCCTTTGATGACCAAGATTGTTCAGTCCGTTTCAAGATCCTGATCTGAGATTTTGAGGTCTCAGCTGGTTTCTTTACTTCCTCCTTGAACGATACCTTCTTGGTTACCTTCTCTGATTTAACAGAGACAGGTCCAACTGCTGGTTTGACATTAGGTTTAGCAGGAACCTTTTTGTTTTCAGCAGTTGCATTCACCAATGGTTTCTTCAATGGTTTCTCAGTGGCTATCCGATTGCGTCTGTCATAAGTCATCGGACGATTTTCCCTCCTTTTGAAATAGTTGTTTTGGTTATAATAAGGTGCTGACTGAGGGAAAAACCGTCTCTGTGAATAACTGTGATTATCAACCGGACAATCATATCTTTGCTTCATCTCCACCTCGTGCCTCTTGTGTCGTACATACGGGCAGTTGGCAAGTAAATGCCCCCTTTCCCCGCACTTAAAACATGCACGGTACTCTTCATAGTTTTCCTTGATGTTTGACTTAGAATAACTAGCAATGGGATATTGATCAACCATACACTGTCTTCTTAAACTCTCAGGAGCTGGGTCCTTTGAGTAAGCCGGTTCAATAAAACTATTTGACTTGTCTGTTGGTTTAACGAATTGTGTGACATTGACCTTTGGGTCTTTAGAATTATCCGAATGAATTTTCTTTAAAATGGCTGGAGGAATATCATTGGTTCGTTCATGTTTTGGGAACCAAATTGTACTTTCCTGCCAGATCTTTTCAATTTTAGAATAGTTTGCAAATTGAATCGGATATTCTTCATCAGACATAATCTTATCGGAGCCTTGCATCCGATAGAAAACTTTCACAGGTTTATCACACGATTCGTTTTTCACTTCATTTGACTTTTCGGTTTTATTTTCTATTTTCTTTTCAACAGATTTAACAACATTCTTTTCAACATTCTTAACCACTTTCTTTTCAACAGACTTCTCAACTTTCTTAGCAACATTCTTTGCTGATTGATTCTTTCTGTGAGCGTTAGCCATGGGATGGACAATCTGAGATGGTGAAACCGGTTCAGTAGTGATGATGTGATTTTCATCAGGAATATCACTCACTTTTTCAACAATCGTCTCAGAATGTTCATCCTCTTCATCAGAATCATCAGCAGCAACCACACCTTCATTGTTTCCCAGAACAGGTCTAACATCAGAATACGGGTCTCCGACACTTGATGTGTTGGACTCGTTATCTGATGTAGAGTCAGATTTGACTAAGCTCTCCGGTGCTATCGCATGCAAATTATGGTTTTCGAACAACACCGGAGATGGGACAGCTTTGTAGTTTGCACTACTTGACTGTGAAGGTTCTTCGATGCTGTGGTCAACTACATAAGCAATGTGCTTATAGCTTTCAAGCTTTTTGTTAACTTTCTCTGCAAAGCACTTGATGGTGGCCATTTCCAATTTTGTGTTTTCTAAATCGTTTATATAATTGTTTATGGCCATTTGCTTTAAAGACAAAGTCTTTTTCAATTCAGAAATATCTTTCTTATACCCATCAAGTAAGTGCTCTGTTGAATTCTTTTGATTCCTTTTGATATAATTGACAGTTAAATTTTGCACTCTCAAGTTGAACCTTGAGTTGCTTATTTTCATCTGTCAATTTATCACAAGTTTTGCAATTTTTAACACAAGTAGGATTAGAATTAACAGAAGATTCGGTACTTACCTGCTTAGGAGGTTCTGTCATGGCCATTAGAGCAAAATGAGCTTCCTTCCCAGCGAAAAACTTGGAGTAGTTGATTCTGGTGCAAGCATCATCCACCATGCATGACTTCCGAGTCATCAAGAAATCAGCTTCAGCGAGCAACTGGTCAATGTCGTCATCCAGTGAGTTAACACTAGATTCCGAGTCAGAATCACTTTCTTCATCAGAATAAGTGGAATCAAACTGTTCTGGAATATCAGCAACAGTATCCATAACCATTCCAGTCTTCTTCTCAGCACAATCAACATCAACATTCATCTCTTCATTCACCTCTTCAATCTTCAACTCACTCATCTTCTCAGACACAACCTCTTCTTCAACCTCCACCTGTTCATCCAAGTTCATCTTCCGTGCCACACAAGCCACATTCCCTGCTGTAATTTCTTCCACTCCCAACTGCATACCGGTCCAATCGAAACCCTCATCCTTCTGTATCACCAAAGCTTGGTTTGGGTTTTCAGTTTGGGTTTGTGTGTTTGGTGTAGATATGGGAATGATTGTTCGGTTTGAGTTCTGTTGTGTTTGGTTTTGGTTTTGTGATGTGGATTGTCTAGCATTGTTATTTTGTTGGTTATGTTGGCGGTTTTGATAGTTATTATGAGGTTGAAAGCTTGAGATGTTGTTGGAACTTTGGTATGATACTTGGTTTTGGTTTTGAGTTTGACGGTTTTGGTATGTAGAGTTGAATGGATTTCGATTACCTTGTTGTGCTGGCTGTGTGCACTCTCTTTTAAAATGACCTTTTTCACCACAGTTGAAACAGGTTACTTTGGCTTTGTTGAAGCCATAAGTGGTGTTAGGAGAAGTTGAAAGATCCGTTCTCCCGGTCTTCTGAATAAAATCAGTGGCTCTCCTCATGATCCTTGCAAAAGCCCACTGTATATCCATCAATTCCATCTCTTCCTTGTCGATCTGTGCATAGTCCTCATTGGTCAAATTGTTGTTCCCAATTTGACTAGCAACCAGACCATTGTATGATGCTACCATCGCTGAAACTAATGCTACATGTTGTTAAGCAATCTCAACAGTAACATTATTCAGATTTGAAGTCTCCAACACGATCGGGCTTTGGTTTGATTGGTTTTGGTTAAGTTGAATTTGGTTCATTTGAGGGTTGTAAGGTTGTTGTTGTTGTTGAGGTTGGCTGGCAGAATAACATGCTGCTTGTTGCATGGGTGAGAATGGTGGAATATAGGTAGTTGTTGTAGGATATGATGGTGAAGTATATGAAGATGTTTGAGCAAGGTAGTTGATGGGTTGTTTGGGTGGTTCAACGATGTTGGATACGCACGCGATGTGTGGAGCAACGTTGGTAGTAGAACTGGTAGTAGTAGTATGAGAAGAAGATGTACCACCAAGATAAAGTTCTGGATTCTGAGGAATTTGAGCCCTCTTTGCTTTCCTCTTCTCCTCCATTTCTTTGTTCTCCAGTTTCTGTATAAACTCATTGATCGTCCAATACTGGTACGCATCCTTCTCTTTCAACACTTCAATATGCTGGTTCCAATACGGTGGCAACGCATCGGCAAACTTGTCCACCAGTTCGGACATAGGTATGCTAATCTCATATCTTGACAGCTCTGTGAGTAAGTGGCAATACCTTGGAACCAACTCTTTCAAAGTTTCGTTACCCATGTAACTAAAATTCTCAAACTCTTTGCGAAGCTCCTCCATCCTTAGCTTCCTAGTCTTCTCATTCCCATCATGTCTGTTTCTCAACATGTCCCACAGCTGCTTAGAAGTTGTGCACGAACCAAATTGATGCAGCAAATCTGTGTTGATAGCGTGGGATAATTGAGAAAACGCCTTTTTCTCAATAGCAAACGTTTTCTTCTCATCGCCTGCCAGATTCTCCAAAGGAATAGGCTCTCCCGTGTTCTCCAAGATCGGAGCAACATAGCCTTTCGCAATCATTTGCCATGCCTCAGTACCCTCTAAACCCATACCCTCCAAATGGATCTTGAATTTAGTCTTCCACGTGTTGTAGTCGACCATCTCCATAAGCTTAGGTGGTCGGTTTCCACTTCCAGATGACAAGTCTTGAATAAGCGTTGATATGGCATTGGTCGTCTGTGTGTGAACCGCTGCTGCTGCTACTCCCCAATAGTCGCCAATCGGTTGCGATTGTGGTTGCGCAACATGTTGAGGAATAGAACTAGTCATAGCCATATAGTTGATAGGTTGTGATGGTTGACTAGTCTTTTGGGTAGCAACCGACCAAGGATCCATGGTTGTCTGCTGTTGTGGTGTCGTGTTGGGTCGTGGTGTAGTTGGAAAGTTCCACATCTTGATCTGAAAATGTTTAAACACGAAAAGATTAGAAAAGTTTAAAACAGTGTACTCCTTCGTATGAGTCGAATGGTCGAATGAAAGAAAATTTTCTCCTTCGACCGTTTTCAATGATACGAATGAAAGATATAACAAACACAAATCTCCTTCGACCGTATGAAAATCTCCTTCGACCGTCCGAATGGTCGAATGAAACAAGTATGGTCGAATGAACACCAAAACACTAACAAACTCTTGGTTCGACCACTTAAAACACCACCTTCGACCAAAAATCCTTTGGTTCGACCATTTAACACACACGTTCGCCCATTTCTCCCTAGGTTCGACCCTGAACTTTTCAAAAACGGTTATTCTTTGAAAATCAGTTGATTTTGATCAAATTTTTCGAAAGTTGAAATAATTTGATGATATTAATCAGGTTTTGATTCGGATTTGATTTGGAACAAGTTTATCAAAGATAATTATGCATTTTATCCATGAAAACAAGCTCTAATCAATCAATTTATCACCAATTCAATGTTATCAATGAAAACAGAAAGTTTTTGATCAAAATAGGGTCCAAATCTGCTGTAAAATTATCAAATTTTGGTTGTTTGATCCATAATGGCTCTGATACCACTTTGTATGCGCTTAGGATCATCAAATCTACAAAGAGATTGATCAAACAAGTTTGATTCAGGTGCGGAATCCCTGAATCAATCACAATTATGATAATCAAACAATCAAAACACAGATATCATCTTTCAAAGGTTTTTCTCATTAATAATCAACTCAAATTACACGTTTTAATAAAGATTACAATCAGATATGACGTGAAAATAAGTTGACAAAACACTAGGGAGAGACACAAAACAGGAGGGAAATAAAAAATGATCAACAACCAACTTTCAAAAATGGCTTAACCTATTTATAGGCCTGCACATTCGCCCATATTCAATGGTCGAATGTGCAGGTTCGCCCAAACACTTCGTGCGAACCAAGCACTACAAAACAATAAATCTACATTCGCACTCCTTGTCTCTCCTTCGTATATATTTTCTTCTTCGCACCCACTAATTTCTTCATTCGCCCACAATTTCACTCCTTCGCCCATTCGACAATCACTAATAACATATGTTTATTGTAATCCAAAGCAATAGTCGCACAATAATGCATCTACAAATAAGAATGAACACTTAAACAGATTCTTAGTAAATGAAATGGAAATAATAATGATAAGCTTTGAAGGATTTTTGTATTTAAAATCAATGTCTAAAACAGAGGGATGAACCCATCTATTTATAGACTTTACAAATACATGAACCTTGCCAAAAAGCAAGTTCAGAGACAAGTTGCAGCAAGTTGCAATCTTGGAACTTGTACAAAAAGTAAAAGTAATATTAAACTAATAAACTACTGAAACATAAGGCGGTGGAAAGATTCTTGGACAAGTGCTGATGAATGACAAACTACTGATGAGTAGTTTGCCTTCAGTAGTTCTTCAGTGAACTGTCTGGTTTGGACTTCAGAACTTCTGACGTATTTCTTCTTCAGTACTTGTAGAATCCTTCTTCAGCTGTTTTGGTCTTCTTTCTTCAGTAGTTCTATACTTAGAATAATCTGACAGAAGTGAATTAGACTTAGGTTTGCAAAAGTGGTTTCACCAATCCTTTTTGTCCTAACATGGTGTCGGTGTCATCATCTTCTACGCTACATCATCTGCTTACTCTTTTATCATTCTACTCCTTAACTCATCCTTATCATGGTTCGACGGCGAGCAACATATTATTGAACTTTCTTGGCGACGGTGTACATTGGGGTAGTTTCGGCATACTCTTGAGATCTGTCCAGGGATTCGGACATCTCCCTTCTATGCCCCAATAGACATGCTCATCCTCACACACACACTATCTTACATTTGTACTTATAGTAATACCATGTTTGGGTACTAGTTCCCGGTGACTTGAACTTCAAGCTTAAAGTGCACCTGGAGGACCATGTGGAAAAGTTTATCATTTCGGGTGCACACGAGATCATAAACTGGAATGCATGGGAATTCTAGTGGACTTTGCGTTTGGACGGATAGACCTGAATTAGACCCGGATTAATTTCTTGAAATTCCTAGTGGGTTACACCACGGGTAAGCCTAAATCTTTTGTTCAATGTTTTGACAGAAGATGTCAGGAGCTCGTGGAGGTCGCAGGGGCGGCCGTGGTGGTGGTGATGGTCGCGGTAACGTTAATATGACCCAAGAGGAGTTGAACAATCTGCTGCAGCAGCAGGTGAATGTAGCCTTGGCTGCGTTCCAAGCAGCTCATAATGCTATGGGTGGTAAGTTGATTTCCACCTACTCTACCTTGTTTCAGGGTACTATACCTCCTTCCTTGTTATTTATCTCCGTGTCTTGTCCTAAGTGGTGCTGTCAATCCACCCCACCTCAATGCTCATACAAGAAGTTTATGGATTGCAAGCCCCACAACTTTAACGAGACTGAAGGGGCAGTGGGACTGCTCCGGTGGCTAGAGAAAGTTGAATCTGTATTCTCCATGTGCAGTTTCCCAGTGGGCGACCGCGTGAAATATGCTTCAACGACCCTTGAGGGTCAAGCTCTGACTTGGTGGAACTCCACCACCCAGGCCATGGGTATTGGGGAAGCCCATGCTATTTCTTGGAGAGAATTTGTCCAGCTTTTGAAAAGCGAATAATGTCCAAGGGACGAGATCCAGAAGCTCGAGCATGAGGTCTGGAATCACAGGATGGTGGGGCCTGAGATTGAAGCATATACACCTAGACATAATGAGCTGGCGGTGTTGTGCCCGGATTTGCACTCACCGGAATACAGGAGAATTGAGCACTATATTTCTGGGTTGGTGCCGGAGGTTGCAGGATTGGTGGCTGCGGGTAATCTTACCGTGTATTCTGATGTTGTTCGGTCGGCTCACAGGCTGACCAATATGAAAGTAGCAGAAGGAGTCTTGCCTCCCCGAGGCGCTACTGTGAAGGCTCCCGAGAACAACAAGCGAAAGTGGGAAGGTATGGGAAAAGGCTTGAGTTCAGCTCAGCCTCAGCTGGTAAAGAAGCCTGATTTTGGGGAATCGTCGTCTGAGCGGAAACCGGGGGGTTATTTTGGGAAACTGCCGAAATGTGATCGGTGTGGGTATCATCATACTGGTCCTTGTGATGAGAGGCACCGTTGTCATCGGTTCCATAAGACTGGGAACCAAGCTAAGGATTGTAGGTTCAGTCTTCTAGGTAATCAGAACCCACCTGCTACACCTGCCCCAGCTCCCCGTGAACTGCTCCTCAGGGAAAGCAGGGGTGCTATAACTGCGGTGAGCTTGGACACTACAAGCGTGATTGCCCCAAGTTGAAGCAGGGCGAAGCTGGAAGGAACGGGTCGGGTAATGGGAATAACGGGGGTGGAGGCAGGAATGTTCGTGCCTTCGTGATTGGTTCGGGCGAGGCCCGGCGGGATCCTGACACTGTTACCAGTACGTTTCTTCTTGATAATCACTATGCTTCGGTTTTATTTGATTCTGATGCCGATAAGAGTTTTATATCTCTTGGATTTAGTCAATTGCTTGATAGGGTACCTACGCCTTTAGAGGCTAAGTACCTAATAGAATTGGCTGATGGTAAGAAAGTTGAAGCGACACACGTCCTTAGGGAGTGTTGCCTTGAATTGTCGGGTTATTCATTTCCTATTGACCTTATGTCGGTGTCTTTGGGTAGTTTTGATGTTGTGGTGGGTATGGATTGGTTATCCTTGTATCGTGCTGAGATCGTCTGTTTTGATAAGGTCATTCAACTCCCTTTCCCTAATGGAGATATTCTTTTGGTGCATGGTGAGAAGAGCAGTGTCCCTTTGAGTATCATTTCGTGTATGAAAGCTTATAAGTATATTCGAAAGGGGTATTCTGCCATTCTGGCTCTTGTTTCGGTTTCATTGGAGGAAGAGAAGAAGATTGAAGATATTCCTGTCGTTTGAGATTTTCCCGATGTGTTTCCGGAAGACCTACCTGGCCTTCCGCCTTATCGTCAAGTCGAATTCGGTATTGAACTTGCTCTGGGTGCAGCCCCTGTTTCCCGAGCCCCATATCGTCTTGCACCTCCCGAGATGCAGGAGTTGTCTAACCAATTATAGGAGTTATTGGAGAAGGGTTTCATTCGATCTAGTTCATCCCCGTGGGGAGCCCCTATCCTCTTTGTCAAGAAGAAAGACGGAAGCCTGCGTATGTGTATCGACTACCATGAATTGAACAAGGTTCCCTTCAAGAATCGTTATCCTCTTCCTCGTATCGATGATTTATTTGATCAGTTCCAGGGTTCTAGTTTCTATTCGAAGATTGACTTGAGATCGGGGTACCATCAGTTAAGAGTCCAAGAAGCCGATATTCCAAAGACCGCTTTTCGAACTCGTTATGGCCATTTTGAATTCCTAGTCATGCCTTTTGGTCTCACCAATGCGCCCGCAGTATTCATGGATTTGATGAACCGTGTTTGTAAGCCCTATCTTGACAAATTCGTGATGGTATTCATTGATGATATTCTAGTCTATTCCAAGAATGAAGTGGACCACCGGGAACACTTGCGTCTTGTCTTGGAACTCTTGAGACGGGAACAGTTGTATGCCAAGTTCTCGAAATGTAACTTCTGGTTGCATGAAGTCCAATTCCTTGGTCATATGGTTAATGAAAAAGGAATTCATGTTGATCCAGCCAAGATAGAAGCCATCAAAGACTGGGAGGCGTAGAAGACGCCATCTGAGGTGCGGCAATTCCTAGGTCTTGCAGGGTACTATCGTCGTTTTATCGAGGGATTTTTGAAGATCGCTCAACCCCTCACCTCGCTCACACAGAAGGACAAGAAGTTCGACTGGGGTGATTCGCAAGAGTCAGCCTTTCAGATGCTAAAGGCTAAACTCTGTTCTGCTCCTATTCTGTCCTTGCCTGAAGGCACATACGATTTTGTGGTTTATTGCGATGCTTCTATTCGGGGTCTCGGTTGTGTGTTGATGCAACGCGAGAAGGTCATTGCCTATGCTTCTCGTCAGCTTAAAGTTCATGAGAAAAACTACACCACCTATGATCTGGAATTGGGTGCAGTAGTCTTTGCCTTGAAAATCTGGAGGCATTACTTGTACGGTACCAAGTGCACCATTTATACCAATCACAAGAGCCTCTAGCATATCTTTGATCAGAAGGAGTTAAACATGCGACGACGTCGCTGGGTCGAGCTTCTTAATGATTACGAGTGTGCTATAAAATACCATCCTGGCAAGGCGAATGTTGTGGCAGACGCTTTGAGCAGGAAGAAATTCGCTAAGCCTCATCGTGTTCGAGCTCTTTAGCTCACCATCCATTCTAGTTTGCCTGACCAAATCCGTTCAGTGCAGCAAGAAGCTTTGAAGGAGGAAAACCTTAACGCTGAAACTATGCATGGTGCCGATAGGCACCTTGAACTCAGGTCCGATGGCCTACATTATTTTGCTGAACGTGTTTGGGTCCCCTTATTCGGAAGTTTGCGGGAGCTCGTTCTTGATGAAGCTCACAAATCCCGGTATTCTATTCACCCTGGCTCCGATAAAATGTATCAAGACTTGAAAATACTTTATTGGTGGCCGAACATGAAGGTGAACGTAGCTTCGTATGTAAACAAGTGTTTGACCTGTGCCAAGGTCAAGGTTGAATCCCAAAAGCCGTCCGGCCTTCTGCAACAGCCGGAAATTCTCGAATGGAAGTGGGAACGGATTACGATGGACTTTGTGATCAAACTCCCAAGGTCGTCCAGTGGTTGCGACATGATCTGGGTGATCGTCGATATGTTGATAAAGTCTGCACACTTCTTCGCCATCAAGGAAACTGATGGCCTTGAGCGACTGGCTCGCTTGTATCTTAAGGAAGTGGTTTCTCGGCACGGGGTGCCTGTTTCTATTATTTCTGATCGTGATCCTTGGATCGCCTTGAATTTCTGGAAATCCTTGCATAAGGCTCTGGTACTCAGTTAGATATGAGCACAGCCTATCATCCGCCCAGAACTTGTGTACGAGACTTCCGAGAAGATCGTACAAATTCGTAACCGCATGGCAGCAGCTCGGGATCGTCAAAAGAGCTATGCCGATCGTCGTCGCAAGCCTTTAGAATTCCAGGTTGGCGACAGGGTTTTATTGAAAGTATCTCCGTGGAAGGGCGTTATACGTTTTGGGAAGCGTGGAAAATTGAATCCTCGGTATGTAGGACCGTTCGCAATCCTGGAACGGATTGGACCGGTGGCATACAGGCTTGATCTGCCAGCTGAGCTCAGTAATATTCATAATGCCTTCCACGTCTCTAACCTTAAGAAGTGTCTGGCGGATGAATCTTTGGTTTTTCCTCTCGAAGAGATCAAGGTGGATGATCGTCTGCGTATTGTGGAAGAATCGGTTGAAATCCTCGATTATAAGATCCGTAGCCTTCACCAGAGCAAAATCCGCATTGTTAAAGTTCGTTGGAATTCAAATCGTGGACCGGAGTTCACGTAGGAACGGGAGGATCAGATGAAAGCTAATTATCCTCATTTATTTCCTAAGCGTGCGTTCGAATCAAGATATGTCTCTACTGAAGCTGAATGAATCTCGGGTCGAGATTCCTTTCAACAGGGGGATGATATGGCAACTGGAAAATTTTCTTTTCTGTCGTCTCTTCCTTTTGGCCTTGGGCAATTTTCGAGACGAAAATTCTTTCAATGGGGGGATGATGTGACACCGGCAAACTCAGATTAGTAACATTGATCAAACTAGTAAGTCTACCATAGCGAGTCATGCATATTACATACTTAACTGTGTCAGTTGAGTCGTTACGATGGTTCTGGGAATCATCGGGAGTCGTTATAATGATCCGTGGGATCATTAGGAGTCGTTCCATAATCATGTGTACATGGATTGGTGATTCGTGGAATCACCAGGTTTAACGAACACACGCAAGTCTCGAGTCCCGGGAATTGGTGAACGATGGTGAACGTGTTAGTTATCATGCATTATGTGTTTATAATCATTATATGACTTGTCGGTATGTGAATACGTGTTTATATATGTTAAAATAGTGTTTAACGCGCCGAAAACCCAAAATGGGATACTGGGGGCGATTAGGGAGAGACCAGGCGATTGGGGAGGGGTAATTGGCCCCAATCGCTAGTTTTTAGGGGCGATTGGGCCCAATCGCTAGTCAGTATAGGCGATTGGGAGCCCCAATCGCCTGTTGCAGCTTTGTAATCGCCTGATTTGTTGTGAACGACTAGAAACACCTATAAATACAACCCTTGACTTGCAAAACACCATTTGTGCAACCCTAACTGATCCTAAGCCTCCCTCACACCTTAGAACACCTCTGGAACTTGTTTTGCTTCAAAACTCACCATTTCCAAGCTTACACTCCTTTCTTTGATAAAATCCAATGTGTGTTCTTCATCCCAAACCTTTGTAATGTTATTGTTTTGGTTCCCAAAGGTCCAAGCCTTGTTTTACCAAGTTTGTGTCTTTAAAAACCTTTGAAATGAGTTTTTAAAACAAGTCTAACCCTTTATACTTGCTATATGTGAAGTATTCATGCAAGAAATGATTTTTGATGGTTAAAACATGAATGTTACCATGTAATTGATGTACTTCTGATGTGTAGGAGTTATTAGGATCTTTTTCAAAGGATTTGAGCCATTATTATGGTGTTTTGATGAAAATATACATTTTGACCCATTTGAATGATTCTTGAAGATTTAGGATGTTATGATATGATTTGGTGATTGTTTGTTGTTAGGATTCACATTAGGAGGGTATTATAACAGTGGGATGATGATTTTGCAAGGTTGTAGGTTGTGAAATCTGATTATTCCCATTTAAGGAAAGATATGCATAGTTAATGAAACCTAGTACTTTGCCATTTTTGGAAATAATTGCACCAAGGGTGTTAGAGCAATGATAAATTGGGGGGGGGGGGGTTTGCTTGGAATGGGTTGGTTAATAGTTTAGGTTTGATGTTGGGTATTTTTACATGTTTCGGATCTGATTTGGAGGGTTTAACGCGTGAAATTTTGGGACAGAACTGCAGGGGGCGATTAGAGCTCTAATTGCCACTTGAGTCAAGCGATTACACACTAATCGCCAGTAACATCAAGCGATTACACCTCCAATCGCCTGTTGACCATCCCCAATCACCAGTTGACTTTTCTTAATTGCATGTTAAATTCCTAATCGCGTGTGCTGCTGTTGTATGCGTATTTTGACATCTCGAAACTTGATTTGACACCTAGGAACATGATAGGAACTCCGTGACTTGCCTAATGACATAGTAAAACCTGTTCGAACTCGTTTATGCATTAATTGAGCGTATTGCTAGACTTAATGAACTTTTGCGCGTGCTAAGTGTTTAACTACATATGTTGCATGATATCTTGTATTTGGCTAACACATGGAATGTCTGGTCACCAATAGGATGTCGGTGTAACATTTCGCATTGAATTCTTTGCACGTTACGATTATTAATAAAACATCGAATTTTTATCATTATCGTGCCCTTTAAAAATGTTTCGTGACACATTTGGACCCCTAGTACTATACTATAAGTATATATTATATATATATATATTAGGGAAATAATTGTTAAAAAAAATATTGCCTCGGCCGGGATTCGAACCCGTGCCCTAGGCCGGGTCAACCATACACACACAACCAACCAAACCAACTGGACTACACCACATAACTGGTTATACTTCCACGTGTTTTATTTATATAATGTACCTAGAATCTTAACAGTTGACTTGGAAAGTCAACTGTGAAAACAATGATCCATAATTAGCTATTCTAAACGCGTTGTAATCTCTGATATGGTAAGATTGGTGATTGATATTAATGATTCGCGTCTGATACATGCTCAAATCACCATCAATTCATTCCAATTTTGTCCCAATCACGCGTCAAAGTTTTAAAGCGAGTCAACCATTACCAATTCGAACCCACGAGCCTCCCACTATAAATTGGAACCTCTTCCACAATCTACACTTGCCAATTACTCTCTCCTTACCCTCAATTCTCTCTGAAAAACTCGTTTTAATCATCATTTGCTCGCAAGTTGACTTTCTGGTTGACCGCTTATAATCACGCGATTCTGTTTGTAAGTTTTCAATTTGTTTGTTGGTTTTGTTCATCGGCCCCCTACCAACAATAACCCTATGTTTAATCGGGTTATTGTTCGTTAAATCTGTTTATTGCAAATCTAGGGTTCGTTCATACTAATTTGGGGAAAAACGTTTCTGCAGACTATAGTATATATATATTGCAGAACCTAAATCATCACCAACTGATCTACAGATCAGTTGGTGTGACTCTTATACTTAAAACACGAACCGGCCTGATGGCCAAGGTTCGAGTCCCGTACCCCACAACCTTTTTATTTTCTTTTAAAAGGATTATATAACTGTTATCAGTAAAACTATATATTTTATTTTAAACCAAGATTAATTGTTCTCAGGGTCCAGACCAGATGGTCTGGACTTGTGATATAAAACACGAACCGGTCACCAGACCCGGGTTCGATTCCTAGCTTGAGCAAAATTTTTTTTTACCTTTTAGATTTATATATATTCACTAATATTTTTTAAAATTGGTTTTAAAATACTAAAATTGCTTTATAAATTCTACAAAAATTATGTTATGATGTTTTAATAGAAAAGTTTATTATAAAATTTTTAGTTTTCTAAAAATAATTTATTATTATATATAATAAATATTTCAAGTTTATTCTATTATAATTATAAAATTATATAAAAATATCAAAACGATTATATAAATTTCCACATAAATTATTCTGAGTTTATAAAACATTAAACATTTCCGAAATGATTTTTATTTTCGAAAAATCATTTATTTAATATTTTTAATCAATTTTTGGTTATTTTAATCATAAATAAATCATAATAAATTCAATTTTTTAATATTTTTGGACCAAAATTTTTTATAAATTATGTCTGTCCATTTAGAACCGAAATACAAATTTCAATTTAAAAATTCTTTAATTTTAATATCTTTAGATATTAAAGTTATATTTTGACAAATAGAAATAAATAGACTAAATATTCTATTTTTAAGAAAATAATTTTATAAAAATTATTTTCATACTTAAAACCTTATAATGTGACCATCTTTAATCTAAAGTTTACAAAAAGACTTTTATTTATTTATTTATCGAATTTCTCTTATTTATTAAACAATTTAATTATTAATCAAACGAATACTTATCCCCAAATTCGAAACCCTAGAAAATACTTGTAGACTAGAAAGACTTAGACTTATTTATTACCTTATACATAGGGTAATACTTGGCAACTTTGGGCTACACATATTCTATTTCTCGAGACTTAACACTTTGCTAAGGTGAGTTTACGTAACCATGTTTATGCAATTCTTTATACTTGAAACTTTATACTTAAGCAATTCTACATACATGTCTAGTTGTAAACTTTAATGCCTCATGACTTAGACAACTACTGTTAGACTTAAACTTAAACTTACATAATCATTAGCTATGGCCAAGCCGGCGATACTCAATAATAGATCTATTGGATTGACAATCCCACCTAGATTCGTTGACCATCTTTTATGGGGAGCGCGGGTGATTGTTATCGTTCCAACGTGGTATTAAGGTGAACCGTGGATGACGGGATGGACCTAAACTTGTCGGAGGTTTGATTATGTGCATACTATACTTCATGTTTATTCATGTAGACTTAAACTTACGATAGACATATGAATTGCTAAACTTTTATTATTCTTAAACTTAATTGCTTGACATGGCTTATGTATTCTCACCAACTTCTAGTTGACCCCCCCCCCCCATTTTTACAAACTCAACAGGAAATAATGATGCTTGAAGTCTAGAGCTAGCAGGAAGAGACAATTTGAAGTTTATGTTTTGTTTGGCTATTTGATGTATTAGAATTTCATTCAAGACTTGTTATGTATTTCCAAATTTTGGATATTTTCCTTTAAATAAATTTCAATTAAAACTTGAATACCATGTGCTACTGTATACTCATTCTTACGTGACACCTCGATGTTTCCGCCATCGGTTGGGGTGTTATAGTCGGGTCTTGTCTGGTATGGTCGGTTTAACAGTCAAAGGTGTTTTCAAACGTACATGGTTATGGTCTGGACATCCGGGCTGCGGGTTATTAGTCTGGGTACTTATATACATCTTATGATAGGTCGCCGCTATTTGGGGCTATCATAGCTTACTGTTTTAACTGTTTTCAAGTAACGCAATCAAAGGTGAGTGTCACAGCCCCGCTTTGACTATTTTGCTTTCGAGGGGGAGAAACATGCTACATATTTTCTTACTAAAGGTCATGTTATACTATGGTTACTTTACATTACTATACGTCGTTTTATGGAAAGTCCCGGGGGGAAACCATGAACGTGCGGGTTGCACAACGAGGGAAATGTGGATAGATCTATTGGGCCTCACAAACCCCACTCGACGGCGGGGATGCCGAGCGGGTGCATATTGTCTCTAACTTCCGGGTTGCCGAGGCATCGGTAACCCAGTCAATCTAGGTTGGATTCAACATTTGTACATGTTTAATAATGGGTTCCCAACCGTAGTAGTAAAAACACTTAACGTCTAGCTAACGTTCTCATAACCTAGTAGTAACGGATATGATCTTTTCAACTTATAATAACTCTTTTATGAAAACCTGTGAACTCACCAGCATTACATGTTGACATTTTTGGCATGTTTTCTCATGTCGCTAAGGTAGCTGTTAATGGGCTAGGCGCACGGAGTCTTGCACAACGTCTAGAGTTTTGTCGCATGTTAAACAATGTTTTGTAAACTATAATATGTCTTTTGGTTGTAAACAAGAAATGCTTTCGCTGCTGGTTTATGGCTCAAAGCATAATGTTTTGGTTTCAATCTATATATTAAGTGTTTGTTTATTGTGATCGTTGACTTGAATCCTGGTATGTCACGCGCCTCGCGGTAAAACCCCGCAAATGGAATTTGAGGGTGTGACAGTAACGACATACATTTTATGGTTTTTTATTCTCTTTTGATTGCTATAACAAGTATCAAACCGTAAAAAAGCTGAAAGCCAAGCTTATATCGAACAAATTCCCAAACGTGTAGCGTGGATGATCCCAGTATTCATTTGAGTATTCATTTAAAAATTAATATATGTTGTATTACAAATATAAAAAGACGTGTTACCACACGTCCCTACCCACTTTATAGAGAGTGAAAATGAGTTTGGAAAATTATATACTTTTGTCTAGCGTTGACTTAAGACGCGTTACCCCACGCGTGTCTTAAGTGATTGAAAACGACTTTCGATATAGTAAATTACCCCGAAGTTAATACTATAGCTAAGGAGTGTTATAGTGGGGAGGGTTATGATAATGACGTCCAATAAGTCCAATAACGTAAACCGCCCCCTTGGACGTTATGAGGCATTATGTGGGAGGGACATTATAATCATAACCGGCGTTATCCAACTTTAAATCATTTTTATATTATTTTTTTAACCAATTTTCACACCCTCTTCTTTTACATCAAATCAAATAATATTAGCGGAGTGGTTGAGGTGGGAGGTTTTAAGGTTTTGCCTGTTTCCTACCCTGGGGTAGCTAGGTCGCAGGATCGATTCCTGGCTGAGACGTTTATTCACGGGGAATTAATGTGGGAGTTTGGCCGGTCAAAAAAAAAAAAAAAAAAAAAAATAATAATAATAATAATAATATTTTAGTCCCCATAACGCCCCCACACACTACACCCCTCTTTTCTCTTAAATAGAATTGTCAAGTTGGGTTTTCTCACCATTGACGACTTCAAACTCTCCTTTTCAACCATTTATCATTTTTAGCATCTTTATTTGGAAAAAAAATTATTTTGTTTTTGTTTAAGAGCATTTATAATAGTGCCCCCATTTTTTTGTGAGACAAAACCCTATAATTTTATATGGGGTTGGAAGTGATTGTGAGTGAAGAAAATGGAGGAATCTACTGTTTATCGGTAAATTTTGGGTTCTTTGGGAATCTTTTATAGAAAATAGGAACACCGTATTTATTTTTTAATATTTGTTAAAAGTGGTTGTCAGTGGAGGAGAGAGAAACTGTAATGATTTATAATGTAATATGTGGTTGTGATTGGTTTTGAGTGAATGGAGGATGAGGAAGCTATTGAGAATGCTCTAAGTTTCAAACTCTAAACTTTATCATTTTTCATTTTAGCTCATTTAATTGAAAAAAAAAACTATTTGTTTACCTTTAAATTTTTATATATTTATATATGTGTGGGTATAAATAAAAGTTCATCTACGTCTTGACTTAAAACTTTTTTTTATCTTTTGCAAAATTTTGAGTTTACCATTTTCGTACCTTTACTTAGAAAAAAAAAAACTAGTTTTACATGCGAATGTTTATATATGTGTCGGTATAAAACGAGTTGGTCTACGTTTTGACTTAACTTTTTTTTTTCTTTTGGAAAATTTTGAACCTTTACTCGGAAAAAAACACTATTTTTTACGTGCGCATTTTTATATATATATTGGTATAACTACGAGTTGGTCTACGTTTCGACTTATTTTTTTTTTTTTTGTTTTGAAAAACGACTCATATCAAATATAATACATATTGGTACTTATTTTATGTGTGCTTTCAGTTGGTCCACGTTTCAACGTAGATTTTGTTCTGAATCGAGTTAAAAGCATTGTGTCTAACACTTTTTTTTTAATTCTCTTTCACGCATTGTGTTTTACGAATTGTCTGTAACGTATGATGTCTTACGCATTGTGTTTTACATTTTGTGTGTCACTACACGGTTCGACCTGCCACACGATGCCACAACGCTTGACGGGAAATATACTAGTTTAAATTACCCCAGGCATGTAAAACATTTACTAACTTATTTACTTTTTTGGTTAACTTATCCTACAACATATAAAATAAATGTGAATGATTAGATGGATATAAAAGACGCAATTAATCACAAATATAATACATGGGTCATTAAGTATAACACGTGTTCAAAACAGTCATTTTGTTGCACTTGTTTGTTTGCAATTGTGATTGGATGGAAATCAATTTGTTTGCTCCGCCTTTTTCCGATCGTCTCTCTCTGGTCTGTTCTCCTTATTTCTTCTTCTCTATCCCGAATCTTTCTCTCTCTCTCTCTCTCGTATGGATATATGTGTGTGTGTGAGGGGGGAAGATTGTGGTGGAAGGTTTGGAAAGATGGCGGTGCTAGATGATTGGTGTTGGTGGTAGTTGGAGGAAGATGGTGGTGGAAGTTGGGGTTGAGAGACAGAGATAGAGATAGAAAGAGAGAGGGAGAGTTTATAAATATGTTTTATTTTTATATTTTTAAAGAGGGGCAATTTAGTAATTTCACATGGACTTACTGAAAAACTTAACCTCCATCCAAGTCAGGGACCATCGATGCAATAAAATCCAAACCACAGATCCCATACGTGTAATTTCGAAAGGCTAAGGAGCAGAGTTTAAATTTAGGCAAACTACAGGGACCATCCGTGCAGTTTACTCTATCAAGAAATATAAAAAAAATGCCGTTGAAAAAGGACACAATAAATCGGAAAAGACGGAATAACGAAAATAAAAAAAGGTCACAATTCCATCTATAAAAAAACAATGATCTAATAAAAATTATAAAATCTACAAGCTAAAAATTCAAAATCGAAAACCTAAAATTTAAAATCATAGAGTTTGATGAGACGGTTTTAATACCGCTAGAATGAGTTATTCACAATTCGTTTAACACCCTACTACTTCCTTTTTTAAGGAATTGTGTATTTGAACATTTTAGCACATTTTTGCCTTTAAAATGAACGAGATAATAAATAATGTTAAACACATACCTAATATATTTATTCTATTCAGTTTCGAATGCTTAAGTTGAGTCATTACCTTGGTTACAAAAAGGCGGCGAAGGGCACGAAATCGGCGAGTCCTAAAACAAAGGGGTGCGAGCCTCAGATTCGTTTTTTTACTTAAAAAACACGCCCTTACTATGTTTTTTTGTACAATTTGCGCCTTGGATTGCATAAGGCGCTAAGGTTTGCGCCTCGCACTGAGGCGTGCCTTAGGCGCGATTTTTATAACCAAGGCCATTACGTCTTGTTCTTTTCTTTATCAAAAGCTTCTCTTTTTGTAACACCCCAACCGATGGCGGAAACATCGAGGTGTCAAGTAGTGACGATTGTTCAATAGCTCATGGACTAGAAATGTAAATTTTGATACATTGAATTTAATAATTTATTACATTAAAAGAAATACAACAATTACAACTAGCAATCTAACTAAAATACAGTAAGTCCCAATCTAAGTCTAAGTTCCAAATGCTTAGACGTGATCTCATAAGAACCTGAAACATGTACGAAAATAATTTGGTCAATACAAAAATGTATTGGTGAGCATACCCGTTTGATACATATAGTAAAGAAAATTTATCAATTCATGTGTTATTTTGCAAAATGTAATAACTGGTATCCGGGTCAAATCAACCCTATGAAAGGAAAGCATATATATATAGTATGCGCTATTAGTAATGTAATACATAGCAATGACGAGGACTCTCAACAGAGTCACAAGGGTATATACCATAGTACTATTCATTGAAATGCCAGGCCGCAACGGTTAATGATTTGACAGGTCATAGATACACGAAATGACACAAGCAAACACACATAAGAATTGCTATTTTAGTAAGATGAAATAGAAAACTGATAGTAAGTACATGAGTCACCCCAAAATAGTAAAACAGTAAAAAAAGGGAAAAGATATACTCACCTTGATAATGCGTGCAATAGCTAGCAAATAAATAAGCCCGGGAAAAGAAACCCAACAACACGTGACCTAAACATAAAAGGAAGCAGTCTCCCCTACTTTAGAAAGGTTTTCTAACTGTGTGTTATTAGAGTATGCAACAAGAATCCATTTAATCGAGAGTGTAAGAGTATACAAGGTTTGCGTTTTCTGTAAAGGTGGTTAAAAGAAAGACTCTAGGAAGTCGAATTGAAGCTCATGTAAAAACGTTCTTATCGACAATGCTAGCTATTAGTTAACGATCTAATGACGAGGTAATTATAAAGTGCTGGGTAGGTTCTTGGTCAGACTCCTAGTCGTTCCCGCAGTATCGTTTATGCTTATATATAGGGTGTACCGCAGCTGACCCACCACACTCCCGATACTTTGGACTCGTACTGATTGTCTACCAACAGCCTAAATAGAATTACACACCACCCTTATGTACCTGTAAACCCATGATTGCGTTCCGGACCGTAATCATCGATTTACCTTACACTAAGGTGTTATGCTTTTCCATAACCCTATCCTAAGTAATACTAGAAACAAATGCGTGCAATCAGGATATGCTAAGTACTTGATACTGCAATGAAACAATGACATGGTTAGAGGTCCTTCCCTTTCGGGTTTACCCTTTAACCGTAATGAGAGTAACATGTAAGTAATAGACATCGTTAAAGGTTCTTCCATTTCGGGTTCACCCTTAACCGGTAACTTTTGTTCCCATCGTTGGCTCTAAACACTCATATTAATAAACCCTGAGGTTTACGCCGTTCCCTTCGGATTGAAGAAATACTCTAATCCGAGTCGTACGTGGGCACTAGCTTAGATCTCATACGAGTTATCAACTAGTATGTTCGTTGGCCATGATGATGAACAAAATAATGTAAAGTATAACAGGGTTTTGCTCACAACCAAAAAAAAATATACATACCAAATATGCGTTCATGTAAGTATATAAGTATAGCATAAAATTTCGATTGAAAGAATAGTATCACCTAAATCGAGTAAATAGCACAATTTGCACAAAATGAAAGTAAACGAGTTAAATTAATGCTCAAAACTAGTGTTGTAAGAGTAACTACTAATAATTAGTGCGAGTGTAATAAGATAGATTGTCGTTTATCAAAACGTTTACATTTGACTTGTAAAATATGCAATACAAGTTTATAAAATGCAAAATGAAACCATTTCATGAAGTATGTGTAAATCTAATATGTTTTAAAAGACCAATATTTAAAATGACGTAAGGTTGTGAATGATCCTAGATGCCTTGACAAATTTTTAAAAAAATAGATTTTTCTGTATTTAAACATTTCTTTAACTTGTAGGTTGAAAAGCCAAAAAAAAAAAATTTAATTGTTATGACATATTGAGAAAATCTAAGTGTTACCCGCCAGGACTAGGTAACTTGAAACCTTTTAATTTTAAACTTTTACAAAATTTATACATTAAAAGATCGTTTGATTGTAAGGATCGTTAAGACATCTCTTGTTTCAAGACACAAGGTGTATATAAAGTGTGTTCTAATCTGGCGAATAGGCTTCCCTAAACTGGGTGTAAATTAGTATTGTGTAAATGAGGATATTAGTGAATTTAAAAACTTTAGCAAGATTAAAAAACGAGATGTAGAAATAGATCCTTGAGATGTGGAATTCACTCCTAACTCAAAGATGTTTATTTCAAAATTGAAAATTATTGTGGAATGAAAACAATCACTAAGTTAAGGATATCACCCCCAGCTTAGTGGTTAAGTTCCTTTTTGAAGGAAATACTCTTTGAGGTGTGGATGTCACTCCTATCTCAAAGACATATTCCTAAGATAAATAACATATAGAGGAGTGAAACTAATCACCAAGGTATGGATGTCACTCCTAACTTAGTGCTATCGTTTCGTTTGTGAAATACGAGCGTATTCTTTTCTAAGCAAAATACCGAAAGAATAACGAGAAAGTATCATAGCAAAAATACCTAGAAAGAAAATATAAGGATAAAGAGGAATATACACGAGAGTACTCATGAAAGTAAGCTTAGTTATAGACTAGGCTAAAAGGCATTCTAATAACCTAATTCCCTATAACCATGGCTCTGATACCAATCTGTAACACCCCAACCGATGGCGGAAACATCGAGGTGTCACGTAGTGACGATTGTTCAATAGCTCATGGACTAGAAATGTAAATTCTGATACATTGAATTTAATAATTTATTACATTGAAAGAAATACAACAATTACAACTAGCAATCTAACTAAAATACAGTAAGTCCCAATCTAAGTCTAAGTTCCAAATGCTTAGACGTGATCTCATAAGAACCTGAAACATGTACGAAAATAATTTGGTCAATACAAAAATGTATTGGTGAGCATACCCGTTTGATACATATAGTAAAGAAAATTTAGCAATTCATGTGTTATTTTGCAAAATGTAATAACTGGTATCTGGTTCAAATCAACCCTATGAAAGGAAAGCAGATATATATAGTATGCGCTATTAGTAATGTAATACATAGCAATGACGAGGACTCTCAACAGAGTCACAAGGGTATATACCATAGTACTATTCATTGAAATGCCAGGCCGCAACGGTTAATGATTTGACAGGTCATAGATACACGAAATGACACAAGCAAACACACATAAGAATTGCTATTTTAGTAAGATGAAATAGAAAACTGATAGTAAGTACATGAGTCACCCCAAAATAGTAAAACAGTAAAAAAAGGGAAAAGATATACTCACCTTGATAATGCGTGCAATAGCTAGCAAATAAATAAGCCCGAGAAAAGAAACCCAACAACACGTGACCTAAACATAAAAGGACATCTTAAGGTCTTATTGAAATACCTCTAGCATGTAAGTTGGTCATGTATAGTGCTCACCCATGTAGCTAAACTCGATAGGAAAACTCGTTGTTTTCAAAACACTTAGACTCGACAACCCGTTGGTGATGTATATTTAACTTCCCAAAAATATATAAATATCGATTGACGCAAATGTTGAAACTTAACCTGTTGGATCAGTTTGCTCTTTTGTTTAAGTAAGAACTTGCTATCTTTGACACTTAAGTGTTTAGCAAGCCCTTGTATATCAGATTATAAGCACAGCGGAATGTATAAGTTAAAGCAACACTTTTTATACTTAGGAAGAGTTATTACTCCCCCTTGATGATTGAAACTAATAATGACAAGTATTTATTGTGAATCTAAGCAGTAAATGAGAATTAGATACTTAGACAGATTCACAATAAATACTGAAATGGAATAGAACAGTGAAAGTGTTTGAAGGATTTTTCTATTTAAAATCAATGTGTAAAATAGAAGGTTGAAGCCTCCTATTTATAGACGTTTACATACATGTATCTTGCCCAAAAAGCAAGTACAGAAACATCAGAAACAAGTTGCACAAGTTGCAACATTGAAACTAACAAATACAGCTAAAAAGTAATAATAAACAATAAACTACTGATACAAAAGGCGGTGGAAAATATCTGATGCTAAGTGCTGATGAATGACAAACTACTGATGAGTAGTTTGTCTTCAGTACTTCTGAAGTGAACTTGTCTGGTTTGGACTTCAGAACCTCTGATGAAGTTTCTTCTTCAGCACTTCTCATATCTTCTCTTCAGCAGTTTCTTGTCTTCTCTTCAGTACTTCTATACTTAGCCAAAATGACAGAAGTGAATTAGACTAAGGTTTCCAAAAGTGGTTTCACCAATCCTCTTTGTCCTAACAATCTCCCCCTGGATTGATGAAGCCAAAACCTTACTAATTCCTTATGATTTTCTTCTGTCTTGAACAATCTTCCATATCTCTTTGTACATGGTGTTCTTGAGCTGGTTTAACTGTCCATCAGATAGAGATCCTCTCTGTGGTTCCAAATGTTGAATTGTGAGCAGGTCTTGTGTTGACAGTTTCTTTAGATCACTGATCTTTTTGTAAGCCCTGCTTGAGAGGTCTCTTCTTGTCAACAATACTGAGTTGTTATCAGTAAGTGACCATCTGATGATAGGTACCTTTGACTTGTTAAAGTCAGAGGAATAGGGAACCAGACTTGTCCCTTGGGTTGATGATCCTGAGTGTTGGATGCTTTCTGTTTCAGTTAACCTCAGGTGGGATTCTCTTCCTTGTTGTTGTTGTTGCATATCAGGCATCTGAATAGTTGGGAGATGGTGTTCAGTCACTACCTTGGTATGCATCTTGTCTTTGATAGTCTTTTGGATTTGGTAGGCAAAAGTGGAAGGATCCCTGAATTGTGTTAACAGAGGTTTCTCCTCAATGTCAAAATCTGAATGGACTATTGAACTTCCTTCAAGTAGTACCATTTTGAAATCAGTTTTGACATTGTCCTCTTCTTTCTTTCTATGAATAGCAGGCTTTCTTGTTGATACACCATAAGTTCTAACTACTGATCTTGAAGGATCAGCAGTTTGAAACTTCTCTGGATTTGCAGCCTTGGCAGCCTTGTATTTTCTATAAGTATCCATCAGTCTTTCTTCTTTCCATCTGGATACTGAGGCTTTTGAACCATAGCCCTCTGCTACTAATTCATCTATCATCTGGGCTCTCTTGGCCTTTCCTTCTTTGCTTGTGGCCAGTTTGTCTGCAATGATTTGTGCTCTTCTTGTTAGCTCTTGCATAGAGAGTCCCTTGAGTGTGTAGGCTTTAGTCTTGATGTTCTTTGTGATGTAAAACATCAGTTGTTGTCTTTTGTCTTGTTCAGCAATCTCATCAAGGCTAGCCTGCCTTTGTAGTTCAGCTTCATAGGCCTGAAGTTTTTCTTCATGGCTTAAGTCTAGATCATCCCTTTCTTCCAGAGTTTTCCAGATCAGATCTTCTCTGGCCTTCTTGTTGGCTGCAACTAAACTCTTCTCTAGTAATTCAGCTGATTGAGAGATAGGAGAAGGGTTTAGTACAGTCATTGTTGTAACTGTTGTAGTAGGCCTGATAGAATCAGATGTTGGTTGAATGGGAGCAGTTGTTCTGGAAGGGTCAGCAGTTTGAGGTTTGGAAGTGTTAACCTCTGATGGGTTGACAGCTGCTGATGGTTTGTCAACTACTGAAGGATTGTCTTCAGTACTTTCTGATTCTTGTTCAGAACTTTTTCCATCAGAAGTTTCTTCATTATGCCTTAGGGATTCTTCAGAGGTTTGGGTCTCATCTTCTTTTTCTGTGGCTTCAATTTCTTCTACTGAGACACCAAACTGTTTAGCCAGTTTTTCTTTTCTGGCTTGATCCTTCTGATCTCTTTCAAGGATGGCCACTCTTGCCCTTATCCTGGCTTGGAATGACTCCTTAGGTTCCCTGATTTTCTCCCCCTTTTTGGATTCATCAAGTTTAAGTTTAGAGGTTGAGGGTTGGGAGAATTGACCTTGAAGATGAGCAATCTGTTTGCTGTTAAATTCTATCTTGTTGGACAGATCATTCATCTTTGTCTTGATCACTCCAAATTGATTTTTGATTGACAGCTCCAAGTTAGCTGTGTATGTTTGGAAGTGATTTTTGATGAGAGTGTTCATCATGTGGTACAGGGGACCCTCTGGGCTGCATAGCTGGTTCAAGTCTATGCTTGTTTGCCCAGGGAATTGGGTAGGAATTTGTTGTGAAGGGTGTGTTTTTGGGAGATCCTCATGTTGTACAGAGGATGCCACTCTAGGGGTTTTAGGGATTGAGTGGACTTTAACCTGTGCAGGGGTGACTGGCTTCTTGAGCTTGGATACCTCTGAAACAGGACCTTCATAAAGTGCCGTCAATTCAGTAGTTTTAGTTTTTGAAACATCATCCAAATTAATGGAATCATCTGAATCCCTGATGTTGTCCTCATTGAGGACTGTCTCAGTTAAATCATGAGCTGAGCCCAACTCAGTTCTCTCATGAACCTCTTGTTCTTGGTTCTGAGGATTTCCTACTTCAGGCATTAAGCCTTCATCAGTAGTTGCCACATCTGAGGTCTTAGCTATATTACTTCTATCCTCAGATCCACCACTGGGTGGTAACTGAGTAGTAGCAGCCTCAGATGCCCCAAGAGTCTCTAAAATTGGGCTTAAAGACTCTGGTCCACCCTCATCTCTTAGGTTAGGGCTAGTGATGTCCACATCCATGTCTGATGTTGTGGTTATGTCCCCTGTTTGTTGTGGTTGTAGGGGACTAACATAATCAGATGGGACTTTCTCTTTTAGCCCAGAGAGAAGTTTGGCAATTTCTATTGCCTCTGGTTCAGAAATTTGAGGGGTTGGTTCAGTAGTTTGGGCAATAGGTGAAATTGGTTGGTCAGCAGTTTCAAAAGAAGAGTGAGTTTCAATAGTTTTTCTAAGTCTTTTTCTTTTGAATAAGATACTTATGGGTGCTCTTGGTGGGGTTTGAGATGGATGAGACTGAGAGGGTGTTTCAGTCTCACCTATTTGAAGAGCAGATTGCTCAAGAGCATGTTCAGGCATCTCAACCTCCTGAACAGCTTTTCTTTTGGGTTGGTGGGTTTTTGTCTTTGTTGGCTTGGCCTGTTTGGCTTTTGGTGGTGTGAGTTTGGAAGATGTGGGCTTCAGGGGGACTTGTTGTTGTTCTCCCTGATCATCTTCTGGCCAGGTAGCCGGTTTGTTATGCCTAGAGTATGCTTGTGAGGTTAATGGATTTAAAGTTGAAACTTTTCCCACAAGCACCTCATTACCCAGTTCCCCTATTATGCATTGCATAATGAACCTTGGGTACAACAAAAACTTTTTCTTGGTATTATTATGATGTAACACCAACTCATTGAAAAATAATTTTGATGCCCTGAATTTGGTTTCATTCACTATGGAATGAAATATTGGTTGAAAAGTGGAGGGCATCTGGTCATAAGACCCTGTTTTTGGACTCAAACACATAATAATATAATGAAACAAAAGCTTGTATTTTGGTTCAAAATATTTTTTAAAGATTGTAGCATGGGAGAGAGTACCTTGATAACCACACTCTGTCATGGTTAGGTGAATATCAAAGTTAGCAACATGATCAGGGGCAGTTACATCATCCAGGCCCAGTCTTGTTGCCAGTGTGGCCGGTGTGATGGTCAGTGGTTTCCCTTTTATTCTTGAGTTGAGGGAAATGATTTCATCATCAGCCGTCATCGTCTCAGCATTTGCCCAGAACTCATTTAGAGTTTCAGTATGAATTGGTGGGTTTATTGTGAGAGCAGTAAAATATTGGGATTTTACGACAAGATCAATGATTTCATCGTATTGGGACCAGCCTTCTTGTTTTTCAAGAAAGGCCCTTTGATTGTGTCCCTGTTTTAGAATGAGAGCCATGTGGTTTGGGTTTTGATCGAACAGTTGATTTTGCAGGTTTAGGTTATTGAGAGATTTTTTGAGAGAGAAAGAGGGATATTTTGAATTTGAAAGGATAAGTGTTGAAAAAGGTATTTATCAGAAGTTTTTAACCGCTTGAATCTTCTTTATTAGAAGTTTTTAAACCGCCTTGGTTAAAAATCTTTTTATCAGAAGTTTTAAACCGACTAGGTCAAAACCTCTGATGATGGGAAAAGTCAGATTTGCCCTTTTTGACTAAACTGCTGATGAAGGATTATCTTCATCAGTAGTTCCCATTTCCTCTTCAGTAGTTTTAAAAGCTGATGAGAAATGTTTTATAAATACTTTATTCATAACTTCTGAAAGTTATTTTATCAGAAGTTTTACACTTTTCAGAAATTTTCCCATACTGATGTTTTGTTCATCAGTAGTTTCTCTCTTTTCAGAAGTTTTGTTTCAGACTTTTTGTCTGTTTGTAAGTGAAAAATGAAAAATTGCAGAATAATAAAATAAACACTTACAAATTTAGCATCCCAAGCATGGATACTAACTTCTGAAATGTTGATGTGTCAAGGGGTTTTGTGAAGATGTCAGCTATTTGATTAACTGTTGCTACATGCTTCACCTCAATCTTGCCTTTTTCATAGCAATCTCTTATGAAATGGTACCTGATCTCAATATGTTTGGTTTTTGAGAACTATACCGGATTTTGAATGATGCTAATGGCAGATTTGCTGTCTACAAACAAAGGTGTCTTGGTTTCTTTGATTCCATAATCAAGAAGTTGATATTGGAGCCATTGTATCTGTGATGTACAACTTGCAGCTGCAATGTATTCAGCTTCAGCAGTTGAAGTTGCAACAGATGTTTGCTTCTTTGATTGCCATGACACTAGACAGTTACCCAGGAATTGACAACCACCAGATGTTGACTTTCTTGTCATCTTACACCCTGCATAGTCACTATCTGAAAAAGCTGATAACTTGGTATTGCTTGAAGCAGGATACCAAATTCCAAGTGTTGGAGTTCCTTTCAGATATCTGAAAATTCTTTTGACTGCTATAAGGTGTGATTCCCTTGGTGCTGATTGATATCTAGCACAGACACATGTTGAAAACATAATATCTGGTCTAGAAGCAGTTAGATATAAAAGAGAACCTATCATGCATCTATACATGGTTTGATCAACCTGTTTTCCTTGATCATCAAGTTCAACTTGTGTGATTGGTGTCATGGGAGTGGAACATGATTTACAGTCTTTTAAAGAAAATTTGTTTAATAATTCTTTAACATATTTTGATTGATGTATAAAAGTTCCATTTATTTGTTGCTTGATCTGCAGTCCCAGAAAGTACTGCAGTTCTCCCATGGTACTCATCTCAAATTTTGATTGCATGAGTTTCTTAAAATCATCACACAGTTTTGTGTTTGTTGAACCAAAAATGATATCATCAACATAAATTTGAACAAGTAAGACATGATTTCCAACATGTTTAATGAAAAGAGTTTTATTAATGGCACCTCTTGTAAAGTTATTTTTGAGTAAAAAGGTGGAGAGTGTATCATACCAGGCTCTTGGAGCCTGTTTGAGCCCATAAAGAGCTTTGTCAAGTCTGTACACCCACTCGGGATGAGAAGGATCCTCAAACCCAGGTGGCTGACAGACATACACCTCCTCTTTTATTTTTCCATACAAAAATGCACTCTTTACATCCATTTGATAAACTTTAATTTTGTTGGAAATGGCATAGGCCAGAAATAACCTGATGGCCTCAAGCCTTGCAACTGGAGCAAAGGTTTCATCATAGTCAATTCCCTCTTCTTGAGAGTACCCTTGAACTACCAGTCTTGCCTTGTTCTTGATTATCATACCAGCTTCATCTTGTTTGTTCCTGAAAACCCATCTTGTGCCAATTGGTTGCTTGTTTGGAGGTAAGGGACAGATTTCCCAGACCTGTTGCTTGTTGAACTGAAGCAGTTCATCTTGCATAGCTTGCACCCAATTATTGTCTTTGAGGGCTTCCTGGTACTTCTTTGGTTCCAACTGTGAGATAAAGGCTGAAAATAGGCAAAAGTTGGAAAGCTGGTTTCTGGTAAGAACACCTGAAGCTATATCACCCATGATTTGATCAAGTGGATGATCTCTGTGTTCAATCAGTTGTTGTAAACCACTGATAGGTGTAGGTGGCTCATGTTCTTCAAACAAACTACTGAGGTCTATAATATCTGGTTCAGATGTTTCCTGATCTTCAGTAGTTGGATCTACTGAACCAGTAGTTTGAGTTTGTTCCTCAGTACTTGTTTGATCAGAAGTTTGGGGAACTTCTGATGATCTTGAAGTTGACTTGATAACTGTTTGAGGAGTCCATGGTGTGGGATCCTCATCATCAAACCTTTTGTCACCATAATAAGTAGGTTTTGATGAAGTAACAGCCTTCTCAGGTCCAAAGTGGAAGTTGTCAAGGTCAAAAAGTTCAGCAGGATGTGCTGGAATAAGAGTGTGTTTTGACTCATTGAACTTGACATTCAATGTTTCTTCTACTATCCTGGTGTGAGAATTAAAAACCTTGTAGGCTTTTCTAGTTGAAGAGTAACCAAGAAAGTAACCTGAGTCAACTTTGGCAGCAAACTTTGAAATAGATTCCTTGATGTTCAAGATGAAACATTGACACCCAAAAGCCCTGAAAAAGGAGATAAGGGGCTTCATGCCATGAAGAACTTCATAGGCAGTCTTGGAATGTCTCTTGACCACAAGAACTCTATTCTGAACATAACATGATGTGTTAACTGCTTCTGCCCAAAAGTACAAGGGCAGTCTAGAATCAGCTAACATTGTTCTTGCTCCTTCTATTAATGTTCTGTTCTTCCTTTCTACTACACCATTTTGTTCAGGAGTTCTGGGAACACTGTATTGTCTAATAATCCCTTTAGACAAACAGAATTCATCCAGAGTTTTGTTCTTGAACTCTGTCCCATTATCACTTCTAATGGTTTTGACAGGTAGAGAATATTGTTTCTCCACTTGTAGAATGAAGAACTTGATGATTTCAGCAGCCTCATCCTTGGAAAATAAGAAGAATACCCATGTGAATCTTGAGTAGTCATCAATGATGACTAAGCAGTACTTCTTCTTACCAAGCCTCATAATCTTGACAGGTCCAAATAAGTCCATATGGAGTAGTTGAAGACATGCAGTTGTTTTTTATTCTTCAATAGACTTATAGGAGGACTTATGCTGTTTTCCCTTTAAACAGGATACACAGTGTTCTTGACACTGGTACACTTTCAAAGGTAGACCTCTGACCAAGCCCATTTTTGTGACTTTATTTATGGTTTTAAAGTTCACATGGCCAAGTCTCCTGTGCCAGAGATCTGTTTCTGAAGTTGATGCCCTTGAGAAGAAACAGGCAGTGTTGTTCAATACTTTGTCTTTCTCAATGTCCACTGCATAGACATTGCCACATCTTTTGGCAATCAGCAAAGTATGATCTTCTCTATCAACTTCTGGCCTTCTGGTGAGATGATCTTGCATGCTGTCTTTGTGAAAAAGGAAGAATATCCTTTATCACACATTTGTGACACACTCAGCAAGTTGTATTCAAGGTTTTCCACCAGATTGACCTTGTCAAACTGTATTTTGCCAGAGGAGACATTGCCATGTCCTAGCACATATCCCTTAGCATTGTTCCCAAAGGATACAGATCCTTCTCTTTGGCTGATAAAATTGTTTATCAGGTATCTGCATCCAGTCATGTGCATAGAGCCTCCACTATCAACATACCATATGCTGTTTAAGCCCCTGGAAACCCTCTGCACACAATAGCAAATTAGTTAGATTTAGGAACCTAAGCCTGTTTGGCTTTGGGTTTGCTCTTAGAACAGTTACAGTTTGTTCTTGACCAGGTTGAGAAATCCATGTCTTTTTGGCAATGGATTTTTTATTAAGAACCATGGTGGTATCCTTTTCAGGACCACCATCAACCTTGGTCATCAGTAGTTGTACCAAGTTTATTAGTTTTCGAATCTCAGCAGTTTGTGAAACTGCTGATGAATCAGGTCTAACTACTGATAAAGAGTTTTGAGAAAAAGATTTTAGTTAAGATTTTATCTTTTTCTGAGAAAAGGTGTTTTCAGGTTGTTGTTTCTTGGGATTAAAGGTTCTTTCATAATCATTTCTGATTTGATTTCCCACAACCTGTTGTTTAATTTTATGATTGAACTGAATTCCTTTTCTGTATCTACAAAACTCTGTTTTGTGGTTGAACAGACCACAAATTTCACATTCTTTTGCCTTTTGTTTTTGATCTAAAGGCAAATTTCTGACATTAGTGTAAAGATTTTGCTCATCAGTAGTTTTCAGGGTCTCAACTCCTGATGTAGATGAAACTACTGATGGCTTGTTGTCAGATTTTGTTAATACTTCTGAAGTACTTTCTTTAAAAATACCAGGATTTCTGTTTAGAAAGTTTTCATGGAAAGATGTGCAGTCTTTCCCTTCAGAAGTTTCATTTGAAACAATTTTTCTCCCATCTTCAGTAGTTTTGGGAGAGAAATCTGTTGGTGTTTCAACATGATGGTACCCTATGCCAAACTTAACATTTGAAGCACTCTGTTTGTTTAGCAATAGCTGGTACCCCTTACAAGAATCCACCCATTTTTCACAACTGATCTTGGTGTCAGCAAGCTCTTTTCTGACATTCCCAAGATCTTCTATCATCATTTTAATTTGTGCTTGGGTTTCAATAGCTGAGTTAGTTAATTTAGAGGCTTCTTTTGTTTTAGCAGTAAGTTTTCTCTCTAAATCACACTTCATCTGAGTGTATTTTCTTTCTAAATCATTGGCTTTTCCTTGTAAGTGCACATTTGTCTCTCTTATGAGAGCAAAAGATTCTTTTGATACCTGTGACAATGCAGATTTTGAAGTACAGCCTTCAAATGCCATTAAGGCAAAGTTCTTTCTGCCATTGTCTGGTTCTCCCCAGTTGATGTCAAACACCTTGTTGTCTGCATCAGGATTGCACTCTGTGGTGTCAAAAGGGAGACTGCTCCAGTCAACATACCCTGAGGTGAAAAGACTTTGTTGAGAGGGTTGTTGAGGCTGTGGAGGATGTTGAGCAGCTGGAAAGGGAGGGATTGATTGTTGGCTTTGCATCTGTTGAGCAGGCATTTGAACATATTGTACTTGTGGCATGTATTGTTGTTGAGGAGCTTGTGCCTGTACAAAATGAGCACTCCCTTGAGTTCCATTATTCCTATTATAATTGGGGTTAAAGTTATTTCCAGATTGTGATTGGTTAAAGCTAGAGTTTCTACACTCTCTAGCAAAGTGTCCCAACTTTTGACACTTGTGACATCTCAGTTTAGATTTGTCAAAACCAATTTTTGTATTACTGGTCAATCCTGGAAATTTCCTTCCTGACCTTTTGTAAAACTTGTTAGTTTTAATGCTTAGCATGGCCAGTTGGTGTAAAATGTCCATTTCTTCTAAGTCATCACTGCTAAAGTTTTTCAAATCATCCATGATAAAACATAGATTATCAGCAGTTTGACTTTGGTCATCATTGTCATAACCTGGGAAAGATCTTTCTGATGAGATCCCAGTTGTTATGTCAATGTTGTCATAAGATCCATAGGAACAAGTTGGTGAGTCTTGTCCCAAAAGTGTTGTACTACCTGGTAGGTAGTCATCAGCAGTTTTACCAGATGATTGTAATTTCTTCTTTTGATCAATTTCTCTCTCAAAAGTAAGTAATCTCCCATGGAGTTTTGTAAGAGTGAGGGAGCTAAAATCTGGTGAGGATCTTAAAACAATGGAGTATGTTTCCCATTTGTCTGGTAAAGACCTTAAAAATCTATGTAGCATAGATACTGTTGTATAGGTCTGACCATTTAACTTTAGCTCAGATATTAATGAGGAGAATCTTTCAAATTGTTGAGTTAAAATTTCCCCATTAATGTGAGCAGATGTCTCATATTGTTGAGCTAAGATCTCTCTGGTGTTGGCAATCACCTCTTCAGTTCCTCCAAACTGTTCTTTAAGACAATCCTAGAGTTCTTTGGCACTTTCACAATGTAAAAGGCCAGAGTATATCTCATTTGGGAGAGCCATTGCCAACATAGAGAATGCTTTTGCATCTAGCTCAAGTTTTAGGAAAAACATCATCTGTATAGTCTTTTGGTTCTTTAGGAACCTCAACTTTAGTTTCAAGATTTATGTTTACTGGTTTGTGAGGACCATATATCACAGATCTCCAACAACCTGTGTTGGTTTGTGACAAGGTATGTGCCATTCTCTTTTGCCATATGTTGTATTCATTTCTTACAAGCATGGCAGGTTTAGTAGCAGAACCAGTATTATGTGGATCAATTTTAAAGAGTATTGATTTGTCAGATGACTCTTTTAAGTGATGGATATTGATAAAAAGTGAACTTTTGATCTTTTATTGAGTATCAATAAGAGCTTTGTGTCTGATTCTCAATTTGTTAGATTGATATTTGATCAGATAAACCAATGCTCTGATACCAATTGTTGGATCAGTTTGCTCTTTTGTTTAAGTAAGAACTTGCTATCTTTGACACTTAAGTGTTTAGCAAGCCCTTGTATATCAGATTATAAGCACAGCGGAATGTATAAGTTAAAGCAACACTTTTTATGCTTAGGAAGAGTTATTACTCCCCCTTGATGATTGAAACTAATAATGACAAGTATTTATTATGAATCTAAGCAGTAAATGAGAATTAGATACTTAGACAGATTCACAATAAATACTGAAATGGAATAGAACAGTGAAAGTGTTTGAAGGATTTTTCTATTTAAAATCAATGTGTAAAATAGAAGGTTGAAGCCTCCTATTTATAGACGTTTACATACATGTATCTTGCCCAAAAAGCAAGTACAGAAACATCAGAAACAAGTTGCACAAGTTGCAACATTGAAACTAACAAATACAGCTAAAAAGTAATAATAAACAATAAACTACTGATACAAAAGGCGGTGGAAAATATCTGATGCTAAGTGCTGATGAATGACAAACTACTGATGAGTAGTTTGTCTTCAGTACTTCTGAAGTGAACTTGTCTGGTTTGGACTTCAGAACTTCTGATGAAGTTTCTTCTTCAGCACTTCTCATATCTTCTCTTCAGCAGTTTCTTGTCTTCTCTTCAGTACTTCTATACTTAGCCAAAATGACAGAAGTGAATTAGACTAAGGTTTCCAAAAGTGGTTTCACCAATCCTCTTTGTCCTAACATAACCTCACACACATGTACTAAAAAAAATAAGTAAATAATCTTACCCGAGGTGTAATTCGTCTCGTTTGGTATATAAAACTTTATGTTTGCTTAGAGAACTATACCACGACACTTGATATATACGACTAAATAGATAATTGTATATAAAATATTAATAAATATTATTACACATATTTTTCAAGAAGATATACTTGAAATACGTCGCATAACATTTAAAATTAGTATGTGCTATGTTTCTACACACATACAATCATAAAATGCTATTTTTAGATAAAAATAGAATTTTATCTTTTTTGAACCAATATGTATATATATGTACGATTCTGAATGTTTTTGCAATATATAAATGACCATATTATAACATCAAAAATATATTTAAATATTTACTTCTAAAATGATTACTCCCTCTAATTATTCTAGTATGTTTAAGTATTAACAAGATTAAGAAAAAAAGTTAAATCGGGACTTATGTAAACTTTTGAAAATAACCATGTAGTTCACTAAAATACGTTCATATAATGCATTAAAAGTTTTAAGAAGTTTATGGACATTAAATATCCTTTAATGGTGTAAATAAAAAGCCAATGAATTGGGAGGTTATGATTTAAATTGGAAGGTTATAGATTTAAAGCAATCATAAAAATATATAAATATGGACTTCTAGTGAATAGGTGTGCTAACGTTTTTCATCAAACTTGAATTCAATTTATTTGATGACAAGGACATCAAATTCATGGTGGTCGAATTTTCCAAAATGTATTCAAAGAACTCGCCATTAATGTTCCAAATTGATTTACGTGAACACGAAGAACATAAAATATGAATATATGAGTACTTAGGTGAACACTATGCAAAGACTAGCTTCTAACATTTTTTTATAATAATAATAATAATAAATGTTAGGAGGGTAAGTACTCACACAAAGCAAGAAAGGAGAAGGTGTGTGAAAGAAGGGAACCAATCTTGTTCTTGAATACTTGAAACACCATACTTGGTGTTGCACCTTGTCCTAGACTAACTAATTCCGGAGAAAGGGTATTAAGTGTGGGTGACCGGTTTGTCGATTAACTGAGGTGGTGATGGATTTGACATCGATTTTGTGGTGGCCAAAATATAGAGAGATCCGGGTGTTGTCCTAGGAAATGTGTGGAGTGGTTTTACTTATTTTGTTTGTTAGTATTTATAGAATAGAATAAGGAGTTTTGATTGTGAATGTATTTAAGTTACATACATATAGAATTGGAATTTATGGACGAAATTTATTATGATTCAATGCCAACTCCTTGACTTCAAGGAATTCATGAAGTGCAATATGTGTATTTTTTTTTATCAAAGATAATCAAAAGTCACATTAGGTTGTAGGGTATGTTTGCATATATTTTAATATTGATCTCATGGATCTAACCAACCAACATCACAATATTATCTTTGTTATATAAACCACAAAGTTTCGTAGTCATGGTCTTAAACAAATGTGTTTTTTTAACCCATTTCCTTTAATAAAAACCTAATAAATTGTTTATCCCAGATTACAAGGGCGAGAAATATTAAATAAGCAAACATGAAGGACTATAATTGACAATTTACTAAAGGATGAGGGTGACGGATGTCACACTTTTGATCGTACAAATCAGAGCATTGTTCAAACACTCCTCACCGATGGAGTGAGAGGCATAGTGTTCACTATTACCTCTCTTTTTTTTCGCTCTTGATTATTTTTATGTTTTTACTCGTTCAAAACCTTAACTATGGTCTATGGGCTTGTATCTATAATTAAGGAATTACAAATGTAGTGAGTTATGGCCTATGGACTTCTATTCTTTTTTATGTTGTGCTTATATTAAAAACTTTTAGGGTGTTTTGGGTTTTTTAAAAATTTGAGGGGTAACGTTGCATAATTTTCAAGGGTAACATAACACACAAAAAAAAAAAGAAATTGCCCTGCGTGGAAAAGTTGAGGGGTAGCGGGGGCTACCACTACCATCTACATATGTCCGCCCTTGGGTTATAACTTATAAACCCAAAAAAGACATTCAATCGATTAATCAAAGTAAGATTACTTCACAGTGGCGTGTTCCCGGATAGAGTACATCCCCACCACCGTCGCCGCACCCATCTCATTCCGATATGAGAGCTAGATGAACATATTACCTTTTGTTTGTTTTATTTTCTGGGCAAGGCTTCCGATTTGGGTTGGGTTTGTTGATTTTTTTCTGGCCATCGAGAGTTTGGTCTTCGCCGACGATTAAGAAGAATGGGAAGAGAGAGCCACCACCGCTTAAGGGCTTCAACTACCCTTATTCATTACTGTACACTTATCACCATCTTTGTAGAACATCGAAGAAGCCTTCTACAGAGGCCATGGCCGGCCTACCTTCATTATCACGCTCTCTCTCTCTAGGGTTTTGAGTTTTGTGGATAAAATGAACGGAAAAAGAAACGGTTATGATGCTTAAAGAAAAGTGGTGGATACACGCGTCAGCTAAAAGAAAAGTGATGGGTACACGCGTGAAGCAAAATAGGGTGAAACACAAATAAAGCATAAGATACAACACTATATTACATAAACCATTTGCTAATTAGTATTTCTTAAATAGACTATAAAGATATGCTAAGTTGTGTAGAGTTATCTTAATATAGGGTTAGGATCAAATACACAAGACACTTTTTCTAGGAAGGGTGAGAAGGATTGTGATCCATTGATCATATATTTGAAAGGTTGAGATTAGTTTGTTTGAAAAAAATACATAATAAATTAGAGGAAGGGCATAAAAGGAAAACCACATTTGTTGACTTTCTCTCTCCACATGCAATGCACATGTCAATTCCCCCCATCATTTTAAAATGTCTATAACTTTTTCATACGACATTTTTTTTTCAAAAAAAATTCACCATATTAACGAGCGTTTTTTATCTTTAATATGAGTACCACATTGCTACATTAAAATTGAAAAAAAAATCGTGCTAAATTGGTTTTCTTCTCCGTTGTGTCTTCTGCTCATTCATTGTGTTATAGTATAGATGTGTGCTTTATAAATATGTTATTTTAGTCTACACATGATTTAACTTTGTCCTTTGTGTTTTTAGTATGTTTTTCATTGTGTTTTACGCAAATGAGTTTTGTATTTAGGTGTACATTGTGTTTTATTATGTTGTTCATTGTGTTTAAGTCTATTATTCATTGTGTTTTAGTCTTCTCTTCATTGTGTCTTTAATATGTCGTCCATTGTGTTTTATTAGACTGTTTATTGTGTTTTATACACTATTATTTATTGCATATTTAATTGGTACTCATTGTGTTTTACGTTATCTCCATTGTGTCTTACGTAACTGGGTTTTTAACTTTTTTTTTCCAAAAGTATTCATTGTGTTTTAATCTTCTGTTCATTGTGTCCTTATTATGTCGTCCATTGTGTTTTACACTATTGGTTTTTAACTTTTTTTTCGAAAGTATTCACTGTGTTTTAGTCTTCTGTTCATTGTGTCTTTAGTATGTCATCCATTGTGTCTTACGCAATTGGGCTTTCAACTTCTTTTTTTCAAAAGTATTCATTGTGTTTTAGTCTTCTATTCATTGTGTCTTTAGTATGTCGTCCATTGTGTTTTACTAGACTTTTGATAATGTTTTATACCCTATATTTAATTGGTGTTCATTGTGTTTTACACTCCATTATGTCTTATGCAAGTGGGTTTTGAATTATTATTGTTTTTTCAAAAGTATAACAATATGGTACTCATATTAAAGATAAAAAAAACGCTCAATTTTATGGTATAATTTTTTTTTAAAAAAAAGATGACGTATAAACAAGTTACAGACATTTAAAAATGAAGGTGGAAATGGCATGTGACTTGCATGTGCATATGTTTTTGACAAAATTACCCCTCCCACTTGTTTAATCCTTTGGACACATGTCATTTTCTAGTGGCTTCTCACCCTTCTCATTTTTTGTAACCTTTGTAGAATAACCCAACACTCTTAATATATTATAAAAAAAAAAGGAGAGATTTAAATTTCCAACCCCACCCTTCTTTTTTCTCTCCAGATTTCTACTAGGTAGTTGCTGGTAGTTCGCCAAATCAATTGTAAATTCACGAGAATCTCTATAATATGAACGTACCCTTCTTTTTTCCAACCCCACCCTTCTTTTTTCTCTCCAGATTTCTACTAGGTAGTTGCTGGTAGCTCGCCAAATCAATTGTAAATTCACGAGAATCTCTATAATATGAACGTACCACATACAATTCCTTGATACTTGTTGGCGCTCGCCCTTATTCAGTGACGGATCTAGAAATTTTTTTAGTAGGTTTATTTCGTAGATTATAAGTGATTTTCAGTAACTATTCATTTTTTTCCGAACCAAATGGATACTCCTAAGGAACCCCTTGGATCCTCCTGCCCTCATTTATGGTTTCACGACTCATTAGATCTCTTGGTGTGGACTCGGGGAAATGTTCGGTGGGGTGAGGTGTTACCTTACCGAGTCGGGAACACCGCCCCTCTCCATTATTTGTCGATGGACTTAGGGAAATTCCACCCATCTCACCGAATGTTGTGATTGGCTATATGGATTTAAATGCTAGAAAAGGAACGTGTTTGGGGAAGGGGGAAGTGGGGGAAACCATTTCCTTGGTGTGGGTAAGGGAAGAGGGAAAATGATGTGACGCTAATGTGGCATTTGAGGGAGTTAAGGGAAAAGGGCACCACATTATATAACCTTAGATCAAGTGAGGGGAAAAATATGTGTTAGGGAAGAAAATTAACTGTTAAAAAAATTATTATTTTTGAAAACTGACTTATCATCTGAAATTTTGATCAATCACGTGCCAGAAAAATTTATGAGACTATTTTTTTTTCTTTTTTGAAAATCATTTCCTTTTTAAAATTTTTGTGTTAAAATGTCTATTGAGAAAGTATACGATACATATATACCTTAACATAAGAAGTGTAGGAAGTCACCATATTTTGCCACCTGTCAATTTAACCAAACTACGGTTAACGTAATTAAACTCAATTATAGTCAAATTCAAGGGTATAACTGATTTACGTAAATCACATTTTATATACGGTACGATTTCATAATTTAAGCAATTTCAACTCGATTAAAACATTATGAATGATTACACAATCAAAAAAACAAAAACAAGTCGATTGCATTGAACTAAAACATAAGATCAGTGTTTCATTCTAAAAATCAGAAAAACAGAGGATTATACTGGGACGATTAATCAAACAAAAAACATAGGATTATGAATAAACGCTCATAATAGTTGTCAAATACTTTTAATTGTATTTTAAGAAGAAGGATTAAACATAAAAAATAGGTTAAAAGAAGATGCAGAAGAAAAAGAAGAAGTTGGTGATAACAGAGTGCATTGGACGCACCTTGTAAATGTTTAGACGCACTTGATGTAGAATTTAAACGCCCGTTGTAAAATGTTTAGATGCACGTTGTAAATATCCATGTATATAAACACACTCAATTCTTCATAACGTGCGTCCAAAACCTTTATACGTGCATTTGTTTTATTCAACCAACCAATTTTAAACGCATAACATGCGTCTGAAAGTATGTATGTGTGCGTCTAACACACTCTGTTATCCCAACTTCTTCTTTTTCTTCTGCAACTTACGTTAACCTATTTTTTTATGTTTAATCCTTCTTCTTGAAATACAATCGAAAGTATTACCCAAATATAACGAGCGTTTATTCATTATCATACGTTTATCGTGTCATTTAATCGTCTACGTATACAATCCTCGTTTTTTTAATTTTTTGATTCAAACTCCGTTATAACGTTTAATCGACTTTTTATTTGTTTCTTCAATTGTGTAATATCTCAAAATGTTTAATCGATTTGAAAGCCTGTAAATTATTCTTCGGTTAACTCTTTGTTGAAATCAAAAACAAATTGTGAATTTTTTTCCTAATATACCCTTGGTTAGATTAACCCAAATATGATTAGGTTTGATAATTACCATCATGTCACCGTCTTAATCTAATAGCTGAGAATGCTTCTTACGCTTCTCACATTAAAAAAGCTTTATACGTTATCTCTTCCCATGTCTATTTGTAAACTATGTCTATTTGTATAGTTTACTTGAAATGTTGGAATTGTTGTTAAAAAAATAACCCTCTATTTTGTAGTAGAAAGTTATATCCTTTGTAGTTTTTTTATAAACAAAAAATTCTATAAAGATTGTAGTATGCAAATTTTATTTGTTGAAAGTTACATAATACAATTCGTATGAATTTTGGTTGATTGTAAATTATCATAAAAAAAGTTTAATGTTACCCAATAACAGATATATGAATCAACAAATGTTTGATTTGACGTGATTTAAAAACAAATAATGAAATGAATAAACGTATATCGAAATAAAACAAATCAGAAATCAAACACAAAAGATAGGATGACATAACTGTACGATTTAAATAAATCCTTTACAATCTATCTAGGATGATATAACTGTTTAAATCAATAATATACCTGTTCCAATCAGCATAAATCTATTCCAAAGAAAAATAAAACTGTATAAACCAGGATTCATCCATTCAATATATTTAGGATGATATACCTGCAAAAATAAAAAATAAAACTGAATAAACCAGGAATCAGAAATAAAACAAAAAAATACGATTACATAACTGCATAGATCCGAAATAAAACAAATGGGAGATCAAACACAAAAGATAGGATGATTTGAAGAAATCAAACGTTTGATGTATTATAGATAGATGTTAAGAATAGGAAATGACTAAAACTGATGCAATATTACCTTGAAGAAAATGAAAAAGAAGAATGAAGAATGAAAATTGGAAGAATTGTTAAGGAAAAATGAAGATTGAAGGAAGAATGAAGAAAAAAAAACGATATAGGCTTTGATAGATACAAAGATGGAGTTCCATATAGCTACTTGGATCCTAGAGGCCCACTCTAAGATCTCACCTAAGAGCTACTCAATTATTATATTGGTAGATATTTTGTTTCTTTGACTTGATTAATTTAATGAACACTAAATTTTCATTGTTCTTTTATGAAGACTTCCGCATAGAAGTTATTGGTTTTGAACCGTTCCTTTCAATACTTTAGCGTATAAGGATTGCATAGATTATCAAATAACTGACTATTTTGGCGTGTTGAATCCAAAAATCAATCGTCGTGTTTCAACTTAATGCTAAGAAATAACCAAAGTTGTTGTAATGCGTCTAAGTGTCCACACTGAGACTTTACAAATTTAGTTTGTGATCGCGTGTCGAGTGCTAATCAAAAACTATGTAAAAAACAACTCCTTAGCTATAAGGACTGTAGTATAGGGAGCAGGGTTGTCGAACCACGAGGAGTATGTGGTTAGTGTTAAAAGCAATTTTTAATTATACTAATAGAAAAACTAATAAAATTATGAAGATTAAACTAAGGTGCTGCTTTGCTTGCAAGAAAAGATTGATTAAGTGATTTGAAAAGAGAACAGTAATAATAAAGAAGTAACTCCCTCTAAACTTTAGGTTCTAGGTTCCACACCGTTTTCAGTTTATAGATTGGGAACCACATAGACAAAGTTCTGGAAATTAGTTAACTAGCTAGTAGCACAGGTCATTGTCATCAAACCCTATTAACTACCCGCTACTAGGTTTTGCCATCAACCGAACAAGTTGTAAAGAAAGGACTCAAAACATAAATCAATTGTTTAATTAACTAATACATCAATAATGTTTTAATTGTTTGTCATCACAAACAAAACATAATCCAATACTGAAAATAAAAAGAAAAAGTGCAAAACCTAATTAAACCATTCGCCCAGAGGAAGTCACAAAAGAATTAGCCTTGCGTCTTGATCATTGTGGCTTTTTCTCTATTTTCCTTTTTCTTCGTCTGATCGACCTTCCTATTGTGCGACCCCTGTTCTCTCAGCCGTCAAATATAATAATAATGAACCCCCTCAAAGATGGGAGCCCTCCCCAAAAACCTTTGGAATCCTCCTCTGATTGTCGCTGTGTTCCTCTCTAAAATAAAATATGCCCTCCAACAATAATATCCAACCCTTAAGAAGTTGGTCCTCATTTCCTTTTCTACGTAATTGGGCCATTGGCCAATTATGTCAAGTTTATTATTATTATTATTATTATTATTATTATTATTATTATTATTATTATTATTATTATTATTATTATTATTATTATTATTATTATTATAATAATAATAAAAATAATAATAATAGTACTACCATTATAAATATGAATTCCATGCTCGTTTTCAAGTGTACGCGACTTGATCATTTTCCTTCGTATTAAGCTCATATCTTACGAACACCTACAAAACACATGTACACTATTAAATAACTAAAACCGACAAAAAGTACACTATAAAAGACTAATATATATACAAAACTAATATATTAACAAGGTGTTTTCACCAACACATCACACCCCCTCACTTATCTTTTTCGTCTTGAAAAAATTATATATATACTCTGCTCAAGACATTATCACAGACTAGCACCCCAGTCGTCCCATCATGCCTTAGCCAAGGTCCAAAGTCATACCCCAATTACAGATTAGCATTAGATGTGTTAATTCAGCAAGTCAAATTGATTTCCTTTTAAAAACAGAATTTACCTGTCTAAACCTAACATGCTTCTGGCTTTTATTCTCATGCAACACACCCCTCACAATTTTTCACACCACTCGGTTTAATATGTGGACTAGCATGTAATGCGCTAGTATATATCGCTCAAAAACCAAACATGCAACCATGTTATCATAGGCTTGTATAACAATCACACCTCAACTGTAGACAATGCACATATCTAAAGGACTTACGGGTTTTGGGCTTAGGGTAAAGGTAGGATAGATTTGGCTAGAAGTGGCTAAAATAAAATGGTGAAACAACTTGAATAACAATCCTTATTCACGATACTGCTAATAATCACAACTTCGGTCATATTCGACCTATAACACATACTTTTTTTTTCATTGCATTTTCTTTGATTTTTTTCTTCTTTCTTTTTTTTTTCTATCTTTTTTTTTAAACACACATATATATAATTTCTAATAAACAAACACAAGCATTTAACACTTTGGATGTCATCAACACTTGGTAAAGGTACTGGTTTATTTGGGTGATTATGTGGTTTAGCAAACAAGAGGGTATAAGGCTCAAAATTGGCTACTAATGGTAATATTTTTGGGTAAACTGGTTAACACAAAACAAATAAAAGGTGTCAAACAAAAAGGGAATCCTAAATCGCCTTTATCATCTATGTGCATATATAGTCTACAACCTCAGCATGTATCAAGTCACACAAGTTCTGCAACAGAGAAACATCTGGCCTACTCTCAACAAATAAAAATATTTTATGTTAGTTTATCATCTAGTAGGCTCAAGATCTCACAAAAGTGGGGAAATGAGTTACCGATGTGTGCATACATTTATTACCAATAGCTTGTTAAACCTAATCAGGCAATTCTAAACTTTTTTCTTAAAAATACTTGCTGAAAACGGTTCAGATTACTTTTCCACAAATTAGACCATGACTAAGGATCTACTGCCAAAACAATCAAGAGACAATTGGTACATACTAAAAAAGCTGCTTTACGTCTGATTAGAATGCTTTTTAAGAACAATTTTCAAGACATTTTCAATTTTTTATTTTTATTTTTTTACACTCAAGAATAAATAAAAACGAAGAATTTGATAACATCATTTCTGCTTGAGCAAGGTTATTTTCCTCCTCACTTTGCTATGTCACCTCTACACATCCGTTTTCATCGGGAGGAATTTGATATTAATCCTGATAGTAACCTGGAGAAAAACATGATTGTGAGTTTTCATAATAATAATAATCATTCTCCTAGTTACCTGAAAATCATGCCTCTTCGGGTTTATAGTCATAGTGACTATGATAGTCTTCTCGACATGGACTTTCCCGGTATACTGATTTCAACATTTCATCCTAATATTCTGGATCATTCCAATATGTTGGGCAATCGTCATCTGTATGTATTTGTCCACAACAGAAACAATGCGGATCTACCGGTGGTAAGGGTTTTGGACAATCTTTAAAATCTTCAGTCCAGTGAGCGAAACTTCCACAACTATAGCATGGTTCATTGTCTTCATCAACCCAATCCATAGTGTTCTACACTTGTAAAGGAAAAACCTGCACAACTAAAACACCCAAAGTGAAATCTAATAAAATTAAATAACACTTTTATATACACCTTTTTTTAAGATTTTTTTTCTTAAAGTAAAGACAACTAAAACTAAAAACACTAAGCGCACGCACTCCCCGGCAACGGCGCCATTTTGATCGCGTTTCGAGTGCTAATCAAAAACTATGTTAAAAACAACTCCTTAGCTACAAGGACTGTAGTATAGGGAGTAGGGTTGTCGAACCACGAGGAGTATGTGGTTAGTGTTAAAAGCAATTTTTAATTATACTAATAGAATAACTAATAAAATAATGAAGGTTAAACTAAGGTGATTCTTTGCTTGCAAGAAAAGATTGATTAAGTGATTTGAAAAGAGAACAGTAATAATAAAGAAGTAACTCCCTCTAAACTTTAGGTTCTAGGTTCCACACAGTTTTCAGTTTATAGATTGGAAACCACATAGACATAGTTCTGGAAATTAGTTAACTAACTAGTAGCACAGGTCCTTGTCATCAAACCCTATTAACTACCCAATTATAAGCATCAAGTCAACTCTCTTTATGTCACCTAACCCGCTACTAGGTTTTGTCATCAACCGAACAAGTTGTAAAGAAAGGACTCAAAACACAAATCAATTATTTAATTAACTAACACATCAATAATGTTTTAATTGTTTGTCATCACAAACAAAACATAATCCAATACTGAAAATAAAAAAAAAGTGCAAAACCTAATTGAACCATTCGCCTAGAGGAAGTCACAAAAGAATTAGCCTTGCGTCTTGATCATTGTGGCGTTTTCTATATTTTCCTTTTTCTTGGTCTGATCGACCTTCCTATTGTGCGGCCCCTGTTCTCTCAGCCGTCAGATATAATAATAATGAACCCCCTCAAAGATAGGGATGGCAACGGGTCAGGTATGGGTTGGGTTTGGCTAATACCATACCCATACCCGATTATAAAATTTCATCCCATACCCGTCCCATTACCCATCGGGTTTTTGGCGGGTATTACCCGTCGGGTATAGAGCATACCCGCAGGTTTCGGGTATGCCCGTTGGGATTTTCATGTATATATATTTTTACTTTTTTTAGTATTTTATGTTTTAGAAATCTATAATATATTAAATTGTAATAAATAACATACGTATGATCATCACCATACTAATATTTGAAATATTTAGAATATATATATATATATATATATATATATATATTAATATGTATCTCAAGAAATATTTTTATATTTTGTAGCATATAAATATAAATAATAATGTCATTAAACTATAAATTTTTCAACAATGAGTCAATTAAAATGAACATTAAGTGAAGAAATATATATATATATATATATATATATATAACCTAAAAATTAGCGGGTATATGTTTCGGGTAAACGGGTATTTAGTTTCAGGTAATCGGGTCGGGTATCGCCTAATACCATACCCGTCCCGTACCCGCGAAATATTTTTTTTTCCAATACCAAACCCGTCCCATGCCTGTCGGGTATCGGGTATACCCGTCCCAAATGCATCGGGTTTCGGGTATACCCGTCGGGCTCGGGTTTTTTGCCATCCCAACTCAAAGATGGGAGCCCTCCCCCCAAAACCTTTTGAATCCTCCTCTGATTGTCGCTGTGTTCCTCTATAAAATAAAACTAGGTGTATCTGATGGCGCGTTGCGCCATAACCGTGCTAACAACGTTGTAAGATCGACGCGTACAACTGTGTTACGTAGCAACGAAAAAACGGCTAAAACCATGAAAATCGTAAAGAAAGAACACAAAATATTAACACCAAATGACTTACATAACGTTAAAACATAGCGGGAAAATAAGTCGGCGAAAAAGGGGAAAACAAAAAAGTTGAGAAAAATGGTGTCGCCAAAATGAGAAATAAAGTAATCAAAAAGTTGGTGGTCAAAACGGGGAAAAAAGAACTTAACAAAAAAGACTAATATAAATAGCCGTGGCAAAAATGAAATAAAAAAAACTTAACGAAAAAGTTGGTGGTAAAAACACAAAAAGAAGAAGCAAAAAGTTGGTGGTTCAAATAGAAAAAAAGAAGTATAAAAAAACGTGGCAAAAATGAAATAAAGAAAACTTAACGAAAAAGTTGGTGGTCAAAACACAAAAAGAAGAAGCAAAAAGTTGGTGGTTCAAATAGAAAAAAAAAAGTATAACAAAAAAGAACAAAAGAAAAGGGTTGTGGTCAAAACGTAATAAAAAAAACTAATAAAAAAACTTGGTGGTCAAAACGTAAAAAAAAAACTTATAAAAAAAAGCAAAAAAAGGGGGCGAAAATGAAATTTTAAAAAGTGGACTATTTAAATCGTTGGTCTATTAATATATATATATATATATATATATATATATATATATATATATATAATATGCCCTCCAATAATAATATCCAACCCTTAAGAAGTTGGTCCTCATTTCCTTTTCTATGTAATTGGGCCTTCGGCCAATAATGTCAAGTTTATTATTATTATTATTATTATTATTATTATTATTATTATTATTATTATTATTATTATTATTATTATTATTATTATTATTATTATTATTATAATAGTACTACTATTATAAATATCAACTAGTCGTATAAAATCACGCGCGTTGCGCGTTTTACAATCGAGATTTTGATGAGGTATTGATCAATCAATGAATTATACAATCGAGATTCCATTTTAATTGTAAACGTTAAAAAAAATAAAGGAATCTACACATAAGGTAACACATGAAATTTGTAACGAAATTACATAATATTATGTTATTTATATTAATAGTATATAATATAATAAAGTTTTTAATAAAATAATATTAATAAAATAATAATATAATAATATGAATAAAATAATATGAATAAAATAATATTATTGTTACTATTCATTTTAAAGTACTATTCATTTAGTTTATTTATTAATAGTATATAATTCCATGCTCGCTCTCAAGTGTACGCGACTTGATCATTTTCCTTCGTATTAAGCTCATATCTTATGAACACCTACAAAACACATGTACACTATTAAATAACTAAGACCGACAAAAAGTACACTATAAAAGACTAAAATATATACAAATCTAATATATTAACAAGGTGTTTTCACCAACACATCACACCCCCCCCCACTTATCTTTTTTCGTCTCGAAAAAATTATATATATACTCTGCTCAAGACATTATCATAGACTAGCACCCCAGTCGTCCCATCACGCTTTAGCCAAGGTCCAAAGTCATACCCCAATTACAGATCAGCATTAGATGTGTTAATTCAGCAAGTCAAATTGATTTCCATTTAAAAGCAGAATTTACCTGTCTAAACCTAACATGCTTCTGGCTTTTATTCTCATGCAACACACCCCTCACAATTTTTCACACCACTCGGTTTAATATGTGGACTAGCATGTAATGCGCTAGTATATATCGCTCAAAAACCAAACATGCAACCATGTTATCATAGGCTTGTATAACAATCACACCTCAACTGTAGACAATGCACATATCTAAAGGACTTACGGGTTTTGGGCTTAGGGTAAAGGTAGGATAGATTTGGCTAGAAGTGGCTAAAATAAAATTGTGAAACAACTTGAATAACAATCCTTATTCACGATACTGCTAATAATCACAACTTCGGTCATATTCGACCTATAACACATACTTTTTTTTTTCATTGCATTTTCTTTGATTTTTTTTCTTCTTTTTTTTTTCTATCTTTTTTTTTTAACACACATATATATAATTTCTAATAAACAAACACAAGCACTTAACACTTTGGATGTCATCAACACTTGGTAAAGGTACTGGTTTATTTGGGTGATTATGTGGTTTAGCAAACAAAATGGTATAAGGCTTAAAATTGGCTACTAATGGTAATATTTTTGGGTAAACTGGTTAACACAAAACAAATAAAAGGTGTCAAACAAAAAGGGAATCCTAAATCGCCTTTATCATCTACGTGCATATATAGTCTACAACCTCAGCATGTATCAAGTCACACAAGTTCTGCAACAGAGAAACATCTGGCCTACTCTCAACAAATAAAAATATTTTATGTTAGTTTATCATCTAGTAGGCTCAAGATCTCACAAAAGTGGGGAAATGAGTTACCGATGTGTGCATACATTTATTACCAATAGCTGGTTAAACCTAGTCAGACAATTCTAAACTTTTTTCTTAAAAATACTTGCTGAAAACGGTTCAGATTACTTTTCCACAAATTAGACCATGACTAAGGATCTACTGCCAAAACAATCAAGAGACAATTGGTACATACTAAAAAAGCTGCTTTACTTCTGATTAGAATGCTTTTTAAGAACAATTTTCAAGACATTTTCAAGTTTTTATTTTTATTTTTTTACACTCAAGAATAAATAAAAACGAAGATTCCCCACCCCCACACTTGAACGACACATTGTCCTCAATGTAAGATAGGGAATAAAATAAAACAGAAATAAAAATAAAATACAACAGTAAAAGGAACAGACTCCTCTGGATAAGCAATACGCGTATGAGTCTCTGCAGTTCCTCCCAATCGAGCCGTGTAGCATTTCTTTTGCGGCTGATAAGCAAACCTGAAACTAAGACTCAAAAGAAAAATAAAAACATAAAATTCCGGGATGCCTGATACACCGATGATGTACTGCTTTACCTCGCCTGAATGGACATTGAGTACAGGTGAAGTTATCTGATTGCAAGTTAAACTCCAAACATTCCCAGAAATCAAAAGAGACTCAAAATACAAACTAAAAATAAAAGAAAAAACTAAAACAAAATATATAAATATACAAAATGTACAAGAATCATACCTGGCTATCAAGGTGGTCTAAGCGCGCACTTGCCTACCGAGTTTCCAATGCATGCTTAGTAGTTTACATGCCAAATAAACAGATGTTTAAAGATTGGCATGTGAATTGGGCGCTTTGTGTGGTTGTGTAAGAACCATCTCACTCGCCTTTTCCCGATGTCTTGTAATCTCACATTCCTAATATTTGTCTTTGAATATTCATCCTGAACCATATTTATGAAGGTAATCAGTGCAGGATGAGAGTTGTGAGAATCTTGAGAAAGACTTGTGACACCTGCATCAATAACAACAACGACAACCTTTTCTACTTGAAACTTTTCAACAAGTGAAGGATTTGGTGTGGTATTAGTCTCCACAACCTCATCCTTAACTTGAGAATAGTCTCTGATATCATCAGGTAAGGGAGACAGACTCTGCTATATCTATCCTTGCCGATAACACCTCGCATTTCAAACTTAAGTATTCAATTCTTTGTTGAACTGAGAGGTTGGGTGTTGATAAAAATTCCTCGAGCTTGGATAACATCATTTCTGCTTGAGCAAGGTTATTTTCTTCCTCACTTTGCTATGTCACCTCTACACATCCGTCTTCATCGGGAGGAATTTGATATTAATCCTGATAGTAACCTGGAGAAAAACATGATTGTGAGTTTTCATAATAATAATAATAATAATCATTCTCCTGGTTACCTGAAAATCATGCCTCTTCGGGTTTATAGTCATAGTGACTATGATAGTCTTCTCGACATGGACTTGCCCGGTATACTGATTTCAACATTTCATCCCAATATTCTGGATCATTCCAATATGTTGGGCAATCTTCATCTGTATGTATTTGTCCACAACAGAAACAATGCGGATCTACGGGTGGTAAGGGTTTTGGACAATCTTTAAAATCTTCAGTCCAGTGAGCGAAACTTCCACAGCTATAGCATGGTTCATTGTCTTCATCAACCCAATCCATAGTGTTCTACACTTGTAAAGGAAAAACCTGCACAACTAAAACACCTAAAGTGAAATCTAATAAAATTAAATAACACTTATACATACACCTTTTTTTTCAAGATTTTTTTTTCTTAAAGTAAAGACAACTAAAACTAAAAACACTAAGCGCACGCACTCCCCGGCAACGGCGCCATTTTGATCGCGTGTCGAGTGCTAATCAAAAACTATGTTAAAAACAACTCCTTAGCTACAAGGACTGTAGTATAGGGAGTAGGGTTGTCGAACCACGAGGAGTATGGGGTTAGTGTTAAAAGCAATTTTTAATTATACTAATAGAAAAACTAATAAAATTATGAAGATTAAACTAAGGTGCTGCTTTGCTTGCAAGAAAAGATTGATTAACTGATTTGAAAAGAGAACAATAATAATAAAGAAGTAACTCCCTCTAAACTTTAGGTTCTAGGTTCCACACAGTTTTAAGTTTATAGATTGGAAACCACGTAGACATAGTTCTGGAAATTAGTTAACTAGCTAGTAGCACAGGTCCTTGTCATCAAACCCTATTAACTACCCAATTGTAAGCATCAAGTTAACTCTCATTATGTCACCTAACCCGCTACTAGGTTTTGTCATCAACCGAACAAGTTGTAAAGAAAGGATTCAAAACACAAATCAATTGTTTAATTAACTAATACATCAATAATGTTTTAATTGTTTGTCATCACAAGCAAAACATAATCCAATACTGAAAATAAAAAGAAAAAGTGCAAAACCTAATTGAACCATTCGCCTAGAGGAAGTCACAAAAGAATTAGCCTTGCGTCTTGATCATTGTGGCTTTTTCTCTGTTTTCCTTTTTCTTCGTCTGATCGACCTTCCTATTGTGCGACCCCTGTTCTCTCAGCCGTCGAATATAATAATAATGAACCCCCTCAAAGATGGGAGCCCTCCCCCCAAAACCTTTGGAATCCTCCTCTGATTGTCGCTGTGTTCCTCTCTAAAATAAAATATGCCCTCCAACAATAATATCCAACCCTTAAGAAGTTGGTCCTCATATCCTTTTCTACGTATTATTATTATTATTATTATAGTACTACTATTATAAATATCAATTCCATGCTCGCTCTCAAGTGTACGCGACTTGATCATTTTACTTCTATTAAGCTCATATCTCACGAACACCTACAAAACACGTGTACACTATTAAATAACTAAGACCAACAAAAAGTACACTATAAAAACTAACATATATACAAAACTAATATATTAACAAGGTGTTTTCACCAACACATCACACCCCCACACTTATCTTTTTTCGTCTTGAAAAAATTATATATATACACTCTGCTCAAGACATTATCACAGACTAGCACCCCAGTCTTCCCATCATGCCTTAGCCAAGGTCCAAAGTCATACCCCAATTACAGATCAGCATTAGATGTGTTAATTCAGCAAGTCAAATTGATTTCCATTTAAAAACATGTTTACCTGTCTAAACCTAACATGCTTCTGTCTTTTATTCTCATGCAACACACCCCTCACAATTTTTCACTCCACTCGGTTTAATATGTGGACTAGCATGTAATGCGCTAGTATATATCGCTCAAAAACCAAACATGCAACCATGTTATCATAGGCTTGTATAACAATCACACCTCAACTGTAGACAATGCACATATCTAAAGGACTTACGGTTTTTGGGCTTAGGGTAAAGGTAGGATAGATTTGGCTAGAAGTAGTTAAAATAAAATGGTGAAACAACTTGAATGACAATCCTTATTCACGATACTGCTAATAATCACAACTTCGGTCATATTCGACCTATAACACATACTTTTTTTTTCATTGCATTTTCTTTGATTTTTTTTCTTCTTTCTTTTTTTTTCTATCTTTTTTTAACACACATATATATAATTTCTAATAAACAAACACAAGCACTTAACACTTTGGATGTCATCAACACTTGGTAAAGGTACTGGTTTATATGGGTGATTATGTGGTTTAGCAAACGAAAGGGTATAAGGCTCAAAATTGGCTACTAATGGTAATATTTTTGGGTAAACCGGTTAACACAAAACAAATAAAGGTTTCAAACCAAAAGGGAATCCTAAATCGCCTTTATCATCTACGTGCATATATAGTCTACAAACTCAGCATGTATCAAATCACACAAGTTCTGCAACAGAGAAACAACTGGCCTACTCTCAACAAATAAAAATATCTTTATGTTAGTTTATCATCTAGTAGGCTCAAGATCTCACAAAAGTGGGGAAATGAGTTACCGATGTGTACATACATTTATTACCAATAGCTTGTTAAACATAGTCAGGCAATTCTAAACTTTTTTTCTTAAACATACTTGCTGAAAACGGTTTAGATTACTTTTTCACAAATTAGACCATGACTAAGGATCTACTGCCAAAACAATCAAGAGATAATTGGTACGTACTAAAAAAGTTTCTTTACGTCTAATTAGAATGCTTTTTAAGAACACATTTCAAGACATTTTCAATTTTTTTTAGACTCAAGAATAAATAAAAACGAATCCCCACCCACACACTTGAACGACACATTGTCCTCAATGTAAGATAGGGAATAAAATACAACAGAAATAAAAATAAAATACAACAGTAAAAGGAACAGACTCCCCGGATAAGTAATACGTGTAGCATTTCTTTCGCGGCTGATAAACAAACCTATAACTAAGACTCAAAAGAAAACTAAAAACATAAAATTCCGGGATGCCTGATACACCGATGATGTACAACTTTACCTCACCTGAATGGAGATTGAGTATAAGCGAAGTTATCTGATTGCAAGTTAAACTCCAAACATTCATAGAAATCAAAAGAGACTCAAAATACAAACTAAAATAAAAGAAAAAAATAAAACAAAATATATAAATATACAAAATGTACAAGAATCATACCTGGCTATCAAGGTGGTCTAAGCGCGCACTTGCCTACCTAGTTTCCAATGAATGCTCAGTAGTTTACATGCCAAATAAACAGATGTTTTAAAGATTGGCATGTGAATTGGGCGCTTTGTGTGGCTGTGGAAGAACCATCTCACTCGCCTTTTCCCGATGTCTTGTAATCTCACATTCCTAATATTTGTTTTTGAATCTTCATCCTGAACCTTATTTATGAAGGTAATCAGTGCAGGATGAGAGTTGTGAGAATCTTGAGAAAGATTTGTGACACCTGCATCAATAACAACAACGACAACCTTTTCTACTTGAAACTTTTCAACAAGTGAAGGATTTGGTGTGGTATTAGTCTCCACAACCTCATCCTTAACTTGAGAATAGTCTCTGATATCATCAGGTAAGGGAGACATAGACTCTGCTATATCTATCCTTGCCGATAACACCTCGCATTTCAAACTTAAGTATTCAATTCTTTGTTGAACTGAGAGGTTGGGTGTTGATAAAAATTCCTCGAGCTTGGATAACATCATTTCTGCTTGAGCAAGGTTATTTTCCTCCTCACTTTGATATGTCACCTCTACACATTCGTCTTCATCGGATGAATTTGATATTGATCCTGATAGTAACCTGGAGAAAAACATGATTGTGAGTTTTCATAATAATAATAATCATTCTCTTGGTTACCTGAAAATCGTGCCTCTTCGGGTTTATAGTCATAGTGACTATGATAGTCTTCTCGACATGGACTTGCCCGGTATCCTGATTTCAACATTTCATCCCAATATTCTGGATCATTCCAAAATGTTGGGCAATCTTCATCTGTATGTATTTGTCCTCAACAGAAACAATGTGGATCTACCGGTGGTAAGGGTTTTGGACAATCTTTAAAATCTTCAGTCCAGTGAGCGAAACTTCCACAACTATAGCATGGTTCATTGTCTTCATCAACCCAATCCATAGTGTTCTACACTTGTAAAGGAAAAACCTGCACAACTAAAACACCCAAAGTGAAATATAAACTTAAATAACACTTTTATATACACCTTTTTTTAAGATTTTTTTTCTTAAAGTAAAGACAACTAAAACTAAAAACACTAAGCGGACGCACTCCCCGGCAACGGTGCCATTTTGATCGCGTGTCGAGTGCTAATCATAAACTATGTTAAAAACAACTCCTTAGCTACAAGGACTGTAGTATAGGGAGTAGGGTTGTCGAACCATGAGGAGTATGTGGTTAGTGTTAAAAGCAATTTTTAATTATACTAATAGAAAAACTAATAAAATTATGAAGATTAAACTAAGGTGCTGCTTTGCTTGCAAGAAAAGATTGATTAAGTGATTTGAAAAGAGAACAGTAATAATAAAGAAGTAACTCCCTCTAAACTTTAGGTTCTAGGTTCCACACAGTTTTCAGTTTATAGATTGGGAACCACATAGACATAGTTCGGAAATTAGTTAACTAGCTAGTAGCACAGGTCCTTGTCATCAAACCCTATTAACTACCCAATTGTAAGCATCAAGTCAACTCTCTTTATGTCACCCAACCCGCTACTAGGTTTTGTCATCAACCGAACAAGTTGTAAAGAAAGGACTCAAAACACAAATCAATTGTTTAATTAACTAGTACATCAATAATGTTTTAATTGTGTCATCACAAGCATGAGCCCATAACCAAACCGACTAAATCATTGCTTAGCTAGGGCAATAATCAATATGTGATCTGACATGAGCCCATAACCAAACCTTGACATGTTGTGCCTCGCCCATTGCACACTAAAGACAATGAAATAATGTGAAATACAAGCACTCTTTTGATATTTGTCATCCGGTCAGAGCGACTGACCAAGAGTGGGGGTGTCAACCCAATAGATCTTTCCCGGTGTTTCATGGCTAAGTCCATAGCTAATGGTTATGGTATGATGTATGACACGAGGCTTAATGGATCCTGAACCGTAATGTCTCATGTTCACATAATAGTCATGTATTGTAACTGAAAACTGTAAGCATGTTTTTTTCCCCTGGAAAAAATGTAAAAACCGTAAAAAGGGGCCGTGAATACTCACTTGGTGTCTGAATGTTAGCCTGAACTGGATCTGGCACTATGTGTCTGTCCTGGGGATGCCCTAAGTTCATATAAAGGCACCTTAGGTCTATGTTTCCTTCTAACTGCCATGCAACTGTTCACCCGACTGTAACACCCGTGGACTAGGGGCTTCTGTTACCACTATCCACGTGTGTCACACACTGTATATGTCAGAAAATGTTCGTGTTGTAGTTTAAGTGACTCTGTTTAGTCTGTTTTTGGGTAAAACAAGCACTTTGTCTTACTAAATGTTACCAAGTGTTATGTATGTCACATTTATGTAAGCCTGGGGTGGCATATGGACACATTTTTGGATAATCTTGTATAAAAACGGCTTGTTTAGGTGTTTTGCCTTTGTACATACTCGCATATCATATTTTTCCAAGAAAACTCTTGTGTTAAGCTTGTTAACACATGTTTTTATTGCTATTAACACATGTTTACAAATCTAACCATAATGTATGTTGTAAAATAAAGTGAAATACACTATTCTTGGGCCGGTTCTTGGCCTCATACACACAGGCATACATTTATATGTATGTGTGTGTGCATCATTTATGTCCATATATGTGTGTTTCAAGGTGTATTTACCATTGTACTTATATATGTATACATAGGCTAATCATTGAGCACAAAACTTGAGTGTCTAAGTTAGTTACTTGAAATATTACTTGTTAAGGGAGTGTACGAGTGTGTGTATGTGTGTTTCGGGTGACCATTACATGTAACCGAATGATATGTATAAGAAAGGAAGGGCTCGGGTGTTATACCTCATGAGTATATGGCCGATAATATCAAAGAAAATAAGCTAATTCCTCAAAATGAAGATCCTAGGTGCTAACTAGCGACTTGGATCTCTTGGATGATGATGGTGAATGATCGATCAAAGCCTCTTGGGTGTGGAACCCTTCGGCCGAGTGGTTAACAAAAGGAAAGGAGGGGTTTCGAGTGTTAGTGATATATTGAGAGGTTGTAGTGTGATTTCCTTGTGTTCTTGACCACCATATATAGCCGACAATGAGAGGGACGGGCTTGTATCATTGGTTCACAACTTAGGTAACTAAACTTCTTGATTTCATGGTGTGCAAAAAGATAGTTTCCATGTTAATGTAACTACTTGACGTTGGCTTTTGGTTGTTTTTGTAGGATGGTATGGGCCGAAACTTTCATGGGGAAGGTACATGGTTGTTTTGGCAAGTTGACAAAGGTTGAATGGTCATGGAAGTTGTGTTTGTTACTATGTTAATATAAGTTCTTTCACCCATTGACTTGGTAGGACATGGAAGGTGAATGTGTGTATGTATATGTATGCATGTGGGGTGTGTGTCTGTAAGATAGGTTAGTAAAACAACACATTTGCCTTCCTTGGGAACATGTGAGCCGAAAATGGACCTAGGGAATGGACATGGGTGGTTTTTGGAAGTCAAACATCATGGAGGTTAGTGATCATAAAGGGGTTTGCCAAATTAGGAAAGATTCTTGGTGTTCGTGATCACTTCATGAGTGTTGGAGGAGGGTTGGGCTTCGTCCGATTATGGGAAAAGAAAAAGAGTAGTTTTGGGGTGTTCCAACATGGATAGATTATGTGCATAGTGTCAATGATTCCATATTAGTGTAACACATTGGGAATGAGAGATTATGGTGAGTGTGGAAGGAACATATGGGCTTGTGTGTGTGTGTATCCGCGTATATGTATACATGTATAGGATTTGTGTGTGTCTTGTGTGTCGATGTACATACATATATTCAAGGGATATTGGTTTGATAATACGATATCGTGTTTGTGTGTGTATATAGCTGCATGTATGTATGTGTGAGGGATAATGTATTTGTTTTGATTGTAACACTCACACTAGTCCTTGTGGATCAAACTTTAAGGTTACATGTGGACACATTGTTCGTGTTTTTACTAGATTCCATAGAATACGCGTCGGTAACCTTATTGCTATTAGACATTGTTTGTTTTTGTTTTTGTCAGGGCAACAAGTTGTAATTCTTGTTTAACTGCATGGATTTCCTAAAATCTATCATGATTTATAGGACTAACTGATGCCTTAAACTAACTAATGGTCTACTATTAGACTATATGCCTTGAGATTGACCCGTTGGAACCTTGTATAGCCCAACTATAATGCAAATGATGACGTGTAATGCCATGAACATTGTAAGCATGTAGCTAAGTGTACGGATATGACCTGTGATTTCGACGGGTGGCACATGTTGCCTTGTATTTTGGTCTTTTGAGACGTTTCCACTCCCATGTAACTTATTACTATTCCTGATGTAATCACAATTGTCTGTCTAATTAATGATGTTTTGCTATATCAATGATGAAATGATGAACGCGTGGCACTAGCTAATAGATAATTATAACGTGTCACATCAGTAATTAATTTTGTATCATCATTTTGATGAAGTCAGTTTTGCAACTTAACCGTCATATCACCTTCGATGTGCAGGGGGCTCCAAAACGACACACGATGTGTTCCCACAGGAACTTTTTGATGTTGCTTGCTTCGATTTTTGCTAGTGGCTTCACCTTGACCCACTTTGTGAAGTAGTCGATTGCTACCACCAAATACTTGAGCTTTCCAGGAGCTGGGGGAAAAGGCCCCACCAAGTTTACTCCCCACTTTTAAAAAGGCCAGGTGGCCGTTACTGGAATTAGATTGTTCTTGGGGCGTAATGTTTGTGGAGCGTACTTTTGGCAACTTATACATTTCTGCAACTCTTCCACTGCCATAGTATGCATCTTGGGCAAGAAATATCCTGCATTCGTTATCTTTGCCACTACAGCTCTGGGCCAGCATGGATACCGCATATACCTGCGTGGATCTCCTGTATCAAGTACTTGTCTTCTGAAGGGGCCACACACCGCAGCGTGGGACCCAAGTTTGCCTTCCTGTATAGACCCCCTCATGGACCTCGTATTGCAACGACTTGGTGAGGATCTTTAATGCTTCTGCTTTATCTTCCGGAAGGCCGCCGTCAGTGAGATACTTCGGAATGGGGGTCATCCATGATATCTCCACGGTGTGAACACAATGAACGGTTTACACATGCGTATATGGGAGCTTCAACATTTCAACGTGAACATCTTTATCTGTACCCGACAATGCCAGTTTGCTAAGGGCGCCTGCTATGTCATTTTTGTGCCGCCGGACATGATTCAGCATTACATTATGGAATTTTGCTATCAGCTCTTTTTTTCCCCCAGATATTTGGCCATGGACTCGTCCCGTGCCTCGTATGACTCATTCACTTGGTTGTTCACTAGCAGGGAATCTACGTGGGCGTCTACCTTTTTGGCGCCCATTGCCAAGGCCATTCGCAGGCCAGCTAGCATTGCCTCATATTCTGATTTGTTATTTGAGAACTCGAATTCGAAGCGAAGGGTGTATAGGAACCTGGCCCCTTCCAGGTTGACCAATAACAGCCCAGCCCCGGCACCCTTGCTGTTGGAGGAACCATCTGCACACAGCTGTCATGATGGAGATTCGTCCTCCTACGGGTTGGCTGGGTCCTGAGTTACTTGTGGCATCTCCTCTCCTTCTAGAATTTCTGCCATAAAGTCAGCTAAGACTTGCCCTTTTACCGCCGTCCTCTTCTAAAAAACTATATCTAGGGCCCCTAGCTCAATAGCCCACTTTGCCAATCTTTCGGAGACTTCCGGTCTGTTTTATACTTGGGCCAGTTGAAAATTAGTCATGACTTCCACTTCATGTGCCTGAAAATATCGTCGCAGCCTACGGGACGCATGAACCAGCGACAATACCAACTTTTCTAATGTTGCGTACCTTGTTTCGGGGTCTGACAGAATCCTGCTGATATAGTATATGGGTGTTTGCAGCCGGTCTCTTTCGACTAACAGACCGCACTGACTGCGTGGTGACCTGCAGCCAAGTACATTTTCAAAACCTTGCCAGGGCGAGGGGCTGTTAACATAGGTAGGTTGCTGACAAACGATTTCATCTAATTGAATGCTTTTTCTGCCTCCAAGGTCCATCGGAACTTGTTCTTGTTAAGGCAGTCTTTAAGAGTTGAGATAAATGGGAGCGACCGTTCTACATGCCTTGCTAGAACCCTGTTAATAGCTGCCAACCTTCCATTAAGTGTGTGAGCTTCCTTCAAAATCTTCGGGGATGGCATGTTCACTATGGTCGTTACCTTTTTTGGGTTAACTTTGAATCTATCTTTCGAAACAATAACTCCCAGGAATTTTCCCTCTTCTACTCCAAACGAGCACTTGCCTGGGTTCAACTTGATGTCGTATTCCCGCGGAATGTTGAACGTTTCTTTGATATCAGCCAATATCTTGTCTTCTGTCTAACTCTTTATCACCAAGTCGTCTACATAGACCTCCAAATTCTTCCCAATTTGGCCCTCAAACTCTTGATCCATAAGCCTTTGTTATGTGGCCCTCGCGTTCTTCAAACCAAAAGGCATCTTGGTGTAGCAGTATATGCCTGCATCGGTATGAAAAGCCGCTTTATCTTCGTCTTCCTTGGCCATCTGTATCTGATGATATCCCTTGTAGGCGTCTAGGAAGCATTTGAACTGGAACGGGGCAAGGGAGTCGACCTTGAGGTCGATTTTAGGAAGTGGATATGCGTCTTTGAGACAGGCCTTATTGAGGTCCTTGTAATCGACGCACCTTCTCCACGTCCCATCATGTTTTTGCACCATAACCGGGTTTGCGACCCACGTATAGTATTTTGTTTTTCTCAGAATCCCTGCTTCTTCTAGCTTTTTTACTTGTTGGACAACTGCTGCCTGTCGATCCGGGGCCATGCTCCGCCTCTTCTGTGAAATGGGCTTTACGCCCGGATAAGTGGAAAGCTTGTGTTTTGCCTTGGACCTTGATATTCCAGTCATGTCCGCATGTGAAAAGGCAAAAACATCCAAGTTCCGCTTTAGTAATGGGTTTAGTTGCTCTTGCATAACAGGTGAAAACATGTCCCCAAACGTGACTGTCTGATCCGGGTGTTTTGCATTCAACACCCACCTTTCTAGGCCCCGGAGTCCCATAGGTGCCTGACGGCACGTCCTGTTGTCTGCTGTGGCGCACACCTTCTCTCCAGAAACTGTTGCTATACCCTGGGGGTGGGAAACATGATGAACCCCTGGGCTGTGGATACCAGTGCGTCAATTCGGTCCAGCGTGTACCAGCCGATGATTACGATATACTGGGAAATAGAAGGAATTACAAGGAAGGTAACCAAAATTGTGCGTTCCCGGTGCCCGTCTCCAACTGTAACTAGGAACGTGAGCTGGCCAAGTGGCTTCACGATCTCCCTCGTGAATCCCCTGACGGGATCGCGCGTGGGTGCTAACATTTGCTGGTCTTCTTTTTTCATCCGGCGGAAGCATGGCTCATAAATTATATCTTCTAAGCTTCCGGTATCAACTATGATTCTCTTTATGCTATAATCTCCTACGGTCGCTGATATAACCAACACGTCCATGCTCAGGACCCTATAATGAGGTGGTACTGTCATTACCGCTTCCATCCATGGTTCGATACGCTCGAAACGCCTTTTCGTACCGCATCCTGTATCAGTCCATACCATGTTTATCTCCCAGGGTATTTTTCCTGCTGCTTTATCTTCCCTGACGGCGTAGGGAGCTGGCTTGACGTCCTTTACCATGTGCGCTAACTTTCCTGTCTTAGCGAAATATTCTATCTGCCTCTTTAGTTGAAAACAGTCGTTCGTGTCATGACCATTCCCCTTGTGATAATCCCAGAACTTTCATTTGTCTTTCGAAGGGGAATCGTTTACTGGAATCTGAGATGGGGTTTTGGTGAGTTCCGGGTAATCCAACTTCGACTTTGAGGGACCATCACCCCTGCTGGAGTATAAGTCCCGTGACTTCTCGGATCTTCTATGCGAGTCTCTTCAATCGTCCCTGCGGTCATCCCTTGAATAAGGTTGACCAGACGAACCTAACCTTCCCTTGTTCCTGGAACTTCGAGAATCATGGTTATCCGTTCACTTAGCGGCCTCCTGCTTTTTCCGCATCGCATGGTTCAAAGTTATAGATTTCTCCTGCTTGATGTATGCCTTGTCAATTGTCATCATTTCATCCATTGTTTGCGGGTATCCATGAGGACCATGGAGCTTTCGTAATAAACCATCATCATACACTCCCATTGTGAAAGCAATGCATGCCAGTTCCCCGTGAGACCGGGAATCTGTAACCGCTCCTTATAAAAACGGATAATGAAACTTTCCATGGATTCGTTATTTCGCTGGCGAATATGCATAACCTCATCTCTATACTTTGTGTGCCACCGCTGTTGGCTAAACTGTTGGGAGAAACCTTTGACTATTTCGTTCCAGTTAGCTATAGACCCGGGAGGCAGACTATCCCACCAAACTCTTGCCGCTCCTACTAGTGTTTGAACAAACATGTGGCACCAAGCGGGTAACAGCCAATCTTTGGAGGTTCCAATTGATTAAAAAATGATGAGGTGATCATCTGGGTCACCTGTGTTGTCGTATTTGCCCACTGTAGATGGGAGCTTCAAGTTCGGTGGAAGAGGGGCATTAGCTATTCATGCTGCAAACTTAGAGTATGTAGCCATTGCCGGTGGACGGTAAGGCCTGGTGAGATCTTCATCTTCGTCTTCATTCTAGTTTCCATTGCCATGTGGGGTAGTCACACCCCGCTGCGGATCATGGGAGTCATCGTTGCTGCTTGAGTCACCCTGGGGGTAGCCTCATAGGTGAGCCGAGTGTGCCAATCATTCAGTCTTATGCCTGAGGATGTTGACGGTGTTTCCCTGGCATTACCCATCCGGGGAAAGATTGCTGCATAGGTGGATACGCATATGGATGCGGGTACGCGTAAGCACCTTTCGTAGGAGTCGTGTACATGTATTCGTAAGGGTGTACCGGATAATATGGCATATAAGGCTGATTGCCCGGAGTGACCGGGGTAAACGGGGCCATGCTTGGTTGTACCAAAGTGGCTTGCGGTGATGACATCATGGCCGTTGTCAGAGCGGCGGAGAACAGAGGCAAACTTGTAGCTGCAGTCATCCATGGCATGGAGGAAGTAGGGGCTCGATTTCTTGTTGACGGAGATGTGGTACTAGCAATTGGTCGGGTATAGGTGGAGGTTGGAGCGGAGCCTCCTATTGTGGAGTACGGGGTAATCGGCGTTCCCCTCCCGAGAGCAGGCGTAAAGACACTTGTTGGTTGGGGGACCGATGTCACCAGCGGAAAACCCAGCGCGGGCCCAATGGCTTCTTCTTCTGAGTCTGGTGTAATAGTTCCATCAACTCGGCCAGTCGGGAGGGGCTGATTATGTATGCTGCCAGATGGTTTGGTTGTCAAGGAAGTACTCTGGTTCGTAGCCATTCCGGTCCAAGAGGCAAACCGGTGATCTTTTCCTTGTTGATCCGTCCCATGGATGGCGCCAATGAAGAAACAAATACCTGCGTATGGTCTTCTTAATAGAGAAGGGAAAGATCCCAGTTCCTGCTGACCCGGACGGTTGAGCCTGAATAACTGTAAAACAAACCACCGTTAGGACTCGCCACAGGAATGGGGGGATTCCTGTGACCACCCTCCCGCGTGAGAATAAGTATGCGTGGTGGGAATGAAAGTAAAGAGAGTTCTTGGGAGATTTTCTGAATGAATTATGACTTACCTTCCATCCCTTTTTATAGTTTCTCGTGCCTTTTTAGATAACCCTCAAGAGTCATATTCGAGGTAACAGAGTTTCCGAGGATGGTGGAGATAAGCGTTATCTCTTGTGTTTGAAAAGCTATCCCGTTATTATGATAAGGGGATTGAACTTATCAAGTGGCCATCATCCTTATCCTCTTGTTATTCAAATGTTAACGGGTCGGGTCGTTGATGGCTTTTTTGGTGTGGGCCAGCACGAGTGAACTGTTGGGTCTATTACGGTGTAGGCCAATCCATTTGGATTGGGCCCACCTCGTCATCGGGGATGGTTGGTGTTGTGGGTGAAAATCCTCAGGATGATTTTACCCTACATCCCTAATGCTCCATCCTCGGGATGCTGAAGGGATCAATTAACTTCAGGATGTAACAGTATTTCAGCATGTGCATATCCTGAAGATATACTAACAAGCTATCTTTGTATGATATGATTGCAGGTATAACTACATTATAATATGGACCTGAAACTAACTTCCAACATCTATATTAGTTGGTCAAAGAAGCTAAATATGGAGGAGGTTACGAGCCAAGTTATAAGCGCAGAGGAGAAGTCAAAAATGTAACCGATACTCATTTATTATTGGCGATAAAGGAGGAAACAGCTGAAACAATAACTAAGCTAAGGAGAAACCGTTATCTAACAGTTTAATTCAGTTGAAACACCTCCAACGTTCACCTGAAACAACCCCAAGCAATATTGAAGGAGCTTAACTACATAACGGATATTAGGGGATTCATTATTGGTTTCATGTACTATATAAAGGGGGTATGAGTATAGGACACATTGCTCACACTATAGCTACACACATATACTTAGTTGATCACAAACACTTGCACAATCATTGTCATCATAGTACACTCGTCCAAATACTCATCCAAAGTTGTATCTTTTTACCACATTAATAATAACAAACAAGGCAAGGCCTAGACTCCTCCCGAGGTTTTATGCCGGCGATCTACAACTAATCAAGGGCTTTCCTCGTAGATCGTGTGTTGTTCTTGTTGTTTATCACTTTATTTGTTCATTCTTAGCAGTTCCATCCCGAAGATAGAACTGCCCATCCTGAGGATAATACTGTCCATCCCAAAAATAACCTAAGCCATCCTGGCCATAGTTGTTATATTTTTGCTTCTTTAACATCTTGATACACCATCTTCAGAATACTACTGATTTACAAACATATCTCTGCACATTTAGCACTCTACCTCACATAAACTAATTTGGAATACGAAGTTATTTTTATTAGATAATTTTTTACCAAAACAATTTGGTGCCCACCGTGGGTCAAGTGGTGCTATTTTAACAAAAAGCTTTGTTAAAACTCTCTTTTATTTAATTCCTATTTACAAAATTTGACAACTATGGCTTCTTCACAAAAATCTGTTTCAACATCCATGCCATCTACAACCTCTGCCAGAAACACTGCCTTACCACCTCCACCGCACTTCCAAGAAGTTCCACTTCCCAAATCCCACCTAGACCATCTGGATCTACTCCTCCTGTTTTTGTATCAAATGATGAACTACTTTCTATGTTTTCACTAATGAAGGATTCGATACATCAACAACAAGACATAAACCGGATGTTGATAAGAGAAATACAAGCTCTTAAATCATCCTCAAGAAGGCAGAGTGAAGACATGGGGACACCATTGCAACCCAAGGTGTTAGATTTTAATTCTAGCATCTCTGGAGGAGTATATCAAGGAGATTTCATCCCCATGAGTACTGGGTTCTCTGCTCCAGAAACAGTTACTGCTCCCAGGATGGCAACCACCAGGGATACAGGATATACACTTGTGCCATCCCAAGGATATAACACTAACAGTAACAATTTAAGTTCTAGTACTTTTACTGCTAATGATGTTGCTTCTTTGCAGGATACAGGAATAAGTCCTCAGCTAGCAAGGGAGCTTCAGAAGATTAAGGATATGGTATCGAGTGTTCCAGGGATAGTACAACCCATCCCTGAAGTATCCTCAGCATGCCATAGAGTGTCAAGATTTGCATCTCCCATATGCGATGCAGAAATTCCAAAACGGTTTCAAACACCAAGCATGAAGCTCTATGATGGATCTACAGATCTTGAACAGCATGTGGTTCAATATAGGGAAAGGATGGAAATAAATCCAATCCCTGCCAATCTGAAAGAAGCATGTTTATGCAAGGGATTTGGCTCAATCCGGTCCAGCCTTGAAATGGCTCCTAAGTGTTCCACCCTATTCTATTACTTCTTTTGCACATTTGATTAACATGTTCAATAATCAGTTTTCTTGTAGTCGAACGTTCGAACGTTTGACAAGTGATCTATACAGGGTGACTCAACCACATGGAGAATCACTAAGAGAATACATTACCAGGTTTGGAAAGGAAGCACTTGACATCCCGAACCTGGATGTCACAACAGCAGTACAGGCATTCAAGATGGGGCTACAGAGAGATTCACCATTCTATCAGGAATTGGTGATGAATCCATACAGGAACTTGGATTAAGTTAGGAACAAAGCTTTGAGATTCATCCGACTTGAGGATGATAAGAAAATTCAAGAGAGAATATAATCATCCTCAAAATATAACCATCCAAATCGAAAGTCCACTCCCACATATGAGCCATATAATCATAAACCATATGCCAGGCCTGATAATAAAAAGGTCAATGTGGTAGAGGAAGACGATGAGGATGACTGCCCTAAATTATCATATTACTATTTTTCTGTGGATGTAACAGGATTGATGTATGCCATGAAAGATCTAGGGGACAAAGCAAGATGGCTGAGGAAAGAGAATAAGGCAGGATGGAAGGATAAGTTCAAATGGTGTGCCTATCACGAAGACTTCGGCCATGTCACTGAAGATTGTATCGCCTTAAGAAAGGAGCTAGCCTATCTCTTGAGTAAGGGTCATCTTAAAGAAATCCTGGGCAAAAAAGAAATCAAGAACTCAGGATGGCAGCATCATCCCGGAAAGAGCAACATCCCCACCTAAGGATGCTGGTATCATTAACTTCATTTCAGGAGGATCAGACATTTGTGGAACCTCATACTCAGCTGCCAAAAGACATGCGAGGGAGACAAAGTCTGAAAAAGGAGAAAGACCAACAAAGACGACCATCCTAACGACCTCCAAAGTGATCAGCTTCGAGGAGGAGGACCGAGAAAACATTCTTGATCCTCATCATGACGGTTTGGTTATTACTTTGTATATTGCTAACCACTTTGTTCGCAGGATTCTCGAAGATGGAGGAAGTTCAGTGAACATCATCCAGCTTGAAGCTCTTAAAAGAATGAATATCCCAGAATCTGAAATAGGTTCCAGATCATCAGTCTTAGTAGGCTTCAGTGGAGAAACTAAGAGCACAGTGGGAGACATAAAGCTACCAGTGTATGTGGAAGGGGTGAACTCTATCCAGAGATTCTGTGTGATAGATTCCCTATCCTGCTACAATGTCATCCTGGGAAGACCCTGGATACATGACATGAAGGCAGTCCCTTCAACATACCACCAATGTATAAAGTTACCCACACCTTGGGGAGTCGTCAAAGTAAATAGTGATCAACAAGAGGCCAAGGACTGTTATACAACATCAATGAAGGCTTCATCACGTCATGCATAACAACTATATAAGGATGCACAGGGTCATCCTCAAGATGTCAAGGCACATCCTGAGCAGGATATAAAGGCTGTTTGCCTTGACAACGACAACAAGGATATCACTGTGCTAATTGGTAAGAATATTCCTAATAACATTGAACAATCACTAATCTCGTTTCTTAAATGCAGGATGTCTACTTTTGCATGGAAGCATGAGGATATGACTGGCATTTCTAAGGATGTCATCACTCATAAACTCGGGATTGATAAGAACTTCAAGCCCATTCAACATAAGAGAAGGAAGTTGCTCCAGAACGAAATGTCATTATACAAGAAGAAGTGGATAGACTCCTTAAATCCAAGATGATAAGAGAAGTGAAATTTCCAAGATGGCTTGCCAACGTGGTGGTGGTTCAAAAGAAGAATGGGAAATGGAGAGTATGTGTAGACTACACAGACCTCAATAAAGCTTGTCCTAAAGACCCATTCCCATTAACACACATAGATTCAATGGTGGATGCTACAGCAGGACATGAAATGCTGACATTCATGGATGCATCCTCAGGATTCCAACAAATTCAAATGGAACCAGAGGATCAAGAGGACACAGCATTCATGACCCCATCAGGTATATATTGTTATATGACTATGCCGTTTGGATTAAAAAAATGCAGGTGCAACCTACCAAAGGCTAGTGAATATGATTGTTGAGGGTGAAAATCCTCAGGATGATTTTACCTAACATCCTAATGTACCATCCCCAGGATGTTGAAGGACTTGTCTGACTTCAGGATGTAACAGTGTTTCGGCATGTGCACATCCTGAGAATGAACTAACAAATTATCTTGTACTTATGTTATTGCAGGTGTAATTAATGCATGATTAAGACTTGTAACTCCCCTTTAACGGCTACAAAGTCTTACTAAATCAGAGATATCAAGGATGCATGAACTATACGCGTATAAACTTGAAGAATGAGTCAAAGTGTAACCGCCAAAGTGATAAATGCAAGGCAAGAAAGGTGGAAACTGTTATCCAGCGTCCACTACAGCTGAAACACCCACAACGGTCACCTGAAACAGTCCACAAGCTTTCAAAGACCTTAACTACTTAGCATATTTCGTGGGATTGTTTTGTTAATTTCATGTACTATATAAATGGGGGTATTGGATGAGTATAGGACACTTACATACACTTTGCTTACTCTATAGTTGCACACAAACACTTAGACACATAAACAATCATTGTAACCTTAGTACACTCATCCACATACTCATCCAAACTTGTACTTTTTTTTACCAAATTAATATTAACAAACAAGGCAGGGGCCTAGTCTCCTCCCGAGGTTTTATGCCGGCGATCTACTATTGATCAAAGGCTTTCCTCGTATATCGAGTGTTGTTCTTTGTATTTTACTTACTGATGTGTGTAAATGTATATATATAAATAACACAAGCTTTAATTAAAACGACTCACCTAAAAACTACACACGCACGACAAGTGTACCGGTCGCTAAGCAGTAAACAGATAAAACCGAGTATCGAACCCAAAGACGCAAATGCAACTCTAGATCACAACCTCTACCGAATACTAGCCTAAATAAATATATACTTAAATGGGGGGTATTTTAAACTACTAATTATAAACTTAGAAGGAACTAAATATAAACAAAATAACCTCAAGTGCTTATACGAACCTAGGAGCTTGGAGAAATCAGATAGGAAGAAGGCTGGTTACTTAGGTAAAATCCCTAGACACTAGCAATAAATCCTGAATCTGGTAATTAACTTGAGACCCTATTCTCATCTAACTACTCTCCTCCTGCAGGTAAGGCTAGCAAGCTAGAATCAAGGCGGGACAAGTGTAGAAATGCTAAGATGGATCTGGATCGCCCTAGCGTACCAAAATCCCACAGAAATCAGATTAAAACCTCTCCTGGATTAAAACCCTCAAACTATGAAGCAGACTTAAACTCTACTGCAGAAAACCTAGGAAAACTCTAAACACGGACAAGTAGCGACTCCCGCCCTAGCGCTTGCCAACTACCGAACAATGCCTAGTTAGTTACCTAGCAAACTCGAGTTAGATTTCTCACCCTCAAGAATGGACTGCACGTCTTAGTTAATTTGTTATATTAGTTTGTTATACTTGTGTCGTACTCCAACTCCAAATACTAGCACGCTAACCTAAGTTGACGAACTAGATTGATTTCAAGGCCTAGGGGTATCTCTACATGTCTAGCTCCACAAAACCAATAAACAAACTTCAAATAAAATCAACACCAACACACATATATCAAATCCAACAATAAAGTTAAAATCATGTAATCCTACACATCAAAACTAAGAACCAAAAATCATTAAATACCGCGTAAAACGTGTCTAGTTCATAAACCTAAGCAACCATGGAAGTCTAGTTCATTGTTATAATCAGAAACATAAATTCAAAGTCTATAAAAAACAATTTAATCATGTCTCTAAATAATTAAAACAAATAAAACAAACCCCGGGTCTTCGAATAATATTCTTTAGTGCACCCGATACCTTCTCCTTCTCTAAAAATTCTCCAATCAATCACAGCTTCTGTGTGTTGAATGAATGTGGCTATTCTATGAATATAATATGCTTCCCACAATAATGTGTTGCTTCCTCTCTGCTTTATGTCGAATGAATGATTGATATGGCTGACTTCGAAGTCTAATGAATGTTATAAAAATCCTTCGAATGATCCCTCCTTGTTGCCGTCCTTTTCTAAAAATTAATAACCCTCCAGGATAATTATTGGGCCTCCACCTTTTATATTCTTTTTCTTTTCCTTTGACCTACTTTCGTAGGTTTTCTTTTCTTCCTCTACAAGGCCTTTGTGCCATAAATATTATTATTATTATTATTATTATTATTATTATTATTATTATTATTATTATTATTATTATTATATAGTATTCTAACTCCGTGCTCTTAACTCGGGTGTTCTTGGCTCGACCAAAGTTTATCGTTTACGCTCCAACGTCCACACGAACACCTACCAAGATATAAAATAAATAAATAAGTACTAAAAATGACTCAAAACTAATAAAAAACTAATAAACGCTATAATAAATAAAATAGACCAGTACAAGCCTAAAACTAATAAAAAGACTATCTAAACGACTTGAAAATTATACAAACTTTACACTGGAAATATATGTATTTTACAATACATCACTTACTCATTCGTTCATTACAAACAGTTCCATCCCGAGGATATAACTGTCCATCCCGAAGTAAACCTAAGCCATCCCGAGCATAGTTGTCACTAATTTACTCTTTTTTGCATCCTGATTGAACCTTTTTAGAATATAAGTGGTTTTAATAGCAAATTCACATTCTTAGCACACTACCTCACAATTTCTAATTTGGAATACAAGATTATTTTTACTAGATAATTTTTGACCAAAACAATGATGTTTAAAGAAAAGATTGTGGACACAATGGAGGTGTACATTGATGACATGGTGGTCAAGTCCAAGAAGGCAGAAAATCATCTTCAAGATCTTAAGGAGGCATTTGACATCTTGGACGCCTATAACATGAAGTTGAACCCGTCTAAATGTCATTTTGGAGTCAGTGCTGGAAAGTTTCTAGGATATCTAGTTACTAAAAGAGGGATAAAAGCCAGCCTTGAACAAACAAAGGCCATCCTTGATATCAAATCTCCAAAAAATATCAAGGATGTACAAAGGCTGACAGGCAGGATAGCAGCCTTAAACAGATTCATTTTGAAATCCTCGGATAAATGCAAAGAATTCTATGATATCCTAAGGAAGAATAGTAAATTCGACTGGGGATTAGAGACACGAGGAAGCATTGAAGAAACTGAAAGAATATCTAGCAACAGCTCCACTCCTGATGAAGCCTGAGGATGGAGAACCATTGAAGTTATATCTTGCAGTTTCTGGGAATGCTATTAGTGCAGTCTTGGTAAGAGACTTCGAGGGGGAACAACATCCTGTCTATTATGTAAGTAAAACTCTACTAGATGCTGAGACCAGGTATTCGCATCTCGAAAAACTTGTTTTAGCCTTGATAATGGCATCTACTAAGTTAAGGCATTACTTTGAAACACATAGGATACACGTACAAACTAACTATCCCATTAAAAATGTACTTAGAAAACCAGAAATGTCAGGTAGAATGGCTAAGTGGTCAGTAAAATTGAGTGCCTTTGACTTAGTGTACGAGCCCAGAAATGCAATTAAATCTCAGGCTCTAGCAGATTTTGTGGCTGATTTCAGTAGTGACATCCTGAGTGAAGTAGAATCTGAAGTACAACAATTAAACGAAAACTTAGGAAAATTGATATTGTATACTGATGATGCTTCAAATGCAAGAGGAACATGCTTAGGAATACTACTAAAATCACCACAAGGGGACAAAATACCCCATGCTATTAAATGTGCATTTCAGACAACCAATAATGAGGCAGAATATGAAGCTCTCATTGCTGGTTTACAACTTGCTAAAGACATGCATATTGTTGATATAGAAGTATTTGTTGATTCTTTGTTGATTACTAATCATTTCAACGGGTCTTATGCAGTAAAAGGACAAAAGTTAGCTCTTTATCTTGAAAAAGGTAAAAATTTATCAACTTCTTTTGTAGAATTTTCACTAACACAGGTACCTAGGGAAGAAAATGTTGAAGCTGATGCCTTAGCAAATCTGGGATCCTCTCTTAATCTACCAATAGGGTCCAAGATTCCCATCATTCACATTCTGAAACCAGCAATTAAAGAGTGGCATCCTGAGGATGAAACAGTCCATCCCGAAGATAAAACAGTCCATCCCGAAGTTAAAACAGTCCATCCCGAGGGTATCACTGTTTAGCCACTCAGGCACAAGATGATTCATCATGGATGACTCCTATAATAAACTATTTACAAGAGGATGTCATTCCTGATGAAGAAAATCCAAAGGCTTTTAGGATGAAGGTATCTAAATTCACAATTATAGACAATATTTTGTATAGAAAATCTCTTGCAGGTCCATATCTGAGATGCCTCAACAAGGATGAAGCAAATGAAGTGCTCAAAGACATCCACGAAGGAGATTGTGGAAATCATACAGGAGGAAGATCTCTTTACTCAAAAACTCTGAGGACATGATACTATTGGCCTACTATGAAGAAGGATGCCATGCTATATTCCCAAAAGTGTGATCCATGCCAAAGACATAGCAACATCCTTCACCAGCCTGCTGAACCATTAAACCCTGTTATTTCACCATGGACCTTCATGAAGTGGGGGATGGATATAGTAGGAAAGCTACCCAAAGCCCCTGGAGGAAAGGTATTTATGCTGGTAATGACAGACTACTTCTCAAAATGGATTGAAGCTGAAGCATTTGTACAAGTTAGAGACAAAGAAGTAGTCTCATTCATTAAAAGGAATATCCTAACAAGATTTGGAGTGCCATCTGAGATTATTTGTGACAATGGTTCTCAATTCATAAGAAAAAGAACAACTGACCTTTGTGAGAGTTAGGGAATCAAGATGGTGACTTCAATACCAGTCCATCCTCAAGCTAATGGACAAGCAGAATCTTCAAACAAAATCATCATCAACAACTTGAAGAAGAAGCTTGGGGAAAAGAAAGGGAAATGGGCAGAAGAACTTCCATTCGTACTCTGGGCAGATAGGACTACTTCCAAGAATGCTACTGGTCAAACACCTTTCTCCCTAGTCTTTGGAACAGAGGCCATGCTACCAAAAAAGATGGTCATGCCTACAGCAAGGAAACATCTTCAGGATGCAACTACCAATTCAGAAGCATTACTTCAGGTTTTGGAAACTGTGGATGAGCTCAGGGATGCTGCTAAAGTAAGGATGGCAGCATATCAACAAAGGATTGCTAAAGCTTACAACAAGAATATCAGGATAAGAAGATTTCAGGAAGGAGACTTGGTATTAAGAAAAGCCTTTCAAAATACAACAAAACCAAGTGATGGAAAGTTAGCTCCCAAGTGGGAAGGTCCGTACTTGATCGATTCCGAAGCTGGTAAAGGAGCATATTGGTTATCAACAATGGAAGGAGAGATTCTACCAAGGGCTTGGAATGCAATTCACTTAAGATACTACCATGTATAGGGATGCATGTGACTGATCTCTCTGGAAGAGAAACCATGGTCCGAATCACAGGTGGGATGAAGGTGAAGGCTGATAGAGATGAATCATCTTCTTAAGGCTAGAAGTCGACAGAAGAGTTATGCTGATAAACATCGAAATCCTTTGGAATTTCAAGTCGGGGATCTTGTACTTCTTAAGGTATCTCCTTGGAAGGGAGTGATTCGCTTCGGAAGAAAGGGAAATCTAGCTCCTCGTTATGTGGGTCTTTTCAAAGTGCTTGACAGGATTGGAAAGGTGGCCTACAAACTTGATCTTCCACCTGAGCTAAGAAATGTTCATCCAACTTTTCATGTTTCGAATCTGAAGAAATGTTTAGCCGATGAGAACCTCCATGTCCCTCTTGAAGATGTGCAAATCGATGAAACTATGCACATTGTTGAGAAACCTGTTGAAATCATGGATACTGGAGTCAAGAAACTTAAGCGCAGTCGCATCCCGATTGTCAAGGTTCGTTGGGAATCTAAGAGAGGTCCAGAGTTCACTTGGGAACGCAAGGACCAGATGAAGTCTAAATACCCACACCTCTTTCCAGCAGACTCTCCAGCTCCAACTTCGGGATGAAGTTCCTAAAAGTAGGGAGACTGTAACGTTTCGCATTTTTATCTTGTTGTAATAAAGGATGTTATTCAATAAAAATCTTCGAAACTCGACATTTTATGCGTATTAAAAATAATTCTCATCATTTTTAATCTAGTAAAATTACATATATTCATAATAATATAGTTATAGTGTTAAAAATGTTCAAAAAAAAACTGTGTGGACCGGGACTCGAACCCGCGTCCACCACATAACCAAACGAGGATCCAACCAGTTGAGCTACAAGCCATATGTGTTCTATGTCTTATGAGAAATAAACATAAGGTTTGATAATTTTCCTACCAGTTAACTTTGAAAAGTCAAGACCCACAACAAACTCGTTCAATTGACCAACAAATCCCACGAATCTTGTGATAATCAGTTATAGGAAGTTTGTTGACACTATTATCAGCCATATCCTACTGCGAATTATAACTAAAACAAACCAGAATGTTCCTATTATTCTTATGCGATTATCATTGAAATTCAAAATTTGAAATCGTTTAATCTGTTACAATCAGTATAAATAGGACATCCCTCGTTCTCCTAAAAGCACCGAAAATTCATTTCCCACTATCAATTTTTGTTTTAAACACATTAATTCCCGTGCGATAACGTTTTTGCTTTCAAGCTTTATCGGTTCAATCATACTCGAATACCCACTGTAAGCATCAATTCTCTGTTGTGTTTTGTTAATCGGCCATCAACAAAAAATAGCCCCAAGAAATCAGAGGCTATTGTTTGTTATTTAAGATTATTGAAATAGTTAGGATTTATACGTATTCGATTGGGGATAGTGGGTTCACGCAGACACTGTTTATAATTAAAACAAATTGGATTTCATCACCAACTGATCCACGGATCGGTTGGTGTGATGTTGCTCATTTAATCGTGGGAACCGGCCCACTACAAGGGTTCGATCCCCGTCGTCGCTTTTTATTTTTCTAAAACAAATTCATGAATTAATAGTAAGCCTATATAATTATTTGGATTCAATAATTAATCGTTCTCAGGGTCAGACCAACTGGTTTGGCTTGTGATTTTAAAACATATGAACCGGCCAAGGACTCGGGTTCGAGCCTTGCCACATACAACCATTTTTTTTGGATTTCTTTTATACTTATATAATCTACATTTTTTTTAAAATAGATTTTAAATACTAAACATGGTTTATAAATTCTACAAAAACTATGCTAAGTCATTCTGCTGATAAAGTTTATTATCCAACTTTTAGTTTTTCAAAAAATATTTATTTATTATATATTATAAATATTACAAGTTTATTCATTTATAACTTCAATCTTTTATAAAAATATCAAAACGGCTTCATAAAATCCCACAAAAATTATCTTAAACTTATAAATCAATAAATGTTCCAGAAATAAATTTTTATTTCAGAAAAACGTTTATTTAATATTTTTAATTAATTTATGCTATTTTAATCATAAATAATTCATAATAAATTCATTTTTCATTATTTTTACATCAAAATTTCACATAAATTATTTTTAATCATTTAGATCAGAAATGTAATTTTTTTGGTTCGAAATTTATAAATTTTAATATTTTTAATTATTAATTCTATATTTTGACAAATAAGTATTAATGTATATTTCACTGTCGTGCCTTCGGGCGGGTGAGTGGTCGAGTTTTCCCAGGAATTGGTGGCAATTGGTGGCCCGGGTACTCTCGAGTACCTGATTCGCCAAAAGGGTGCCCAAGAGTGCTCGGAAATTGATTCGTTGGCCGTTCAAAAAAAAAAAGTATTAATGTATATATATTCTTTAATTAAGAAAATAATTTTATAAAAATTATTTTCTCATTTATTACATTATAATGCAACTACCTTTAATTAATATTGGTCAGAAATATTTTTATTAATTATTTCTTTATTTATTAACAATTATTCTAATTTAATCATAAATGAATTATTAATCCCCAAATTAGGAACCCTAGCATACTTTAGACTAGAAAACTTAGACTTATTAAGTTTTCCCCAACACTTATTTATTACCTTGAAATAGGGTGATATTTGGATATACACGAGCCACATTTATTTATATATATCAAGGGTCTCCATTCTAGCACTAAGGTGAGTTTACATAGCCCCTTTTTCCATTTCACTATTTTGGGGTGAAACATGTTACAACATTCAATTTACAATTCAATCATAAGTGTCTATGTGTTATTCTATGTTGGATTATGTCTTAAACATTACTAGGGTAAGCACAATCATTCTAGCATAATCATTAACATTGATCAGCCGACGGTATACAATGATAGATTTATTGGACTGACAATCCCACCCGGATACGTGTACCTCCTACATAGGTAGCGTGGGTGATTGTTATCGAACACATAACATAATCGAGTGAACCATATGCGTATGGGATGGACCACAGTATTCAGTCACAAGGGTTGATTATGCACTCGATTTACCTAATAGTTTGTTTTCACATATGGACTAGACTAGCCATGACACTCGAATTGTACAAAATTTTTATTCAAACCTATTTAATTCTCACCAACATTTTTGTTGACCCAAAACCATTTTCAAAATTAACATGTTTCAGGTAACAATGAAGCCGATGCTTAGAGTATGCTCGAAGAATTGTTATGAAGTTATTTGCTTTATTTCATGATTGTACTAGATGTTTTGAATTTTTAGACAATGTTTCTTTTGGATATTATGCTATGAATAAAGTATTTAAAATTCAAAAAATACCATGTGCTACTGAAACAATCATCAATACGTGACATCCCGATGTTTCCGCCATCGGTTGGGGTGTTACAGATTGGTATCAGAGCCATGGTTATAGGGAATTAGGTTATTAGAAAAATAATCTAGTCTATAACCATAGGATTTAAAACAGTACTTGCTTCTCCTACTTGTAACCCTATTTGCTTCCTTATCCTTATCCCTATTCCACACCCTATACTACCCTAGTCCTACGAGTTGTCTACTCTTACTTGTCTGCTGCAATCCTAATCCACCTTTAGATTAATAGGACAAAATCCTCAGGTTTAGCCTGAACCACCTTGAGATCTCGTCGAAGTTCTATATTTTAATAGCGAACACGTGCAATCTGGAAGGGTGAATGCATGTATTCTGAGTCTTCTGTCTAGGCTGGCATTGCGCATATATCCCAATCAGACAAGGGACCCGGATGTCTACCTGGGAATTCTCGGGGTGAGTGTTCACTTATAGGCTAAAGCATGTCTTCACTATGTTATTAGAATCTATAATCTTTGATAAGTCAATGTTTTCGTTTATTCGTTTTAATTAATGAGTAAATGATTACATTCCTTATATTATCTCATTAATTCCATGTCTCATTGAACCTTCATTGTGTCTCTTACAGATCATGCCTCCTCGTCGTAGCACTCGTCTTGGCAGTGACAACAATCTTGATGGTGAAAACAACAACAACAACAACCATGACAATAATGTCCAACTCACTGCAATCATTTCCCAGCAAATGGCTCAACAGATAGCGACAATAGTTCCCAATTTGGTGGCTCAAGTCATACAGATGAATGGTAATGGCAATGGAAATGGAAATGGCAATGGGAATGGTAATCACAATGGGAACAGGAATGCTCACCCTGCTTGCACCCTCAAACACTTCAACACTTGCAACCCTCCTAAGTTTAGCGGGGATGAAGGCGCAACTGGTCTCCTTCAGTGGTTCGAGGGTATCGAAAATACTTTCATTAATAGCGAGTGTCCCAATAATCTCAAAGTTCTCTATGCTATGAGCGTCCTCCACAAGAGGGTAGTCACATGGTGGAACGAAGAGAAAAGGACTCGTGGAGCTGAAGTCACACTAGCTTTGACTTGGGAGCAAATTAAGGATATTATGAAGGAAGAATTCTGTCCTCGTAATGAAGTCATGAAGTTAGAGGATGAGTTTCATATTCTGGTCCAGGACAGTGGGGAGAATCTGGCCTACAACACTCGTTTCCATGAACTGAGCCTCTTGCTACCACATAAGGTCACACCCTCCCTGTTGCTGTTGAAACGTATATTGGAGGATTACCTATGCAGATTCAGGATACTGTGTGGGGAAGAAATCCTGCCACTCTCGAGGAGGCCAAGCGCCTAGCTGCTACGTTGACTGATAACCATGTGAAAAATGGCACTCTTTTTTGTAAGGATGCAAAGAAAGTTGTTGTGAAGGATACTCCTCAACCTGCTAATGAGGTTAAGTCTGAGCCCTCAACCAACAAAAAACGCAAGGCAAGAAATTTTGCAGTCGTTGCCGCTCCTCCACCCGAAAAGAAACCATATACTGGACCCCATCCCTTGTGTAATACCTGCAAGTATCACCACCCAATTCAAGCGGCTTGTCGTTTTTGTACTAACTATCAAAAGTATGGGCATCTCGTGAATGGTTGTCGAATTCCTCCTACTAATGCCCCTGCTGCTCCAAATAACCCTGCTAGAAATGCTCGAGCTCCCAATCATCAAAATGATAGGCCTACTCGTGGTCAGTGTTACGAGTGTGGCAGCACAGATCATTACAGGAACACGTGCCCTAATCGTGGAAACCAAAACCAGAACCAAAATCGTAACCAGAATCAAAACCAAGGTGCTCGTGGTCGCGCGTACAACATCAATGCTGATCAAGCCCGCAACAACAATGAAGTGGTTAATGGTACGTTTCTTGTTAATAACCACTATGCTTCCATATTATTTGATTCGGGTGCTGATAAGTCGTTTGTGTCACTAAATTTTGAACCCCTACTTAACATGCCCCAAACCAACCTAGAGGAACCCCTAGTGGTAGAAGTAGCTAATGGGAAGTCTATCTCGATTGATTCTGTTATACGAAACTGTGAATTGAACCTTGATGACCATACCTTCTCTATTGATCTCATTCCTATGCATCTTGGAAGCTTCGATGTCATAGTAGGCATGGATTGGTTGTCAACCCATCGTGCTGAAATCTTATGCTTTGAGAAAGTTATTCGCATCCCTTTTGTATCTGGCGACGTTTTGAAGATTTGTGGGGAGAAACCTTGTGGTGAACTTAAACTCATGCCTTGTACGACTGCTCAAAAATACTTACGAAAGGGGTATATGGCTTTCTTGGCTAATGTGATAGAAAAGAAAGACAAGGGCAAGAAAATACAAGATATTCCAATTGTTCGGGATTATCCTGAAGTTTTTCCAGAGGATCTACCTGGTTTACCTCCTTTTCGTCAAGTGGAAATTAGAATCAACCTTATACCTGGTGCTAATCCGATCGCCAAATCTCCTTATCGTCTTGCACCCTCTGAGATGCAAGAGCTAGCCAGTCAACTTCAGGAACTCTCAGATAAGGGTTTCATCCGCCCTAGTTTTTCTCCTTGGGGAGCCCCTGTTTTATTCGTCAAGAAGAAGGATATCTCTCAGGATGTGTATCGATTATCGTGAGCTTAATAAACTTACCATCAAGAATCGTTATCATCTACCCAGAATTGATGATCTTTTTGACCAACTTCAAGGAGCAACTCATTTCTCGAAGATCGACCTTCGTTCTGGTTATCATCAGCTTAGAGTTCATGAGGAAGATATTCTCAAAACGAATTCATAGTCATGCCCTTTGGATTGACCAACGCTCTCGCAGTGTTTATGGATTTAATGAATCGGGTTTGTAAACCTTATCTCGACAAGTTCGTGATCGTCTTCATTGACGACATTTTGATTTATTCAAAATCAAAATCCGATCACGAACAACATCTTCACTTAATCTTGGATCTCCTCAAGAATGAACAACTGTATGCCAAGTTCTCAAAGCGAATTTTGGCTTAAGGAAGTTCAATTACTGGGTCACGTCATCAACGAGAATGGAATTCATGTTGATCCCGCAAAGATCAAAGCTGTCAAAAATTGGAGTGTTCCTAAAACTCCAACAGAAGTTCGTTCCTTTCTTGGTCTAGCTGGTTATTATCGTCGATTCATTGCTAACTTCTCCAAGATCGTTGTTCCTCTCACTGCCTTAACTCATAAGGGTAAACCTTATGAGTGGGGACCAAAACAAGAGGAAGCATTCGAGATTCTTAAACAGAAACTCTGTGAGGCTCCTATCTTGACCCTACCCGATGGAAATGATGATTTCGTGGTCTATTGTGATGCATCAAATCAAGGTCTTGGTTGTGTTCTTATGCAACGAGGCAAGGTTATTGCTTATGCGTCAAGACAACTCAAGATCCACGAAAAGAATTATACCACCCATGATCTAGAATTGGGTGCAATCATCTTTGCTCTCAAGATTTGGAGACACTATCTTTATGGTACCAAATGTGTGGTCTTCACAGATCACAAAAGTCTCCAACATATCTTCAACCAGAAGGATCTTAACATGAGACAACGACGTTGGGTTGAGTTACTTAACGACTATGATTGTGAGATTCGCTACCATCCTGTCAAAGCGAACGTTGTGGCAGATGCACTCAGTCGTAAGGAACGCATCAAACTTCATTGTGCAAGGGTTCGTACTGATCTTCGGGACCGTATTCACCAGGCTCAGCATACCTCAGTCACCCAAGGTAACATGTACGAGGAAATGTTTGTGGTGCTGAGAATCAACTTGAAACTAAACCTAATGGTCTACTTTATTTTCTCAATCGACTTTGGATTCCTGACCGCGATGATCTTCGTACTTTTCTTATGAATGAGGCTCATAAGTCTCGTTATTCTATTCATCTTGGTGCTGATAAAATGTACCAAGATCTTCGGTATTCGTATTGGTGGCCTGGTATGAAGAAAGATATTGCTCTTTTGCAGCAAAATGTCTCACATGTTCCAAGGTTAAGGCTGAACATCAACGACCCACTGGTATGCTTGAACAACAAGAGATTCCTGTATGGAAATAGGAGAGCATAGCAATGGACTTCATCACTAAACTCCCTCGTACACCCAAAGGTTATGACAGCATTTGGCTAATCATCGATCGTTTGACTAAGTCAGCCCATTTCTTACCGATCCATGAGAAATATTCTGTGGAAAGGTTGGCAAGGATGTACATGTGTGAAATTGTATGTCGCCATGGTATACCTTTGGATATCATTTTTGATTGTGATGGTCGTTTCACCTCTCGTTTTTGGGATTCCTTACAATACACTTTGGGTACCAAGTTAAACCTAAGCAGAGCTTATCACCCTCAGACAGATGGTCAGACCGAACGAACCATCCAGACTCTTGAGGATATGCTCAGGGCTTGTGTCATCGATTTTGGTGGCACATGGGATTCTCATCTTCCATTAGTCGAGTTCTCGTACAACAACAGTTACCATGCCAGTATCAACATGGCTCCATTTGAGGCACTTTATTGTCGTAAATGTCGTTCACCTGTCTGTTGGACTGAGATTGGTGAAGCCCAGATCATTGGTCCTGTACTGATCCAGGAAACTACAAACAAGATTCAACTGATCCAAGATAATCTTCTTAAGGCTAGAAGTCGACAGAAGAGTTATACTGATAAACGTCGAGAGCCTTTGGAATTTCAAGTCGGGGATCTTGTACTTCTTAAGGTCTCTCCTTGGAAGGGAGTGATTCGCTTCGGGAGAAAGGGAAAACTAGCTCCTCGTTATGTGGGTCCATTCAAAGTGCTTGACAGGATTGGAAAGGTGGCCTACAAACTTGATCTTCCACCTGAGCTAAGCAATGTTCATCCGACTTTTCATGTTTCGAATCTGAAGAAATGTTTAGCCGATGAGAACCTCCATGTCCCTCTTGAAGATGTGCAAATCGATGAAACTATGCACATTGTTGAGAAACCTGTTGAAATCATGGATACTGGAGTCAAGAAACTTAAGCGCAGTCGCATCCCGATTGTCAAGGTTCATTGGGAATCTAAACGAGGTCAAGAGTTCACTTGGGAACGCAAGGACCAGATGAAGTCTAAATACCCACACCTCTTTCCAGCAAACTCTCCAGCTCCAACTTCGGGATGAAGTTCCTAAAAGTAGGGGAGACTGTAACGTTTCGCATTTTTATCTAGTTGTAATAAAGGATGTTATTCAATAAAAATATTCGGGATGAAGTTCCTAAAAGTAGGGGAGACTGTAACGAACCCGCGTCCACCACATAACCAAACGAGGATCCAACCAGCTGAGCTACAAGCCATATGTGTTCTATGTCTTATGCGAAATAAACATAAGGTTTGATAATTTTCCTACCAGTTGACTTTGAAAAGTCAATACCCACAACAAACTCGTTCAACTGTCCAACAAATCCCACGAATCTTGTGATAATCAGTTATAGGGAGTTTGTTGACACTATTATCGGCCATATCTTACTGCGAATTCTAACTAAAACAAACCCGAATGTACCTATTATTCTTATGCGATTATCATTCAAATTCAAAATTTGAAATCGTTTAATTTGTTGCAATCAGTATAAATAGGACATCCCTCGTTCTCCTAAAAGCACCGAAAATTCATTTCCCACTGTGCGATCGCGTTTTTGCTTTCAAGCTTTATTGGTTCAATCATACTCGAATACCCACTGTAAGCATCAATTCTCTGTTGTGTTTTGTTAATCGGCCATCAACAAACAATAGCCCCAAGAAATCAGAGGCTATTGTTTGTTATTTAAAGATTATTGAAATAGTTAGGGTTCATACGTATTCGATTGGGGATAGTGGGTTCACACAAACACTAATTATAATTAAAACAAATTGGATTTCATCACCAACTGATCCACAGATCAGTTGGTGTGATGCTGCTTATTTAAACGTGGGAACCGGCCCACTACAAGGGTTCTATCCCCGTAGTCGCTTTTTATTTTTCTAAAACAAATTCATGAAATAACAGTAAGCCTATATAATTATTTGGATTCAATAATTAATCGTTCTCAGGGTCAGACCAGCGGGTGTGGCTAGTGATTTTAAAACATATGAACCGGCCAAGGACTCGGGTTCGAGCCTTGCCACATACAACCATTTTTTTTTTTGGATTTCTTTTTATACTTATATAATTTACATTTTTTTTTAAAATAGATTTTAAATACTAACATGGTTTATAAATTCTGCAAAAATTATTCTAAGTCATTCCGATGATAAAGTTTATTATCCAAATTTTAGTTTTTCAAAAATAAATTATTTATTATATATTATAAATATTACAATTTTATTCATTTATAACTTCAAAATTCTATAAAAATATCAAAACGACTTTATAAAATCCCACAAAAAATATTTTAAACTTATAAATCAATAAATGTTCCAGAAATAAATTTTTATTTCAGAAAAACGTTTATTTAATATTTTTAATTAATTTATGCTATTTTAATCATAAATAAATCATAATAAATTCATTTTTCATTATTTTTACATCAAATTTTCACATAAATTATTTTTAATCATTTAGATCAGAAATGTAATTTGTTTGGTTTGAAAATTATAAATTTTAATATTTTTAATTATAAAGTCTATATTTTGACAAATAAGTATTAATGTATATATATTCTTTAATTAAGAAAATAATTTTATAAAAATTATTTTTAATTTTATTACATTATATTGCAACTACCTTTAATTAATATTGGTCAGAAATATTTTTATTAATTATTTCTTTATTTATTAACAATTTTTCTAATTTAATCATAAATCAATTATTAATCCCCAAATTAGGACCCTAGCATACTTTAGACTAGAAAACTTAGACTTATTAAGTTTTCCCCAACACTTATTTATTACCTTGAAATAGGGTGATATTTGGATATACACGAGCCACATTTATTTATATATCAAGGGTCCCACCGCCAACAGATCATGCAGAAATCAGGTATCTGTTTAGCAAACAGGACACGAAACCGCGCCTGATTAGATGGATAATGTTGCTGCAGGAATTTGATATAGAGATTCAGGACAAGAAGGGTGCCCTGACTTTTGCTGCTGATCATCTTTCGAGACTCGAGCATGATGATGCCGAGAACTCTGCGTGGGAGACCATTAATGACAACTTTCCCCACGAGTTCTTGATAAGCGTCGAGTCAGTGGAAGATGTATCGCCTTGGTTTGCGGATTTTGCGAACTACCTCGCGTGTAGGATCCTTATCAAAGGATTGTCGCACCAGCAAAAGAGGAAGTTCTTCACAGACTTGAAGCATTACTTCTGGGATGACCCATTTTTGTTCCGGGTCGGGGCGGATCGATTGATACGCCGGTGTGTGTTTGGGGTTGAGGCGGCGCAGATATTGCGCGATTGTCATGAGGGGCCTACCGGAGGTCACCATGGAACGAACTACACTGCTAAAAAAGTGTTAGACTCCGGGTTTTACTGGCCCACACTCTTTCGTGACGCTCAGATATTGGTCGGTTCATGTGATTCGTGCCAGAGGGCGACGAACATATCACACGCGACCAGATGCCACAGAACCCAATCCAAGTCAGTGAAGTCTTTGACATTTGGGGCATTGACTTCATGGGACCATTCCCCTCCTCACGGGGTAACCGATATATACTCATGGCGGTTGACTACGTGTCAAAGTGAGCCGAGGGGCAAGCCTTGCCCAGGAATGATGCCCGAGTAGTTGTGAGGTTTGTTCGCATCTTGTTCTCACGGTTTGGTGCCCCAAAGGAACTAATTAGTGACCGTGGTACGCATTTCTGCAATGCGCAGCTTGATCGCACGTTGGCACGTTATGGTGTGCACCACAGGTTATCCACCCCATATCATCCGCGGACAAGCGAACAGGTGGAGGTCACTAACCGGGGTTTAAAGAGAATCCTTGAGCGGTCGGTAAATCAAAACCGCAAGGATTGGGCTGACAAGCTGGATGACGCGTTGTGGACCTTCAGGACTGCATACAAGACGCCTATTGGGACGACTCCCTTTAGGCTTGTCAATGGCAAGGCGTGTCATCTTCCTGTCGAGCTAGAGCATAGGGCATTTTGGGCTCTGAAGACAGCGAATATGGATCTGAAGACCGGCGGTGAGACCCGTTTCTTGCAGATTCATGAGCTGGGGGAGCTTAGGCAGCAAGCCTATGAGAGCTCGATTCAATACAAAGAGCGCACCAAGAGGTTGCATGACAGTCGCCTGAAGCATCGAAAAGATTTTCAGGTAGGCGACTTGGTCCTGCTTTACAACTCTCGCCTGCGTCTCTTTCCAGGAAAGTTAAAGTCCTGTTGGCCAGGTCCATACACCGTTAAGGAAGTATATCCTTACGGAACTGTCTCAATTGAGAATTCAGAGGGTTTGACTTTCAAAGTCAACGGTCATAGATTAAAAGTCTACATTGACGGACCGGCTGACCAATCCGTAGAGGTAATCGATCTCTACGCCCCACATGCTTAATAATTGTGGGGAAGTGAGTCTAGCTAGCGACTCTATAATAAAATTAGCGCGGCGTGTATGGGCGCGCCAAAGGGTAAATATGTAATTAATGTGAATATTTCTTGCTTTAATTTAATTTTCGTATTTTAACGTTATTTCGAGTCGTGTGTAGGTTCGTGCCAGTTTTGAACAGAGCGGGAATGACCAATGGAGCGGAAAAGGTCTACAAACAGGTTATATTTACTTAGAATGATGCTTTCGGACAAAACAGGGCTGCTGCGCGAAAAAATGCAACTGCAGGGTGCATTTCTGCAAGTCTGCAGGTTGTGCACGGCCGTGAGACAATTGTGCACGGCCGGATCGATGTGATCAGCACTGGGGTGCAAGGGGTAGTGTAGAGGGTGTGCACGGCCGTGCGGCTCAGGTGCACGACCGTGCGGTCCAAAAAGCCCAGCCCAGAAATAGGCTATATAAGCATCTTTAACTTTGAAAACCTAACCATACCCCTTGCACAAGCGGCTGCACCCCCATTCCTCCTTGTTTTGGCCGAAAACCTCTCTTTTCACTCTAGATCTTCACTCCTTTTCGTCTTAATCCTTCCAAGGTACGAATCCCTTCATATTTTTGCACATGTATTATGTATTTTTAGTTTAAATCTATTAGTTTTTGATTTATAGGTTAAGATTTGGGGGTTTTCTTCATAACTCTTTAATAAAACCCACGAATCATGTTAGTTTATGGTTTAAAATGGTAGTTTTTAGTTATTGTTGTTACTAACGTGCACATCCTCGCCCAAATCAATTGTATTGTAAGTATATTTGAATAATGATTGAGATTTGGGTGTTTTTGTTGAAAAATTTCACAAGTTTGCAAGATGTGCACGGTGGTGCACCTAACCCGCACGACCGTGCGAGGTGAGGTGCACCAGATCAGGCACTGGCAGTGCAGCTCGGAATCACCGAGCTGAACTGCCTTGCACGGTCATCTGCACGGTCGTGCGCATGACCGTGCATGCCGAGAAAAGTGGATAGCACTGCCAGTGCACAAGGCAATGCAGCCTCAGACCTGATCCAAAACCAAAGGGTGCACGAACGTGCACAATTGTGTACGGCCGTGCAACATGTGCGGAATCAGGTCAGAATGCACGCAGGTCCGTTTTGGACATCCGGGACCTCCGTTTTTGGTGTACTAACAGCTGAGTATTCATTTTTGTATGCAGATGGCCCATGACTTCCTCGGATTTGATAACAGAAACAAGAAGGAAGCCCTGTGCATAGACAAACTGATGAAGCTCTGGAACCGACGGGAATCGTTTGGTGTTCCCATTCGGCTTAACTAGGACCTACTGACCACGCTGAATCAGCGTGAAAGGTTCGACGGGTTTGTCTCGCCGAATATGGCGAAGCTACTGAGTATCAACCGACCGGTCTACAGAGAGATTACGATTGAGTTCTTAGCGTCCTACTCTTATAAGAAACCAAAGGAGGGGGCGTATAAGAACTTTCACGAAAAAGACATTCGGTTCAGGCTCTATGGGAAGTGGTACCATTGGTCGGTAGCGAGACTGGGCGGAGACTGGGAATCGACGAGCATGTGGAGACCGATACGGACGACTTTTGTGGTGTCCACAGCTTCGTAGATAATGATGAGCGGGCTACGTTTTGGGCGTCGATTGCCATTGGTATACCTTATAACCCGAGGTCGGCCAAGGCCACTAGGATTAAGGACCCTCTTCTCCGCATGTTACACCATGTTTTTAGCCACACTATCTGTGGCCGAAAGGACAGTTCGGGGAACTGTCCCCACTCCCGATCTACTATTCATATACCATTTTTACGAGGATGCTCCGTTAAACTTGGCCGCACGGATGGTCGAGCTCTTTCTTACTGCTGGGGGCACCAAAGACGGGAGTGAGATTCATGACGGAGAGTACATCACCCAGATCGCCGAGCCCTCGGGCGTTCGGACCGACGAGGTCAAGGCCACGCTGACAGAGGTCACTACTAGGGTTACACTGGATCTCAGATCACTCAGGGCCCAGAACCTGATTGCTGACACAGATGAGGGTCCACGCCTTGTTAGCCACGACATTATATGGGACCCCGTACCACCACCAGTGGTGGAGGACGAGGAGATGCATGATCAGCACCCAGGGGGCGGTGGTGATGCGCCACACGACTCTCCACAACACTCTCCTCAGCACTTCCACCATCAGGACCAGCAGTGGCCACTCGGCATTCCGACATACCCTGAGTTCTACACGCGGTTCTAGGCGTTGGAGCTGAACGTGTAGAACATCGGCGCACAACAGGTACAGATTAGACAGGACCAGCAGTATATGCGGTCCACTATGGATCGTGTCTAGCAGGATGTCAGGTACAACTTTGAGTACCTCTTTGCTGGGTTAGAGTCGGTGCATCCGGGTTCTTTCAATAACCCGCCCATGTTCCCTTATGGAGCACCACCTGGCGACCAGCCAGGAAACTCCGGTCAGCACCACAGGGACGAGGCCGACTAGTAGCCACTACCTCCTCATGCATGCAGTTGTTAGTACTTCTTTTTATTTTGCTTTCAGTACTTTATTTCCGGGTCTGCGTACCCAAGACATTTTAGTTTATTTGTGTTTGAACTATTTGCTTTCAGTATTTCAATATTCAGTATTTAGTTTATTTTATTTCATTTTGTGGATGTTGATGAATGGGTTTGATGAGTTTGTTGTGTCAAGAATGTTGGTTATGCAGGTAACTGGCGAGCACCGTTATCGGGGCTCATGTCGTCTATTTACCCGGGCGTTTCTTCGACACGAGGGGAGTATTATTCTCCTTTTTCACACTATAGATAGCTAATTCATAAACGCTTTCTATTGTCACATTGGGGACAATGTGAGTTTCAAGTGTGGGGAGGGATTATATCTTGTTTGTCATCTTGTATATATATATATATATATATCTAAAAAAACCTTTAAAAGTACATGTATGTATATATCTACTTATAAACATCAAGCCTAACTAAATTTTTGATAAAAATAACTTGAGGCGCGACAAACAAATGAGATACGAGCATGTTTAATTCGTACACTTGCACCCATTTCCTTCCGGTTACGTGAGCGTTTGAGCCTTAGAATAGATTACATTTCTTTGACATGCTTGCGAGTGAGCCGGATGTTTTGAGCAATTTAGAACTTGTCATTAGTATACTTGTTTAGATTAGATACGTTTGACACTGTACGAATATGAATGAGGCATTTAGGTTACCCTTTTGATTTAGCCTTTTCTTTCCATTCTATCTATTTCCCGCACCCAAAGGTTTTCCACTAGTTAACCATGTTGAACCTAATCCCGTGTTTTTCTTATTTACCACACCATTTCACCACTAAACCAAATAGCCTTTTTCTTTTAAACCCTTTGTGTTAAAACTCGGATTAGGTTATTGTTTAACTAGTATTTGTATTGTAAATAGTTCGTTTTTGGGAATATCTATTTAGAAACCGTATGTTGATTATATATCAGTCTTAGTTCAGTATATATATCATAGATATATATGTTAATAAAAAAATCCAGAAAAATAGAACACCCTAAAATAGGGTAAATTAACAGTGATTCGAGCAGTTTTTAGAGCTTTAAAGTTAGAAATTATAAGTTTAGCTCGATTTAAAATAAAAATCGCCTATATTCGCGTTTGTGTTGCACACTTGTATTAGTTGATATTAGTTAGACATAACCGCCGGGTTTTAGCCGATTTGTCACTGTAAATATCCATTCCATACCCTTACCTTTGCCTAACATTACAACCCGTATAAGACCTCTTGATTTGTGCTTTTTCACACAGTTGGTGAAGATTAGATCTTTTGACAAGCTTATGATATTGCACGATTCATTGTCTTGGAAATGGAGCGATTTACACATACACATTACACGTATGTATCATAAATAAAACCGAGCGTGTGTGAACATTGTGAGTCGTGTACAGGTTAGCATGCTTATAGATCGGAAGCGAGTCGTTGCTTTTTAGTTATCTTATCACCGGTTTCTATATCATTGTTGGCTTGTCTATTATCGTCTGTACAGGTTATATTTTGTCTTTGTTGCCACTTGGTGAGTTTTTTGTTTAGTTCTGTTTAGTTGTTTGCTTGAGGACAAGCAAAGTTCAAGTGTGGGGAGGTTTGATATACGTTAAAATATACATATATAAATCCCCGATTAAACTCCTAAATTACGCGTTTTCGACCATAATTGCACGGATTCGGTACTTAACCGCTTCATATGTTTATTGCAGATCTTAAACGACGTCCCACAAACAAAGACGAAGAAACCGAGCGAAATCTGGACCAAATGGGAAGTTGCTGCAAAAATCAGCTAAGTCTGGAAGAAATGCACGGTCGTGCACCTCAGGTGCATGCCCGTGCGGACTTGCTTGGCTCGGACACAGAGGGTGTGCACTGCCAGTGAGACCCGGAGTGGACACGATGTTCTCGGGAAAACTGATCAGCACTACCGTGCACGTGCCCATGCGACCCAATTTCTCGGCTGCACTGCCAGTGCACCAGGCAGTGCAGCCCAGGCACCCGGACACCACCAGACCCGCACGACCGTGCACCCCAGGTGCACGACCGTGCGGGATCCCAAGATATTTCCAGGAACCAGCCAATCCACTTTCCCACTTGCATGTCACTTCGTAAAGTTAAAGTGCACGGCCGTGCACAAAATCAAAAGTTCTATAAAAATAGAGCAAACCACACTGATCAAGTGTTGGGTTTTCTCTGGACGATTTGGGGCGATTTCTGGACCATCAAGGCTGCTGGAAGGCCGTCTAACAAGCTCGGGATTTAATCCAGATCATCTAGCATCATCCAATCCATCACATTCAAGATTTATGGTTTGATCTACTAAACTTTAAGTTGATTCAAATCTGAATATTTTGGCTTGTATGTGTTGTTTATGTATTACATTACAGTCTATGGATAATATTTAGTAATCGTTAGTAGTAAAACAATCGTTTGTATGTAATCATGTTTTGTATAAATTTGGCGTTTTTCATGTTTAGATCTTGATGATCATAGCGCAACCTTGTTTCATTGTGGTTGGATTTGTAGTTGTATTTGAATGCCTTTGATATTGTCGAATGTGTTAGGCGGATAAATGTTGAAAAACCGTTCGTTTAATCGTCCGGTAGTAGACTAGTTAACTTGTTAATAAGTTTACGCCATGAAACTGTACCTGGGTATTGGTTTGGTTAAAGTCAGTCGAATAACGGTTAAAAATGCTTACCGGCACGTAAAAGGGTTTTAAAAGCTTAATGGTGCCGTTACTGATCTTTGACACGGTTAATGATCTTTGGTAGTTATTTTGGTAAAAATAGCGATCTTAGTAGAGCTGTGTTCAAAGTTGGTAAAATGGAATAGGTTGTGAAATGCTCTACTTTATGCTAGTTTAGGTGGCTGTATTGTGTATTAGGTATCGCTTTCCTGAATTAGTGAGGTTAGAAAACTCTTAACAGCTGACTAACTTATCTTTAGAAGATCTGCATGAGATCATATCAGTTGTTCGCTAATAAACGACTTGAAGTGGTTAACGTGTGTATTCGTGTTAGCTTTCTGTATAGTTGTCATGTTAGGATGCCCGAAAGGGACACTAACTGTCGAAAAATGGGAATGTTGATCACACACCTTTATTTCTTATTATATGTAGATGACATGCTAGGATTGGTATCTTATAGTTTATATAGTTATATTTTCTATTTGGAGTCTTACTTGTGTTATTTATATGTTTTAGAATTAATTTAGTTATAAACAACTTCAAACTATCTTTTCCTACTGGTAAATTGAGAACAGAGTTTAAGTACAATTGCTCCGCGCGCGTCCATGGATCGATATCTGGTTCTTATCTGTACATTACTACATATATGACAGGGTACACTTGCCCTATTGTGTGTGTTTTAATATTAAGGTCTAAACCATTTTTATAAATATTAAAGTAGAAACGTGTGTTATTTTATTGTAAAATTATGTGTATATCCGCACACGTCAGGTACTACGACTGGAAGACCGCAGAAGCTGTTATCTTGCTGAAAGATGGGAAAGATGAATTCAAGAAGATACATTTATTTGATCCGATGTGGTTGATAAACTGCTCACACGAAGACATCATTATGTTGTATTACAACCCTATCTACTGTGAAGAGAAGGATAGCGAACAAGCTCAGAAATACCAACATGTGGTATGCTTGTGTTTCGCTTGGGATGTTAATGCGGGATGTGACTATGATGAGAAGCTGGGAAAGTTTGTGAAGATCACGAAAGAAAAGAAGAAACCGAAACAAACTTTTGAACCAGTAATGACTAAAGAGCAGAAAACGTTACTACGCATCAAGCTGATGAATAAGAGAATGGACGAAGAACGAAGGCAAAAGCAATCCAAGCAATAGTCGAGGGGGAGTTTGTTGATACACGTTTTGTAACACCCCAACCGACGGCGGAAACATCGGGATGTCACGTAGTGATGATTGTTCAGTAGCTCATGGTGAATAATAAATTTCATTAAATGATTTAAATAAATTACATACAATAGTTCTACAAGAATTCGTACATCAAAATAAATAATACTATGCACACATCTTCAAGCATTAACTCAAATCCTCAAGCAAATAGAACCTGAAACATGTTAAGTTGAAAATATTTTGGGTCAACAAAAGTTGGTGAGAATACATAGGTTTTTGTAAATACTTGATAATAATAGTTTGTACAACATTCCCAGTTGTATGATGATAGAGTATGATGCAGACATGTAACAATGCGTCTTTGTACAATCAAACCTTGTGTCGACTGATGACTAACTCGCAAGTTAGTTAAATGTTGTTACTGTTATCGATCATCCCTGAATTTATGCGGGGGGATGGGTTTGTCAGACCTATAGCGCTATAATCTAAACAGACGGCTTGATCATTGTTAATGATTGTACTGTGTCTTTTTGTTACAGTCAAATGATAGAATGTTGATGTACTTGAATCACAAGTAAATATGAGTAAATGATGGTATAAAATATTTAAACATGTTTCACCCCAAAAATAGTGAAAATAGGGAAAATGGGCTATGTAAACTCACCTTAGTAAAATGTTATGTCTCGTGAAAAATAGGATATGTGTTGCCAAATGATGCCAAGTATTACCCTATAATAAGGTAATAAATATGTCTAAGTCTACAAATGTATATGTCCTAGGGCTTCGAATTGGGGATAAATGCTCGTTTGATTAATGATTAAAATGTCTGATAATTGAGAGAATTTTAGTAAATAAACAAACCAAAATCTTTTTATAAAATTTAAATCAAGGATGGTCACAATAATGAGTTTAAAGTATAGAAATAATTTTTATAAAATTGTTTTCTTTAAAATAGAATATTAAATCTATTTATTACAAATTGTCAAAATTTAACTTTAATATTTAAAAATACTAAAATTAAAGAATTATTAGTTTAAAAATTATATTTCTGTTCCAAATAATCAGAAATAATTTATATAAAATTTTGGTGCAAAAATATTAAAAAATTGGATTTATTATGATTTAATTATGATTAAAACTAACAAAAATTGATTAAAAATATTAAATAAATGATTTTTCAGAAATAAAAATTATTTCAGAAAAGCTTAATGTTATAAAAACTTAGAATAATTTTTGTGGAAATTTATAAGATTGTTTTGATATTTTAATAGAATTTTATAAATATAATAGAATAAACTTGATTTAATTATTATATATATTAAATAAATAAATTTTTGAAAACTAAAAATTGTAGGTTAAACTTTTTCATCAGATTAATACAAAATAATTTTTGTAGAAATTTTAAAAGTGTTTTAGTTTTTTAAAATGAATTTTTAAAATATAAATAATTATATTTAAAGTTTGTAAGCAAAACAAAAAAATGAAAGGAAAAAGATGTTGGTGCCAAGGTTTGAACCCGTGTGGGTTGGTCCAAGAACACCAGACACAACCACTTGGTCTAGACCAGTGGTTGTGTTTGTTTTCAGTTTGTTTAAAATATAAAGTGTATAAGAAAACAGTGTTCTTCCCCAATTTGTATGTACAAGCCCTAGCTTTTGCAATTACGTGATTCACACAACAATAATCCAATCAATCATGGGGTTATTGTTGTGTGATTGCCGAAGGATAAAACCCACAAGAAAAACTTGACTTGCAAACACGTTACGTATGAGAATTGATCGGTCAAAGCCGAAGTCAAACACGATCAAAATTTTCTTCGATTGAACGATTATTAACAGAAATGGGAGGTTGTGAGAGGATTTTCGGCGAGTAGTGATGGGTTAGGGGTGTTCAATTTATAGTGATGATGCTTGGATGCTTGAATTGGTAAGTTTGACCCTATTCAATAATTATACGCGTAATTGATACGAGTTAATGTATGTTTGACGTGTAATTGACGCGTAATGAATGTGTTAATCGTTGGGCGATGTCATTGGTCAATTATTTCCATGATTAACATCAATTAAAAGGCAAAAATTTGTGGGTTTTGGCTGTGCACAGTAGCGCGCAGGAAGCAGAAAGGGAACAGCTCTGTTTTTAAAATATGTTAAGTAAATAATGTTCCTAGATCTCATCACCAATGACAACATGGACTAGTGGTTGTGGTGTGTGTGTGTGTTAAGTGTGAACCGGCTCCTTGCTTGGGTTCGAAACCCGGCTGGAGCATACAATTTTTTTTAAAGCAGAAAAAGGGGAGGGGACAAGTGGGCCGGACCTGGGCCTATTTTTCTGGGCCGTGTATTTGGGCTCTGTTTTTTTTTTTTTTAAAAGGAATGAGGGGTTTGGGCTGCTGTTTGGGTTAAGAATAATCAACTAACTAGTTTTATTGTTTCAACATATTGTTATTATGTATATTATTATTATTATTATTATTATTATTATTATTATTATTATTATTATTATATACCATTAAATATATAAAAGTTGGTTGAAAAAAAAATAAAAACTTAGACATATTATGAATGAAAATAAATATATATATATATAATATATGTATTAGAATTTGGGGAAAATTTTGCGATGTTACAGTCTCCCCTACTTTTAGAAACTTCGTCCCGAAGTTTATTAAAAACACAGGGTTGAAAATGAAAATAGTTGTAACTTGGGTTATAGCATGAATAGAATAAACTGTCTCGTGTTTTGTGTGGATTGATGAACTACCAAACAACTAGAGTTTATGACCTTAATAGAATTTCACACTACCTTAATGTACCTGTAAATTCATGATTACGTTCCGGACCGCAATCACCAATTTACCTTACATTAAAGTTTTGCGTCCTTCTATGTCTCCACCGATTGTTGAGCAGGTCCGATAGCCTCCACCAGTCGTGGAGTAGGTTGTAGGGCCTCTCCCGACTGTTGAAAAAGGCATAATGACCTCTACCAATCGTTGAGTAGGTTCGATAGCCTTCACCAATCGTGGAGCACGTTGTAGGGCCTCTCCCGACTGTTGAAAAGGCATAATGACACATAGATTGCAAATTGGTAACATGTTTATGCAAGCAAGTATAACAAGCACAGTATATGAGTTGTAGTTGTATAGATTTATATAATTAGTTCACATTCAAACAATCATGCATCATGTAACAATTCTCAGACCAATACTTTAATACTAGAATTTATTACTCGAATCAAATAATGTCGATACATAGAATAAAAGCAAACAACGTTCGAATGGTGGGACATATTGTTAAGTAGCTGGAGGGTCTTGATCTCTGTTTAGTTTAGAGCATCGGTTACGGAAGTGATTTGGGTCTCCACACTCATAGCACTGACCATAGTTGTATCGATTAGGATTAGTAGCCTGAGCAGGGTTGGTGGGTTGATTGGCATTAGGGTTTGGGGTCTCACGGCACGTGTTAACTAGATGGCCATACTTTCCACAATTGGTGCACAAGCGACACGCTGAAGCAGTGGGATGATGTCGGTTGCATGTGTTACACAATGGATAGTTTCCTATATAGGGTTTCTTGTTAGAAGCTTGTGTAGTGAGGTTGACATCAGGATCCCTGGCCTTACGCTTCTGATTCTCAGTAGTTACCGCGGCTACAATACTTGCTTTATTGCCTTTCCGAACTAAGGTCCCGTTCTTTACGTGATTGTCAGTTAAGGTAGCTGCTAAACGCTTGGCCTCTTCAAGGGTAGCAGGGTTCCTTCCCCATACCGTGTCCTGAATCTGCATGGGCAAACCACTGATATACTTTTCGATGGCTACAGGTAGCGGAGTGACCTTATGGGGCAATAACAGACTGAGCTCATGGAAGCGGGTATTATAAGCAAGGTTTTCCCCACTATCCTGAGCAAGGGTGTGGAACTCGTCCTCTAATTTCTTGACCTCATTACGTGGGCAAAATTCATCTTTCATTATCCCCTTGACTTGATCCCACGTCATAGTAAGTGAAACTTCAGCTCCTCGGGTACGCTTTTCCTCATTCCACCAAGTGAGTGCTCGTTTGTGAAGAACACTCATAGCATATCGGACCTTAAAGTTATCGGGACACTCACTGTTAATGAAGGTATTCTCAATACCCTCGAACCATTGCAGAAGACCAGTAGCTCCTTCATCTCCACTGAACTTAGGGGGATTACAGGAATTAAAATGCTTAAGAGTGCAGGCTGGGAGACCATTCCCGTTTCCATCCCCGTTTCGATGGTGTTTTCCATTACCGTTTCCGTTGCCGTTGCCGTTGTCGTTTCCATTACCATTCATCTGTATGACTTGAGCCAATAAGTTAGGAACCAGAGTCGCGATCTGTTGTGCCATTTGTTGGGAAATGATCGCAGCCAGTTGAGCATCAATGCCATTGTTGTTGTTGTTGTTGTTGTTGTGGTTAGCACCGTGGTTATGGTTATGGTTGTGGTTGCTACTCCCTTCATCATGATTGTCACCACTGTTAAGACGAGCACTGCGACGTGGAGGCATGATCTGTAAGAGACACAGTGAAATGAATGAGATTATAAGGAATGTAATCATTTATTCATTAATTAAAACGAATAAACGAGAACGTTGACTTATCAAAGATTCTAAATTCTAATAACTTATGAAGACATGCTTTAGCCTATAAGTGAACACTCATCCCGAGAATTCCCAGGTAGGCATCCGGGTCCCTCGTCTGATTGGGATTTATGCTCAATGCCAGCCTAGACAGAAGACTCAGAATACAGGCGTTCACCCTTCCAGATTGCACGTGTTCGTTATTAAAATCTAGAACTTCGACGAGATCTCAAGGTGGTTCAGGTTAAATCTGAGGATTTTGTCCTATTAGTCTGAGAGTAGATCCAGTGATGAAGAGTAACCTTCTTGTAAGGATGAAAGTAAGGATAAGAAGTAGGAAGGAGATAGAGAATAGCAAGTAAAAGAAGCAGGTACTGGTTAAATCCTATGGTTATAGTCTAGATTATTTTTCTAATAACCTAATTCCCTATAACCATGGCTCTCATACCAATCTGTAACACCCCAACCGATGGCGAAAACATCGGGATGTCACGTAGTGATGATTGTTCAGTAGCTCATGGTGAATAATAAATTTCATTAAATGATTTAAATAAATTACATACAATAGTTCTACAAGAATTCGTACATCAAAATAAATAATACTATGCACACATCTTCAAGCATTAACTCAAATCCTCAAGCAAATAGAACCTAAAACATGTTAAGTTGAAAATATTTTGGGTCAACAAAAGTTGGTGAGAATACATAGGTTTTTGTAAATACTTGATAATAATAGTTTGTACAACATTCCCAGTTGTATGATAATAGAGTATGATGCAGACATGTAACAATGCGTCTTTGTACAATCAAACCTTGTGTCGACTGATGACTAACTCGCAAGTTAGTTAAATGTTGTTACTGTTATTGATCATCCCTGAATTTATGCGGGGGGATGGGTTTGTCAGACCTATAGCGCTATAATCTAAACAGGCGGCTTGATCATTGTTAATGATTGTACTGTGTCTTTTTGTTACAGTCAAATGATAGAATGGTGATGTACTTGAATCACAAGTAAATATGAGTAAATGATAGTATAAAATATTTAAACATGTTTTACCCCAAAAATAGTGAAAATAGGGAAAAGGGGCTATGTAAACTCACCTTAGTAAAATGTTATGTCTCGTGAAAAAATAGGATATGTGTTGCCAAATGATGCCAAGTATTACCCTATAATAAGGTAATAAATATGTCTAAGTCTATCAAGTCTACAAATGTATATGTCTTAGGGCTTCAAATTGGGGATAAATGCTCGTTTGATTAATGATTAAAATGTTTGTTAATTGAGAGAAATTTAGTAAATAAACAAACAAAAATCTTTTTATAAAATTTAAATCAAGGATGGTCACAATAATGAGTTTAAAGTATAGAAATAATTTTTATAAAATTGTTTTCTTTAAAATAGAATATTAAATCTATTTATTACAAATTGTCAAAATTTAAATTTAATATTTAAAAATACTAAAATTAAAGAATTATTAGTTTAAAAATTATATTTCTGTTCCAAATAATCAGAAATAATTTATATAAAATTTTGGTGCAAAAATATTAAAAGTTGGATTTATTATGATTTAATTATGGTTAAAACTAACAAAAATTGATTAAAAATATTAAATAAATGATTTTTCAGAAATGAAAATTATTTCAGAAAAGCTTAATGTTATAAAAACTTAGAATAATTTTTGTGGAAATTTATAAGATTGTTTTGATATTTTAATACAATTTTATAAATATAATAGAATAAACTTGATTTAATTATTATATATATTAAATAAATAAATTTTTGAAAACTAAATATTGTAGGTTAAACTTTTTCATCAGATTAATATAAAATAATTTTTGTAGAAATTTTAAAAGTGTTTTAGTATTTTAAAATGAATTTTTAAAATATAAATAATTATATTTAAAGTTTTTAAGCAAAACAAAAAAATGAAAGGAAAAAGATGTTGGTGCCAAGGTTTGAACCCGTGTGGGTTGGTCCAAGAACACCAGACACAACCACTTGGTCTAGACCAGTGGTTGTGTTTGTTTTCAGTTTGTTTAAAATATAAAGTGTATAAGAAATCAGTGTTCTTCCCCAATTTGTATGTACAAGCCCTAGCTTTTGCAATTACGTGATTCACACAACAATAACCCAATCAATCATGGGGTTATTGTTGTGTGATTGCCGAAGGATAAAACCCACAAGAAAAACTTGACTTACAAACACGTTACGTATGAGAATTGATCGGTCAAAGCCGAAGTCAAACACGATCAAAATTTTCTTCGATTGAACGATTATTAACAGAAATGGGAGGTTGTGAGAGGATTGTCGGCGAGTAGTGATGGGTTAGGGGTGTTCAATTTATAGTGATGATGCTTGGATGCTTGAATTGGTAAGTTTGACCCTATTCAATAATTATACGCGTAATTGATACGAGTTAATGTATGTTTGACGTGTAATTGACGCGTAATGAACGTGTTAATCGTTGGGCGATGTCATTAGTCAATTATTTCCATGATTAACATCAATTAAAAGGCAAAAATTTGTGGGTTTGGCTGTGCACAGTAGCGCGCAGGGAGCAGAAAGGGAACAGCTCTGTTTTTAAAATATGTTAAGTAAATAATGTTCCTAGATCTCATCACTAATGACAACATGGACTAGTGGTTGTGGTGTGTGTGTGTTAAGTGTGAACCGGCTCCTTGCTTGGGTTCGAAACCCAGCTGGAGCATACAATTTTTTTTTAAAGCAGAAAAAGGGGAGGGGACAAGTGGGCCGGACCTGGGCCTATTCTTCTGGACCGTGTATTTGGGCTCCATTTTTTTTTTAAAAAAGGAATGAGGGCTTTGGGCTGCTGTTTGGGTTAAGAATAATCAACTAACTAGTTTTATTGTTTCAACATATTGTTATTATGTATTATTATTATTATTATTATTATTATTATTATTATTATTATATACCATTAAATATATAAAAGTTGGTTGAAAAAATATAAAAACTTAGACATATTATGAATGAAAATAAATATATATATATATATATAATATATGTATTAGAATTTGGGGAAAATTTTGCGATGTTACACGTTTTGCGACTAGTGCTATTGGATTGCACATTCAATTATGTTTTGCTGAAGTCGAAGGGTCGAAAGTGGAACTAAGAGGGTCGAAGGTGAATGAAACTGGTCGAAGGTAGAACATACAGGTCGAAGGGAAGATTTTGTAGGGCTATGTGCTGATTCGCCCATATAAAGGAGCGAACCTGCACATTCGACCCTTACGGGGGGGCGAATGTGCAGGCCTATATATTGTTTGATTTTCATTTTCAAGTTATCTTTTGTCATTTGTTTCCCTCCTTCGACCTGGTTTTCTCCCTAGGGTTCTAGTTGAGTCTGAATATTGATTATTTCATTGTAAACAAGGTTTTGTAAGTTTAATCAAGTGTGTTTATGAATGAAATGGAGTTTTAAAGGTGATTTGTGTGTTTTGTTGATATTTTTATCATTTCGTAACTGATTTAGGGATTCCGCACCTGAATTGGTAGACTTGTTTGATCAAACTACTTGTTTTTGACAAATCGATCCTCCGACATTAACCAATGAGAGAGAGAGAGAGAGAAACAGGTCACCCCCAACCTTCTCCATGTGGCGAGATTTTATTGGTATCTACTATGAGGCAGACACGTGGTGTCACAGGGGTGGCCACACGTGGCTGGTTGTCCTTTTCACATTATACTATTATCTCATTTGGCGTTGACCGTTAGTGGAGATTGTTGATGATGTGGCTTCATGGTATTTGATAGGTCGAGCTGCACTTGTACTGTACTTGTTGTCCCCTCTGTGACGTGCATGATCGTGGGGTGTTGCCTGTTACCAGCGTTGGCTTGCTCTGATTGGCCACATGTCGCTGTCATGTGTATCCTTTGTCTCATCAATACAGAGAGAGACGTTAGGATCTTCTTGTTGGCGAACACTAATTGGCTGGACATGTGCCTTCTTCTTTGCCACACGTCCCTTCACTTTGATTGGTTCATACAAGATCATCATTTTCTACTATTTGTCTCTCTAGGCTTGCGCATGCGTAAGGATGCGCATCATGACCTGCATGGGTTTTACCAAAGCCAAGTTTACAAGTGCTGATGCGTGATGTCGTGTGGATTAAAGGTTTTTATGACTTAAATTAACTTTTATTTTAAAGGAAACAAGACTCCGGCGTATGCGTCAAAAACTTGATCCAAAAGAGTTTAAGTTAAATCTTTAAGTTAAAACACTTTTCAAGTTTTAAATTTATAAAATAAAATGATAGTTGCGAATTATTCTAAATGCACACAATAGGCAAGTGTACCTATCGAGTGTAGTATAGATTTCCAACAAGTACCGAGTATCGAACCCAAAGACACGACTTCCCCTACTCAGCCCTAAGTTGCTTTAATAAAAGTAAATATAAAATAAAGAAAGAAAGAGAATGAGAGTGACCAGAATAAAAATCAATACCGACACAAAGTGCTGCTTCGGGATCCAACTTTATCTTGGGACGGATAATAGTAGTTAATTAATTAATTAAGTGATGTGAACAAGTGCGCATTTATGCTTAACGTGGAGTTGCTACAGCATTCTCCAAAGGTGACTGTTATCGCAAGACGAGTTGTGTTCTTGTTGTAATGTGAGGGTCTCCCGAACCGGTAAGTTCACCTCTCAACAATGACAGACGGACTACTCGAAAGTGTGTGCACCCAACCCTGAATGATCCACCTCCCAATATTGCAATAAAGACATCTAAACACTAAAAAAATTTATGGACAACTTGCCGGTGGCTGGAGCATGACCGAACAAGAAGCCACTTGATATCATAAGAGAGTCATGACCAACCGGCACACGTGCATCTCTTACTTGAACCAATTAAACTTTTAAAAAAGTGAGTGATCTATCATTAACTATGCGGCAGTATAATGATGAAAGAAAATAAAGACCGTTTTCTTTCAACACAGGTTCACCAATTCTTAACCTGCGCCAAAGCTATCACATAGACCATGAAGCTAAGTCGCAAGATTAAGCCTTGGCTTATCACTAGGACCGAGTATAAAGACCGTACCGACCCTAAGTGAGATCTTGATAGTAGAGGATTAAGCCACTAAGTGTGTGTATTTCTACCCACAAATGGGCTAATCACTACTCGCGGGGTTAGGTTAGCTTAAGAGTGCATGGGTTGTTACACACCATGGGTACACTCTTAAGTCCCCCCACTTCCTATCAAGACACACACAAGATCAAAGACTAAGTAATTAGTTAGTTAGTTAATTCATTAAACAAAGTTTAAGTGAAAAGAATTAATAAAGAACACAACACCACTAATCAAATAAAAACTATATAATCTATACCAAGATAAGTCTTCACCCTAGCAACGCTTAATTAATCTAGCCAAGCATTGGCTGTACAACTTGCACACTATAATTGGTGTTGGAAGAACACATAGTTGTGAGTTTTAGTAATCTCTCTCTCAACTCTCAATCAATAAGTGTTTATGGAGTGATCCCAGCTCCAAAGGTCACTTGCAAGACCCTCAAGGTGGCTGAAGTGTGAGTTAAACTCGGGTGAAAGGGGATGCTCAAAATGTGGAGTGGAGGCCTCTATTTATAGGCAAAACAGCCCCGGCACACCCTTGACGGAGTTCTGGCACGCCCCTGCTCGACAACGCGTACTGCTGCAGAGTCCTTTACGCAGAAACTTTCCCTGTTTTGTCTGGCACGCCCGTGCTCAGGAGTCTGGCACGCTCGTGCTTGCCTGCTTATGTACCCTCGCTGTCAGTTTTGGTCGGTTTTTGCCTTGGAGAACACGCTGGAGTAAAGCACGACCGTGCCACTATGTGATGCACGACCGTACACATCAGAAAACTTCATATTTAACTCATGTTGACTTGTAAATGTTGACTTGTTGACCCGGAACAGTTGCACGGCCGTGCACGGTTAGAGCGCGACCGTGCTACATCTGAAACTTCTCCGAAAGTCTTCAATTCCTTGTCTTTCGTGTCGTTTTCCTACCTGGCCTTTAAAACCTGCATGTGGGAGACAAGGTTGTTCTACCATATGCCCTTTTGTCCCCTAGAAGCTTGTTCTCCACTCAAAACGTGCCTTTTCTTTCATTTTTGCTTCCAAGAACCTGCATTTATCTCATAGGAACGATTTAGATATATTTCATAATGATAAAAGCATAATAAATGTACAAAAAGGAAGATAATTACATATGTAAAACATATTAAACTAGGTTCTTACCCCGCGCTCTGCGCCGGGACGTATAAAATTTTCAATCCGAAACACGTAAAATTACACTACGGAACAAAAAAAAACCATGCCCCGTCCCCATCAAAGCAACGCTCCTGTTTAGTTAACCCCCATGACCATGGGACCCCACGTTGCAGGGAGGCATTCGTTAGATATCGAGTTTGTTAAACGGAAAAAACCGAGCACAAAACATGCGCATCAACTAACTCATTAACTACTAATTAGGGTTGAAAATATTATCTTTGCTATAACGTTTGTCCTGCCAAAATAATGCCTCATATTTATTTTTATCGTCGTCGCGAGTCATTTCCAAATTTAGAGCAAGTCTAGTCACAGCAAGTAATATATGACCACAAATTTTTATCAAAGGCCAAACAAAAGTAGATGTCTACTAATATATGCTACAGTGTTAAATTCAAATCATGTTATCAACATAACAAAGTTTGAGTTAATCACAGTTCCCAAACCGACCATGTCATCCTAGACGTGACCAAGTCCAAGCCATTTGTACCCTCAGTTGACTACAATCCGATCCATTGTACCCGAACCGTGTGGGGTTCACACCCACTTAACATTTTAACCTCACACTCCATTGGACTCACAGGTGTCAAATATTCCCAACTTCCATTTCATTTGCATTTAATTTGTATTTCAAATTAATTTATTTGCAGTTTTGAAGTGGGTGAGGCTTCAGTTACACCATAGTTGAATACTTTGACTTTTGTGGTGGTGGTTCTGGAAAAAAAAGGGATAAATAAATGAACAATCAGATGGAGATCTGTGTTGGCGTTGATGGTTGTACAGTTTTCCATGACTGCCGGTGAACACCATTGACCGACGGTGGGAGGTGTCCACCGCCGGCAACCACCATCACTGCCAACCTTCACCAAAAGAAACAGGGTTGTTGGATTTACCTTGGTTGACGGAGATTGTGTCTGGACAACAGGAAAGCAGAAATCGAACCTTCTATTGTGGACGCTGGCAGCCGCGCACATGCAACGGCATCAAAAAAGACGGCCAGTACCGGCACGGCCGTCGAAAGCATCGGCCGGCACCGACGTTCCTGCTCGGACTTTGGCAGGAGGGGCACTTATGCTGTGGAGTGGCCGGTGGAGGAAAAAACGTGGCGTCGAGGAAAAGGCTAACAAAGGAGATGAGGATGCGTAGGGTTAACAGTGACGGTCAAACAGATGGAGGTAGCGTTGACGTTCCGTGAAGTTTAACGGAAATCACTATTGCACAGTATTTGCTAAATGTATATATATACAATTATTGGCACATCATTGCGCAACTGTGGTCATGCGCAATCGTTGGTTATTTTTTAGGGTTTTTGGGATATGGCCCAACCTCATCCGCGTAATGATTTGGGACCATATCCCTTCAAAGATCAAGAGCCTGGAATTTTGGGTTAAAATAGATTAATTTAGGTTTTTTATTTTAGAAATTGGGTTTGAGCAATAGGTTTATGCTGTTCTTACCTATGTTAGAAGATGAAGAGAGAAAGTAGGGATGGGAGCAGGTGAAGAGAGAGCAGAGATGGAAGAGGGAGTGGGTTTCGTTTTGAATGACAAATAAGTTTTGATTTTTTATAATATTAATAAAAACAAGTTAAAGGGGTAAACAAAGTCAAAGTTAGCTCATGTGCAACGCACATGGTCAAACTTAACAAAAAGAATTTAACTAGGTTAGGGTAAAAGGACGAACCATGTAATTTTGCTAAAAGTTAAAGGACGTAAAATGTAATTTTGTCTTATTATAATTAATTTTTAGCATTTATTGTTTTTCTCTTACAACTTTCAAAACACGGTGTTCTATAAAATTCCGTCTATGACATTTTGACGTATTAATTTTTAGCTACATCTTAATGGAAATTTCACTTGGTGTCATCGAAAGTGGTAACGATATACATTTGTTGACTTCTAATTCTCTTTCGATTGCTATAATGAGTATCAAACGGCAAAAAAGCTAAAAGGTAAATTGATAGCTAACAAATTCCTAAACGTGTAGTGTGGATTATCCCAGTATTCATTCTATAATCTATCTTCTTACATCTAATAAACTAAACCTCCCTAGGTACACTTGGCACTCCCACATTCAAAGTTCAATCATCTCACCTCCATATTGTGCCACATGGCACATTCATGTAATTTATAAGATTTTTAGTTTTATTAAAAATCAAAAATCATTAAATATATCCAGGTCAAATTCGGTCACAAGGTGTTTTAATAACTTTCCTAAACAATATAATCCTCATTATCGATCATTCATACCTAAACCCTAAAATGATCAATCGCTCCATCCGATCATTCTCCGTCGTCTCTTCTTCTTCATCTTCAAGGTATCATCTTTCCATTATCAGTTAAAAGACGACCATTGTTCATCTATCGACACTCCTATGTTTCTTTTTTATTTTGTTTATGTTTCTTTCTGATATCATTATTTCTCCATCTGTTCTTGGCGATTAATGTTTTTGCTTTAGGATTGAAGTTTTTTATGCTGCTTGATATGAATTACTGATCTAAATCTCGAAATAATCTGGTATAGAAATTATTGTTTTTTTTTTTTAGTTTCTTTATATGACTTTCTTATACTCTATTTTGTTTCAGAGACATTTAAATTCTTATAATGATATTTTGGTTTGCATACTAGAATCAATATTTGGTGTTATAGAATTGTATTACATTGAATCATTCATTACAACTAATCATGTATCTTTACTGGATTATGAAGTTGTTTCATTTTTTTTTGTTTTCGATTTCTAATGTTTTGTTTTGATTTTAATTTAATATGTGATGGGTTCGTTTTGATTTCGATTTTTGATTTTTGGTAGGTGAGTTTTGATTATCTAATGAAATTGTTTTGATTTATATTTCCTAGATACCCAATATTTGATTTAATGTTTGAGTTTTATTATGTTTCTTGTGGATATCTAGGTAAAAGAGATGTTATGGATGCCAACTTGTTGTAGAGAATGTTGTGGTTGCTATTACTAAACATCCATGTTCATGTAGGTTGTGTTATTAAACATCCTCTGATGTCGAATTTCTCAACAGTGATATGCTATTAATATGTGTAGGTGTTCTTAAAGAGGAGCGTTGGAGAAGCTTGTGAATAAGTATGAAAATGTTAATTAAGCGAATTGATTGGTTGGACCGACTTGCTTTTAAAGGTATGATCTTGAAATCAGTAAAAATAGGAGGTTTCATATGTATGTGTTTGTTGATTTGTACATTGTTTTGTTCTGAATTTTATTTATGTTTTAAAATGTTAATTCTAGGGTGGTTCTGCTAATGGGAGTTATTGTATGGGATCAATAGGGTTATTGTGTGTGTTCAAGAATGTTCATGTTAGTGTTCTTTCATGTGTTCTTGAGGATCATCTCTTTTTTGATCTTCATCGTCAGGAGTGAATGTTTTTTATTGTTTGATTCTAGAATGAATGAATAATGGGTTAGTGTATTCGGATATGGGGCTCTAGTTTGGATCTTTCATTCGAAATTCAAAATCCATGAATTGATTGGAAATTTAAATGAGTTTCGTATATTGGAGGCTAATAATATGGAATGATTATCGTGGGTTTAAAGAGGGGAGAGATTAAAATATAGTAGAAATGTTTTTAAGTGGATATTTCTATAAGATATTCTAAATGAAAAAAAATCCTTTTTAAGTGGATCTTTCACTTATAATTTCTAATATTTAAATATCTAAGTAACTTAATGATGAAGAATATAATTTTCATATTAGAAATAACGCAGGCAAATTTTCTCAGAAGCTGGAGTTCTCAGAAGACAAATTTGAGATGACTTTTGCTACAAATTACTTAGGTAATCTCTTTATTCCATATATTTATCTATTAAGATTTTTAGAATATCTTATAGAAATATTCATGTTTTAGTCTTTTTAGTTTTTTTTAAACAAAACGCAATAAATGAGAATGGGAAATGAAACTGACGTAAATTAGGAACTCCTTAAATTTCCTTATTACATTCAAATTACTCACTTTCTAAATTTAGTGTACTTTATATTGGTAATAAATTAAATTTCGAATTTTGAATTTCAAAATTAAAATTAAAATTCAAAATATTTAAATTCGAATTATACAAAATTTCAAATTTTAAGTTTTGGTTAATAATGTTAAGAAATTACACATACTGATTATCCTTTTAAGTACACATTTAATAAGATTCAAAGTCTCTACATAAGTAGTGTCAACTCTCCAATTATTACATTAATTGATCCTATTAATTGTGTTATATTATTCTAATATTAGTTTAGCTTATACTGTTCTACATGGTCCTCCAGGTGTACTTTAAGCTTGAAGTTCAAGTCATCAAACAATAGCACCCAAACATGGTATTATTATAAGTATAGATGTAAGATAGTGTGTGCGAGGACGAGTGTGTCTATTGGGGCATAGAAGGGAGATGTCCGAATCCCTGGACAGATCTCAAGAGTATGCCGAAGCTACCCCAATGTACACTGTCGCGAAGAAAGTTCAATAATATGTTGTCCACCGTCGGATCATGATAAGGGTGAGTTATGGAGTAGAATGATAATAGAGTAAGCAGATAATGTAGCATAGAAGATGATGACACCGACACCCTGACAAGTTTAAGATGTTACCCACATGTTAAGACTCGACCATATGTGACCGTCTAGTGTGTGTGACTCGGCTATTGACAAGACTCTACATGCAGTCCTAGTTTACTATAACCGTTGGCTCTAATACCAATCTGTCACACCCTCAAATTCCACGTGTGGGGTTTTACCACGAGGCGCGTGACACACCAGGATCCCAGTCAACGATCACAATAAACAAACACTAAATAAATAGATTGAAACCAAAACATTATGCTTTGAGCCATAAACCAGAAGCGGAAGCATTTCTTGTTTACAACCAAAAGGCATATTATAGTTTACAAAACATTGTTTAATATGCAACAAAACTCTAGACGCTGTGCAAGACTCCGTGCACCTAGTCCATTAACTGCTACCTTAGCGACCTGAGAAAACATGCCAAAAATGTCAACATATAATGCTGGTAAGTTCACAGGTTTTTTTTATAAAAGAGTTGTTATATGTTTGAAAAGATCATATCCATTACTACTAGGTTATAAGAATGTTAGCTAGACGTTAAGTGTTTTTACTACTACGGTTGGGAACCCATTACTAAACATGAACAAGTAGTTGAAGCATGCCCAGATGATTGGGCTATTACCGATGCCTCGGTGAACCCCGTACTAGAGACAATATGCACTCGCCCGGCCCCGCCGTCGAGTGGGGTTTGTGAGGCCCAATAGATCTATCCACATTTCCCTCATTGTGCAACCCGCACATTCATGGTTTCCCCCTGGGACTTTCCATAAAAAGTCGTATAGTAATGTAAAGTAACCATAGTATAACATGACCTTTAGTAAGTAAGTATGTAGCATGTTTCTCCCCCGAAAGTAAAACAGTAAAAGTGGGGCTGTGACACTCACCTTAGATTGCGTTACTTGAAAACAGTTAATTCAGTAAGTTAAGATAGCCCCAAATAGCGGCGACGTATCATAAGATGTATATAAGTACCCGGACTAATAACCCGCAGGTTAACTAGTCCCCGAATGTCCAGACCATAGCCATGTACGTTTGAAAACACCTTTGACTGTTAAACCGACCTTACCAGACAAGACCCGACATCCCATTGGTGACCCGACAACCCACGTGTTAGCCAAATACAAGATATCATGCAACATATGTAGTTAAACACTAAACACGTGCGAGAGTTCACCTAGTCTAGCATAACGCTCAATTAATGCATAAACGAGTCCGAACACGTGTTACTACGTTATTGGACATGTCACGGGGTTCCTATCATGTTCCTAGGTGTCAAATCATGTTTCGAGATGTCAAAATACGCTTACAACAGCGGTACACGCGATTAGGAAACTAACATGCAATTAGGAAAAAGTCAACTGGTGATTGGGAGGGTCAACAGGCGATTAGAGAGTGTAATCGCCAGTTTACCATGCGATTGGGGTCCTAATCGCCCCTGCATCAGGCGATTAGGATTCCCAATCGCCTGTTGCAGATGCGTGGCGCGTTTTCACGCGTTTAACCCTCCAAATCAGATCCGAAACATGTAAAAACACCCAACATCAAACCTAAACCATTAACCAACCCATTTCAAGTAAAAACCCTCCAATTTATCTCTGCTCTAACACCCTCAGTGTGATTATTACCAAAAATGGCAAAGTACTAGGTTTCATTAACTATACAAATCTTTCCTTAAATGGCAATAATTAGATTTCACAACCTACAACCTTGCAAATCATTATCCATTTGTTATAACACTCTTCTAATGTGAATCCTAACAACAAACAATCATTGAATCATAGCTCAAATCCTTAGATAAACATCCTAATAACTCCTACATATCAGAAGTACATCAATTACATGGAAACATTCATGTTTTAACCATCATATGCATGAATACTTCACATATAGCAAGTATAAAGGTTTTGACTTGTTTTTAGAAACTCATTTCAAAGGTTTTTAAAGACACAAACTTAGTAAAACAAGGTCTGGACCTTTGGGAACCAAAGCAATAACATTACAAAGGTTTGGGATGAAGAACACACCTTGGATTTTATCAAAGAAAGGTGTGTAAGCTTGGAAATGGTCAGTTTTGGAGCAAAACAAGTTCCAGAGGTGTTTTGAGGTGTGTGGGAGAATTAGGATCTGTTAGGGTTGCACTAAGGGTGTTTTGTGAGTCAAGGGTTGTATTTATAGGTGTTTTTACTCGTCCAACACATAACAGGCGATTGGGAAACAGATCAGGCGATTAGGGAGCCTAATCGCGTGTACTACTAGTGATTAGAGCCCCAATCGCCCCTAATCCTCTCCCAATCGCATGGACTATTGGCGATTAGGCCACTCACCAGTGCCTAATCGCCTACAGCATTATGAATTGGGTTTTTGGCGCGTTAAACACTATTTTAACATATATAAGCACGTATTCACATACCGACAAGTCACATAATGATTACAAACATATGATGCATGATAACTAACACGTTTACGCCCGTTCACCAATTCCCGGGACTCGAGACTTGCGTGTGTGCGTTAAACCCGGCGATTCCACGAATCACCAATCCTTGTACACATGGTTATGGACCGAATCCCAATGATCCCGTGGATCATTGTAACGACTCCCGATGATTCCCCGAACCATCGTAATGACTCAACTAACCCTGTTAAGTATGTAATATGCATGACTCACTAAGGTAGACTTATTAGTTTAGTCAATGTTACTAACCTGAGTTTTTCGGGTGTCACATCATCCCCCTGTTGAAAGAATTTTCATCCCGAAAATTTCCCAAGGCCAAAAGGAAGAGACGAATGAGAAGAAAAATTTTCCAGTTGCCACATCATCCCCTTGTTGAAAGGAATCTCGACCCGAGATTCATTCAGCTTCAGCAGAGACATATCTTGATTCGAACGCACGCTTTGGAAATAAATGAGGCTACTTAGCTTTCATCTGATCCTCCCGTTCCCACGTGAACTCTGGTCCATGGTTTGAATTCCAACGAACTTTGCCGATGCGGATTTTACTCCGGCGAAGGCTACGGATTTTGTAATCGAGAATCTCAACCGGTTCTTCCACGATACGCAGACGATCATCCACCTTGATCTCTTCGAGAGGAACAACCAAAGATTCATCCGCCAAACACTTCTTGAAGTTAGAGACATGGAAGACATTATGAACATTACTGAGCTCAGCTGGCAGATCAAGCCTGTATGCCACCGGTCCAATCCGTTCCAGAATTGCGAACGGTCCCACATACCGAGGATTCAATTTGCCACGCATCCCAAAACGTATAACGCCCTTTCTTGGAGATACTTTCAATAAAACCCTGTCGCCAACCTGGAATTCTAAAGGCTTGCGACGACGATCAGCATAGCTCTTTTGACGATCCTGAGCTGCTGCCATGCGGTTGCAAATTTGTACGATCTTCTCGGAAGTTTCCTACACAAGTTCCGGGCCGGTGAGTTGACTCTCACCCACCTCGGCCCAACAGAGAGGGGACCGGAATTCCCGCCCGTAAAGAGCCTCGAACGGAGCTGCCTTGATACTAGAATGATAGCTATTGTTGTAGGAGAATTCTACCAACGGTAGATGACTCTCCCAACCCTTGCCGAAATCGATCAGACATGGCCGAAGCATGTCTTCTAGTGTTTGAATCGTCCGCTCACTTTGACCGTCAGTTTGCGGATGATAGGTTGTGCTCATATCTAACTGAGTACCCAGAGCCTTATGCAAGGATTTCCAGAAGTTTGAGGCGAACCGAGGATCACGATTAGAAATAATAGAAACAGGCACCCCGTGCCGAGAGACCACTTCTTTAAGATACAAGCAAGCCAATCGCTCAAGGCCATCAGTTTCCTTCATAGCGAGGAAGTGTGCAGACATTGTCAACCTATCGACGATTACCCAGATCAAGTCACAACCACTAGGCGACCTCGGGAGTTTGGTCACAAAGTCCATCGTAATCCGTTCCCACTTCCATTTGGGAATTTCAGGCTGTTGCAGAAGGCCAAACGGCTTTTGGTATTCAACCTTGACCTTGGCACAGGTCAAACACTTGCTTACATATGAAGCTACATCCGCCTTCATGTTCGGCCACCAATAAAGTATCTTTAAGTCTTGATACATCTTATCGGAGCCAGGGTGAATAGAATACCGGGATTTGTAACCTTCATTGAGAACGAGCTCCCGCAAACCCCCGAATAAAGGGACCCAAACACGTTCAGCAAAATAATGTAGGCCATCACACCTGAGTTCGAGGTGACTATCGGCACCATGCATGGTTTCAGCTTTAAGGTTTTCTTCCTTCAAAGCTTCTTGCTGTGCCGAACGGATTTGGTCAGGCAAACTAGAATGGATGGTGAGCTGAAGAGCTCGAACACGACGAGGCTTAGCAGATTCCTTCCTGCTCAAGGCGTCTGCTACAACATTCGCCTTGCCAGGATGGTATTTGATAGCACACTCATAATCATTAAGAAGCTCGACCCAGCGACGTTGTCGCATGTTCAACTCCTTCTGATCAAAGATATGCTGGAGGCTCTTGTGATCAGTATAAATGGTGCACTTGGTACCGTACAAGTAGTGCCTCCAGATTTTCAAAGCAAAGACTACTTCACCCAATTCCAGATCATGGGTGGTGTAGTTTTTCTCATGAACTTTAAGCTGACGAGAAGCATAGGCAATGACCTTGTCGCGTTGCATCAACACACAACCGAGACCTCGAATAGAAGCATCACAATAAACAACAAAATCGTCTGTGCCTTCAGGAAAGGACAGAATAGGAGCAGAACAGAGTTTAGCCTTTAGCATCTGAAAGGCTGACTCTTGCGAATCATCCCCGTCGAACTTCTTGTCCTTCTGGGTAAGCGAGGTGAGGGGTTAAGCGATCTTCAAAAATCCCTCGATAAAACGACGATAATAACCGGCAAGACCCAGGAATTGCCACACCTCGGATGGCGTCTTCGGTGCTTCCCAGTCTTTGATAGCTTCTATCTTAGCTGGATCAACATGAATTCCCTTTTCATTAACCACATGACCAAGGAATTGGACTTCGCGCAACCAGAAGTTACATTTTGAGAACTTGGCATACAGCCGTTCCCGTCTCAAGAGTTCCAAGACAAGACGCAAGTGTTCCCGGTGGTCCACTTCGTTCTTGGAATAGACTAGAATATCATCAATGAATACAATCACAAATTTATCAAGATAGGGCTTACAAACACAGTTCATCAAATCCATGAATACGGCGGGCGCATTGGTGAGACCAAAAGGCATGACCAAGAATTCGAAATGGCCATAACGAGTTCGGAAAGCGGTCTTCGGAATATCGGCTTCTTGGACTCTCAACTGATGGTACCCCGATCTCAAGTCAATCTTCGAATAAAAACTAAAACCCTGGAGCTGATCAAATAAATCATCGATGCGAGGAAGAGGATAACGATTCTTGATGGTGACCTTGTTCAATTCACGGTAGTCGATACACATACGCAGGCTTCCGTCTTTCTTCTTGACAAAAAGAATAGGGGCTCCCCACGGGGAGGAGCTAGGTCGGATGAAACCCTTCTCCAATAACTCCTGTAACTGGTTAGACAACTCCTGCATCTCGGGAGGTGCAAGACAATATGGGGCTCGGGCAATAGGGGCTGCACCCGGGGCAAGTTCAATACCGAATTCGACTTGACGATAAAGCGGAACGCCAGGTAGGTCTTCAGGAAACAGATCGGGAAATTCACAAATGACAGGAATATCTTTGATCTTCTTCTCTTCCTGCGACGAAACCGAAACAAGAGCCAGAATGGCAGAATACCCCTTTCAAAGATACTTATAGGCTTTCATACACGAAATGATACTCAAAGGGACACCGTTCTTCTCACCATGCACCAAAAGAATTTCTCCATAAGGGAGAGGAAGTCGGATGACCTTATTGAAACAGACGATCTCAGCATGATACAAAGATAACCAGTCCATACCCACAACAACATCAAAACTACCCAAGGACACCGGCGTAAGGTCAATAGGAAAAGAATAACCCGACAATTCAAGGCGACACTCCTTAAGGACGTGCGTTGCTTCTACTTTCTTACCATCAGCCAATTCTATCAAGTACTTAGCCTCTAAAGGTGTAGGTACCCTATCAAGCAATTGACTAAATCCAAGAGATATAAAACTCTTATCAGCACTAGAATCAAACAAAACCGAAGCATAGCGATTATCAAGAAGAAACGTACCGGTAACAGTGTCAGGGTCCTGTCGGGCCCCGCTCGAACCAGTCACAAAGGCGCGAGCATTCCTGCCTCCGCCCCCATTGTTCCCATTACCCGATCCATTCTTCCCAACCACGCCCTGCTTCAACTTGGGGCATTCACGCTTGTAGTGTCCAAGCTCACCGCAGTTATAGCACCCCTGTTTCCCCTGGTTTCCCAGAGGGGCAGCAACCTGAGGAGCTGGGGCAGGTGTAGCAGGTGGGTTCTGGTTACCCCGAAGTTGACCCTGCAGTCCTTAACTATGTGCCCGTCCTTATGGCACTGACGACAACGGTTCTTGTCACAAGAACCAATATGATGAAACCAACACCCTTCACACTTAGGCAACTTCCCAAAATAACCCCCCGACTTTTGCTCAGATGACGATCCCCCAACGTCAGACCTCTTTACCTGCTGAGGCTGAGCTGAACTAGAGCCTTTACCCACGCCTTCCTATTTCCGCTTGTTGTTCTCGGGAGCCTTTACAGTAGCGCCCCGGGGAGGCAAGACTCCTTCAGCTATCTTCATATTGGTCAGCCTGTGAGCCGACCGAACAGCTTCAGAATGAACAGTAAGATTACTGGTAACTACCAATCCTGCGACCTCCAGCACCAACCCAGAAATATAGTGCTCAATTCTCCTGTATTCCGGCGTGTAAAATCTGGGCACAACACCGCCAGCTCATTGTGTCTAGCTGTGTACAATTCAATTCAGATCCTGCCATCTTGTGATTCCAGACCTCATGCTCGAGCTTCTGGATCTCGTACCTCGGACAGTACTCGCTTTTCAAAAGTTGGACAAACTCTGTCCAAGGCATAGCATGAGCTTCTCCAATACCCATGGTCTGGATGGTGGAGTTCCACCAAGTCAGATCTTGACCCTCAAGGGTCGCAGAAGCATATTTCACGTGGTCGCCCACCGAGCAACTGCACATAGAGAACACAGCTTCGACTTTCTCCAGCCATCGGAGCAGTCCCACTGCCCCTTCAGTCCCACTAAAGTTGTGGGGCTTGCAATCCATAAACTTCTTGTATGAGCACTAAGGTAGGGGTGGATTGACAGCACCACCTTGGACAAGACATACAGGTAAACAACGAGGTAGGATATACAGTACTCGGAAATAAAGCAGAGTAGGTAAAAAACCAACTTACCACCCATAGCATTATGGGCAGCTTGGAACGCAGTCAAGGCCACATTCACATGTTGTTGCAGCATGTTGTTTAACTCCTCTGGGGTCATATTAATGTAACCGCGACCGCCACCACCACCACGGCCGCCAGCATGACCGCCCCTGCGACCTCCACGAGCTCCTGACATCTCCTGTTAAAATATTGAACAAGAGATTTAGGCTTACCCGCGGTGTAATCCACTAGGAATTTCAAGAAATAATTTATGGGGCCAATTTGGGTCCATCCATCCAACCGCAAAGTCCACTAGGATTCCCATGCATTCCAGTTTGTGATCCCGTGTGCACCCGACATGATAAACTGTTCTACACGGTCCTCCAGGTGTACTTTAAGCTTGAAGTTCAAGTCACCGAACACTAGCACCCAAACATGGTATTATTATAAGTATAGATGTAAGATAGTGTGTGCGAGGACGAGTGTGTCTATTGGGGCATAGAAGGGAGATGTCTAAATCCCTGGACAGATCTCAAGAGTATGCCGAAGCTACCCCAATGTACACTGTCGCCAAGAAAGTTCAATAATATGTTGTCCACCGTCGGATCATGATAAGGGTGAGTTATGGAGTAGAATGATAATAGAGTAAGCAGATGATGTAGCGTAGAAGATGATGACACCGACACCCTGACAAGTTTAAGATGTTACCCACATGTTAAGACTCGACCATATGTGACCGTCTAGTGTGTGTGACTCGGCTATAGACTAGACTCTACATGCAGTCCTAGTTTACTATAACCGTTGGCTCTGATACCAATCTATCACACCCTCAAATTCCACGTGCGGGGTTTTACCGCGAGGCGCGTGACACGCCAGGATCCTAGTCAACGATCACAATAAACAAACACTAAATAAATAGATTGAAACCAAAACATTATGCTTTGAGCCATAAACCAGCAGCGGAAGCATTTCTTGTTTACAACCAAAAGGCATATTATAGTTTACAAAACATTATTTAATATGCAACAAAACTGTAGACGCTGTGCAAGACTCTGTGTTCCTAGTCCATTAAATGCTACCTTAGCGACCTGAGAAAACATGCCAAAAATGTCAACATATAATGCTGGTGAGTTCACAGGTTTTCTTTTATAAAAGAGTTGTTATAAGTTTGAAAAGATCATATCCGTTACTACTAGGTTATAAGAACGTTAGCTAGACGTTAAGTGTTTTTACTACTACGGTTGGGAACCCATTACTAAACATGAACAAGTAGTTGAAGCGTGCCCTGATGATTGGGCTATTACCGATGCCTCGGTGAACCCCGTACTAGAGACAATATGCACTCGCCCGGCCTCTTCGTCGAGTGGGGTTTGTGAGGCCCAATAGATCTATCCACATTTCTCTCGCTGCGCAACCCGCACATTCATGGTTTCCCCTGGGACTTTCCATAAAAATCCAAATAGTAATGTAAAGTAACCATAGTATAACATGACCTTTAGTAAGTAAGTATGTAGCATGTTTCTCCCCCAAAAGTAAAACAGTAAAAGTGGGGCTGTGACACTCACCTTAGATTGCGTTACTTGAAAATAGTTAATTCAGTAAGCTATGATAGCCCCAAATAGCGGCGACCTATCATAAGATGTATATAAGTACCCGGACTAATAACCCGCAGGTTAACTAGTCCCCGAATGTCCAGACCATAGCCATGTACGTTTAAAAACACCTTTGACTGTTAAACCGACCTTACCAGACAAGACCCGACATCCCATTGGTGACCCGACAGCCCACGTGTTAGCCAAATACAAGATATCATGCAACATATGTAGTTAAACACTTAGCACGCGCGAGAGTTCACCTAGTCTAGCATAACGCTCAATTAATGCATAAATGTGACATCCGTCACCTTTCATTTTTATCATTTTACAACTTTAGTCCCCCCCTTATTTCTTAAATTTACATTTATAGTCTCATAGTCTTGTATTCGAAACTATTAATAATAAAAACAAATAAAACAATAAGACAAAATTCATTAATACATTCACCTTACATTCATATTCCGTTTCAATAATTATGTAATGTAACCTATGGCATGAAATGGAGTTATGACTAGGTTTCATAACCGATGAATACTATTTACATTCTTAAAAAATACAAGAAAGTATTATATTTAGAAATGAAGTTACGAAAACTTATTTGAATATTAAATATGTCATGACATTTCTTTTAAATGCTAAAGACAATATTTAAATGTAGTAATAATCATAAATTGATAAAACTATGAAACGCATTTTAATAATAAATGTGTAATCAAATTGATTAAGTTTGAGAGTTACTAAAACCGTTTTTTCCTTTTCCATTTCCTATGTTTCCCTTCATGAGTAATTGCTATGAAAAGAGTCATGAGTTTTCATCCAACCATAAGGGACATTCTTTTAATGACCATCCATCTATCCATCTATAAGATCACTGATCTCAATCATACCATGAAGCACACATAATTCTTTGAACCACCATTTTTAGTTCAAGCTCAAAGCCCTCAAGTATCAAGTCTTAAACCCTTGTTTTCCTACTAGTTTTTGGTATGGTTTTCATCTGTATTTTTGTTTATATTTTATATACATTTTCTAGAACGAATTTTTGTCACCCAACGCATTTATATAGTAAATGTTTTGTTATAACAATACATAAAGGCTAATCTTTCATCCATGATTTTTTTTTCAAACATATATGTACACACAATAATAATTACTTTTGATGTCAAAATATATACACATACACACGATGTTAATTTTTCACAGGAACTAAATATTGGTTCACTACGCTTATCCATTTTTTTTTTGTATATATATATATATATATATATATATATATATATATAAACATTATACATGATTTTAGACAAACTACAAAAGTCTTGGCATATGGATTAATTGTTTTAGTTATTCATGCAAGGTCAAATTTATAAAAATAAGTTCTTCATTTTCTATAAACTTTTATATGTAAACCATGATTTTAAAAGTTAAAGAAAACGAAGAAACCTTGATGTCTTTTATACGAGTTATGACTCAGGTTAAAATAAATATTATTTGTGGTTAAATAAATAAATAAACAACCCTAAACATGATTCACATACAAGAGTACAAGTTTGTGTTATGACATTTTACCATATAATCGTATATATATATATATATATTTTCAAGAAGTTTTACACTATATTTCAACAGTCGTTGAGTTAAAACATTTGAAAACATAACTAGTAAATCATGATCAGTTTAGTTGGGTGAATAGGATACGTAACCAACATGCACGCTAGAAACACTCATATAGATCTTAAAGTGATAATATATACTTTAGGGCATGGGTAGCGTGATGCACATATACATCTTCACACTTTGCTACATGGTTGCTATATGCTCGCGTTTGCTTTTCGCTTACATATGAGTATATCTTTCCCCTTTTTCATGTTTTACTCTTTTGGGGCTATTCATGTACACCATTATCAAATTTTATTCTTATACTTAATGCAATTCTCATGTGTGTTTGCTTTATATGAATTTGTGTGTATGCTTAGCCAAAATCATTAACCGTTCTGCGGCCTAGCATTTCAATGAATAGTACTATGGTATACCCCCTTGAGACTCTGTTGAGAGAATCTTGGTCATTGTCTTGTTAATTCACTATTCAGTTGGTTATTCATGTGTTAGTCTCATTCATAGGCTTGGTTTTGACTGATACTACTTATTACATAATTGCAAATGGTACCGCACATGAATTGCTAAACACTTTTCTTACTATATGTATTCAAAACAGGGTATGCTCACCAATACAATTTTTGTATTGACAAAATTATTTTGTACATGTTTCAGGTTAATTTGAGATGCATTCTTTAAGATTTCGGATATATATTTAGATTTTGATTAATTGTATTTCAGTTTAGTTGCCATTTAGAACTGTTGTATTTCATTTCAATGTAATAAACTATTTAATCAATGTATCAATATTTAGACTTTTAGTCCATGAGCTATTGAACAATCGTCACTACGTGACACCTCGATGTTTCCGCCATCGGTTGGGGTGTTACAATAAACGAGTCCGAACACGTGTTACTAAGTCATTGGACATGTCACGGGTTCCTATCATGTTCCTAGGTGTCAAATCATGTTTTGGGAGGTCAAAATATGCTTACAACAGCAGTACACGTGATTAGGAAACTAACATGCAATTAGGAAAAAGTCAGCTGGTGATTGGGAGGGTCAACAGGCGATTAGAGAGTGTAATCGCCAGTTTACCATGCGATTGGGGTCCTAATCGCCCCTGCATCAGGCGATTAGGATTCCCAATCGCCTGTTGCAGATGCGTGGCGCGTTTTCGCGTGTTTAACCCTCCAAATCAGATCCGAAACATGTAAAAACACCCAACATCAAACCTAAACCATTAACCAACCCATTTCAAGCAAAACCCCCCAATTTATCTCTGCTCTAACACCCTCGGTGTGATTATTTCCAAAAATGGCAAAGTACTAGGTTGCATTAACTATGCAAATCTTTCCTTAAATGGCAATAATCAGATTTCACAACCTACAACCTTGCAAATCATTATCCCTTTGTTATAACACTCTTCTAATGTGAATCCTAACAACAAACAATCATTGAATCATTTCATAACATCCTAAATCTTCAAGAATCATCCAAATGGGTCAAAATGCATACTTTCATCAAAACACCATAACAATAGCTCAAATCCTTAGATAAACATCCTAATAACTCCTACACATCAGAAGTACATCAATTACATGGAAACATTCATGTTTTAACCACCAAAGATCATCATATGCATGAATACTTCACATATAGCAAGTATAAAGGTTTTGCCTTGTTTTAGAAACTCATTTCAAAGGTTTTTTAAAGACACAAACTTAGTAAAACAAGGTCTGGACCTTTGGGAACCAAAACAATAACATTACAAAGGTTTGGGATGAAGAACACACCTTGGATTTTATCAAAGAAATGCGTGTAAGCTTGGAAATGGTGAACTTTGGAGCAAAACAAGTTCCAGAGGTGTTTTGAGGTGTGTGAGAGGCTTAGGATCTGTTAGGGTTGCACTAAGGGTGTTTTGTGAGTCAAGGGTTGTATTTATAGGTGTTTTTACTCGTCCAACACATAACAGGCGATTGGGAAACAGATCAGGTGATTAGGGAGCCTAATCGCCTGTACTACTAGCGATTAGGGCCCCAATCGCATGGACTATTGGAGATTAGGCCACTCACCAGTGCCTAATCGCATACAACATTATGAATTGGGTTTGTGGTGCGTTAAACACTATTTTAACATATATGAGCACGTATTCACATACTGACAAGTCACATAATGATTACAAACATATAATGCATGATAACTAACACGTTTACGCCCGTTCACCAATTCCCGAGACTCGAGACTTGCATGTGTGCGTTAAACCTGGCGATTCCACGAATCACAAATCCTTGTACACATGGTTATGGACCGACTCCCAATGATCCCGCGTATCATTGTAACGACTCTCGATGCTTCCCCGAACCATCGTAATGACACAACTGACCCTGTTAAGTATGTAATATGCATGACTCGCTAAGGTAGACTTACTAGTTTAGTCAATGTTACTAACCTGAGTTTGCCGGGTGTCACAGTAACAATAAGACTTAATTATAACATTTAATTCAAATTTTGAATTATCTGAATATTTTAAAAAAATCAAACTTTGAATTTAAATTAATAATTGTAACAATTTATCCTATTATAACCATTAAAATAGAGATATTATAATTTTAGATTTCCTAATATATTCAAAATTTAACAAATATTAGTTTTGATTATAAACTTCTCCAATTAGTTGCAAGTTAAAATTCAAATTTTGCTTACTAGAATTTGAATTGATAGAATTCAGTTAAAATTTATAACTATTCAAATATTAAATGTTCTATTTAAGTATATAATTTCATATTTCAATATTTATAATATGAATTTTAAAATTTTGTTATCATTATAAAAATTTTAAATTTTAAATTGTAGATAATAATGGTAACAATTAGATTTAATTATAGCATTTAATTCGAATTTTGAATGATTTGGTATTTTAAAAAAAGTTCAAATGTTTGAAGTTAAATTAATAATTGTAACAAACAAACCTACTATTACTTTTAAAATAGAGATATGCTAATTAGATATTTCCTAATATATTTAAAAGTTAACAAATAATAGTTTTAGTTATAAATTTCTCAAATTATTTACAAGTTAAAATTCAAATTTTATAAAGATTCAAATATTAAATGTTCTATTTAAGTATATAATTTCATATTTTAATATCTGTAATGGTAACAATTAGACTTAATTATAATATTTAATTCGAATTTTGAATGATCTGACTCAAACGGTGCCTTACTTTTAACATTTTATCAGAAATATTTTTCACTACTATTTATTTTTTACTAGATAATACTCCTCAATTACTATCTAATAACAAGATTCCAGTCAAGTTCCAAAGGCGTCAATTCCCAATAACCGTATGTTTCGCAATGACCATCAATAAAAGCCGAGGGCAGTCTCTATCGAAGGTTGGATTGTATTTAAGAGACCCTGTATTCTCACATGGCCAACTTTATGTCGCATTGTCAAGAGTTAAAAAGCAGGGGAGGAGTAAAATTACTTATACTAAATGGTGATGGGAATGTCAAGTCTAAAACAAAAAATATGGTGTATAAGGAAATATTTAGTGATGTTTGAATAAAATGTGTATTCCTTGCTTTTAAATTTTAATAAAATATGTCTACTATATTTTTTTATAGGTTTTTACCGCACCAAATAATTGTTAGTTGTTGAACCGCGTATCCACGCGGGCAATAGTCTAGTAACAAATATAAAAAAGACGTGTTAGAGCATTCACATACTCTCCACTAAATATCCTCTATCAAATTACACTAAGGTGCTCTGTGTTTTTTCTGCAGGAAAAGGTCTGCAGTCTGCGGACCACATCTGCAGACATCTGCAGGATAAGAGGTGGACCAAAGGTCTGCAGTCTGCAAGAAGAAGACTGTTTGTTTGTTAAAGTCTGCAGACTACTGAAATAAACTGAAATTTAAATAAACTGATTTTTTACAGTAGTCTGGTGGTGGACCGTGATGGTGGTGGTTGACCATGGTGGTGGTAGTGGTGGATGGTGGTGGTGGTGGAGGTAGTGGTGGTGGACGGTGGTGGTGGGTGGTGGAGTTGGACGGTGGTGGTGGTGGACGGTTGTGGTGGTGGACGGTGGTGGTTATGGACGGTTGTGGTGGTGGTAGACGGTGGTGGTGGACGGTGGTGGTAGACGGTGGGGGAGTGGTGGTGGACGGTGGTGGTAGTGGTGGACGGTGGTGGTGGATGGTGGATGGTGGATGGTGGTGGTGGTGGGTAGTGGTGGTAGCGGACCATGGTGGTGGTGGACGGTGGTGGATCGTGGTGGTGGTGGACCGTGGTGGTGGTGGTGGTGAACGGTGGTGGTGGATGGTGGTGGTGGTGGACGGTGGTGGGTGGTGGTGGTAGACCGTGGTGGATGGTGGTGGTGGTGGACCGTGGTGGTGGTGGTGGTGGTGGTGGATGGCGGTGGTGGATGGCGGTGGTGGTGGTGGTGGACCGTGGTGGTGTGGTGAACGGTGGTGGTGGTGGACCGTGGTAGTGGACTGCGGTGGTGGTGGTGGTGGTGAACGATGGTGGTGGTGGACGGTGATGGTGGGTAGTGGTGGTGGTGGATAGTGGTGGTGGACGGTGGACGGTGGTGGTGGGTGGTGATGGTGGACCGTGGTGGTGGGTGGTGATGATGAGGAGAAGAGAAGAGGAGAAGACGTTGGAAGGACTTAGAAGATCTTGGAACAAGTCTGCACTAAAAAGAGGTCAGGAATACCTTTTTGATTAAAAGATCTTCCAAAAAACAAACAATTTGCAGACCCCAAACGTCTGTGCGCGTCTGCGCGGCGCAAACAAAAGAGGTAAGAAGTACTTCTGAGCAAAAAACAAACAACCCCTAAAAATCACTACTCACCTCTAAATATTCTCTCTCCTAATTAAAATAGTAATACTTTTTCATATTTTTATCATTATATTTTCTCCATCCCCACTTACAATCACTTACAAAAATATTAAAAAAATATATAGGGATGAGCAATAGCTTTTCATATATGGGGTGAACAGCGCTTTCTCTAAATATTTTATCTCTCCTTCACTCACAACCACTCACACCCACCCAATATAATTTAAAAAAACCTCTCACATAATTTGATTCCCGAGTTGTAAATGCTCTTATCTCACATCCCTACCCACTCTAAAGAGTGAAAGTGAGTTTAGAAAACTATAAACTTTTGTCTAGCATTGACTTAAGTCAAGCGTTGACGTAAGATGCATTATTAGCCCACGCGTTTCTTAATTGATTGAAAACGATTTTCGATATAGTAAATTACTCCGAAGTTAATACTCTAACCTCAATTTCCCAATTTGTTATTTTTAGCCCCTTTACTTAGAAAAAACTAGTTGTTTACCTATAGAGTTTTATATATGTGTCAGTATAAATATGAGTTTGTCTACGTTTATATTTAAAAAAAAAATTCTTTTGTAAAATTTTGAGTTTACTCATTTTCGTATCTTTATTTGTAAAAAAACTATTTTTACGTGCGAATGTTTATATATGTGTCGGTATAAAACGAGTTAGTCTACGTTTCAACTTGAACATTTTTTTTCTTTTGGAAAATTTTGAACCTTTACTCGGAAAAAACACTATTTTTTACGTGCGCATTTTTATATATGTATGATGTATCAGTATAAATACGAGTTGGTCTACGTTTCGACTTAATTTTTTTTTCTTTTGAAAAACGACTCATGTCAAATATAATACGTTTTGGTACTTATTTTATGTGTACTTCCAGTTGGTCCACGTTTCAATGTAAGTTTTGTTCTAAGCCGAGTTAAAAGCATCGTGTCTCACACTTTTTATTAATTGTCTTTTACGTATTTTGTTTTACGAATTGTGTGCAGCGTATGGTGTCTTACGCATTGTGGTTTACACTTCGTGTATAACTGCATGGTTCAACCCACCACGCAACGCCGCAACGCGTGACGGGAAATATACTGGTTTAAATTACCCCACATTTGTACAACATTTACTAACTTATTTACGTTTTTGGTTAAGTTATCCTACAACATATAAAATAAATGAGAAGGATTAGAAGGATATAAAAGACACAATGAATCACAAATATAACACATGGGTCATTAACTATAACACAATGCCAAGAAATATAATAAAATGCCGATAAAAATAGACACAATAAATCGGAAAAAAAAAACGCAATAACGAAAATAAATAAAGGACACAATTCCATCTATAAAAAAACAATGATCTAATAAAAATTATAAAATTTACAAGCTAAAAATTCAAAATCGAAAACCTAAAATTTAAAATCGTAAACCTAAAATTTAAAATCGTAGAGTTCGATGAGACGATTCCAACAATGCTAGAATGACTCAATTGCAATTCGATTAACACCCTACTACTTCCTTATTTTTTTTTTTTTTAAGGAATTGTGTATTTGAACATTTTCGCACCTTTTGCCTTTAAAATGAATAGACTATAAAGATATATGTTAAGTTGTGTAGAATTACCTGAATATATTATAAAAATGGAGAGATTTAAATTTCCAACCCCACCCTTCTTCTTTCTCTCCAGATTTCTACTAGGTAGTTGCTGGTAGCTTGCCAAATCAATTGTAAATTCACGAGAATCTCTATAATATGTACGTACCACATATAATTCCTTGATACTTGTTGGCACTCGCTCTTAATCAGTGAAAGATCTAAAAATTATTTCCAGTAGACTTCTTTCGTGGATTGTAAGTGATAATCACTAATAATTTATTTTTTTTCCGAACCGAAGGATACTCCCGAGCAGGGCTGCAAACGAACTGAACGAACACGAACAAGGTCTTGTTCGTGTTCGTTCGTTAAGGAAATTGTGTGTTCACGAACAGTTCATGAACACTTACCGAACGAGTTTTTTAGTTCGTGTTCGTTTGTTAAGAGAACACTCGTGTTCGTGTTCATTTGTGTTCGTTTGTTAAGTTTGTTCACGAACGTCAATGAGCATAAACAAGTGTTTATGAAAACAAACGAACACAAAGAAGTGTTCACGAACGGAAACAAACATAAACAAATCTATATTAACTTTTAGTAAGAACAAAACATATACTTAGCAGTGAGCGTGAAGACTAAAAGTAAGGTTAGTGATATAATATTTATTTATTTGGTAAAAATAAATAAAAATAAAAGAATATAAAAAAATTATAAAAACCCTATTAAACTATTGAACACAAACGAACACGTTACCGAACGTTCACGAACATAAACGAACGAACGCGGCCTCTATTCGTGTTTGTTCATTTAACTAAACGAACGAAATTTTTTGTTCATGTTCGTTCATTTATTAAACGAACGAACACAAACGAACTTCCCGCCGAACGGTTCATGAACTGTTCGCTGAAAATTCGGTTCGTTTACAGCCCTACTCCCGAGGAACCCTTGAATCCCCCTGCCCTCATTTATGGTTTCACAACTCAATAGATCAGATCATTAAGACTCTTCGGAGTGGGGGCGGGAGAGGGGCGGGAAGGGGGAACACCGCCGCATAGGGGCGTGGAAGGGGGCGGGGGGGGGGGGGGGGGGTTTCACCGGCGTGGGGGGATTGGCTTGGACACGTGGCACAACGCGATTGGTCAGTTTTTTTTTTTAACTTTAACACAATATAATATTATTTCCTTCCCCCCCCCCTCTTCCCCCCCTTCCACTCCCCACAATTATTTTTCCCCCACAAGGGTCCCACATGGCGCTTCATCCCCCTCCCCCACACTCCTTATAGTCTAAGTGAGGGGAAAAATGTGTGATGTATTGTCGTTTAGTGAGGGGTGAGTGGGATTTTTTAAAAATTTTAATGAATTTTACTAAATATTAAACAATCAATATATATTAGGCGAGAAAATTAACCGTTTAAAAAAAATATTAATTTTGAAAACTGACTTATCAGCTGAAATTTTGATCCAATCCCGTGCCAGAAACATTTGTGAGACTATTTTTTTTTTCTTTTTTGAAAATCACTCCGTTTTTAAAAATTTTGTGTTAAAATGTCTATTTGTATAGTTTACTTGAAATGTTGGAATTTTTGTTAAAAAAAATAACCCTCTATTTTGTAGTAGAAAGTTATATCCTATGTAGTTTTTTATAAAAAAAAAAAAAAAAAAAAAAAAAAAAAAAAAAAAAAAAAATTGTTGGTGGTTTCTCCCAACTATAACATGGGGAATATGGAGTGGAGGGAAGGAAATGCTTGTTACGTATCATTGATTATTCTACAATATTTTGTTTCTTTGACTTGATTAATTTACTGACCACTAAATTTTCATTGTTCTTTTATGAAGACTTCCACATAGAAGTGATTGGTTTTGAACCGTTCCTTTTAATACTTTAGCGTATAAGGATTGCATAGATTATGAAATAACTGACTACTTTAGCGTGTTGAATCCAAAAATCAATCGTCGTATTTCAACTTAATTCTAAGAAATAACCAAAGTTGTTGTAATACGCACACTGAGACTTTACAAATTTGGTTTGTTGCAAAAATAAAACAGTGAAAGAATGTAAATTATATGTTCATCTTTTAGGTGCAGTTATACTAAATTAAGGAGTTGCCTTAATAAAGCTAATCCTTAGGTATGTTTGGTACGATGTAATGGATAGATGAGGGAATGAAGTGGATGAGTTAATTGTATGAAACATTACCATTCAAAGTCTTATTTGGTTATCATGTGAAAATGAAATAAATTATCATTTTGTGTTGTTTGGTAGGCAAGAAAAGACGAACGAATAAAATTGGTGGTGGGTGGTGGTTTGTGGCGGTGATGGTCGGTGCTGATATGTGGCGGTGACAGTGGCGGAGGCGATGGTTGGTGGCGGCCGTGGTGGGTGGTGGTGGCAGTGGTGATAGGTGGTGTCGGTGTTGGGTGGTGGCGGCGGTGACGAGCGGCGACAACTATGGGTGGCGGGGACGATGTGGTGGGTGGTGACCGTGGTGGTAATGGTGGGTGGAAATGGTGGCGGCAACAGTGGGTGGCAGCGTCAGTGGTGCTGTGTTAAGTGGGTTGCAATGGTGGTGGATGGCGGCGACGGTAGTGGTGGGTAGTGGCGACGGTAGTGGTGGTGACTGTGACGGCGGCAGTGGTGGCAATGGTGGGTGGCGACGATGGTGGTGGGTTGTGGGGCAACGGTGGTAGGTGGTGACGATGATGGTGGTTGTGGTGTTGTCAATGAAGAGTGAATGAGAGAATGGAATGGAAAAATAGAACATGTGGGGTGGATGAAATGATTTTGAGGAAAATGAATATCTTGTGTAATGCTGATTCCATTCCATTGACCAACTAATCGCCCTGTTTTTTATTTCCTCACAATGGTCCATTCAATTCAATCTCGTTACAGCATACCAAACGCTACCTTAATCTATAATCTGATCAGGTATTTGGATGATAATAATTAGAGGGCATGCATGGAGGGGGAACAAGTTTTATATGCATATAGGAATGATCATTTCAGAAAACTTTTTAATGTGAGAAGAGAAAAAAGAAATGACATAATAATAAAACATTATACGGGAGTTGTAACACCCCAACCGATGGCGAAAACATCGAGGTGTCACGTAGTGACGATTGCTCAATAGCTCATGGTACTAAAGTGTAAATTTGATGAATACATTGAATTGAATAGTTTATTACATGGAAAGAAATACAACGGTTAAAAACGAAAAATCTAAACTGAAATACAGTAAATCTCAATCTAAGTCTAAGTTCCAAAAGCTTAAAAGTGATCTCATGACAACCTGAAACATGTACGAAAATAATTTTGTCAATACAAAATGTATTGGTGAGCATACTTAGTTTGTATACGTATAATATAAGTGTAAAGTACTCCTTTACATCTTCGGGTGTATCGTGATTAGAGAGACCGGGAGGTGATCGAGTCATTAGAGTACCTTTACATTCTTAGTGAGGTGAGACCGGGAGGTGATCCGAGCTAGATAGCCAATGTTTTATTCTTTAGGATTCTTTAGGGTGTATTGGTGAGACCGTGAGGAGATCTAGCACGTCTTAGGGTTTCTTAAGTTATCTTTAGAATCTGGTATCCATTCAGTTTTCCATTACCAAGAGTTGTGAGTTACATGTAGGATTCTTGACCTAGGTTGTTGCCTTCCTATCCTGATATTTTCCTCATTTATCTTCACTGTCTATTTATCCTTATTTAATTTATTTTATTTTAACTAATTATTAAAAACCCAAAAATCATATTTAAAACCAATTTTGTTAAGTCTTAGTCGAGTCTAGTTTTGTTTTCTAGCTGTGTCATGTGGGTTCGATACTCGGACTTACTTAGTCTGTACTGCATTGATAGGTACACTTGCCTGTCGTGTGGTCTAGTTTAGTTGAGTTGGTTTTATATTACTAGGTGTCTAGGTTAGGTAGTTATTTATATACCATACATAGCACATCAATTATATTGGGCTGTTACAGATGGCATCAGAGACACTCATGCGCCGTTCGGATGGTGGGTGCATATCTCATCAGGGACGATGAGACTCTAACAGGGGGTGAATGTGACACCCTAGGAAAATCCCACATCGGTCGTGGCTAGGAGAGATCCTTGGTTCATATGTAATCCAATGCCTCTTAAATCACCAACACGTTTTGGGCTTAGTTGGCTGTGGAGCACATGAAAACTCCACAGTTAAGCGTGCTTAGGTGTGAGCAGTACCAGGATGGCTGACCTCCTGGGAAGTCTTCCCCTAGGTAACCAAAAACAAAACCGTGAGCTTATAATAGGCAAAGCGGACAATATTGGATGATATTAGAGGCGGGGTGTTACACAACTACTCGTCCGCCGCTAGCCTCTTGGCTATCCCAAATGCGTGGAAACCCAACCTCCACCCGCCCAAAGGCACGACAGTGGAATAATGGGTAAAACCTCGCCTCTCATCCGAGTCGAACCGGCGCCACCCGTATTCGCTTTTCACCTGAACGCCAAATAATGAGAATAGTGAGATTTGAACCTGGGTCACATGGAACACGAAATCTTTCCCCAACCACTACCTTATTGGCTACACATGTCAAACTTATCTTTCATTTTAAATTAGGTTTGATTTTAAAAAATATATTTGGAAATGAATTATGAAATTCATTTATTTAACGTTTTGGTGGGTTTCAATAAAATAATCATTTATTTAACATTAAATACAATTATTAAATGATTGATTATTTCTTATGGGTTAAAACTTTCTCTTTTTCTTCTTACAATTTTTTTTTTTTTTCCATATTCACATACGTGTACAAGTACATTACCGGTGTAATATTTCATTTTATGTAACTGAGATTTACACAAAATCGATATGAGCTAGACGGTACAACATGCACACTCATGATACCAGAGGAAGTGGATATTACCAAAATTTTAGGTGAAAATGTAAGGAAACTGACATGGAGGGATGTCGTGTTAATCCGCACGAAATACATTTTGACCCTATAAGGGCAAGGATTTATTTTTAGTAAATCAAGTTTCGCTATTCAAAAATGGGTGGTAGTCTAACTTGTTGCATGTTTACGGTTTACCTAATATCCTAATATAAATTGTCGTTTATTAAATGAAAAACATATATTCCTAAGGCCACAAGGGGTGGTGATAATTTTATCACACCCATCACACTATCACACCCAATCAGATTCTGCCACCTCATTTTATCACATTCTATCACATTCCATCACTAAACCCATGCGGCGGTGTTCACATTCTATCATATTTCATCACTAAACTTTTTTTTTAAATAAACTAAAAACATTACATTTTTTTAACAACAAAATATTTAAATATTTAAAAAATATATTTAAATAAATAAATACATATTTAAATATTAAAAAAATAATTTAAAAATATAAAAAATATTTAAATATTTAAAAAAATATTTAAATGGAATGTTTTTATTTAATTTGAAAAATTCATAAAAAACATAAATATATAAACTACAAACATTACATTTAAAAAAAAAAAAAAACATTAAATTAAAATAAAAACACAGTACTACAAATAAAATAAAAAACTTAAAAAAATAACACACTAAGAAAGTTTAGGGCGTAACATTCGCCACGCCGAAACATGTTCAAAATCAACCCCGTATTCAGCCGCGTAGTTGATTTGAGCAAAGCCAACTTGCACATCTTCAGTTTCGTTGGGGTTTTTATTCACCACTTGCTTAAAAAATGTTTCGAAGGTTTGACACTTTGATTGGAGGTCCGCGTACTTGTGAGAGATTGAATCACACGTACGTTGTGTTCCCCCGATAAGTTCACCAAGCGTTGCTCCGGCCACGAACACGACCACGATTCGAGGTCCCCGTAAAAAAAACATAATAATATAATATTTTGGTTTACATATTGTTTAAAAAAATTGGGTTAATATTTTGAGTTATATATAAAAAACAATATATTTTCTTGAAAAGGACAAAAAAAAAACATAATACTTGAAAAAACAAGTTTTGTTTTTGTTCATAAATGTCAAATTAAGAAACAAAGCCAAAAAGCCACCGTGATATGCATCACAAAGATGTTGGATCACGACCGCAAAATCTTTGGCTGGCCGGTGTTTCACGCCATCGCGGACATCATCGGGTGACCATCACGAACCACCCCGTCCGCCCTAATAATTCTTCTTTGCTTGTTGATCTTAACTTTTTTGTCTAATACATTATAGTCTTTTTTGCCTTTTATCTTATTGCATTTGATAGGATATAGATGCAACTTTTCATAGTGTAAACATTATTTTTTTTTTTTTTCAAAACGTGAATCATGATTAAAGACCCACATCAAAGTAATTTCCTAATATACATATAGATAGATGTGTGTATGGCTGCGCAAAGGTCCAGGAACCGATCCGACTTGATTCGGACCCATCAGAACCATATACCCTTTTATTGTTGAAATTAGGAACCATGAACTGAACCTTAAAAGGCTATGTGGTTCTGGGTTCTGGAGGTTCTGATGTGCCAGGTAAAGGGTATGACCCTCTAGAACCTTTTAATTCAATAGCCACTTTTAATTTATATAAATCTAGAACCAAAAACCGACCAATATATTTAAAAAGGTTCGGGGTCCAAGGTTCTCGCGGTTTGGGTCTAAGGTTCTCATGGGTCTGAACCACGAAATGCTCACCCCTAGATGTGTGAAATCATCCATCATCATGGATGATGTATAGATATAAAAATTATTAATATTTGTTATGAATATAAATGTAACAAAAATATAGCATCAAAGTGATTCCCTGGTATTTTTATTTGTGATTGTAATAAGTGGCGAAGTTTGAGAATTCGGAGCAGGGGGTCGGAAATCACCAGTCATGGGACGGGACCTAATTTTTTTTTCTACAACTATGTTTTGGATTATATGTTTGAGTTGGTGATTCGATTTGGATCGAGTAAAACATTAAATACAATAATATCAAAGTTCTAAACATTATTTAACAAACAATTAGACAAAGACACTAAAACATTAAAAAGGAGACAAAAGGGTGGGTACCTGGATGAAGAATTACAGTTCAGACCGTCGACCATTAAGACTTTTGAATTCTTCAATTATGGACTCCGAATCAAAGTTCTCAGCAATTTCTTTTTCTATGTAAATCACCATACTATTTGTTAGATACTCATCTGACATCTTATTGCGAAGACGATTCTTGAATATTTTCATTGCCAAAAATCCTCATCAGACATACACAAACCAACCCCATTTGTAAATATTATATTATTGTATTGGGTTAGTTTAATCAACATTCAACAACACAACACGACAACCACCAAAAAATATATAATTAATAAATTAGGAACTTCTATATGGATACTATATAGTCGGAACTTCTAAGCGAAAATTCCCCCCCCCCCCCCATGAACTTGCGCCATGTTTGTAATACTGAAAGTAAAGAAGCCCAGTGGGTTTTCGGATGATAAACCCTATAAATAAATTGCATATAAACTATAGAGCATATTGTAAGATTGGAAAACCTAATTGTCCACTCACTGAAACGACCTGGGAGAGCTGGGATTCATGTATCTCTCTTTTTTTGTTTGGATTTTTTTACCTTTAATTTTACGTTGGGTTGTCTAGGTAGAGACACTGTCGTGCCCGATTACAGAGGATACCTTCTATCCAACATCTCTGCGGAACCCTATAGAACCCCTTTGATTTCGTCATGGGTTGTAATTAGATACAACTTCTTGGATTCTCTTTCTAAGGTACATCATTGAGACTGTAGTGACACGTGAACTTATTGAAACCTTGGGGCTATAATGGTAGGTCTGCTGGATTCTTGAAAGTGAATTGTGTATGTTTAGTGGTTGATTAATTGACTTTTGTTTGAACAATTTAATCTAAGTAATCATGATAACATCAATAATTATCTACACACATCAATTAGATGAAACATAGTTGGTTTAAGATAGGGTGATGTCAACACAGATTCAATATTATTAGAATCAAAGTACAACTAAGAGAAATGTAACTGCCAACAGTTTATAATTTACAATTGGACAGTTAGTTAAAAAAGTCTCGACTCATAAAACTAAAGGAACAAATGGTTTTGACAAACAACTGATGTAAACCAGCCATTGTCAAAACAATATTACAAAACACAGCTATGGACTTTTGTTGATCAGCATATCTTCAATCCAACAATTTTGGTTTTCAATGTTTAGTTGTTGACTAGTCCAATCAGTTGACTAGTCATACCAGCTCTTCAGTTTTCACGTCTGCAGTCTTGTATCCAGTAGTTATGAAACTAGTAGTTTGCAGAATGTCATTTGATAAAACTTTCAAGGAGGGAATGGAACACATAACTTTGAACCATTATTCTTCAAGTATTTGGACAAATTGTTCCATGGGTTTTGGCTTTCATCATCATTAGTTCATTCATAACCCAACAAGATCAATAAGAGATGAATTTGATTTCTGTCCAATTATCGATAACGAATTAACGATAGTTATACTTACTATTATACGAGTGAGGGCCCGATGAATTTGAACTCTACAATCACATTCGAAGAGTAACTTGATAATCATGCATGTAGCAATTTTCATTGTGAGTCCGAACCTAATAAAAAGCTCTAACCGGTTGACACACATCCGAATACCAAAACTTCATGACACTCGTAAAATATATGTATATATATATATATATATAGGGTCAAGATCGTGTACAAAGTGGTTTTTTTGTGAGAAGTGTGAGAAGTATTAAAAATTGATACTTAGGCATCATTTTTTGAACTTAGTCGTGATGTTATGGATTGTTTTGCCTATAAAAACACCAAACATAACAATTAAAAACCGAAAACAATATATTTTAGGCTTAAAACTTAAAACACCATGCTAAGAACATTAGCAGTGTGTTTTAAGCGTTAAGTAGTGTGTTTTAGCTGTTTTTAAATTTAATGACTATAATACATTGTATTGTGTTTTTAAATTGTTGTGTTTGGTGTTTTTCAAGTTAAAACAACATAAAACATCATTCCTAAATTCAAAACATGATGTCTACATGTCAATTATTAGTTCTTCTCACACTTCTCACGAAAAATGTACTTTGTACAGGATCCTAAACCTATATATAGATATATATATATATATATATATATATATATATATACACATTGGCGGAGCATAGTAAGGGCGGGGAGGGGCGGCCGACCCCCCCGGATTTTCGCACAGAAGTTCCGATTATATAGTATTCGTATAGAAAATTTTGAAAATATAGGGTTTTGACCCCCCGAAACGGGTTTTTGACCCCCCGAAACTAGTGACTTCCGACCCCCCGAACCTTCGGGTCAAGCTTCGCCACTGTATATATATGTATATGGTTCCGTCACTAATCATAATTATTTGAAAGTAATCAAAGAAAATTTGTACTCCTAGCTTTGTCGAAATAATAAAAAAATGTGAAGGAAATAATCGTATAATAATAGAAAAAACAAAGTGTATAACTTAATAATTTTATTGAGTTTTATGTGTATATGTACTCAGTCCGTCTATAATGGGGTGCTTTGAGTTTTACATGGAAATAATGTAGTATATTTCGTGATACAAATGTCTATATAAAGTGATCAGGATGTTATTGCATATCACCACCAAACATATAGAATTTGTAAAGATGTACTGTTGTAGTCTGAAAAAATTAACAATAGTCATCTTGAATATAATTTCATCATGGTGAACAGATTTGTTCGAGTGGTATCAGTTATACGTAAAGATTGAAGCTTGGATCATTCCCAAACCCGTAAAGTTGATAAAAAGGTAAAAAAAAAAAAAAAAAAAAAAAAAAAAAAAAAAAAAAAAAACTTTATATGTAAGTGTTTATCATGCATGTATATGAAATCATATCTTGTTTTGTTGGATTGTGAATTTATAGTTACGCAATCACATAATTAATCGTAATCGGATATAACTTGTGTCACACATTGGTAATTTTAGATAGAAAGTCACATGTTAGTATTTTTAGATAGAAAATCATGACAAAATGATTAATTTGTCTTTTCAAAAAGCCAAGAACGCGGTGTTAATAGTTAAGTACAATATTTTTAAAACCGGACCGAACATTAAACTAATTGTTTAATTGATTTACTAGTCCGACTGGTGAAATGAAAGTAATTGATCATCTAATTTTGCGTGTTAATTTGAAAGAAGCTACTAAGATGTTACTCATTTTTAAAAGAAGACTAGTGGTCTTCTCTGCCCATTGTGGTGGGCATTTGTTTGGTATCAGTTTGCTTTGTTATAGTATCTATACGACACCGTCACTTGGTATATCAACTGAAAGATATATGTACAAGACAATATTGGCATGTGTTTTACATTCATTGAATACTAAAAAAAGAATATCGATACAGGTTTGGATGTCACCAATTAGGCGTGTAAACGAACCGAACGTTCATGAATTGTTCGGCGGGAAGTTTGTTTATTTAAATAAATGAACGAACACAAACACAATTTTTTGTTTGTTTAATTAAACGAAGGAACATGAACACACGTTTTGTTCTTCATTTATGTTCATGAACGTTCGTTTATGTTCATTTAATTAAACTTAACTTTATTTTTATTATTGGTGTATTGACTATTGTAATTCAACACAACATTGTCGTATTTCTTATTCCCTTTTATATGTTTGGCGTATTGACTATCGTTTTTGTTTGTGTTCGCTTATGTTCATTTATATTGATCATTTGTGTTCGTTTATGTTCATGAATTGTTCGTTTAGGTTTTAAATGAACGAACATAAACGAACACGAATACGCCAAATTAATTTCTTAATGAACGAACACAAAAATGTGTTTGATTATGTTTTCGAGTTCGTTTGGTTCGTTTACAGGCCTATCACCAATACTGGTATCGATAACCTTAGTAGGAGCGGCGAGAAAAACATAAACACGAATATCGGTACCGGTAGCAATATTGCTCAGCTGGTATAAAAAAAATATGTTCGACTTGTTCATTTTTTAATTAAACATTTATCGAACTTATACGTATAATAATGGCACGTTTCAAATGTATATTCAGAATTAAAAAATTGTGCAAGTCGTAACGACATATCCAAAATTTTATAGAGCATAATATTATATTATTAAAATAACAAAAGGGTAAATAGCGTAACTTTATATATATAAAAAAAACTAAAGGCATGTACGATGACATGTAAGCTTATACTTCGGTCATATGTACGTTACTATTCACAACTTAGTTTTGAGTAAGTTTATATGGAGACGAAGATAAAAATACACTAATTTTTTTTTTAGATTTCAGTACTAAAATAAATATTTAACAATATGAAAAAAATAAAATAAAAAAATATCCTCATTCACTTATCACGTTAATGGCTATTTGTAAGATAAGAACCATTTATACAAAACATTTCACTTATTTTATAAAAAAAATTATATTAAAGAAAATGAAAATGATAAATTTACTAATAATCTACATTAATACTCTTAAATTTTAACCAAACTAAAATTAAAAAATTTAATGAGTGAATATGACTCTACACGTTTTTATGAAGAGTACAGGAAGAAGCGTCCCGCCTTCATTGTATTTTCGTCGGCAACTTAATCCTGGCCTTCAGCGACGAAACCTATAAAACCATAAAACCCAACGGTTTACAGACCACTAAGTTCATCTATTCAAAAGTCTTTGAGGTATTTTTTTTTCTAGATTCTTTTCTTTGACTGACGAGTGATAACTGTTCCAAATGTTTTTTTTTTTAATTTCCTTTTTTTTCCTTCTATTTTTCTAGAGATGGTTACAATAAACATGTATGAGGTAGCTTTACAAACAATATTGATGGAGTTACTGAAAGCAGTAGCATCACAAACTAAAAGAACAGCCAAGTTTAGAACTCTACTCAAGCGCATTGACAAAACCTTGAGGAACATTGAGCCAATTTTGTATGCAAATGGAAGATTGTCCAGAGTGTTGGACCGTCCCGAAAAAGAGACCAAAATGTTCATTTTTTATCTAGAAAATGGTAAAGAATTAATCCTCAAGTGCTCAACCATCAAGTGTTGGAATGTGTACAAGAAGTTTGTTCACGCGAATAAGCTCATTCGCTTAGATCATGAGCTCTTGAGGTTCTTCCAGATTGAATTGCGCGATAACCTGAGTGCTAGATTCCGAAGTCTTGATTTGGGAGGTGAAATACTTTCATCGGTTACTAACCGGGCAGGTGGATTTTCAAGTTCTTGCATTGTTCCAGGGCTTCCGGATGTCATTGTTGGTTTGGATTCTCATTTTAAAGAAGTGAAACGCATGCTACTCAAAGATGACATTCGGGTGCTCACTGTTTCGGCTCCAGGAGGTTGTGGGAAGACTACTTTGGCGAAGATGCTTTGTCATGATAATGAAATCAAAGGTATATATAATTAAACTTATGATATTATTCTTTTTTGTATTTATTGTTAAAGAAGTAGACAATATGGCATCTTAAGGGACTTACATTCATGGTTGTAAAAATCGCGCCTAGCCTCTGATTAATCGTTAGTTGGTGGTTCACCGAGTAAACACCGATTAATCCCTACTCAGTAGCTGTCTAGCGTTTCCAGCCAAATTTTGGGCCAAAATCTGTAAATTTCGGTTAGATTCAGAATAAAAATTGTAAGTTTTGGTGATTAATCTTACATGCTTAAAGGTATGAGTTGAGGAAGGGGTTAAAACATGCCTACTTGAAAAAAAAAAAAACTATATATAAAATGTGTGTATTTATATGTAAAACTGAAAATTACATATAAAATTTCAATCCGATTAATCCCGATTAATCGCTAGTCAGTACCTCACCGATTGACTATTGCCTAGCGATTCTTAGAACACTGCTTACATTACATCTTGACTGTCATGTACTTGTATTTGTTTAGGCATTTTTGGGGACAACATCTTTTATGTTACTGTTTCGAGAACTACTTCCCTCAAAACTGTTGTCCAGAAATTATTTACTCATCATCTCAATGTAAACAATTGTGAGTTTCGGACTGATGAGGAGGCAAAGAGCGAACTAGAGAAAATGTTGAGGCAAATGGGGTCACAGAACATATTGTTGGTCCTTGATGACGTGTGGTCTGAATCTGAATCGATTATTCAAGATCTTAAATTCCCAATAGTAGGATACACTATCTTGGTCACTTCAAGGTTCCTGTTTTCAGGAATTGGTTCTACTTACGAATTGAGCTTGTTAAATGATGAAGATGCAAGAATGCTTCTTTGCCATTCGGCATTTCCTTGTAACGAGAACCAGACTAACGTGCCTGATGATCTTGTGAGCAAGGTAACATTTTAAATTTCGAAATCATTTTCTGGACTGCATCTGTATTTAACATGATTCAATATCAATAATGAACTTTCGTTGTGGTTTTCTTTAATTATAGATGGTTAAGTGCTGCAAGGGATTTCCATTGGCCCTCACAGTGATTGGTGCGTCATTACGCAATCAAGATATGCTCAAGTGGAAAACAACTTTGCAGAAATGGTCTGAAGGTCAATCTATTTTTGATTTAAACAGCCAGATATTGCTTAGTCTTCGGGCCAGTGTGGATGCACTTGAAGATCTGTCAATTGCCCATGACTGTTTTCTTGATTTGGGTGCATTTCCTGAAGATGAAAAGATTTCCGCTTCTGCTCTAATGGACGTGTGGGTCGAGTTATACAATCTTGACAAAGAAGGAATGTATACTAGTGAATACCTTCTAGAGCTTTCTTCAAGAAATTTTCTAAGTCTTAATCTAGCAAGGTAAAAGCGGTCATGAAGCTCTTATATGTGAAATAGCTATACTACCAACCTGTAGCTAGAGGATACAAAGCGATGTGACCCTTGAAGTGGCGCTGTAACACTTTTAATGGGGTGGTCGTTGGTTGATAGAGGCATGTTCGGGTGTGTTGTTTCTAGATGACTAACCGATTTTCCTTTTGATTTTTCAGGAAAGACGCCAGTGAACTAGAAGGTTATTGCAATGAGCATTATGTCACGCAACATGATCTGCTAAGAGAATTAGCCATCCATCTGAGTAGCCATGAGCCAATAGCACAAAGAAAAAGGTTATTCATAGAAATTCATGGTAATGTCATACCCGCATGGTGGAGTGAAGAAACAACACAACCAATTGATACCCGCTTCTTGTCTATTTCAACAGGTTTAATTTCTTTATCCAGATGGTGAAATAAAACTATTTACTAGGATCGTTCTAGTAACTCATTTTAGTAACCGTACCTAAACTTTGTGCCTGCAGATGAAACTTTTTCTTCTGTTTGGTATGATCTAAAAGCACCAAAAGTTGAAGCTTTGGTATTGAACATAAGAAGTAAGAAATACACACTACCCCATTTCATCAAAAAGTTTAATGAATTGAAGGTTTTAAACATCACAAGCTACGGGATTTATCCTACTGAGTTACATGAGCTTCCATTGATTAGTTTTGTATGCAACTTAAGAAGAATGAGGCTTGAACACATCTCACTTTCTCCCTCAATTCAATCTATATTTGAATTGAAGAACTTGGAGAAGCTTTCTTTGATAATGTGTGAAATTGGTAATGCGTTAAAGAGTTGTGTTGTTGACGCTACTATGTTACCTAATCTTATTGAGTTTGAGATTGAAAGTTGTTACGATTTGAAAGAAGTACCAGCAGGACTATGCAGTCTTGTTCGTCTTGAGAAACTTAGCATCACCAACTGCCATGAGGTCAATGCCCTTCCCGAAGAGTTGGGGAGCGTATTGAATTTGGAAATACTTAGACTCCATTCTTGTACCAGATTATCCAAATTGCCTGAGTCGATTGGGAAGCTTCATTGTTTGGTCTTTCTTGATATATCTGACTGTTTGAGTCTAGACTCACTGCCTGATCAGATTGGCGACCTAAGGGGGCTGCGAGTGCTCAAGATGAGTGGTTGTCATGGACTAGAAGAGTTACCGAATTCTGTGGCCAATTTGACTTTGTTAGAAGATGTGATATGTGACGAAGAGACATCGTATCTCTGGAGTTATTATGAAAGTGATCTATGTGATTTGAAGATAAATATTGTCGAAGAGGACCGATTTGCAAACTTCATGAAAATAGTTGGTTAGTTGTTCCAAATGAAGATGTACCAATAAGGAGATCATGGGTCTCAAGATCCCATGTACTTCATTGTTTTTAGTATACATTTAAGTTTTAATTAGTATAATGGTTTTATCTAAAAGATAAAGAAACATCAATTTGTATTTTCCTTGTTATGATATTGAGTAATATAATAAAACTATGAAAATTGTCTCAATGTGTGAGTGCCATTTGTGTTATGTTTACCTTTGATTAACATCATTTGGTATCAAAGCAATGTGTTAGTATATGCCAAAGTACCCAATTCAACAGCATGTCTATAGTTTCTGCAAAATTATGGGCGACTCATATCAGAGCATTGCTTAAATATGCATGATGAATATAGGTGACTCATAATGAAGGTTCAACTATCAAATAATAGACTGAAGTACAAGTTTTGTCCTTTACGTTTATACCAAATTTCAACACATGTCCTTTGCATTTAAAATTGATCACTTTCAAGACTATACAACTGGTTTGTTTAAGTGCAAGACTTGATGATGAAGTTTGGATTTGGCATGCAAATCTCAATCACGTGAATTTCAAGGTATTGAAATCAATGGTAGAAAAGGAGTGGGTGAAGGCATACTAAGTATAAAACATTCAATATAGGTCTATGAATGATGTACAATCTCTGAGAAGACACGACAACCATTTCCAGGTGAGGTGCAGTGGCATGCAAGCCATGGAACTCGTTTTTTATGCTTATCTTTGTGGTATGATTTCACCACCAACCATGAGAGGTAACTAGTATTTTCTATTGACCGTGTTGTTGATTTATGCCGTTACATGTGGGTATACATCATCATAACAAAGACAAAGCACTTCCTATGTTTGAGCAATTCAAGATATGAGTTGAGAAATAAAGTCAACCTTTTTTAATGGAGAACTAGTAGAGGAGGTTGGAGGTTTACGTATTTCAACCTGATGGATTTGTAATGAAAAAGAACGAAGGTATTGTTAGAAAGCCTTACAGTGAAGTAGAAGAAGAAACTTAAAAACAAACCAAACAGCAAACTGAAATTGAGATTAAATAGAAACAGTAACGTGAACCGGGCGTGTGTTTCAAACAACTCCCGTAAACATATTCGCGGTCTGTTCCCAGGGTACACCGATTCGTAACAGTGATGGTGCACTCCTGGACTTTGCACTTTCCTGAAAGAAAATCGCAATGTGGCCGGATCTGTTCTGAGGAATTCTCTGTGTGTTGGTGTATATTCTGCACAAAATGTGTTTTCTTATAGATTCGAATGGGTTTAATAACTATTGCAGTAATGTCGATTAATTGCAGCATTAGTGATCAGGCATATGGAAAGCCAGGAGACAAAACGCAGGAAGGAAGGGTCTGGAAGCTTTCTTCCAGACGTTCATCCCAGCAGTCACAAACCTTATCAGGATCCAAAAATAAAACTATTAGCAAAAACCGGCTTCATGAGGATTTTGGAGCAACATTCGTGTCCGCAGGTTGCGCGGTCGACACGACGATTTAGAAATTTTACGACCTAGAACCCCGTTTTTGCACTCCCCTACGCACGGGTAGGTTCCCAAGTAAAATATAACATAAGAACTCAATACCTTCCAAATTGTTTCCGCATACAAACCAACCCATCTTTCCTTCCCACAACAATATGGGACAAGGAGTAGATTTCAATTCCAACACCAAAGTAACTCACATTCACACATAAATTCCAACAGGTATGGTGTACAAGTTAAAAATGATCCCTATGTGTGTTGAAGCAGGCACAGAGAGCTTCGAAGGTGCACTTGATAAGGAGAGTTGGGCCGAGCCAAGGCCCAAGGATCACAAGACTCGTTGTGGGCTTCTTCTCAAGCCCACGACCTCCATTATAAATAGAAGACATCAACTCCCTTCAAAGGGATCGAAAATCAATCACTTGTAACTTAGAGCTATGATTACTCGTATGCTTTGTATTCTCTCAAGCAATAATATCCTCGGCTCCTTACAGTGGACGTAAGTCAAGCTTGACCGAACCACTTACATCTTTGTGTTCTTGCTTTACTTACTCACCACACACTCACTCACATTACACTCTCGGGTTAATCCAAAGGTTTGGGTAAAGGAACGTACGCACAGTAACATAAGTATAACCACTCGGTGATTAGTGATAATCCCCGAGATACTTATTGTTTCTTCATCGGAGCCATCCGTTCGGTTACAACATTTTCTTCTTCTAACCCACCCATGGCTGAACCCAATCCCAACACAACCGTCATTAACCAGACTGAGGATGTCGACATCTAGCTCACTGGAAACGACGGCACCCCAGCCACTGTCATAAAACAATCCACCTCACGCATCCAGAAGCCTGTTCTCGAGGTGTGTGACGAGGAAACAGACGAAAACAATGGCGACGACTCAGAGGAAGACCTAGATCAGTGGATCCTCCGCCAAAGTACCAAAAACGCTGCTATCTACCAGCGGATGCTCATAAGACAAGCAAAAAAGAAGGGCAAGACCCTGACCTATGGCTCTTCACCAAAAAAGAGCCATAAGAGCAAAGAAACCCCCAGCCGTCGTAGTGGTCGCGGCGGGGAGCTCGACGGAAACGCTGGAGCTCGGGGCCGCACCAGCACACACGACGAGTCGGACGGGTACGAATCGTCAAGTACGGACTCTGACCGCAACAGAAGGGACCACACCCGTCGCTCACACCGCAAGGATGTGGACGACGACTTGGTTAAACCCTTCCGCCCAAATCTTTTGCGGAAAAATCAAAATTCGTCGCCCGTATAGCGACGGAAGCAATACCCAGAACAACCAAACTTCCCAGCAGCATCGGCAAGTACGATGGCCTGCGTGACCCAGATGACCACATTTACGACTTTGAGTGTGCGGGAAATTCGGTTAAGTGGCCGGTCCAGGTTTGGTTCCATCTCTTTGCCCAAACATTGACCGGTGCAGCCAGGGTTTGGTTCGAAAATCTCCCCGCGGGGAGCATTGCCGACTTTGACGATCTCACCGACAAGTTCGGTAACCATTTCTCGCCTTCGAAAGCACAAAAGAGACAAAGCGCACATTCTTTTGTGCCGCCGATACGACCACGAGTCCATCAAAGATTTCATTGTTCGCTTCAACAAGGATGCCCTACAGATAGGCTGCAGCGAAGAACTAACCCGCGTTGCGTTCATCCACAACGTGCGCAGCCCGGAACTCATGAAGTGCCTTACAGGAAAAGACGGCATCCCAGAGTCCTGGGACGAAGTCATTTACTCCGCCAAGATATACGCCTCATCAGAAAAGTCATTCAATCAAATTCATGGTTTCCAGCAACAACATCACCATAATACTAATAATAAGAAGAACAAGGGAAAGTCTGTTTGGAACCGCATCTCCGGCTCAACAGACGAGGGGAAGTATTCTCCCGCAAATGATGCTCGCCACATCATCAGCGGCAAACAATCAAGGGAACAGCGTGGTCATTCCAAGAAAAACCACGACTGGACCCTGCTGGTCAATAGTCCAACTCAAGTCTTAAAGACGGAACAAGTCACCCTCAAGGAGCCCAAACCCCTTGGGAGGAGATGCAATGTAGACACATCCAAGTTCTGCGAGTACCACAACGACTTCGGCCACCTCACAGACAATTATTACAGCCTAAAGATGGAAATTGAGACTGCCCTGAAGTCTGGGCAACTGGTTCATCTGGTTAAAAATGTCCACCGCGCGGCTAAGGGCCAAGCTGGCGACGATACGCAAGCGGAAGGATCGCAGAAAAAAATCCGTGACTTAAACGCGCACACTGCCATCATCATCCCGCGCCATCAATGCAACATGACAAGGCCGGGAAAGAAGAGCCAGCAAGGAAAAAGAGCCCGGGTACCAATAAGCAATGACTCCTGGAAGTAGGCGGAAATCATTCTACCCAGAGTCCGCGGTGGGGCATCTTGCACCGCCCCTCTAGTCATCACTGCCGTCTTCGGTCACTATCGAACAAGGTATATGTTCATGGATGGCGGCAGCAGCACAGATATCAAGTATGACCAATGCTTCCGGCAATTGGATGAGGAGGACAAGGCAAAGCTTGTCCCGGTAAACGAACCAATCTCGGGGTTCATTCATGAAACCATCATGCCCCGCGGCATGATTTCGATGCCAGTAACAATGTCTGATGGCACACATGAGCGCACCGAAGTTTGCGACTTCATGGTTCTGCCAGCAAACTCCAAACACGACATTTTATTAGGCCGCGAGGGCATCACGCATTTTAACGCCAACGCCTCTACTACTCACGCCATGGTAGGATTCCCGACTAAGAACGGTGTAGCAATCGTCCGGGGTAACAAAGACTGTCATTCGGCTGAGGTCGCCAAACCTCCAAAAATGGTCAAAACAGACGCCCGCAGAGAGCCTGAAAAATGGGTTCTTAACCCTAAATTCCCAGAGCAAACGGTGGTCATAGGCCATGTAATATCCGACTCTATCCGGAACCACCTGAAACAGCTACTGATCCACAACATGGACGTGTTCGCATGGCAACCAGCGGACATGGTCGGCGTTCCGCGAGAAATAGCGGAACACAAGCTCAACGTATACCGATCAGTTGAGCCAGTAGTTCAAAAGAAGAGAAGCATGGGGCCGGAGAAAACAAAGGCCATGAACGAGCAAGTCACCGAGCTGCTCAACGCGGGCATATTATGACCCATCCGATACCAATCTTGGCTCGTGAATCCGGTCATGGTCGCGAAATCTAATGGCAGCTGGCGCATGTGCGTCGATTACAAAGATCTCAACAAGGCGTGCCCCAAGGATTGCTACCCCCTGCCGGAAATCGATCTAAAGGTGGATTCCTTGCCCCTTACCGCTTCAAATGTTTTCTTGACGCATACAAGGGGTATCACCAAATACATATGGCAAAGGAAGACGAGGATAAAACCGCCTTCCGCACTGACATGGGCACGTTCTGCTACACAAAAATGTCATTCGGTTTAAAGAACATGGGCGTCACATACCAGCGCCTCATGGACACAGCCTTCGTTGACGAAATAGGCGTGCGCCTAGAGGTATATGTGGATGACCTGGTCATTAAGAGTAAAGAGGAAAACGACATGCTGAGGGATATCCAACAGACCTACAACCAGCTGCGCAAGGTGCGTATGAAGTTAAATCCCAGTAAGTGTTCTTTCGGAATGGAGGAGGGCAAGTTCTTGGGCGTCATCGTTACTCGGGACGGGTTCCGCGCTAACCCAAAAAAAGTACAAGCAATAGAGCGAATGCCATCCCCCGCCTCAATCAAAGAAGTCCAAATGTTGATGGGTCGCCTAGTAGCGCTCAACCGGTTCTTGTCCAACTACGCTTCAAAATCTTTCCCATTCGTGCACACCCTGAAAAACTGCTTAAAGAAGAGCAATTTTCGTTGGACAACGGACGCAGAAGCCGCATTCCAAGCAATGAAGCAGTGCCTCATGAACCTACCAACCCTTACGGCACCAACACCAAAGGAACCGCTCACACTCTACCTCTCCGTAACAGAACGGGCGGTAGGCACAGTTCTTCTGGTAGATCGCAAGGGGGTACAAACGCCGATCTACTACATCAGCCGCACCTTGCTTGATGCGGAAACAAGGTATACCATCATGGAAAAACTGGTTCTAGCCCTTGTACACGCGTCCCGAAGGCTGCGAAGATATTTTCAAGGACACCCAATCAACGTCCTCACAGACTACAAGATCAGCGACGTCTTGCGCAAGCCAGAACTCTCGGGTCGACTGGCAAAGTGGGCCATCGAGCTTGGAGAGCACACCATATACTACAAGCCCCGACCCGCGGTCAAGGGACAAGTCTTGGCTGACTTCGTCACCGAAATACCAACCGACAAAGTTGAGGAATGCAAGGCAGAGCAATCCCCGCGCCTACCCAAAAACCATCACAGATCTGGTCTCTCTTTACGGATGGGGCCTCCAACGATGACGGTTCAGGCGCGGGTTTACGCCTTATCAGCCCAGATAAACATGAGTTCACATACTCCATCCGCCTCGACTTTAAAAGCACGAACAATGAGGCGGAATACGAAGCATTGCTGGTAGGCCTCCGTATCGCGGAAAAATTGGGGGCCAGGCACGTGGAGGCACACGTGGACTCATTACTTGTCTCCCGACAGATCAACGGGGTCTACGACGCAAAATACGAAACCATGGCACTATACTTAGAACAAGCCAAGCAACTCATGCGTAAATTCGATTCCTGCACCGTGGAACACATCAGGCGCAGTGAAAACAAACCAGCAGACGCATTGAGCAAAATGGCCTCCACAGTTTTTGAACACATGGCTAAAGAAGTCTGCGTCGAAGTCCTCAGCACCCCGTCTGTCCCGCTGAGACAAGTTAACGTCGTCCAAACAGGCAACGCGTCCCGGATGACCCCAATCAAGGCTTACCTCTCCCCCGGAACCCTGCCTGACGATAAGTCAGAGGCCCGGAAGATACAGCACAAGGCCTTACACTATCAGCTAATGGATGGCGTATTATACCGCCGATCCTAATTAGGACCACTCCTCCGCTGCGTAGACTCCGCAGACGCATTGTTCCTCATAAGGGATATTCACGAAGGCACATGCGGACTACACGCAGGGCCACGGATGGTGGTCGCCAAGATCATGAATGCAGGGTACTATTGGCCGGGCATGCACACCGACACAGTCAAGGAATTACGCAAGTGCAAAAGTTGCCAACGCCACGTGCCAAATACCCTGCGACCAAAGAATGACTTAGTACCGGTCATGGCGGCATGGCCCTTTCAAGAATGGGCGATCGATCTAGTTGGACCCTTTCCCCCGACTCCGGGACACGTCAAATTCCTCATTGTGGCCATCGATTACTTCACTAAATGGGTCGAGGCGAAACCCCTGGCCAAAATCGATGGGGCTCATGTAAACAAATTCATCTGGGAGTTCATAATTTGCATATTTGGCCTACCAATGCAACTAGTCAGCGACAATGGCACGCAATTCATAGACAGCATGTTACAATCCTGGTTGGCGCAAATGGGCATCCAACAAATATTCACATCCGTTGCGCACCCGCAGGGAAACGGCCAGGTCGAAAGAGCTAACAGAAGCATAGTGGAAGGAATCAAGGCCCGGCTGGGCACCAGGCTGTAAGTCCAAGATCTTCTCTGTCGGGTATCAAACAAACAATCGAGTGCGGAAAACAAGATTGAATGTGAAGAACAAAAGATTAAATCGATGAATAATATATTATTGCTGCTTCACCTTGCACACAATCTCTAGGATTGTCTGGTACAAGGTGTTTGCCAAAGAACTACAAATGAAAGGTCTAACCCTAAAATGAACTTAAACAAAACATTATATAGGGTCCACTAAAGCCTTGGCCCACATGGCCTAACCCAAACCCATTAATTAAACTAAGCCTAATTAACACAAACAGGCTTCATAAAGACAAGCGTAAACCTACTCAATTTATGGGCCTAACAATATCCCCCTAGGTTTATGCTGTCTTTATCATGGCTTAGTAGGAAGAAACTTCAGATCTTGATCTTCCAATCTTGGGTTCTTTCTTCTGCTCTCGGAGGCATACTTGTATTTTGATCATCATCAGCTTTTGCTTGAACATCTTGCTAAAAGAGAACGTGAGAGGAGGATTCTCAGAAGCTCTTTTCTTTGTCAATCTTCTCTTTTAAGCAACTTTTCAGGTACTTCTTCAGTTGTACTTTCATTGTCAAAAGATGATTCACTTCAGGTTTTCTGACTCAGGTACATCTTCTCAGTGTGGTGATTCATACTTGTCAGCAACTGGAACTCTTTCATTCTTCATCAACCCCTGTTTCTTGATTTGTATAAATTCTGCAAATTCTCAGAATTTTGTAAGCAAATAATTGATATAACAGAGGGTCCAGTATATACATGAACACCAAGTACATCAGTGTACTTCAATTTTAAAATCTCAAAAACCTGAATCTTGTTCGAGAACCGGTCAAATCCTCAAGAATGGTCAATTTTTCATAAAAGAAAAAAATTAACATAAAAATTCAAACTAATTACAATGCATCTTTTTGGTGAGAATCATGTGCAAGAAGATCATATCAGCTTTGTCAAAATGCAACACACCGTTAGTATATTTGTTTTGGTATACTTATTAAAATGCCAGAAAGCAGTCCAAGACGATTACCAGCATCGTTTATCCATTTAAACAAACATACACACACGACCTCAAGTCCAATATTTTTCTTATTTTCTTAACGTGTGTTAGACCGAAATAACTGTGTGTCCCACATCATGACATACCCCCGCGATCAAGGTATGCACAAAGCTTCTTCATAACAGGTGAGTAAATTGCTGACATCGGTATGATTTACAAGGTCAAGATCATCGGTGATCAGGTCTGCATATATCTGGATGCAACAAAGAGACCGATGGATTCTCGACCAGAGTTAGGGCAAATACCAAATTTTCGGTATGATCGTCGCTTTAGGCTTTTGATTTGTGCCTTTAGCTTGAATTCTCTTTGAGAATTTTAGGTTTTGGCATTTCCTTATTGCTCTTTTAAAACGTCCTGACTGTGCCTAGGTCAGCATATATCTGGATGCAGCAGAAGGGCAGCCAGGATATCCCTAGATGTATCAACAATTTAAAGACATGAAATCTCAGATTTTGGCAATCTATCAACGCAAGATTTAAGACCATAAAATCATACGCCGATGATGTGTTACCCACAAGTTACACAGTCCTTTATCTTTATCATTAATTTTGGACTGACTTCGTAGTGCAGTCTGCCTGCCAGTACATCATATAATAGATCCACAATCACACTTGATTTACTTTTCTTTTCGATTTTAAAGTGTGACAGTTCAACAGCTAATGTACTATCATTTCTTCTTTTTCGCACCATGAAAATCTCATTTTCGGAATTTTGTAATGTTTTTGTATTTTTCTGAGGGTATATCCCCCTAAATTTGTGCTTAAAATTGAAAATTTAAAGAACAAATTTACAACCTAAAACTAAGAAAAATCTTTTTGGGTTTTTCTAAAACCATTCTTGAATCAAAGACCAATTACATTCAAAATTCAATGCATCAGGTTTTGAGTGTACCTCTTTAGCTGATTTTGCCTCCATTTTCTCCTTAAAGGAAACATACTCACTGTTTGAATTTAAAATAAACGTATAACAGAGAGATGTCACCTATCACGTGCGTGGAACAACCGTTGTCAACATACAAGTGGTCGTCGACAATCCTCCTTGGATGTCCCTACACTAAGAAAGGAGATTAGTTAAAGATTGGTACCCAGGCCATTGCGGTCCTGGGCACTCCTGAAGCGTCAACGTAGGACACTTCTCTCAAGCACATATCCTTATGCTCATTTGGATCTGGTATTGCTGCCGCCTTTGCTTTCCAGACTTGTTTAGGCTTAGCACACGGTTTTGCTACTTTCGGAGTATCAGCTTTCTGTTTTTCAGGTTGTTTTGATTTCTGTGGATGAACAACCTTCCGTTTGCTCTTGACAGCATTCCAGTCTCCATCAGATGGTTTACCTTTGGGATTAGCATTCTTCCTTGCCTTAGGTTTTTCAACCTTCATTGGCTTGGAGTAGTAGTTATCCCTTGGTGTAACCCTCTGATTATGTCTATAATAGGGCACGTAAGGACGACTTGTGCAATTCCTTGCAATGTGATCGGGTCTTCCACAGTTGTAGCATGTCTGCTTCTTTGCATATGAAGCATATTCCGGTCTGTTCGATCCCACTGATGAATGTGAGTGATGGGATCTGTTGGATGATTTGTTTTCAGGCTTCTTAAAGTTTCTGCTCTGCTTAGAACATCTTGAACACCCGTGTAAACAAGATTGTGCTTGTGATGATGACTGTCCTTGAGTTTTCTATTTAACTTCAGGAACCTGTACATGAGAGTTAGCACAGGTAGTTTTTCTATGTGGTGGCACGTATTTATCGGTCGTGCCAATAACAGATAGCTCAGAAACAGTCTCTTTCACATATGGTATAGCATCTACAGACAAATTGGACTGTGTCACACAAACACCTGCATTGTTAGTGCAAACAATATCATCCCCCTCAATTTTAACTTCTATTTTAACTGAATCTGCACATGAAGTAGAAGCATCAGTAACGTTCACACATTTAAATTCAGGGACTATTGGCTTTACCACACCTGTGCCAATAGTCTTGGATGAGGGATCCTTACATTCTTGTTTAGTCTCGACTGGCCTTAAGCACACAAATTCTTCAGATTCTGGCTCAGTCGAGGGTGTATCATTTGATTCATTTGAGCCACTTGATTCAGAGACTTGTTGTGGCTCTACTGAATCCCCCGTTGACTCAGCTACTCTAGAAGACTCACAACTAGACTCACTCGATTCAACTGATACTGATTTCTCAGATTCGGTTGTTTCGGGTGATTCACATTTGGAGTCACTTTCAGAGGTTGGTGGGGCAGCTGATTCAACGGTTTGTGGTGCCCTGTACTCTTCATAAATCTTTTTGAATGTTTTCATGAAATCAAACTCAAAGGGCACATTTGAGTCTGATTGGCCGGTCAGTTCAGGTTTTAAAACAATTTCCCTTAACATTTTATTTGATTCAGCTGTGTCATTGGGAACAGGGACTTCATCTCTTTTCACATCAAAAACTCTGTCAATTTCTTTATTTTTCTCAAAATTTAACGTCTCGGTCTGCTTTGAAGCATCTTGAGACTTGACAAAAGTTTTTGATGGAGCCTGCTCCTGCTTAGGTTGTTTGTTCTTGGGTTTAGAGATTTTAATGGGGACCGATTCAGATTTGGAGATCTCAACTTGATCCCTCGATGGTCGACTGGTTAGCTCTTCTATTGGAGGACCGTATCCTTTAACAGGCAGAGCCAACAATTCTTCATCCGACATGGGAATTGAGGAATAGTTTTCATTAAAAGGTGGTGGAATTTCCACAAACCCCAGACCTTTATTCCTCACTTCCTTTGGTCTGAACTTTAACTGGGTATTGATCATTTTTTCAACTTTGGGACTAGAACAATCGAACTTTTTAAAATGAAAATCGGCATTTTTAAATTTAGATTTTAACTCGATCAATTCCGCGGTTAAAGTATCAGACAGTCGTTTGAAGTGTAAATATCGACACTTGTGATCACTCACCTCCCATTGCAAGCGCTTGATATCGAGTTTTTGTTGTTCGACCATTTCTTTATAAGAATTAAATTTCTTTTTAATGTCCCAAGTGGCCATTTTCTCGTATTCAAGCTGCTTGTATGCAGAGAGAGTTTCTTCTATAAAGCCTTTAATTTTTAACCTGCATCGTTCAGTACAACATGATTCGGCTAAAATGTCAGTGTGTACCTCAGATGCGGATGGCACATGGTCAGTCAGTTGTGTCATGAAAGCTTGAGCAGCGTAAGCGGCAGGAGCAGCAGATGTGATAGGAGCAGCATGTGTGATAGGAGCAGCAGGTGTGACAGAAGCAGCAGGAGCGGCAGAAGTGGCGGGAGCCGTAGGAGCAGAAGATATGACAGGAGCAGCAGGAACAGATGAGCATGTTGTGCTATAGATAAAACTTTGAGAGGGCATTTTTGATTTCTTAACTGTGATTCCCCAAGACATCTTGAATTTTTCCTTGAAATTGTGATCCCCCAAAAATGTAGACGTTCCCCAAAAAAAATTTTAGACCGAGCACAGGACGTCCAACCAAGTCAACCGTTAAACCGTATTCAATAAGTTCGATCCCCTCAAATTTAGCTTGTACACCCCAAATAATACACTATTATTATTATTATTATTAACACAAACTCTCTCCTTTTTTTATGTAAGCTCGTGAACAACACAGCTACCACAACTACACAAAAATATTACAGTACCCTCTCTCTCTCTCAATCTCTAACAAAACACATTCTCTTGCATCCTCTTTCATCAATCTAAAAAACATAACCTTCTTCAATTACTCCTTTCCTTTCACTTTTCTTTCTTTGAAGAATCCACCAACACCAACAATAACAATAACAATGATCCTGAAGAGGAGTAATACACTGTTGGACACAGAGCTACGGTTATCACCGACTTAAGTAAACATCATCAGCCTTCCTTCCACTTTCCAATGCAGGTTGTTTTCGGATGTGAAGAGGGTTTTCGAGTGGAGAAGTTGGGTTTCCGGGGTGAGATTGATGTTTCTGATTGAAGATGGGTTGAGTCTGGGTGTTGCAGGTGGTTTTCTCGAGGTGGGTTTCCGGTCAGATGGTGACGGGTGGGGTTGTAGAGGGTGGTAATGATGGTGACGTGGCGGCGCAGGAAAGAGGTTAACAAAGATGAAGTTAGGTGCAGATGATATTTTGTTGAAGGGTGACCGGTGGTGATGGATCTGTGTTTCCGAGTCAAGGGGTTTGGTTTCCGTGTTGAGGTGGCGGGTTGAGGCTGAATCGGATGGGTTTTGGTTTCTTAGAAGGTTTTCTGTCAATGGCAGCTGCGTATTTTAGCAGAACCCGGTTTAGAAGTGTTTTCTTGTTTGTTGTTTTGGGTGCTGTCGGGTTAGAGAGGCAAGGAGGTCAGGATAATGATGACGATGGGGTTGCGAATGATGGATCGGGTGGTGTCAGGTTGCCAGGTGGTGGTGGGTGTCTGATAAAAGCTTGTTGTTTACGAGGTGGGTTTTGATGGTCGGGTGGGTCTCAGCTTCCAGGTTAGTTGTACGGTTGATCTGATGTGTTTCTAAGCTGCAAGTGGGTTTTTCAAGGTGTGGGTTTTCCGACGGGTTTTGGTTTGTGACTGTGTCCGAGCTCTGAAGTGTCCGAGCTGAAGACGAGTGTCCGAGTACTAGGGGTTTCCGACCGGAAAAGGTGTGTCCGAGGTGGGTATAGGTGTCCGAATGGGAAGAGTGTCCGAGCTGGGTGAAGGTGTGTCCGAGGTGGAGTGTCCGACTGTTGAAGGTGTGTCCGAGTAACAGATTTGTGTCCGAGGTGTGACTTGTGTCCGAGTTCGATGTGTTTCCAACTTGACTGTGGGTGTCCGATAAGGAGGTTGATTGTGTTTTGTGCAAATGTTTTCGGATGATGCACTGTTCTCAAGGGTTATAATTTTTTGTAGTGGTGGTTTTTGAATTTGTGAAGTTGACCTTTCTTGATGAGTCACGTGCCTCTTGTCAGCCTTTTTTGAAATAGTCAAAAATTGAATTGATGTTTTCGATGCCAGCTTGAAAGGTTAATAGGAAAGTATTAATTTTCCTTAATTTCTAGCAACCAACTTGCTAAAAATCTGCACAAACACATCGTAAACTACAAACAAAAGATCAAAATCAAAAATTTAATAAAAATTCAAAATGTTCTTCGCGTTCTTAGTGTTCTTCAAGTTTTTCAGAATTTTTAACAAGATCAAATCTGCCAACAAAACACAAGACACAAAACTGATTAGTAAAATAAAACTATTGAACGAGATTGAGATTTAAACCTGTTGAACCGGCCAAAACGCAGCAACAAAAATTTCTTCTTTTGATCTTCAAATGATACCAAACCGAGCCTTCGAAAGACTTCTTAGGCTCTGATACCAATTGTAAGTTCAAGATCTTCTCTGCCGGGTATCAAACAATCGAGTGCGGAAAACAAGATTGAATGTGAAGAACAAAAGATTAAATCGATGAATAATATATTATTGCTGCTTCACCTTGCACACAATCTCTAGGATTGTCTGGTACAAGGTGTTTGCCAAAGAACTACAAATGAAAGGTCTAACCCTAAAATGAACTTAAACAAAACATTATATAGGGTCCACTAAAGCATTGGCCCACATGGCCTAACCCAAGCCTATTAATTAAACTAAGCCCAATTAACACAAACAGGCTTAATAAAGACAAGCGTAAACCTACTCAATTTATGGGTCTAACACAGGCGTACAGGATGCGTGGACGAACTGCCCCACGTCCTACGGGCCTACCGCACCCTCACAAAAACAAGTAACGGTGAAACTCCGTTCAGCCTAACCTACGGGTCCGAAGCGGTGATCCCAGCCGAAATCGGTTGCCCTTCCGCAAGGGTCCTACTGGCCGAGCAAAGTAACAACAATGAGGAACTCCGCCTAAACCTGGACTTACTTGATGAGCGGCGAGACCTAGCCGCCATCAAAGAAGCCAAGTACAAAACCCAACTGGAGCGGTATTACAACAAGCGTGTTAGAAGATGCGCCTTCAAGATTGGTGACTATGTTTTCCGCAACAACGAAACTTCAAACGCGGAAAAGCCAGGGAAACTGGCACCAACTTGGGAAGGGCCGTACAAAATCCAAGAAATCCTAGGCAAAGGGGCATACACGCTAGAAAGACTGGACGGCACGCCCGTCCCACGATCTTGGAACGCGGCCCAATTGCGTTTATGCTATTTGTAATCCTGTTATCACGCCCGGCTACACATGCCGCGGCAACCATTAATAAAAAGAATGTTTGTCTCCTATACTTGTTGCTCTACTTGTTTTTCCGCGCCCAGGTCTTCAAGACAACGCTACAAGCTATGTCGGACTAATGCATCCTCGTGCTACGGCTAGGATGTATAAACACCTAACCCGCGCTGCAGTCTTCAAGACATAGCCCACTTGTCGGACTGAAACATTCGCGCCGAAGCATCATGCTAAACCTCAGTCTTCTAGACTCGCTTATAACGCGATTCGGACTTTACGAGCAGCATGAAGCCCAGCGGCGCGAATACAAGTCTTCAAGACAAGGCCTATTCAGGTACGCTTGTCGGACTCAAGGCACAAGTTGTGTCATGTAATGGTCTTCAAGGCAAATGTCTTCTACACTTAAACGCCGGACCACTTACCAGACACACGCGCTAACTCTTACTTACACACTAGGTGACGACTTGGTTAAATAAGTACAACAGGAGTTAACGCGAGAGAACACAAGGCATAGCAAACAAAATTTTTCTTTCATTAACATTGGGAATTAAAAACCCAAAAAGTATTTATAGAAAAACAGGGCAACAAAAAACCTAACTATCAGAGCCGCTAAAATCCAAAAACTGCTCTTCATTCTCCGGCGGATCCGCGTCATCCGGCCGCGTCTCGGAGAACCCTTCACCAGAGGCCTTCCGCCTCTCTTCTTCCAACCGCAACCTCTCGGCCTCCGCGGCCCGCTCCCTGGCCTTTTCACCCAGCTCATCAGATTTCTCGATGAAATAGCGAAGGGAAGCGGCGGGGTCAACATGGCGATTACAGTCCGCCACAACCTGAAGGACGGGGAACTCAAGTTTGTCAAACTTGGCGAGTTCCGCCAGATACTGGTCCTTCAGGGGCTTTCCATAATGCTCCGCATCAATAATGCGTCAATTATTCTGCGCATGAAGAAAGCCATCTTCAAACCCCTCGCCGTACCCATAAGCGTGGGCGGTGGCGGCTATGTTGGCGACCTGGTCACCAAGCTTTGGCTCCTGCCAGAATCGCTTGAAAATATACAAAAACGAAGGTAAAGTTAGTAATATTCTACAAGGAAAATAAAGATTAGGACAGCGGATAAGAGGAAGTCTTACACCCTCAATCCCACTGGTCATCAACGAGCGGAGAGATTCTCGCATCTGCTCCTGCTCCCCCACTGAGGCGTCCAGCAGAGATTTGGCCGCCTCAGCCTCCGACATAACGGCCTTGCGGTCCTTTAGAGCCGCATCTCTTTCCAGCTAAAGCGTCTCCTTCGCCTCTAACATGGTAAACCACTCTTCCTCAAGAGCGGTGAGGCGGAAGTTGGCCTTATCAAGATCGGCGGTCTTGGATTCCAGCTGCTTGCGCATGTCTACAAATTTGACAGTGCGCTCGGCAAGAGCCTTGAATTTCTTCTCGAGCTCCTCAAGGTCCGCCTTACTGGTCTCCTTCAACTGTTGGATCCTCTCCTTCAGTTGCCGCCTCTCCTCATTGGTGCGGTTGCACGCCTCAGTCCATTGCCTATTGTCCGCTGCCGACTCGGACAAAAGCTTCTTTGCCTCTTCTTCAGCACGATGAGCCCGGCGGCGGTACTCTTCAACACGAGACTACATGGCCGCCTCCTTTTCAGCAAGGGTGGCCTTCTCGGACTTCAAGCGGGCTAGGTCCCGCTGCATGGCGGCGTCCCGCCGCTGAAGGGAATCCATCATGGCCAGCTGACTCGCCTGGCTGATGCACATGTTCGTGATCAAGTCAGGACGACTCAGGCTGTCCTGATAAGCCTGCTCATAGGGGGGCACCGCCCCACTGACAAACTCCTCGGCGGCCAGGGAGTTGGAGAAAATAAAGTGTTCTCCCTGACCGCCCAACGAGGGCGCCAAATGGTGTCACCCCCAATCCCGCTGGAGCCATCATACTCCCTAGCGGGTTCCCTACCCCCTGCGCCGGGCGGCGGACTGCCCGCCCGACGATCAACCAAAGAACCCCCAGCGCCTCCCGCTGGGGGAGTCATCCTGAAGCTCGAAACGTCATCGGCCTTTTTCTTGGCCTCAGTTTCCTTCTCAGAAAGGAGCCTATGCTCCTCTAAGCGGAGCCGCTTAGCCTCAGCTTTATTGGCGGCATCCTCGGTCGCTGCTTTCCTTGCCGCCTCAGCTTTAGCAGCCTCATCGGCCTTCGCCTTCAAAAGGGCCTCAACCTTAGCGGCTTCATCGGCCCTAGTCTTCTCAGCCAATTCTGCCTCCTTACGGAGGCACTCCTCCTCTCTTTTCCTCTTGGCCCCCGCTATCTCTTCAGGGGTACGGATAGGCGGAGGGGAGGGACTGGGTGTCACTTTCGGTGCCACGCCTGCAGGGTTAAAAACACTTAGCAAAAACAAGAATAAATGATAATAAATTGAAGATTGAGCGTACGTACTTGGGATCTTCTTCACCATCTTTTGAAGAAGAGGCTGGTGCACAGGCGGGGCACCTATATCAAACGAAAACACGGGAGCACCGGGCTCCCGTGGCTGAATAACCTTGGCAGGGGACTTGCCCTTGTCCCCCGCACCTCCAACATCCTTGGAGCCTCCGGCACTCCCGCTCGCCCCGCCGACCCCACCAACACCCGCCTTGCGGCGACCTCTCTTCCGAGTCTTTAATTTAAACTCATCGCCACCATCATCATCATAATCTGAGGGTGGCCCATCCTTCCACTTATGGCGGTTCTTGACATACTCCCCGCCTGTATCCGAAGACCCTGTGTCAGAAAGGGAGGTCACTCGCTTGACCACATAGTAGTGCCTACGTGGGGCATGCTTCATGCGCCCCTAAGAATGCCGCACCAAACGCGACACCTCACCAAAGGGGCCGAAGGAGCCAGAAACAGATGGCTCACTTACAAATGCAGAATAGGGATCAGAAGACTTACGGGTGACGTAATAATGGGCGGGGGGGTTCTCCAGATTCGGATAGTAGAACCTGCCAACAAACTCTTCCAAGAAAGAGACTTGCCCCTCAGGGATCCGCCTCCACTTCAGCTTAAGAGCCCCGCGGGACTCAAAAATGTCAAACTTTGTCACGCCTGCGCATTAAACAAAAATACTTAGCAAAAAATTATGATCACAAAGAATGCAAAACAACAACTCATACCTTCTTGGGCGATATAGGGCTCTTTCCTCTCACGGATACCGGTTCGGCTGGTGCCAAGCAAGTTGTAAGTACCCTCAAACAACCCTTCAACTCCAGCTTGGTTTTGTGAGTTGTAAGGGCGACGAACCAGGCTTCGTCCTTTTAGTTCCGTATCACCTCACGGTCCAGTACCCACTCCTTAGACGCCACCACCTTCCAAGGCATGGCCACAGGAATCACTCCCTTCTTCAAGTAAAAAAAAAACTTGTCCTTCCACCCATAGAGGGACTTGGGAACTTCAGTAACTATAACCGGAACCTTGGGTCGTGGCTTAAAAGTAAACCATGACTCGTCCCGGGCCATGTAGTAGAACACATTGAACCGATCAATGGTCGGTTCAATATCCAATGCCCGGCATTGGTTCTCAAAGTGCCCCAACCGGAGCATTCCAAACCCGCTAACCTGAGACACCGCCACCCCATACTCTATCAGGGTGTCCAGTTGGAAGCGGGTGCAAGGTAGGCGGAACCCATACTTGGAGAAGTGGGCCTCATAGAAGGCAAGCTTGCCCTCCGGTGCAGTCAGAATGGTCTTCCCCGGACCGGGCAACTCCGGCTCCCACTCCGGCAAGATTCCGTGATCAGCACAGAACACAGAGAAAGTTGCAGCAGTCCATTTGCAAGTAGTGTTGACCGCCAATTTCCTCTCTTTCACCTTTATCTCAGGAACGTTTGGTTCTATCTCCTGACTGCTGGCTTCAGATTCATCATGATGAATCTCACCAGTAGGAGAAATGTTGGTTGAAAGATCAGACATTATAACAAAGCAGAAGAAGGATTCAAGGGAAAGAAAAGGAAAGGAAGATAACTCGGTGAAGTTTCAAGGAAATCTTCAGTCGTCACCGGAAAACTTACCGGGAAACTTGAAGATTGCTCGGAAACTTCAAGGGAATGAACGGAAAAGATGAAGATTGATCGGAAAATATGAGAGGCTTTGGGAGAAATTTGAAAGTGTAACTGTTTCTCAAAGCCCTCCAACATATAAATACCCATTGCATTTATGACAAAGGGCCCCACATCGAAAAAGCAACTGTCGCGTCTCTTCGTCTAAAGGATGGAGATGAAGACACGTGGCACATGCACCATCGGACGGCTCACAACAGCGCATGTGCAACGGCCAAAGCTGGCAACTGTTCGGTCTCTGGACACGTGTCAGCAAACCTCACCATCTCATAACATCAAACGCATGCCCTCCCACGCGTCTGACACAACTCACGTGGGACAAGACACGTGGCACTACCCTGATCACTCGTTCAATCAACAGACGCGCGTGACCACCACGCGCCTGACACCAGACGAAAAGGCTCCTGCAAAATGACTGGGAGACATAAAGCAGACAACGTGTCACACGTCTGCCAAACTTCTCCACAACGTTATCCACATTCGAATTCCAGGCGCCATAAATCCAAATGATTTACGACAAAATAAATGCATCACTCAGCATTTACTCCAAGTATGCAAACACATTTATAACAAGATACGGCGTGACACGTCATGGCTCGCGGAGCCTCGAGCTATCATCCACGACTCATTTTTAATTCAGTCTAGCGCTCCACCTCCTCTCGAATCAAGAATAGGAGAAGCCCTAGACTAGGGGGACTTGAAGGGATAGGGAGCCTAATCCAGGCGGACGTGGCCTCCCTATCCCCACTCAATAGAAGATCCGCGGAAACGGGCGCATAGTAAAGTTTCGGCGGAAAGGACTTGAGTTGCAACACTACACATCTGTGTCAAGCACGCGCGCGTCTACCAACGCGCGAGCTGCTTCATACCACAGACATTCCCAAGTACGATGTACGGAAGATCAAGAGTCGGTAATCTACATGCAGAGGATCACTGACACCATCAATCGGATAAGGACACGTGTCCGCGGCTGTCCAACAACCACTAAGGTTCAACAGTGACGTGACTGGTTCCATGCTTCCACCATGCTGCCACTACTGTTCTAACCAGGCATGCTCACCTTCTGTCAGAGGCCACATTAGACGCCGGCAGGTAAGTAAACCATGCTGCCTCAGAACAACATACCGCCAAGGGCCAGTCACATGCCGCCACGTGTCCACCAGTAAGCTCACCGCTGACGTCATCTACAGTAGACATCCTTTTCCCGCCTTTCTCAGAGGCCACGGAGAGTTGGGCCGAGCCAAGGCCCAAAGATCACAAGACTCGTTGTGGGCTTCTTCTCAAGCCCACGACCTTCATTATAAATAGGAGACATCAACTCCCTTCAAAGGGATCGAAAATCAATCACTTGTAACTTAGAGCTAGGATTACTCGTATGCTTTGTATTCTCTCAAGCAATAATATCCTCGGCTCCTTACAGTGGACGTAGGTCAAGCTTGACCGAACCACTTACATCTTTATGTTCTTGCTTTACTTACTCACCACACACTCACTCACATTACACTCTCGGGTTAATCCAAAGGTTTGGGTAAAGGAACGTACGCACAGTAACATAAGTATAACCACTCGGTGATTAGTGATAATCCCCGAGATACTTATTGTTTCTTCAAATAATAAAAAAACCTTGGGAAATTTATTGTAGAGTAGCACGTAAACAAGCAACAGGTTGCACCGTAACCCCCTTTTAAATAGCAAACCCATACCTACCGAAAACAATGCTATGGTTCTTCGACTTTGAGAAAGTATTGTGCACAAACCGCTACACTCTATTCAGAAAACCAACAGCTACGGGGGTAAGAGGCCTAAATTGCTAAATGTATCAAAGGAAAAGGGAATGAAGACATATGCACATCCGCTCGACGAAGAGTAGGTTCCCCTTCAAGCGGCTTTGTCAGAAAGTTCAAAAGAGCCTCTTTTGTTAGGAAAGATTCCTGCCTGCTTTAATACATCATAAAAACAACTTTGTTAATTCTCAGTTCGTATGGGTAGTTAACGGAGAATATATTCGAAGTTAAAACTGTTTGTAAAAATTAATAAGTTTGGATTAATCGTGGCCAATACATCAAAATTAAAGTTAAGATTATTAAAATCAAGTCAAAAACATATATTTACAAACATCTTCATTATATATTTTATCATGTTCAAACTGTCTATTTTATTCAAATTCAAAATATATGATAATGATAAAATCTAAAGAATTTTATATATTAACACCTATTGGCCAATCCCGAGTGACACTCTCCTTGCTTTCCTTATGGGAGGTGAGGAGTTCGAGTCCTGCCGGCATCAAAATTTTACTGTTGGGCCGGGTTTTACCGTAGTGGGCCTTCGGGCGGCGGGTTTTCCCCGAGAACTGGTGGACCCAGGTTACTTTCAGGGTACTCCTTTGTTCAGTGGGTACTTCGAAAGTGCTCATGATTGATTTGTTGGCCGTTAAAAAAAAAAAAAAAAAAAAAAAAAAACCTATTGGCTCACATCCCACCTGCTTCCCTGTACCTACCCACAAAGTTCAAATTCAAGTTATTTTCAACGTTTTCACATTATTGACTTTTAAGCCGAAGCCGATGATTGATTGTCAGGGTCCTAATTTCCCTCATCTTTTTGTTTATTTATATATGCATTGATAAACCTTTGATGAACGTTGACCCATTTGAGGTTCTTTCAGCTGGTTGCATTGGGGCAGATGGATCATCATCTTTGAGCAGTATGCGTTTCAAATCTGTAAGATCATTTGCTTTTGCTTGTGTTTTTATCTTAAAAGATTTGAAAGACATGCTGCTCAAAGATGACATCCAGTTGCTTTGTACTCAAGGTGATGAGATTAAAGGTATAAATTTTTATTTGCTTCTTTGTAAATGTTGTAAATCCAATGAATCTGTGTTTGTTAAAGAAGTTGACAATATGGAATCTTAATTCTCTTTAGTTATATTTTTATACAAATAAATGGACCTAGTAAATTTTACCTTTATCCAGGTCGATACATCTTATATTTCACATGATGCCACTTCTTTTGTTATTTGGTAGCTCTATGTATACATACTTTTATGTCGGGATAGAGGTACCAATAGCTTTGCTATTTATGGGATTTACTAAATTATTGGGTAAGGTTGTTATGTACGTAATTTACATGATTACGGAGTTATTATGAAAGTGATCTGTGTGGTTTAAAGATGTTGTCGAAGAAGACCGATTCGCAAACATCTTGAAAATATTTGGTTGGTTGTTGAGGCAGCCCTAACTAAGGGTAGTATCCCCAACTGGTTACTTGAAGAAGTTAGTTGAATAACTGGTAGTTATTGTAGACTATAAATAGATACGTATCTTCAAGAATTAATTTTCTTCTCTGATCCTTCAAGTTTTGGTTGGTATTTGGTCATTTAAATTCGACTGGCTGATTTGAGTGAAAAAATGAGTGTTTTTCGCTAAGTAAAAAATATATTTTTTACCAACTTTGAACACATATATGCGATGGCGGCGGACCTACATGTATGTGCGGGGTGCCCCTCCCCATCCTATAAAAAACAATGAAGTTTGAGCGTGAAAGAGGTCCATCAGTCACATCGTATAGAGGCATATATGAAGACTTTTGGGGTGACTAAAGCCAAGGGAGGTCCCGATGGATCTACATGCTCCAGTTGTTAATCTTGCACGATTGATAGATGTGGCGTACCAATACAATGACGGGTTCACTTTTCCTGTAAAGAATTTGAAGGAGTGTATCACACTCTTGTTCTGTGTTTCAGTCCCTATGTGGTTATTGATTTGTATCTATATTTCTGTAATAACGAATAAAGACAATTTTCGTTGTTTTAAGCGAACTTGTCAACTATTTTCGTTGTTTTAAGCGAACTTGTCAACTAATAAATATTGTGCTGACAGTCCCATATTGGCCACTAACAAGTTAGTGGCCAATATGTTTAGACTGTAAGGAATGGGGGCGGGAGAGGGGCGGGAAGGGTGGGGGGGAACACCGCCGCCAGTAGGGCGGGATGCTTGGCGTGGGGCGGGGGGCGGGAGGGGATCCACTGGCGTGGGGGAGAGGGGGAGTCCACGTGTCACCTTTCTATTGGCCCTCTCTCTTTCTTGTTACCGTTAAAAAAAAAATAAAAAAAAATAATTACCGTTGTAGAACGGCTATTTTAAAAAAAAAATAATTTATTATATATATATAAACAATACCATCTTCTACACAAACACACACTCTTTTTTTTCATAAAATCCTCTTCAAACTATCATATTTTTTCAAAAAAAATTGCAAGATGTCGGACGACTCTTCGAGTTCAGACGATTTGTTTGATCAGCTCGCTTTGGATGACTTGGGCGAAGGTGCTGCAGAGTTGTTAATGGCAACCGTTCAGAACGTCGTTAAAGCTATAGCGGACGACGAAGGGACCTCCGAACCACCCAAGCGTAGAAAGTATATAATTCGCGAACGCGAAACCGGAAATGAGTCATTGGTACGTGATTACTTCTCACCCGAATCAACATACGATGAAAGAAGTTTTAGGCGGCGTTTTCGTATGAGTCGTAATTTATTTTTAAGAATAACAAATGATTTAGAAAATAATTTTGAATATTTCAAACAAAGGCCCGATGCACGTGGTCAGATGGGATTTACTGAGATGCAAAAGGTCACAGCCGCGCTTAGATCATTGGCTTACGGAACCAGTTCCGACGTAATGGATGAGTATCTAAGGATGGCTGAGCGAACGGCTAGAGAAAGTACTCAGTTTTTTTGTGCGGGCGTCATTGATTTATATTTAAAATGATATTTGAGAAAACCAACATTTAGTGACGTCCAACAACTTTTAGACTTTCACGAAGAAAAACATGGTTTTCCCGGTATGCTCGGGAGTATAGATTGTATGAAATGGGAGTGGCAACTTTGTCCAACTGAGTGGCAAGGCCAACACTCTAGCGGTTTTCATAAATCGCCGTGTATGATGCTTGAAGCGGTTGTGTCACAAGATTTTTGGATTTGGCATGCGTTTTTTGGTGTGCCCGGTTCGTTGAACGATAGGACTGTTCTTAATCAATCCCCAATCTTCGACGATCTTATAAACGATGTTGCACCAAAAGGAACTTTTTTCTTAAACGAGGCAGAATACAAGTACGGGTATCTTCTAGCAGATGGAATTTACCCTGATTGGGCTGTGTTCGTAAAATCGTTTACACGGAGGACTACGTTAGACCCTAAGAGAAAAAAGTTTAACAAAGCTCAAATGGCTGCACGGAAAGATGTTGAGCGTGCTTTTGGTGTGTTGAAAAAAAGATGGCACATTTTGGCCCAACCCTGCCGACTGTGGGAAAAAACGCATGTACGAAATGTGATGTACGCATGCCTAATTTTACATAACATGATTTTGGAGGATGAAGGACGTGCAATATGCGAGTACTTTGGTGAGGAAACGCAGCAAAGTCAAGAAGACATTACGGATGAAGAAAGAAACGCCAACAACTTTGAAATCAAGAATAGCCAAACACATCACAACCTTCGAGCGGATCTGGTTGATCATATTTGGAGTATACCAAGAGATTACCTATCTGATGAAGACGTTAGCGATAACTAAGTTGTTTTTTTTAAGGTTTTTTTTTTTAATTTCATGTAATATTGGTTTTTAGTGTTTTTTTATTTAATTTTGTAGTTTATTATGAATTAATATTATGTTTTTTTAAAATTTTGTTTTATATTTATTAAAAAATAAAGTTAAAAACAAGAAAAAAAAAAGAAAAAAGAAATGTCAAGTGTCACTTCCCCCCACTCTTCCCCCCTTCCACTCTCCACAATTATTCCCCCCCCCCCCACAAGGGCCCCACACCACTCCTTATAGTCTTAAAGGTGGGACCCCCAACACATTTTGTTAGTTAGAACCAAGGTTTTCAGAACCGGACCGGACGTCGAACCGGACCCCCGGCCGGTTCACCGGTTCGACCGGTCCGACCGGTTCGACCGGTTCGACGAACCGGCCCAAAAAGCAAAAAAAATTAAAAAAAATTAAAAAAAAATTAAAAAATCCGGTCCGACCGGTCCGGCTTCCGGTCCGACCGGCCGGTTTTCCGGTCCGACCGGCCGGTTCACCGGTTCAACCCCGGTTCGCTGCAAAAACGGTCCGACTACCCGAACCGGACCGGTCCAGACCCGGAGCCCGGTCCGACCGGTCCGACCGGCCGGTCCGGTCCGGTTTTCAAAACAATGGTTAGAACTAATGGTGGTCAATTACTACTAGTTGAGAATATTTAAATCCAATACTCTTGTAGCAATTGATACGTTTTTTTTTACCACATGCTTGTATCAAAACAGAAACTAGACATAACCAAAAACCATACAATCTGTATACATAATCTGTCCTAAACCCCATTTCCTAGCAGAAATTCCTAAAAATCACATCACCACAAATCCACATATGGAAATAATAGTAAAATAGTAAATGCTCCATATTGATCATCCTGTTATACAAAAAAGGCGTACACGAGATCTAAAAACAACAATCGGCGTAAACATTCAACTCCATTGGTAATACCAAAAGGGTCGGGTCCTTTTTCCTTCGTGGAAAAGCCCCAAGCGTCGAGCAAAAGCCACGAGACTTGGCCATACCGCCCATGAAAAAAGGACCTACCCAAGATACAAAAAACACAACCCTGACTCCCATCTTGACATCTTACCACAACCCGTAAATGACTCTACATACATGAAACCTTACAGACAATGTGTATACAAGTTTGACCATTACATAGCGTATACAATCTCACCACTGCTATCGATATCAAGTTCATCAGGGTCAGATTCGAAATCATCTAGATCGTCATCCATCATATCAAGATCATAAAGGCCTGCAGGTGGAATGGTGGCTTCCGATATAATCTGCATGATCGCGTCCACACTCTGCAACGGTTGATCAGGCTCTTCAAACTGGTTGTTCATCATCTTATCTTCATCCATGAGGTTAGCAGGATGGTTCTTTAGAAACCAATCATGTCTCTTTATCTCATCCATGGTGATTCTCTGATAAAATGTTTAAAATCATTAGCATATAGTACCGTTCGATAAAAAAAAGGTCAACTGTTTGTTTGACTAAACCTGTGCAGGGTCTGCAACAAATATTCTTGATATGAGGTGCTGACATTCCGGAGATAATGGAATGTTTTCCGGAATTGAATACTGAACATGAAGAATTCTCTGTAGACCACAAAAGAATAACAAAAAATCACACATTTTAGCACTAAAGGAATTGTAAATATAAATATGTGTTCGCCATACATGAATCGTCTTGCGAAAATCTTTTGGTTCGTTAGGGTCTTCAAAAGGGTAGCCCCCTACGAGCATGACGTATAATGTCACCCCACACGACCACACATCTGCAATCTGAAAAAATAAAAAAAAAATAAAAAATTAGAACTGTAAATGATTACACGTCAAGAAATCAAGAAAATTTGATCTGACGTCTATATGATGCGTGGATCAAAAAAGAATGCGTAGATAGATGAATTAACCTTTCCATCATATTCTTGCCTGAGCAACACTTCAGGAGCTATGTATGCAGGTGTACCAACTGTCGACTTTGGCTGTGAATGAAGCACCGAGGACTGCAATACAACGCGAAAGAAATATATATGAATTTCGACCAAAAATGTGGAAAAGATAACATTTCTGAGCGGTAACGAAAGTTACTTTGGAGTAGCCAAAATCACAAATCTTCAAACGGGGAGCCGGGCTTCCATCCAACAAAGTGTTCTCTAGCTTCAAATCACGATGGCAAACTTGCTGCAATGATGAAAAACAACAGATAAAAGGGACACAATCAGCCTAGACGAAAGAACGAGACGCACGAAAAAGAGAAAATGTAAGAACATCAAAATTTCAATTACCATAGAGTGACAGTAGCTGACTCCAGATATGAGTTGTTGAAAGAAAAATCGGGCCTGTGAAAAATAAACAGATGTAATCACTTGCAGAACATAAAAACGGCAAATAAACAAAAATGGACCTCATCCTCATTGAAGCGCCCAGCATTGCAAATTCTATCAAAGAGTTCGCCTCCAGAAGCGTATTCCATCACAATCGCCAAATGGGTCGGTGTCAATATGAGCTGTGATGAATTACAAGATACAAATAGCAATTAGTTTGCAGCCCGCTTGGCTATTTTACATGGTATTCCAAAAGAGAAAGAAGACAAGCGAACCTCTCTGAATTTAACTATGTTAGGATGTCTTAGAGACCTGTGATTGATGATTTCCCTTTGAACATTCTCGTCTATCTGTAAACAAACGCCACCTCATCAAAAACTAATTGTGTAGTCAATACAACGCTTAAACATGTGTAAACGTGCAAATGCAAAGATGGCCAAAAGGGGTTTGGAATAACCTCCAACTAAAGTTTTCTACAATTAGCATAAACCTTAAAACAAAAACACTTACCCAAGAAACCCCATGATTAGCATAACCTTAAAACTTTCTATAATTAGCATAATCCACATTGTCTCGATGAACTTGTTCACCAAACCTATTTTTGTTTTTTTCATTTCACAATAAAAGGCAAGTTACATCTGGATGGTGTGTAAACGGACAACAAGCTGCACCACGACCCCATTCTGAATAGGGAACCCTATTCAGAATTTAAACACAACCCTCTGCACCCTGTCTAGGAAACCTATAGCTTCGAAAGCCAAAGAGCCAAAAGTATCGAACGCAAAGGGAACGAAAGCATGTTGATTATCACCATATTTGGCCTCAATTTAATTTATGCCCCAATTTCCTATCTTTTTCTTAAATTTAAACATGTGCATATGCACTTTGACTATAATTAGTAACCAATATAACCAACATAAAAAGAAAAGATCCAAAATTTAAAAAAAAAAAAAAAAAAAATTCCCAAAATCCATCAAGATTCAAGAAGACCAACAATAGTATATCATCAATCAAAACAACATATATACACACACAAAAAAAGAAATAAATAAAAATCAAGAACAAACCTTTTGGCCTCTTTCAATATACTTAACAGCAACAAGTTCTTTGGTCTGTTTATCTCTCATAAGCCTAGCAACTCCAAAGTTACCAGACCCAATATCTTTAACCAAATCATACCGGTCACTATCATGCATGATGGGCAGATCCATACCCGGACCCATGGGCCGATCCATTTCCTGCATAAATAATAATAATAATAATCAAGACCAAAACTTTAAACTCAAAAACAACATCTGATTAGTTATATTTAATAAAGATCACAAACCCACCTCCAAAAGTGCAGGGAAATGTAAAAAGATTATCAAGAAACAGATATGGGAAAGAAGTCAGCTGCTTTTGGAAGAAAATGAGGATTGGGGGGGGGGGGGGGGGGGGGGGGGGGGGTTTATGGGATATTTTTGTTGGTGGCAAGTGGGGGGTTAAGATATTTTAGTTTAATATATCTATCTTTGATGGTGGGCTAGGTGATCTATGGTTGCAGGTTGAGGTGTGATGGTGACGATGGATGGGAAAAGGACAAAAGATTTTAAATTATGTCCCAGTTGATGTTTATATTTGGATTTGGATATGTTTTACCCTTGAACGGTAAGAAACGATGTGTCAATCACTGTGACATCAGTTGTTGTAAGTTAAGGTCAACTACTCGACCGTTGTCAGCCCCTTAGCTTTTTCAGATGCTTAGAAACCCGACCTCCACTCGCTCAAAGACATGACAGTGATAATCGGTAAAACCTCGTCTCCCTTCCGAGTCAGCGCTACCCCTATTCGCTCTTCACCTGAATGTCGCAGAAAATAATGGGGAGAGTGAGAATTGACCTGGTTCACAAGAACACCAAGTCTTTCATATTTTTTCCCAACCACTCCACCACTACCTCATTCGCAAACCATGTTTTATCTTAATGGTGTTTAAACTAGAAGGGTGGATGTTGTCGATCATGGCTATCCTCTCGGGTATAGAGTAATCAATCAGCTACACCAGCCCTTTTACGTATGATAATAATTTTTTAAGAAAATTTCATTATCTATACTACTATAGTAAATTATCCGCGCGTTGCGGCGGTTTTTAAACGTTACTAAGTACGTAAAGGTAACCCAAGTTAAAAAATAATTTTTTTACCAAAATGGTAATTTTAAATTAAAAGTATTTGATACATAAATCAGGATATTAAGTTTTCTTTTAGTTAGTTGTAATATACAGAGAGAGGAGATAGAATTATTGGCAACAAATACATATATTATATGAGGTTAAACATCATGCTTTAAAGAGTTATACAATTCAACAAACAAAAAAAAGACAAAAATGTCCAATTACTACAATGTTTATAAGCTCCAACAAAGCCTAATAGAACCATCACAAGCATTGCTTGTTATTATTAAATAGATGTGTAGAAGGATTCAATGAAAAGCTGGGTTTTATTAAAATTGAATTGGGGTTTAATTAGATGTTATGAATAGGGGTTACATGTTGAAATGGATATGAAGTATGCATTACACATATATACAATGAGCATTATAGGTTGTACAGAAGGCATAAAGGGAACAAAATGACCAAATATTGGAAATTTGTGAAGGGATTCTTCAACTCCCATCTTAAAAATTGTGTAAAATTACCTTCTTACCTATCTCTCTGTTAAAATAAGGTAGTTCAAGTGTATTGAATGTGTTATGGTTCATATACACTTATTTATGTGTTACAAGTGATCTGGGCTTATGATATTATTCAAGTGTTTCAGGTTGTGAGTTGGCCCATGACTTTGGCCCATATAATTGGTCTAAAATGTTCAGCTCATGTATCCAGCCCAGTTGAGCCCATGTGCAAGTTGCTGTGTTATTGATTCGAGGTGTTTTATGATCGTTGGATGAAACTGATCTTGACCGTTGGATGGGATCTGTTGAGAAGCTTCGAGAGCCACATATATAAACCCTTGATATTTTCTCTCTGATTATTATTATTCATTTTCTTTGTTTTGTATTAGGGTTTTTCCCATTGTTCTCTCTGTATTAGTCTGGTACAATCTCTGTAAGTATTGTACGTTTATCTTCTTATGTCTTCATCTGCTGATCTTAATCATCAGCAGCTGATAGACAACTTTGTATTGTTCTGAACTCAGTGATTTGCTGAGTTCTTTGGGTCTTGGTGGGTATTTTTCTGGTTTGGGTAACTAATAGATTTTGGTCACCTTTTGTCGCTATCTTCTCTTGTTCTTGGTTTGTGTTTGTTGTTTGAGATTGTATTAGTTAGATTCATCTTTTTCTACATGGTATCAGAGCCCTAGGGTTCTGTTATCGTGGTTGTCTTTGATTCTGGAGTCTTCCGCTGTGTTCTTGTCTGGTTTGTCTTCTTGAGTCTTTGTCTTGTTATCTCTGAAGTCTTGAGATCTGATCTCATTTATAGATCTGGTCTTTGTTGTCAAAAATAGTAGATCTGGTCTCTTCATAGATCTTGTCTATTATTTTGTTGTTCGATCTGATATCAGGATTGTGGTGTCAACGATTGTTGGCGTGGACATTGATTGCTGCTGTATTGGAAGTGGAATAGCTTCAATTGCCCTCACAACTCTATACCCTAAGTGAAGGTATAGGTTGTGAGATTGGAGAACCCTAACTTGGGTCCCCCCCTCGGTGAGATTGTTCTTGTTTTTTCCTTTGTAGTATTCTGATTGTATTTGGTCTAGGTGTCTTGGCCGGGTTAGGGTGGACCGGCATTGGTATTGTTGTTTGTTCTGTCTATTTGTTGTGGATCTCTGGTTGTCTTGTATTACTTGTCTTATTTTCTATTGTCTATTATATATCTAGCTAGTAAAGAGCTCCTGTGTTAAGATCTGCGTGGGCACCTATGAGTGATGAACCCATGATCTAAACACTGACACAGCTTCGCTCTCTTAGGTGTTGTTTGTTGGTCTGATCTGTCTGGTTGTTTTCTTTTGTTGATCTTGTATTGTTTGTGATTCTTTGCTATGGGTGATGTTGTTAATCCTGGTGGTGGTGCACAGGGACCAGAAGCCAGTACTCTAATCAGCAAGTTAGATATTGGTGATCCCTGTACATTCACCCTAGTGATACTAGTAGCCTTTCAATCATCTCTATTAAATTGAAAGGCACTGAGAACTATTCTGCCTGGGCAAGTTCCATGAAACTTGCCCTTGAGGCTAAGAATAAGTTTGGATTTATTGATGGAAGTGTTACTAGGTCTGTTGATAATGAAGTCTTAGGTAAGTAGTGGGACAGATGCAACTCTGTTGTCCTGTCCTGGCTGCTGAACTCTGTTAGTGAGGAGTTGTTCTTAGGTCAAGTATTTTCTAAATTGGCTAGGATGTATGGTTAGATCTTAGAGAAACTTATGACAAGGTTGATGGATCTGTGGTGTTTAACCTGTATCAAAAAATAAATTCCATAAGTCAAAATGGGAGTTCTGTTTCTGAATATTATCACAGGCTTAACACAATGTGGAAGCAATTAGATTCTATAATCCAATTGCCTTCATGTTCATGTTCAGCTGCAAATAAATTCAATGATTTCAACAGTCTAATAAAATTGATGCAATTTTTAATGGGACTTGATGATGTGTATCAACCTGTTAGGTCTAATCTCTTAATGCAAGATCCATTACCCTCTGTCAAAACAGCTTTCTCTATTGTGTCTAGAGAGGAGTCACATAGAGGGTCTAGTAGTAGTTCAAAAGGTCAAAACATGTCTTTCTTATCCAAGACATCTCAACCTTTTGATAATAGGAAGAGAACTACCAACAGAGGACCCAACCCCTTCTTGAAATGCACTCATTGCAACATGTTGGGTCATACTGTTGATAGGTGCTATGAGTTGGTTGGATATCCTCCTGGTTTTAAAAAGAAACCAGCTGGACAGACTCCTAGGTCTAATCTATCCAACAACTCAAGTTCTAGTGGTAAAACACCTATGTCTTTTGCTTCTGTTTCTGGTTTGCCTTTTTCACCTGAACAGATCTCCAAGATAATGAATCTGATCAGTGAGAAAGGGAGCAGTGATCCTCAGAGCTCCAATTCAGGAGGTAAAAATGTGATTATTAATGGCTTTTGTGGTGTATCAAAGATATCAAATCTTAAAAATGTTTTTAAGAATTTTTCATGTTGTTCTAAAACTGTAAAAAAGGCTATTTGTTTTGGATGGATCACTGATTCAGGAGCCAATCAACACATGACTAGGAGTGATGAGTTTATGTTTAATTGTGTTGATGTCTCTGCATATAATGTGCTAGCTAAACATCCAAATGGTACTTGTGCAAAAGTTACCAAGATTGGGGATGTTAAACTAGCAGATGGTGTTATTCTATATGATGTATTCTTAGTCCCTGACTACTGTGTCAATCTTCTTTCTGTTCACAAGTTAGCCAGGGACAATAAACTTAGTGTCTTATTTGATGAGCACCGTTGTTATATCCAGGATTCCAAATCAAAGAGAGTTCTGGTGACTGGTGATCAGAGTGATGGTCTTTATTTTGTTGGTGACAATGTGAGTGTCAACTTGTGTTTTAATAGTATTAGTGATTCTAACCTATGGCATAGTAGGTTGGGTCATCCCTCTGATCAAGTTCTGGCCATCTTAAAAAATGATTTGAAAATAGGGAAAATTGATTCTCAGCCTTGTGACATTTGTCACAAGGCTAAGCAAGTAAGGTTACCCTTCCCTATTAGTGAACATAAGACCAAACATGTGGGAGATATTATTCACTTAGATGTTTGGGGACCTTATAAGGTCACTAGTAGAGAAGGGTATAGGTATTTTCTTACTGTTGTGGATGACTTCTCTAGGACAGTGTGGTGTTATATGTTAAGAAATAAAGGTGAGGTGTTTGAAAACTTACTTGTTTTTTATGAACTTCTTAAAACTCAGTTTGAAAAAAGAGTGAAAATATTTAGAAGTGACAATGGTAGTGAGTTCATAAATAAACAAATGGATATGTTTTGTAAAACAAATGGTATTATACATCAAACATCTTGTACCTATACACCACAACAAAATGGTGTAGCTGAAAGAAAACATAGACACTTATTAAATATGGCCAGAGCTTTATTGTTTCAGAGTGGATTACCACTTAATTTCTGGGCTGATTGTGTGTTAACTGCCACGTATTTGATAAACAGGGTTCCTTCGTCTGTTTTATTAGGAAAGAGTCCATATGAGGTAATGTTTGGGTTCCCACCTTTTCTTGACCACTTAAAAACATTTGGGTGCTTATGTTTTAATACAATCTTAGATGATAAGGATAAATTGTCTATTAAAGCTGAAAAATGTGTATTAATTGGGTATTCAAATCATAAAAAGGGATACAAACTTTGGTGTATTGACACCAAAGAGGTCTTGTTTTCCAGGGATGTAAGGTGTTATGAGGAAATATTTCCTTTTAAACAAACTGGTTTTCAAAATAAAAATGCATCTTATAATGATAGTAGTCTTACACACTTAAACTTTTTTGATTATATTGAATCTAACACCCAAACTGTTTCACAAGTGGTTGAGCCTTCACTTCCCAATGATGAAAGGGAACCCTATGTGTCTAATGATGTTCCTGCTAGTGTGCAATCAGGAGATCCTCCCAGGACTACTGGGGGGGGTAGACCCTGCTGATGCCAGACAGCAGGGACAGCAGCCTGGTAGTCCAGGTAGTAGGAATCCTGATATGGCAGGCAATGATGTGGGAACCTCAGATGTTGAGACCATCCCATCTGAGGGAAGTACTATCAGGAGGTCTGATAGAGTGTCTAACTTGCCTAGAAGGTTTAGTGAGTATATTGTAGAAGGCAAGGTTAAGTATGGGGTTGAAAAAGTTGTCAATTACTCTAAGTTGTCTACTGAGAATTTCAGTTTTGTGTCTGTATTAAATAAAACTGTTGAACCCACTTCCTTTGTTGAGGCTGCCAAAGACCCCATGTGGGTTGAGGCAATGAACTCCGAAATGGAGGCCTTACATAGGAATCAAACATGGATTCTTACAGATTTACCTGTAGGAAGAAAGGCCATTGGTTGTAAGTGGGTTTACAAGATTAAGTATAGGTCTGATGGTGAGATAGAAAGGTATAAAGCTAGGCTAGTTGCAAAAGGGTTTAGTCAAAGGGAAGGTCTAGACTTTGGAGAGACATTCTCTCCTGTTGTAAAAATGGTAACAGTTAGATCTGTTTTGAGCATTGCTGTTCAAAACAACTGGCCATTGTTTCAACTTGATATCAACAATGCATTCTTGTATGGGTCGATATCAGAAGATGTCTATATGACCTTACCCGAAGGTTATTATTCAAAAAATGAGACTAAAGTTTGCAAACTAGTCAAGTCTTTGTATGGCCTGAAACAGGCTCCTAGGAAATGGAATGAAAAGTTAACAAATGTCTTACTTAATATGGGTTTTGTACAAAGTGTTTGTGATCATTCCTTGTTTATTGAGTCTGATAAGGATGTTTTTGTTGTCTTATTGGTATACGTGGATGATATTGTTATAACTGGAAACTGTGAGCCAGAGATTAACGATATCAAAAATGTTCTTAAGTCTAATTTCCAGATCAAAGATCTGGGAAAACTGAAGTATTTTTTAGGCATAGAGGTCTTATACTCTGAGCAGTCTATTTGTTTATCTCAGAGAAAGTATTGTCTTGAATTGTTGAGTGAATTTGGTTACTTAGGTTGTAAACCGGTGAGCACACCCATTGAACAAAGCTATATAGTGTCAGGTAAACATAAGAAGAGTGAAGTTGCTCTTGATAATATTACTGGTTATCAAAAAATGATAGGTAAACTGATTTACCTATCATTGACCAGACCTGACATTACTTATGCTGTTCAATTTCTTAGCCAATTCATGCATAAACCAACTGAGTTTCATCTTCAAGTTGCACTAAGGCTTCTTGGATACTTGAAGATGTCACCAGGAAAAGGTATTGTGTTAAGAAAGGCTGATCAGTTTAATCTTAGTGCATATGTTGATTCTGATTGGGCAAAGTGCATTGTCACTAGGAAGTCTGTTACTGGTTATTGTGTGTTTTTGGGTAATTCTCTTATATCTTGGAAAAGCAAGAAACAGAGCACAGTCTCAAGGTCTTCAGCAGAAGCTGGAGTACCGAGCATTGTGCTCTGCAACTTGTGAGATCATTTGGCTGAAAAATTTGCTAAATGAACTCAAGGTTAATGTTAGATTACCTGTGTCTTTATACAGTGACAGTAAGGCTGCAATTTCAATTGCAGCCAACCCTGTGTTTCATGATCGTACCAAACATTTTGAGATAGATATCCATTTTATTAGGGAGAAGATTTCAAAAGGTGTTGTGAGTGCAATCAAAGTTGATTCCAGCAACCAAGTTGCTGATATTCTTACCAAAGGGTTAGATGTCAAACAACACAATATATTGTGAAAAACTTGGAATGTTGGATATGTTCAATACTTGAACTAAGGGGGCATGTTAAAATAAGGTAGTTCAAGTGTATTGAACGTGTTATGGTTCATATACACTTATTTATGTGTTACAAGTGATCTGGGCTTATGATATTATTCAAGTGTTTCAGGTTGTGAGTTGGCCCATGACTTTGGCCCATATAATTGGTCTAAAATGTTCAGCTCATGTATCCAGCCCAGTTGAGCCCATGTGCAAGTTGCTGTGTTATTGATTCGAGGTGTTTTATGATCGTTGGATGAAACTGATCTTGACCGTTGGATGGGATCTGTTGAGAAGCTTCGAGAGCCACATATATAAACCCTTGATATTTTCTCTCTGATTATTATTATTCATTTTCTTTGTTTTGTATTAGGGTTTTCTCCCATTGTTCTCTCTGTATTAGTCTGGTACAATCTCTGTAAGTATTGTACGTTTATCTTCTTATGTCTTCATCTGCTGATCTTAATCATCAGCAGCTGATAGACAACTTTGTATTGTTCTGAACTCAGTGATTTGCTGAGTTCTTTGGGTCTTGGTGGGTATTTTTCTGGTTTGGGTAACTAATAGATTTTGGTCACCTTTTGTCGCTATCTTCTCTTGTTCTTGGTTTGTGTTTGTTGTTTGAGATTGTATTAGTTAGATTCATCTTTTTCTACACTCTCCTCCTTAATAAGGTAGTAGAGATAGAGATAGAGATATAATGGGTTTTGGGATGGGTAAGATTGTCATTTCATATTCATTTAAATGGGTAAAAATGTAATTTCATTTAGTCATCAAGACAAATTTAATACAACTATTAAATCAACTTGTTTAACCTATTAAAAGTAATTAATAATGGTATTAAAACCATTGAAGCATTTGAAAAGTTTAACATCATGGGATAAAAGATTTTAGAAAATTCATAATATAAGAAGACATTAAGAAGCCTTTTTTTTATGAAATTACAAAAATATTACATACTACTATAAGTCAATTTTGTACTTTCTTTAAAATTTATGCTACCACTTTGCTGAAAAATCTATAATAATAATAATAATAATAATAATAATAATATATATGTATGTGTATATATATCTCTATATAAATATATCTCATAAGATTATCAATATGATTTGCCAATAAAATAAGTCCTAAAGCTAAATGTAGAACATGAATTTCTAATTAGATTTTAATTCGTGGGTTTATACAAGAGTCTTTGATTGAATGAATCAAGAGTGTTTGATTAATGTTGGTTTGTCATTGTAGTGCTAGCTGTAGTCCAATTTCATCGAAATGCGCCATAATATCTTCCAAGTCCTTTTATTGTTTACATTGTTGTACATTTTTAGCTCTAAAACTTACCATGAGCTGTTATTTTTCCTTGACATTTTGAAGTTTAGGTCTACATGAGCATGATTTCAACTCATTTTATTTAGGTCAACTGCTAGAGCACAATTAGATGCATATGTATTGGAATCTACCGCTATTCAATTTTCATGGTTTGGTCATCAATTTATGAAATGTTGTAAGTCGAACACATCCTGTAGTCAATGATTAGTCTAACATCATTAGTAAAAAAACTTACCACGTAACGATATTATTTTAGACATTATTGTTTTGTTTTTGCATTTGATACATGGAGCATACATAAAGTAATGCATGAGCTGATCATGCATGCAATATGCACATAAGGAAGTCAATTCCACACGCTTTTGTTGCCTGAGCATTGTTAAATGCCCCTCACACCCCCTCATCATATGAATGCTTCTGAAACTTGCATCACCACCACCATTCCCATCTCATCTACTATGTGTTTGTGTTTGTAATTTTACAATTAATCGATGGGAAGACGACCTTCGTGTTGTGATAAATCACATGTCAATAATGGCCCGTGGACGGTTGAAGAAGATGTAACTAAACATATCAATTACATACATGCCAATTATATATAGCCAAACATCGTGTAGCCCCGCCGCAACGCGCGGGTTCATGCTAGTTTTTTTAAAAGAAAATACATTGTATTAATGAGCATTTCATTCTCTTTAATTTGAGTAGGCTCTTATTATAATCTTCCTAACTTTTAATGTTTTTTTACAAGATACATATTACATGTTTTGTATAACGTTACAGGATTACAGGATTATGTACTAGTAAATCATTACATAATACGTAATTATGTATTGGTACATAATCCCATAGCATTACAAAAACACGTAATACGTGTTTCAAGACTAAGATGTCTATTACGTAATTACATACCGGTACACAATCCCGTAACATTATATAAAGAAATCATGTAACGTTATACAAAACACGTAATCATGTAGCTAGTAAAATTAAAACTTTTAAAAATTAAGAAAACTATGGTAATAACACTCAAATTAAAGAGGATGAAATGCTTAATATGGTATCTTTTTGTAAAATTTTACCGTATGAAAAAGTTATAGTTGTTTAAAATCCTGGGAGGATTTGGTTAAAATTCTACAACTGTTTATGTTCCTATTTTAGCGTATCCAACTTGTTTCACTTGTTTTCTCTTACATGATGTATAGATTTAGGGATCACTCAATCTCAACCATTAAATTTGCTTCATCAAATATTCATGTTTTCTCCTACACTTTACATGATAAGCTGTCTTGAATTTGAACCTTTATCTATATTTAAAGGGGTAACTTTGTTAAATAGTAACCAAGTTTTAGAATTGTTCTAATCAGGTCACTCATAATTTTTTTTGTTCCAATCAAGTCATTTAAGTTTATTTTGATGTTTCAATCCTATATATTTTACCTAAATAGAAGGTCATCAATCCTAACGGCATTTATTTAGGGTTTTTTTATTAAGAATGAAAATTAATAAACATTAATATCATGAAATTTGAAATTAGTGATATGGAGTTGTTTTAAATGAATATCAAATCATATTCTGCATGATTACTCTCTTCGTCGTCAACATTCCTAAAAATGTTTTAATCCTAATACATAATTTTTTAAACCTATTTATCAACAATATCCATTTAATTAAAATAACAGAGTGGCCAATTTCTTAAACTAACCACAATGAAGAAGGGTTTTCTAATTCTTGGTTTTATTTTTCAATGGTATGACAAAATACTGAAATAGCATGATGTCAAAAACAGTATTAAAATTCCATATCATTAGCCACATCAGAGATAATAAGCTTTTTTGAAATAAAAACTGTCACACAAGCCTAGTAACCTACTAAATAGGTAAAAAAACATATGATTTAAACATAAATAAAACTTTAATGATCTAAATGGGACAAGAAAAAGATTGGGTTACTTAATTGGAACACCAAGAAAACTTAGTTATTATTCTGTGAAGTTTTCCCATATTTAAAATCTAAACATCTAATTACTTAAAAACCACATATACCAGATATGTTACTTTTGTTAAGTTATATCTCAAATATATTATTTTTATCAAATCATATCGACTATTTATGTAACTAGTTTGTTGCAAAGTCGCGCGACAATTGAATATGTTGTTCGACAACCATGTACAATGCCTACGCAGGCCAATACGTTAAGGTTTCGTTAGCATAATCAAATAGGTGGTAAACCGTAAACCAATCAACTTCCTTTTGTATCGCGTTCTATTCTCGTCGAATCTAGTTGGCGCTTACGGGATCAGGTTAGAACAATCATCATATTATTGTTATATGCCAAATTCCAACACCAATCAAGCAAAACGACTGAATATGGATGATATCACTTAACCATGGACTTCAAAAATGATACCAGTTTTAAGTCCAAATAAAACAAAACTAAATCAAAGATGAAGTCTATTGACATCAAAGGTCAAAAGGTTATATCAAAATTAAAGTCCAAACTCCAAAGTATATTAAAATAGAAGTTGAAAATGAGCTAATTTGACATATGGTTACCATTTTATTGGAGAGGTTATCAAAGTTTAGTGTCCAAATAAAATAGAGTAAGTTATCCTTGAAGCTTAAAATGAAATAATAAGAATCCGAGACTCAACAAAATGCTCAATGAATAAATACAGAAAATCTAACAATGGGCAAAAGCTTTTTGTGTGATGGCCTCAACTTTCAAATACATATATGCGATAATGCGATATACATATTACATAATACATATACTTGTATTTTCTCTATAAGGTTGTATTAAAACCTTAAACACAAAACAGACAAGCATAAATATCATAACAGCCATAATGCATAGCATGCCACTTATTAGCGGATACAATCAACAGATCATGTGGATATACTATTGAATTTCAGCTATAGCATTATTATTTTCTTAATCTAGCCACTAAAAATAGCATTTCCTTTGGAGAACTTTACCATCAGAAAGTCTAGTTGTGGATATGTAAATGTTAGTAATTATGTATTGTTCTTTATAAGTTAGTAACTGTTATAAATCTATTATCAGTTGATTATCAATTCCTTATATATGTTGACTTGTTCTCCAAGATGTGTTTCTCCTATATATAGTCATGACAATGTATTATTCTAGACACACCAATTAATAATAAAACCTCCCTTTCTTTCCCTATTATATCTTCTCATATTCTTGCTATTAGGCTTGTTTACAATACGTTATCAGCACGAGTTGCTTTTGGAGTAGAATCATACCATCATAAGCATATGGAGTGTTTAACTAAACTCACTATTAATGGTGAAGATATAGGTCTAATAGACAGTGCGACTACAAATACAATTCTAAAGAAAAGAGATTATTTCTCTAGTTTATCTATGAAAGAGGCAAGCGTTAGTACTATATCTGGTAAATCAAAATTAATTGAAGGCTTTGGAGTAGCTTATATAATTCTACAAAGTGGAACTCCACTTAAAATTAACAATGCATTATTTTCCCCACAATCTCAAAGAAATCTAATAAGTTTTAAAGATATTCGTCTAAATGGATATCATCTTGAGACTGCATGTGAGGGACATGATGAGTAACTTCAAATCACAAATATTATTTCGGGTAAAAAACATGTATTAGAGAAGTTACCCGCACTTGCCTCTGGTTTGTATTGCACTAAAATTAGTGCACCTGAAACAAATGCAGTCATAAACCAGAAGTTTATGGACCAAGAAAATTTTATCATTTGGCATGACCGGTTAGGCCATCCCGGGTCAATAATGATGCGAAAAATTATAGAGAATTCACATGGACATTCTTTGAAGAATAAAAAGATTCTTCAGTCTAAGGACATTACATGTGTTGCATGCTCACAAGGGAAGTTAATTACCCGACCATCACCACTTAAGGTGGCGACAGAATCCCTGAGTTTTTTTGGAAAGAATACATGGGGACATATGTGGGCCTATACACCCTTCTAGTGGACCATTCAGATACTTTATGGTCTTAATTGATGCATCAACTAGATGGTCACATGTGTGCTTACTATCAAGTCGTAATATGGCATTTGCACGGCTACTTGCTCAATTAATAAGGCTAAGAGCACATTTTCCAGATTACCCCATCAAGAAAATTAGGTTGGACAATGCTGGTGAATTTACATCCCAAACATTTAATGATTATTGTACGTCTATTGGGATAAGTGTAGAGCATCCTGTACCTCATGTACATACACAAAATGGACTTGCTGAATCGCTTATCAAGCGACTCCAAATGGTTGCAAGACCTATGATTATGAAATCAAAATTACCAGCATCTGCTTGGGGCCATGCAATTCTACATGCAGCAACACTAATTCGCATCAGGTCAACGAGTTATCACACTTCCTCCCCATTAAAGTTGGTTTTTGGTCAGGAACCAGATATTTCCCATCTAAGAATTTTTGGTTGTGCCGTATATGTACCTATCGCTCCACCACAACGAACAAAGATGGGGCCTCAAAGGAGGTTAGGAATATATGTTGGGTATGAATCACCATCCATCATTAAGTATTTGGAGCCATCAACGGGAGATTTATTTACGGCTCGATTTGGTGATTGTCATTTTGTTGAATCAACATTCCCAACACTAGGGGGAGATGAAAAGCAGCTGAAAAATAATAATTTAAGTTGGAATGAATTATCATTATCTCATCTTGATCCTCGAACTAAACAGTGTGAAACAAAAGTTCAAAGGATAATTCATTTACAAGGATTAGCAAATCAACTACCAGACACATTCACTGACCCCAAGAGAGTGACAAAGTCACATATACCAGCTGCCAATGCTCCAGTAAGAATAAGTGTCCCAGAAGGACAACCACATGTTGGAAATGAGTCTAATGCACACCTCAAACGTGGTAGACCAATCGGTTCTAAAGATAAAAATCCTCGAAAGAAGAAAGGAGCAAATAATTTAGATGGTCAAGTCGAGGTAACGGTCAAACCAAGAAATGAGTCTCCTGAAGAGACACTAGACATGATGGTTCCAGAAGAACCTCAGGTACCTGAAAACGAAGAGATCTCAATAAATTATATCATGTCTAGAAAGGTATGGAACCGAAACGAAATCGACGTCGATGACAAATTTTCATATAATGTAGCGCTAGAAGTAATGAGAAACAATGAGGATCAAGAACCAAAATCCATGGATGAATGTAAACAAAGAAATGATTGGCCAAGATGGAAAGACGCAATTAAGGCAGAATTGGATTCCCTGAATAAACGAAATGTTTTTGGACCAGTGGTCCATACACCTGAAGGTGTAAAGCCTGTTGGCTATAAGTGGGTCTTTGTGCGAAAACGTAATGAGAAAAATGAAATTGTGCGATATAAGGCAAGATTAGTAGCACAAGGATTTTCGCAAAGACCTGGGATTGATTATGAGGAGACATATTCTCCAGTGGTGGATGCGACAACTTTTCGTTATCTTATTAGTCTGGTAATACAAGAAGGGATTGATATGCGTCTAATGGATGTCGTGACAGCCTATCTCTATGGCTCTCTTGATACTGATATTTACATGAAACTCCCTGAAGGATTCAAATTACCAAACTCATGTAAATCTAGTTCTCGAGAACATCTTTCAATTAAATTAAACAAATAACTGTATGGGCTAAAACAATCAGGGCGTATGTGGTATAATCGTCTTAGTGAATATTTGTTGAAAGAAGGTTATAAAAATGATTCTGTATGCCCATGTATTTTTATAAAAAGGTCAGCATCTGAATATGTTATAATTGTCGTATACGTTGATGACTTGAATATAATTGGAACTCCGTTGGAGCTCCAAAAGGCGATTGAATACTTGAAAAAAGAATTTGAAATGAAAGACCTTGGAAAGACAAAGTTTTGTCTCGGGTTACAAATTGAACACCTTAAGGGTGGAATCCTTGTGCACCAAGAAACCTACATAGAGAAACTACTTAAAAGGTTTTATATGGAAAAATCACATCCATTGAGTACCCCAATGGTTGTAAGGCAACTTGATGTAGAGAAAGACCCATTCCGACCTCCGAGCGATGGGGAGGAAATACTTGGTCCAGAAGTACCATATTTAAGTGCAATTGGTGCATTAATGTTTCTTGCTAGCCATACACGACCAGATATATCATTTTCTTTAAATTTATTGGCAAGATATAGTTCATGCCCAACAAAAAGGCATTGGAATGGGGTAAAACAAATATTTCGATACCTTCAAGGCATAAAGGATATGGGTTTGTATTTTACTAACCAATCGAAAACAAGTTTGGTTGGTTTTGCAGATGCAGGGTATTTATCTGATCCTCACACTGGGCGATCTCAGACCGGATATTTGTTCACAAGTGGAGGTACCGCAATTTCATGGCGTTCTGTAAAGCAGACAATCACAGCCACGTCATCTAATCATGCAGAAATATTGGCGATTCATGAAGCTAGTCGAGAATGTGTTTGGTTAAGAAATGTAATACAACACATTCGTGCGTCTTGTGGTATTTCTTCGAAAGATGAGGGACCAACTATTTTACATGAAGACAACGCAACATGCATTGCTCAACTTAAGGAAGGATACATCAAAGGTGATAGAATAAAGCACATTCTACCAAAGTTCTTCTTTAAACACGATCTGCAAAAGAATGGAGATATTACTGTCCAACAAATTCGTTCTAGCGAAAATTTGGCAGACTTGTTTACCAAATCACTTCCGACCTCAACATTCAAGAAGTTGGTTCATGGAATTGGGATGCGTCGACTCAAAGAGCTTGACTGATCATCATCAGGGGGAGATAATACGCGCTGCACTCTTTTTTCCTTAGCTATGGTTTTGTCCCACTGGGTTTTCCTGGCAAGGTTTTTAATGAGGCAGCATCAAGCGTATGAAGTTGATAATCAAGGGGGAGTGTTATAAATCTATTATTAGTTGATTATCAATTCCTTATATATGTTGACTTGTTCTCCAAGATGTGTTTCTCCTATATATAGTCATGACAATGTATTATTCTAGACACACCAATTAATAATAAAACCTCCCTTTCTCTCCCTATTATCTCTTCTCATATTCTTGCTATTAGGCTTGTTTACAATAGTAACTATATAAATACATTAAATTATTCCACCTATAGCTATTTATCTAAATTTATAATTTTGTATTCATAGGCAAACTTTTAAGGTATCGGCGGACCCACATGTATTCCATCGGGGTCCCCGGACACCAATCTTTTTTGAAAATGTAGTATAGCGAGTATACCAATTTTGATAAGGACCCCATAAAAATATTAAGATGGACACCATAACATCAAGTTAGAAGATGGTGGAGTGGTAAATCCCCTTGGATGTTAACTATTTGGCCTCGAGTTCGAGGTTTGCAAGTTGCAACATTGTTTTTTTTTTTTGTTTCAGTATTCAATCAAATATAGGGCCGGCCCATTAGTACAACTGGGTAAGGCTAGTGCCTAGGGTCCCAAAAAATAGGGTCTCCAATTTGTAAAAATACATTTGTATAAATCTGGATATCATGTATCTTGCGGTGCTTCAGATTTCAGAATGCCAATCTCAGCATAGCATGGTGGTAAGAAAGATCCATACCTTTCTCTTTGGTGCTGAATTCGAATCTAACCAGTGAATTAATTTCATATTTTTTTTGTTAACTTACTGAAATATGTCCCTTGTGAATAAATTGTGAAAACAAGTTTGGTAGAGTGTTGTGTTCTAGACTTCTTATGCATTTCCAGCGAGACCATTTCAATGAGAAAGAAAGGAGGGAAATGTTAAAGGGACAGATTGCTTCAAACTTGGACCTCTACACGAATGTTGTAAATACCCTGCGGATGCTTGGGAAATGGCTATGTGGGGGATGTATGACCCTACATGCCCTTAACCGCTATTGTCGTCACAAGGATGTTGTACATAAGTGCACGTTAGGCGCTGGAAATGCCATTCATTATATTGTAGGGATCCCTCAGCTGTGTAGGCCGCCTGCTGAGTCTGAGAGCGTCTTGTCTACACGGGTGGTGGCAGATGTCGCTCTCCTTAAGCGCATCCTCGCGCTCCCCCTCTCCACTGTCAAGAGTATCCCGCCTGCGTGTCGTATGGCGTTTGCGCAGGCTTTGTCAGGGGGGCTGAGTAAAGTGGCGGATACCCCAGGGTCTATTGAGGCATGGGTTAAGCTTTTGTTGTTGCCTCGTTGCACATTACGGGCGGTCAAACCAGCCTATAGGCAAGAACGCGGGTCTGGGAATATGAAATCGCTTCAATGCAACTCTATTATGCGAGCCTTAGCGGTTTGGAAAGATGGGGCCGGCTTTGAGGAGCTCATCAAGAACCTCCTTGATCTACCTGCGGAGGGGCTTTCATGTAGGCCCAGTGAGCATGATAATGATGGGAGTGGGGGCAACATTAAGCAATGCCTTCAAAAAGTGGCAGATGGGCACTACACAGCTGCGGTCAAGGTCCTGTGTTCATCAGGGGTCGCACCCCTTGGGGATGCCACTTTGAAAGCCTTGATAGATAAACACCCTATTGTGGACCCTCCGACCAAGCCTTCCACCATGCCATCTGAGCCAGCTCTACAGGTTGACGTTGATTGTGTGCTGGCGTGTATTAAATCCTTCCCGAAAGGGACCTCTTGCGGGAGGGATGGTTTGCGGGCTCAACATATCTTGGATGCATTTTGTGGCCAGGGATCCCCCACCGCGTCTAGGTTGCTTAAGTCCATCACAGATGTTGTCAACCTGTGGCTTGGGGGCTTTGTCCTTCTGAACTGGCGGAGTTCGTTGCCTCCGCTCCATTAACCCCCTTGTTAAAGCCTGACAATGGAATTAGACCTATCGCGGTTGGGACTATTTGGAGGAGATTGGTGTCGAAAGTCGCTATGCGTAAAGTGGGTATTGAGATGGCTACGTATCTAGGGGATTTCCAATTTGGGGTTGGGGTCCCTAATGGGGCAGAAGCAGTGTTGCACAGTGCCAATAGGTTTGTGAACATGTTCCATTCTGATGGCTCCTTGGCTATGCTTACTATTGATTTCTCCAATGCTTTTAACGTAGTCGACCGTACTGCACTTCTCAGGGAAGTTTATTGTCGATGCCCATCCATTTACCCGTGGGTGCAATTCTTGTATGCCCGAAATGCCAGGTTATACGTGGGCGATACTCACATTGGTGCTACTACTAGGGTTCAGCAAGGGGACCCTCTCGGCCCCCTCCTTTTTGCATTGGTCTTCATCCGCTCGTTCTTCGGATGCAGGAAGCCTGCTCCCTCCCTTTCCACGCTTGGTATCTAGATGATGGCACTATTATAGGTAAAACTAAAGACGTAGCGAGGGCACTTGATATTATTCGATCTGAAGGGCCGTCTATGGGGCTTATGCTTTGTAACACCCCAACCGATGGCGGAAACATCGGGGTGCCACGTATTGATGATTGTTCAGTAGCTCATGGTGAATAATAAGTTTCATTAAATAATTTAAATGAATTACATACAATAGTTCTAGAGTTTGTACATCAAATTGAATAAAACTAAACACATATCTTCAAGCATCAATTCAAATCTTCAAGCAAATAGAACCTGAAACATGTTAAGTTGAAAAGGTTTTGGGTCAACAAAAGTTGGTGAGAATTACATAGGTTTTTGATGATTGAATAAAATGTTGTGCAATTCATGTGTCATGTCAATCTAGTCCATATGTGAGAACATACTAGAAATAAATCGAGTGCATAATCAACCCTGATGACTGTTATAAAATGATACATACCATACGCTCATGGTCCAATATGTTATACGATAACAAACACCCACGCTACCTTTGTAGGAGGCACGTATCCGGGTGGGATTGTCAGTCCAATAGATCTATCAATGTATACCGCCGGCTGATCAATGTTAATGATTATGCTAGAATGGTGCTTACTCTAATCATGCTCAAGACATAATGCAACATAGAAAACACATAGACACATTGATGATTGAATTGCAATGATGATGTTATAAACATGTTTCACCCCAAAAATGGTGATAAATAGAAAGGGGCTATGTAAAACTCACCTTGGTAAAATGTTATATCTGTTGAAAATAGTGTGTAGCCCAAATGTATCAAGTATCACCCTATAATAAAGTAATAAATATGTCTAAGTCTATCAATCCTAAAAATGTATAAGTTTCTAGGGCTTCGAATTGGGGATAATTGTTCGTTTGATTAATATTAAAAATATTCGCCAATTGAGAGAAATTTAGTAAATAAATAACCAAAAATCTTTTAGGAAATTTAAAGTTAAGGTGGCCACAATGATGTATTTAAAGTATAAAAATAATTTTTATAAAATTATTTTCTTTAAAATAGATTATTAAATCTATTTATTACAAATTGTCAAAATCTTAACTTTAATATTTAAAAATATTAAAATCAAAGAATTAGAAGTTTAAAATTTATATTTCTGTTCCAAATATTCAGAAATAATTTCTATAAAATTTTGATGCAAAAATAATGAAAATTGAATTTATTATGATTTAATTATGATTAAATCTAACAAAATTGATTAAAAATATAAAATAAATGATTTTACTGAATTAAAAATTATTTCAGTAAAGTTTAATGTTATATAAACTTAGGATAATTTTTGTGGAAATTAATAAGATCGTTTTGATATTTTTATAGATTTTTATAAATAAAATAGAATAAACTTGATTTAATTATTATAAATACTAAATAAATCAATTTCAGAAAAATAAAAAATTGTAGGTGGAACATTTACATCAGATTTGTTAAAAATAATTTTTTTTAGAATTTATAACAAGGTTTTAATAATTAAAAAATGAATTTACAAGTTTAAATGAAATATATATATAATTGATTTGTTTAAAAAAAAAAATGGAAAATGGGTGCCCAAGCTGGGACTCGAACCCGGCTGTTAAAGGTTATAAGTATCAGTCACAACCACTTGGCCTAGGCCTGTGGTTGTGATTTAAATCTGTTTTAATAAAATAAATACACAATGAAAAATCAGTTTTATCCCCAAATTCATACCCACGAACCCTAGATTTCTCAATCGAACGATTTACCCAATGTTAATCTAATTAAGCATAGGGTAAACGTTGTGTAGGTTCCGATTAACAATTCCCACATCAAAAATTAAACTTACAATCTCGTTTTAATACTGATTTGATGGGTCAACTTCGAAGTCAACAAACACGATCAATTGCCAAGAACAGAGAATTTTTGTGAGGGATTGGAGATTGGGAAAGGTTGTTCGGCGATTTGTTATTGTCCCACAAGGCTCAATTTATAGGATTGATCACTGGTTTGTTTAATTGGAAAGTTTGACCCGTTTGAATAATTATAAACATAATTGATACGAGTTAATGTGTCTTTGATGTGCAATATACGCGTATTGTACGCGTTAGTCGTTGGCGAGGTCGCATGGTCAAAAGTTTCCATGATTAGTATCAATTAAAGGCATAAAATGTGGGTTTGATTTGCACAGTCGCGTGCAGATGTAGTCAGGAAGGTGCCAGGTCATAGCTTGAAAGGTGTTAAGTATATATGAATACTAGATCTGATAACATATTGCATAATGGCCCAGTGGTTGTGGTGTGTTTGCTGGGTTAGGCTCTACGCGGGTTCGAAACCCGGGAGGAGCAGTTTTTAATTTCTTTTTATAAAAGAGAGGTGGGCCTGATGGTGTGGGCCGGAAAGACTGGGCTTCAAAAGAAAATGGGGAGTGGGCCTGAGGGTGTCTCTGATTTTAGTTTAGCTGCATATTTATATATATATTTTTTTTTTTAAAACAAAACTGAATTATAATAATAATTATTATTATTATTATTATTATTATTATTATTATTATTATTATACACATATATATATATATATATCTATATTTATAGATAAGTTGTGAGTTTGGAGAGATTAGTATAAGACGTAATAAAAATAAGAGCGTTTATATTAAAATTTAGAAAAGAAAAAAAAATTTGGCGATGTTACAGTCTCCCCTACTTTTGGAAACTTCGTCCCGAAGTTTATTGAAAACACAGGGTTGAAGGGGGTTGGATAAAAAAAATTAGGACGAGTGTGACTTGAAGAATGACAATGAATAGAGTAACCTGTCTCGAATAGCGTGGATAGGAGGCGTGTTACGTGTGAGTTGATTTACTAAATGAACTACTAGATATCTAGAGTTTACATTTGGTTAACTACCGAAAATTTTGATAGAATTCCACACCACCTTAACGTACCTGTAAATTCACGATTACGTTCCGGACCGTAATCACTAATTTACCTTACATTAGGGTTTTGCGTCCTTCTATGACTCTCCGATTGTTGAGCAGGTCTGATAGTCTCCACCAGTCGTTGAGCAGGTGGTAGGGCCTTTCCCGACTGTTGGAAAGACATGATGACCTCTACCAATCGTTAAGTAGGTGTTTGGTAGTCAACTAATTGTTGTACAAGTAAGCAAGTATGATTATATTTATAGCAATCAATTCATATTCAGACAAGCATGCACACAGATGTTATGATAATACTTGAATTTATTACTTGAATCCATAAAGTGTCAATACAAAGAATTAAAAGCAAACATCATTCAAATGGTGACTGTTGGAAAGACATGATGACCTCTACCAATCGTTAAGTAGGTGTTTGGTAGTCAACTAATTGTTGTACAAGTAAGCAAGTATGATTATATTTATAGCAATCAATTCATATTCAGACAAGCATGCACACAGATGTTATGATAATACTTGAATTTATTACTTGAATCCATAAAGTGTCAATACAAAGAATTAAAAGCAAACATCATTCAAATGGAGGGTCTTGATCTCTGTTTAGTTTAGGGCATCGGTTACGGAAGTGATTTGGGTTTCCACATTCATAGCATTGACCATAGTTGTATTTACCAGGACGATTAGGAGTAGTAACCTGAGCAGGGTTGTGGATAATCGCAGCCAGTCGGGCATCAACACCTTTGTTGTTTTTGTTGGTGTTGTGGTTGTTGTTACTTTCCTCTTGGTTTTCACCACTGTTATTGCGAGTGCTACGACGTGGAGACATGATCCGTAAGGGACACAATGAAGGTTCAATGTGGCATGAAATGAATGAGGTGATATAAGGAATGTAATCATTTATTCATTAATTAAAACGAATAAACGAAAACGTTGACTTATCAAAGACTCCAGATTCTAATAACATATGAAGACATGCTTTAGCCTATAAGTGAACACTCATCCCGAGAATTCCCAGGTAGGCATCCGGGTCCCTCGTCTGATTGGGATATATGCGCAATGCCAGCCTAGACAGAAGACTCAGAATACAGGCGTTCACCCTTCCAGATTGCACGTGTTCGTTATTAAAATCTAGAACTTCGACGAGATCTCAAGGGGGTTCAGGTTAAACCTGAGGATTTTGTCCTATTAGTCTAAGAGTAGATCCAGTGATGTAGAGCATCTTCTTGTAAGGATGATAGTAGGGATAAGAAGTAGGAGGGAGATAGAGATTAGCAAGTAAAGAAGCAAGTACTTGTTAAATCCTATAGTTATAGACTAGATTATTTTCCTAATAACCTAATTCCCTATAACCATGGCTCTGATACCAATCTGTAACACCCCAACCGATGGCGGAAACATCGGGGTGCCACGTATTGATGATTGTTCAGTAGCTCATGGTGAATAATAAGTTTCATTAAATAATTTAAATGAATTACATACAATAGTTCTAGAGTTTGTACATCAAATTGAATAAAACTAAACACATATCTTCAAGCATCAATTCAAATCTTCAAGCAAATAGAACCTGAAACATGTTAAGTTGAAAAGGTTTTGGGTCAACAAAAGTTGGTGAGAATTACATAGGTTTTTGATGATTGAATAAAATGTTGTGCAATTCATGTGTCATGTCAATCTAGTCCATATGTGAGAACATACTAGAAATAAATCGAGTGCATAATCAACCCTGATGACTGTTATAAAATGATACATACCATACGCTCATGGTCCAATATGTTATACGATAACAAACACCCACGCTACCTTTGTAGGAGGCACGTATCCGGGTGGGATTGTCAGTCCAATAGATCTATCAATGTATACCGCCGGCTGATCAATGTTAATGATTATGCTAGAATGGTGCTTACTCTAATCATGCTCAAGACATAATGCAACATAGAAAACACATAGACACATTGATGATTGAATTGCAATGATGATGTTATAAACATGTTTCACCCCAAAAATGGTGATAAATAGAAAGGGGCTATGTAAAACTCACCTTGGTAAAATGTTATATCTGTTGAAAATAGTGTGTAGCCCAAATGTATCAAGTATCACCCTATAATAAAGTAATAAATATGTCTAAGTCTATCAATCCTAAAAATGTATAAGTTTCTAGGGCTTCGAATTGGGGATAATTGTTCGTTTGATTAATATTAAAAATATTCGCCAATTGAGAGAAATTTAGTAAATAAATAACCAAAAATCTTTTAGGAAATTTAAAGTTAAGGTGGCCACAATGATGTATTTAAAGTATAAAAATAATTTTTATAAAATTATTTTCTTTAAAATAGATTATTAAATCTATTTATTACAAATTGTCAAAATCTTAACTTTAATATTTAAAAATATTAAAATCAAAGAATTAGAAGTTTAAAATTTATATTTCTGTTCCAAATATTCAGAAATAATTTCTATAAAATTTTGATGCAAAAATAATGAAAATTGAATTTATTATGATTTAATTATGATTAAATCTAACAAAATTGATTAAAAATATAAAATAAATGATTTTACTGAATTAAAAATTATTTCAGTAAAGTTTAATGTTATATAAACTTAGGATAATTTTTGTGGAAATTAATAAGATCGTTTTGATATTTTTATAGATTTTTATAAATAAAATAGAATAAACTTGATTTAATTATTATAAATACTAAATAAATCAATTTCAGAAAAATAAAAATTGTAGGTGGAACATTTACATCAGATTTGTTAAAAATAATTTTTTTTAGAATTTATAACAAGGTTTTAATAATTAAAAAATGAATTTACAAGTTTAAATGAAATATATATATAATTGATTTGTTTTAAAAAAAAATGGAAAATGGGTGCCCAAGCTGGGACTCGAACCCGGCTGTTAATGGTTATAAGTATCAGTCACAACCACTTGGCCTAGGCCTGTGGTTGTGATTTAAATCTGTTTTAATAAAATAAATACACAATGAAAAATCAGTTTTATCCCCAAATTCATACCCACGAACCCTAGATTTCTCAATCGAACGATTTACCCAATGTTAATCTAATTAAGCATAGGGTAAACGTTGTGTAGGTTCCGATTAACAATTCCCACATCAAAAATTAAACTTACAATCTCGTTTTAATACTGATTTGATGGGTCAACTTCGAAGTCAACAAACACGATCAATTGCCAAGAACAGAGAATTTTTGTGAGGGATTGGAGATTGGGAAAGGTTGTTCGGCGATTTGTTATTGTCCCACAAGGCTCAATTTATAGGATTGATCACTGGTTTGTTTAATTGGAAAGTTTGACCCGTTTGAATAATTATAAACATAATTGATACGAGTTAATGTGTCTTTGATGTGCAATATACGCGTATTGTACGCGTTAGTCGTTGGCGAGGTCGCATGGTCAAAAGTTTCCATGATTAGTATCAATTAAAGGCATAAAATGTGGGTTTGATTTGCACAGTCGCGTGCAGATGTAGTCAGGAAGGTGCCAGGTCATAGCTTGAAAGGTGTTAAGTATATATGAATACTAGATCTGATAACATATTGCATAATGGCCCAGTGGTTGTGGTGTGTTTGCTGGGTTAGGCTCTACGCGGGTTCGAAACCCGGGAGGAGCAGTTTTTAATTTCTTTTTATAAAAGAGAGGTGGGCCTGATGGTGTGGGCCGGAAAGACTGGGCTTCAAAAGAAAATGGGGAGTGGGCCTGAGGGTGTCTCTGATTTTAGTTTAGCTGCATATTTATATATTTTTTTTTTTTAAACAAAACTGAATTATAATAATTATTATTATTATTATTATTATTATACATATATATATATATCTATATTTATAGATAAGTTGTGAGTTTGGAGAGATTAGTATAAGACGTAATAAAAATAAGAGCGTTTATATTAAAATTTAGAAAAGAAAAAAAAATTTGGCGATGTTACATGCTTAATGTGCGAAAAACTGAGATTTTTTGGCCAACGTGCAATGGTTTAGCAACAACGCCCAGTTTATTTCCTAGTGAGATAGGTAGGCCTGACCGAGGGGTTAAACTCCTTGGGGAGCTGTTAGCCGGGACGCAGGTTATATACGCTCTTTGGCAACTAAAAGGGCTTTGCGCGCGGTTAAACTCATGGAACACCTGCCGAAATTAAGAGACCCTCAAAGTGAGCTCCTCTTACTGCGCTCATGCATGGGGGTTGCTAAATTAGTGTTCGGGCTACGAACATGTCAGCCAGAGCATGTCAAAGAGGCTGTGTCCATTTTTGATGCAGGCCTTCGGGAGGCGGTTGAAAGCATTGTTATCTGTGAAGGGGCACATTTTGGGGACCTCCAATGGAGGCTAGCATCCTTGCCTATGCGGCTTTGGGGCTTAGGGATTTTTACGGCAGGGGATGTGTCAACATACGCCTTTGTGGCGTCTAGGGCTCAGTCGTGGGGATTGCAGGACCATATCCTGCGGAGTGCTGGTGTGATGGGGTGGATTCTGACTACACCCTCGCACTTGGTAATGTTAAAACAGTTCTTCCGGAAATTGATCTAGGCGGTTATACCAATAAGGAGACCGCCCCCAAGAAACCTCAACAAACCTTGGCGAGTGCTCTTTATGGTAAACACGTGCAGACTATGGAGGGGCACTTTGATATGACTCCGCGACAAAAGGCAGTGTTTGCATGCCTTCAAGAGGCTCATGCTCAAGATTTTCTGACTGTCGTGTCCATTGAAGGTCTTGGGCAACGGATGTCGGCAATCGAATACAGGGCTATTCTCAAATACCGACTCATGATACCTCTGTTCCCCTCGGATGAACCATGCCCCATTTGCAAAAAAGCATGTCTGGATAAATTTGGCGAGCATGCGCTCCACTGCAAGGAATTGCCGGGGTTCAAGTACCGCCATGATTTGGTCAGAGATGTTCTATGGGATGTGCTTCGAAGTGCGGGGGTCTCAGCCAAGAAAGAAGCACCAGTCAGTTTTCTGACTGATCCGCAGGATGGGAGATCTACCTTGCGTCCTGCGGATGTTCTTGTTTTTGGATGGGTTGGGGCAAACATGCTTGTGTTGACTTGACAGGGGTGTCCCCCTTGGTAGGTTTGCGAGACAGCGACTTTGTACCGGGACAGACAGTTTTGAAGGCAGAAACTAAGAAGGTCGCTAAGTACGAAGCAGCCTGTTTAGAGAAACAACATGTGTTCCTGCCGTTTGCTTTTGACACATTTGGATCCCTAGCCCCTGAGGTAGTGCGGTTTCTGAAACGAGTGCAGAAGGTGGTCCATAGTGACTCACAGAGCCCTAAGAACCAAGGGTTTGTGTTTAGCAGGATAGGCTTTGCGATTCAAAAGGGGATAGCGGCGCAGCTTGTTGCCCGCTTACCCACCATTTAAATGTAACTTGTTTTTAGACATCTTTATAAATCAATAAATTGTTTATTAAAAAAAACTATATTTAATTTGTTTAGTTATATTTAATGATTTTGCTAACATGTTCTTGTTAAATAAACACAAGTATTCTCCCAAATAGTTGTCGCCCCGCCCCAAACGGTAACGGGCCAAAATTCTAACATTTCGTTGTAAAAATATATGAACACCGAAAAATTGGGACCTGAAGAAACAACGAGTATAAACAACGTATATAATGGAGTGATAGATGTGGGGTGTAATGACTCGTGTTCGCTGCAGGGTATAATCCTTTGCTCACGATGATGGTTGATCTATGGTTATGTGCACAAACGACAAGCAGAATAATATAGTAGACGAGGATATAAGTGGTTCGGTCTTGTAAGACCTACGTCCACTGAAAAGGATGATCTTTATTAATAAGGGTTACAAGTAATGATACAAGTGTATTGATTCTAATTGGTGGATTCACCGTGCTAAGAAAGGAGGCCAAGTCCTCCTTTTATAGGAGGCGCGTGGGCCTCAGGTCATCGGGCCCACTTTGATTGTCAATGGGCTTGGGCCTGAGGCCCGAGCCGGTTGCTTATGAGCCCATTTAGTTGGATCTCAATTGTTAGTTAGGTAAAGTGATCCAAGTTGAGGAGGGTTGCTCTTGATTGGGCCACGTGGCGCTTCGTGGTTGGCCGGCTGGGCGGTGCCTTGCCATTGGTACACGTGGCGCACCGTGGCTGGTTTGGCAGAGGGGACTCCTTTTCCTCTAATGTCAGACGGTGTCAGGAGGCTGGCCAGTTGTCAGCTGACACCTGATGGGAGGTGGCAATTTGGGCTCCATGGGGGGATGTACCCAGGCGCTGTCAACTGGCGCTTCTGCGCGGAGTGAGCAGTGCCTTTGGCGCTGCTGTGTTATCTTCTTAGGTGTGTTTCTTTAGGCGGAGGATCTGGATAATGGGTAGGGTGCGCCTGAGAGCGCTAGGGAAAAGTACCCTACCCCTTCAAGTCCCCCAAGTCCAGGGTGTCTCCTGTTCTTGCTTAGAGATCTGGTGGGGCGCTGGACTATTGTGTAATTTTGTGATGTGTTTTTCCGTTGTTGTTTACAGCTGTTGTAGAATATGTGTACTGCAACATGTTTGTAAAGAAGAGTGCTCGTTGCATCTCTGGAAAAAAATATGTTAATGTGGGGAAAGAGTGCGCGTTGCTACTCTGGTGGCATGTGGAAGGATAAAAGCGTCCCCTTATCTTTGCACATGGCTCTTTTTATAAAAGACCTGTGCCAGGTTGAGACTTGGCGCAGGTGATAATTTTTCACTTTCGGCCGGTAATGGCAAAGTGGTGAAAACGTTCTTTTAATTTTACGTCAACCCAGCGCCAAGTGATGACGTGGCAGTCTGGGTGTGAGATAGTAAAATTTGGCGGAGAACGTCTCTTCAATTTTACGTCAACCCAGCGCCAAGTGATGACGTGGCAGTCTGGGTGTGAGATAGTAAAATTTGGCGGAGAACGTCTCTTCAATTTTACGTCAACCCAGCGCCAAGTGATGACGTGGCAGTCTGGGGGTGAGATAGTAAAATTTGGCGGAGAACGTCTTTTCAATTTTACGTCAACCCAGCGCCAAGTGATGACGTGGCAGTCTGGGGGTGAGATAGTAAAATTTGGCGGAGAACGTCTTTTCAATTTTATGTCAACCCAGCGCCAAGTGATGACTTGGCAGTCTGGGGGTGAGATAGTAAAATTTGGCGAAGAACGTCTTTTCAATTTTACGTCAACTCAGCGCCAAGTGATGACGTGGCAGTCTGGGGTATTTAATGTGCAATCCTCTTAATTAAAAATTAAAAGGTTTCCTTGAAATTAGGAAACGTGCTGGAGAAGCTGAGACGGTTGGTGAACGTGACAGGGTGCAGAGGGGATGTCTGCACAGTTGTCAGTCACGTCAGCACGTGGGTGGGTGGTTATTCTCCGTGTGTCAGGCGAGTAGCCGTACACGCGCGCGAGTGGTGGCAGTGTCAGGGTACCTGCTGACGTTTGGCAGGTGAAAGGTCGTCCTTATGACAGACGTGTGGAGTCACGTGCTGCCAGATGACTGTTGCCATCCAGCTATATGCCACGTGTAGCGTCCAGATGCCTCCTCTTCTGGCAAGGTGAAGGGTCTTCTGCCAGCTGTTCCCATCGCATTAAATGCGATGGGTATATATATCCGAGGAGGCTCTTGGAATTTCTTTTTATCCCACTCTTCATGAAAAATCCCTCAACTTCTCTCAAGAAACTTCATCTTCTCCGGTGAACCTTCAAGTTTTCGGCGAGTTTATTTCTAAGAAATTTTTTTTTTCTTAAAAAGCTTTTGTCAGTATGTCTGAAGGGTCTGATGTTGGGGGAAATCCTGGGAAAGCTGTGGAAAAGTCCAAGAAGCTGATCCATAATACAACCTGTAAGTGGGGTGTCAAGAGTTTTGCCAAGTTTGTGGAGGCCATGGAGTTTGATCCGTCATGGGAGGTGGAGCTGCCGAGTGCGAAGGGTACTGCTTTAGCCCCTCCCCCAGGGAAGATGAGCTTGTATGGGGCCCACCTTGCTCTTTGTGGGTTCCGTCTTCCTGCCACCAAGTTCCAGGTGGATACGTTGGTGAAGTATGGTGTTCATGTAACCCAGGTTAGTGGGTTTGGTATGCTTCGTCTCGTGCATTTCGAAGCCTGTTGTCGTGCTTTGGACATTGAGCCGTCTTTTGAACGGTTCAATGTCTTCTATTTGATGAACATGGAGCAATCTTGGTTTAATTTCGTCCCCCGTCCTCTTGTACCACCGGTTGGGACAACCTCTCCTAAGTCACTTCATGACTGGAAAGAGAAATTTTTCTATGTCAAGAGGGGAGTCATACCTGTGGATATGCCATGGATGGTTGTTGCCGAGCGTCAAAGGGTGCCTGATCATCCTGTTATGGAGGGGTTCAGGGAGCAAGAATGGTTTAAAGATCTGGTGGCTCATGCTTCTCCATTTGACACGGGTATGTGTTCGGAAGCCATGTTGGCTTTGTTGGGTATGAGCCGTGTTCAGCTTGTGGAGGGGAAGGAGCCTGTTGTCACCACACCTGGTAAGTTTTTTGTCTCCATGCTGCTTTGTCAGTTGTTTTTATTACTGTTGACTGAGTTTCATCTTGCTTTACTCAGGGATGTCAAAGTTTGATGCGTTTTTGTTGCGGGATAAAGCCCCTTTAGAGTGGAGAGACCCTGCGGAGGGTAGGGTATCTGTGATTGATCAGATGGTTGATAGGTTCTATTTTCCATACCTGGAGTTCAAGCCTACTGGTATGCTTATTTCACGTGAGCATCCTATAAATCCTGATCCTTTATGTTCTGTTCCACACTTAACGACCCCTTATTTTGTTGTTTCCTCTGATGGGGAATCAACTGGGTCTTCTGTGGAACTGGTGCATCCACCGGCTCCGCATGGTCGTAAGAAGAGTGCGCCGCGCGGTCATAAGCATAAGGTGTTATTTCAAGCTAAATCTGCGCCTTTGAGTGCAGGTGGTGAAGGACCTTATTTTGGTCAGCGTGATAGGCGTGCGGAATCTTCTTCCTCCGCCCCTGAAGATGTTGATGTAGCTGAGACTCCATTGAAGAAGAAGCGGAAACTGGGTAAAGCCCAGAGTGTGAAGGCTGGGTCCTCAAGATCTGGTGGAGCTGGTCCTGCGCCGTTTGCGCTGGAGATTAGTCCATCGCCGGAGCGTCGTCCTCTTATACAGAAGACTGTGAAGAAAGTGACTAGTAAGTGACTCGTTCAACTTGTCTTTCTTGTCTTCGTTGTAATTGTTTCTAAGTGTTATGCTTTGTTTCGTTGTAGTTGTTTCTCCGCAAGCTCCTGGTTCCTCCTCCGGTCCAACTCCTTCTGAGGTGGAGATTGCCACGAAAAGGCAGGAGGAAAAGGCGCGAGCGGAGGCTGAGAAAGCTCGGGCAGAACAAGAGGCAGCTGAGGCCGAGAAGCGGGCCAATGAAGTTGCTGCCAAGAAAGCGGAGGAGGAGAGGGCTGCAGCTGAAAAGCTGCGTTTGGAGGAGATAGCCAAGAAAGCTGAGGAGAAAGCAGCAGCTGAAAAGCTGCGTTCGGAGAAGGAGAAAGCCGAGGCGGAGGCCAAGGCTAAGGCGGATGAGGAGGCCGCCAGGGTTGCCTCCCAGCAGGTGCCGTCTGGTAGTTCTCCTAGGGGTGGTAGTGATGCCGAGGTGATTAGGCAGGTTGGTGATATGCCTTCAGGTGGAAGGTTGTAACACCCCAACCGATGGCGGAAACATCGAGGTGTCACGTAGTGACGATTGTTCAATAGCTCATGGACTAAATGTGTAAATTTTGATAAATTGATTAAGTAGTTTATTACATTGAAAGAAAAATTACAAGATACAATGATTCTAAAGTGACAACTAAAACTGAAATACAATGAATCCAAAATCTAAGTAAAAATTCCAAAAGCTTAAAAGTCATCTCATAAATAACCTGAAACATGTACGAAAATAGTATATGTCAATACAAAAATGTATTGGTGAGCATACCCTGTTTGAATACATATAGTAGCAAAAGAGTTTCGCAATTCACGTGTTATACTGTCTACAATTTAGTGTTCAAGATATGTACAACTGCTACCCAAAATCAAACCTTTGTTTAATGAATCAAGAGTCACATATATATAGTATTCGCTCATATTAGGCGATGAATAATCGTTCACACATAACAATAATTAAGTACTATTTATTGTTATGCTAGGCCGCAGAACGGTTAATGATTCAGGTCATAAGTACACACTATCAGCGAATCAACAAGTAAAACACATACAAGAATTACGATTGTGAATATAGAATAAACCATGATTAAGTGAGTGAAGTAATAAGCGTACATGAGTCATCCCAAAATAGTAAAACAGTAAAAAAAGGGGAAAGATATACTCACAGTTTTGCGAAAGCGATCAAAATCCAACTTAAGCGGTCGTGAGCTAAGTAATGGGAATTCCGAAGAATCCAACCTATAATGTATGAAAGTACTAATAAGTCTAAGAGTCTAAGGTATCTAGGGTCTAAGGCATTAGGGTTTGCTAAGTCGATTTGGGGAATTAGAGTTTTTTTATGATAAGTCGAATTACTATAAAAGTTGTATATTAAAAATAATATACTAAAGTTTGTAATTAGGATTTAAGTAGTATAATTATTACCCATTTGAATATCTAAGTCAACGTATGTTTAAATAATTAATACAAAATAATTTAGTTAATTACTTTAACTAATTATTGTAAATAAATACAACAATCATAAATATTGCAATAAATATTTATGAGTTACACAATGATCCCACAAATTGTAATTAAGATTTTCAAACATAGAATTATTTCTATTTTATAGGAAAAGTATTTATAAATTAGATATTTAATAGTATAAATAAATAACTTATTAATTATGTCTAATTAAACATAAATAAGACTAATAATTCAAGACATGAACCAAAAATGCTATTTTTATAGAAAATGGATGATTTCTGATGTATATTAATGAAAATAATTTTCCCATAATTTTTATAAACTTATTTATATTTAAAACTGATTTAATGAAATTAAATCATGTTTAATTGATTAAAAATAGGAAAATCAATAAAAATAAAGGTTTTCTGAACCAAATATTTTTATTTCAGTTCATAATGATTAGAAATAATTTATCAAAAATTTTGAGATTAAAATCGTTAAAAATGAATTTTTAATCAATTAAATATGATTAAAACAATTTAATTCAATAAAAATATAAAAATAAAACATTTTCCAGAAAATAAAAGTGTGGTAATTTCCTTTATGGTGTGAAGATGTTACACCTAAAGTTTGGAAATTTTTGGAGCAACGATGAATTTATTATGAATATTCTAAGTTTAATATAACAATTATATAGTATTTAAAATAAAAGTAAAAACTATGCAAAAACTAACTTTGTAAAAAAATAATAATGGCTGCTGCTGGGTTTCGAACCCTGACAGCCTTTGTTTCAACATGTATTACAAACCACCACACCAACTGGTATGTATTTTAGGATTTTTGATTTATAATTGTATTTAAACATTGTCTAAGTGGTCATCTTCTTCTTCCCCAAATACAAGACTAAGAACCCTAACCCTAGAGCAAAATTGATAACCCGATTAAAGCATGATATACGATCTGTGATAAGGGGCTTTCGTAAAGGGCTAAACAAACATCAAAATAACACTAGAAATTAGGACTTACATCGTGTTTATGATCGAAAAATTGAAGCTGCAATGGCCAAACTAACATCGAAAATTTAGAGGTTTTCTGGATGATTTTGGGACATTAAGAAGTGGGTTTAACTCGGAACTGAAAGTGGAATATGATTCCTACGCTACATTTATATGATTGTTGTAAAGAAACGGACTTTAAATGGCTTTAAAAATCTGCCCGTTACCTTCCTTTAATCCAATTGAATCCACCATAATACACAGTTAAAACTCGAATAAAGCATAAAAGAAACGTTGGGCATTCATGGAGAAACGTACGGGGTTAATTAAAACAGTTTAAAAATGTTTAAATCTTGGATTTTGAGTTCGCCGGAAATGGATTCCGGTGGCCGGAAAAAGAGTTCGTCGGAAAAAAGAAAAAAAACGGGATCAGGAAGGAGGCAGTTTCATTTGTTTTGAACTTTCATATTTTGGCAGAAATGGTCTCTTGACTTTAACAAAGTTAGATATAGTAAGGTTTGGTTAAGTTTTTCTTAATAAAACTCTAACTAAGTTAGCTAATGTAAACCAAAATGTTTTAAACTTTATAAAAGTTAAACTTTTTTTATTAATTTCATAAAATAACTAATATTTTTTTTATAAATGCCAAAATAATATCATGCGTTCGGTTAAAATGTAAACGTGTCCAAACAATAATCGAAAGAACCCAACTCTTATTAGATTTACAAACATAGAAAGTACATGGACTAGATTTGACAACTTGTTAAAAGATAAAGGTGACGGTTGTATTTTCCTACCTCTTTGTGTCACTGTATAGTTTATCTCTGACTGTTTTATCGCTTGTTTGTAGATTTTCAAGCGGTTTTGGAATGAACCCAATCTCGGCGACCAGGTTGCTGCTATTGTTGCTGCTGCGCGCGCTGCTGGGAGGCCGAGGGATTTGACACTGGGTTTTACCATGCGCTAAATGGAGGGCGTATAACTGAAGGTGCGCATGATGGTAAACCCAGGGAGAAGGAGTATGAAGCTGAACTCCTTAAGTTTGAGCAAGTTGAATTCCCTATACTGAAGACAGTTGCGGACTGTAATCAGTATGCTGATCCTGCTGGCGCCCTCCGTTACTTTATTGAAGAATCCGACCGTTTGGGTGCGGAGGCGCAAAAGAAAGGGAAGCAAGCAGCAGCTGGTGGGGAGGCGTCCGGGATGACTCCAGAGGGAATGGAGGAGCAGCTGGTGGACTTTGAAGAGTCTAGGGAAGATTAGAGTGTTTTTAGGATGGTTTTTGGTTTCTGCTTGTAAAGCTATGGGCAGCTTGAACGCCCTTTTTTTGGTGATATATAAAAACTTCTAGGTTTATGTTGTATATATTGTTAAACTTCTTGTGTGATATTGTGTTTGGATTTGATTACTGAGTCCGGCGATAGTTATGTTTAGTATCTATGCCTTGAAGACCCGAGGATCAAGTAGTACACACAAGTAAGGTAGGCGGTAAAAACTTCATAGAATCCTTTAGAAAAGGACTTAGGCATGTGTAGCCTAAGTGTTTACAAAGGTTACATATAACAGAAACGTAACTGTGCCGCATTCCAAGAGCGCGGGACGGGCGTACCATCAATTCTCTCTAGCGCATAGGCGCCCTTGCCTAAGATCTCCTGAACTTTGTAAGGCCCTTCCCAGGTTGGAGCAAGTTTTCCCTGCTTTTCTGTGTTCGAAGCGCTATTGTTTCGGAAAACATAATCCCCAATGTCAAACTCATGTAGTTTAACCTTTTGGTTGTAGTAGCGCTACAACTGATTTTTGTATCTGGCCTCTTTGATGGCGGCGAGTTCTCGTCGCTCTTCAAGTAGGTCTAAATTTAGTTATAGTTCTTTGTTGTTTTGCCCTTTATCCGCCATGAGTACTCTTGCGGAGGGGCATCCGATTTCTGCGGGTATAACGGCTTCGGAACCGTAGGTTAGGCTGAATGGGGTTTCGCCATTGCTGGTTTTTGCGAGTATGCGGTTCGCCCATAGGACATGTGGAACTTCGTCCACCCATCCGGTTCTTTTGGTTCCGAGTCGCTTTTTGATACCTTCGATGATTCTCCGATTTGCTCTTTCGACTTGGCCGTTCCCTTGGGGATGAGCGACTGATGTGAAGATCTGCTGGACCCCTATTTGCGCCAGCCATTCTTGTAAGTGTTGGTCTGTAAATTGGGTTCCGTTGTCACTTATGATCTGGTACGGTAAGCCGAATCTGCATATGATGAATTCCCATATGAATTTCTTGATGTGCGATCCGTCTATCTTTGCTAGTGGCTTTGCTTCGATCCATTTTGTGAAGTAGTCGATTGCCACTATTAAGAACTTGACGTTTCCTGGCGCTGTGGGAAATAGGCCGACAAGGTCTATCGCCCATTTCTGGAATGGCCACGCCGTTGTGACGGGTACCAAGTCATTTTTGGGACGCAAGGTGTTTGGCGCGTGGCGTTGGCAGGAATCGCAATTGCGCAATTCTGCTACTGCGTCTGGGTGCATGCCGGACCAATAGTATCATGCGCTCATTAATTTGGCAACCACCATTCTGGGTCCTGCATGTAATCCGCAGATACCTTCGTGAATGCCTCTGATGAGGAAGGAGGCTTCCTCCTTGTCGACGCATCGCAGTAAGGGGCCCAAGTATGATCGTCGGTAGAGGATTCCCTCTGTCAACTCATAGTGCAAGGCCTTGTGTTGGATTTTTCGTGCGTCCGCCTTGTTGTCGGGTAATGTCCCAGATGTCAAGTATGCTTTGAGTGGCGCCATCCAAGATGTAGTACCTGTTTGGATGACGTTTACTTGTCTTGGCGGGACGGGTGGCCTTTCTTGTAGTTCCACCCGGACGTTTTTGGCCATATGGTCGAAGACCGTGGAAGCCATCTTGCTCAACGCGTCTGCGGGTTTGTTCTCGCTTCGGTTGATGTGGGTGACCGCGCAGGAAGTGAATTTGCGCATGAGTTGCTTGACCTGCTGTAGGTATAGGGCCATTGTGGCGTCTCTTGCGTCATATGTGCCATTGATGTGTCCGGCTACTAGCAGTGAATCAACGTGTGCTTCGAGGTGGGAAGCTCCCGTTTGCTATGCGATGCGCAGTCCTGCTAGTAGCGCTTCATATTCTGCCTCATTATTTGTTGCGGCAAAATCTAAGCGTATGGCGTAAGTGTATTCTTTTTTGTTTGGCCTGATTAGGCGTAAACCTGCGCCTGCGCCGTCGCTATTTGAGGCACCGTCGGTGTAGAGTTTCCAGCTTTCATTTCCGGACGTTGGTGGTGCGGGGTCTTGCTCGGCTAAGCATTCTGCAATTTTGTCTGTCGGTATTTCGGTGGCGAAGTCGGTGAGTACTTGTCCCTTGACTGCGGGTCTGGGTTTGTAGTTGATAGTGTGTTCACCCAGCTCGATCACCCATTTTGCTAGGCGACCTGAGGTTTCAGGTTTTCGTAACACATCGCTGATTCTGTAGTCTGTTAGGACATTTATTGGGTGCCCGTGGAAATACCTGCGCAGTCTGCGCGATGCGTGAATGAGAGCTAGCACTAGTTTTTCCATTGTAGAGTACCTGGTCTCTGCATCTAGCAGGGTTCTGCTAATGTAGTAGATGGGTGTTTGAACGCCTTTTCGGTCTACAAGGATTACAGCGCCGATTGCCCGCTCCGTGACAGAGAGGTATAGGGTTAACGGCTCCCTGGGTAATGGTGCTGTGAGAGTAGGTAAATTCATAAGACATTCTTTCATTTCTTGAAAAGCTTTTTTCGCCTCAGGGGTCCAGCGGAAATTACTTTTTTGAGACAATTCTTTAGAGTGTCTACAAATGGAAAAGACTTAGAAGCATAATTGGAAAGGAAGCGATTGAGGGCGACGAGGCGTCTCATTAGGGTTTGGACTTCCTTGATGGATGTTGGTGAAGGCATTCTTTCAATGGCGAGGACCTTGTCTGGATTTGCGCGGAAACCCGTCCCGCGTGACAATAACTCCCAGGATTTTCCCTTCTTCCATGCCGAAGGAACATTTGCTGGGGTTAAGTTTCATGCGCACCTTTCGCAGTTGATTGAATGTTTTCTGAATGTCTTCCAGCATGTTGTCTTCGTCCTTGCTTTTGATGACGAGGTCGTCGACGTATTCTTCCAAGCGTACGCCTATCTCGTCAACGAAAGCGCTATCCATGAGTCGCTGATATGTGGCTCCCGCATTTTTTAGGCCGAAAGGCATTTTGGTGTAGCAGAAGATTCCTGTATCCGTGCAGAAGGCCGTTTTGTCTTCATCTTCCTTTGCCATTTGGATCTGGTGGTAGCCTTTGTAGGCGTCGAGGAAGCATTTGAAGCGATGTGGTGCGAGGGAGTCCACCTTTAAGTCAATTTCTGGAAGAGGGTAACAATCCTTTGGGCAGGCTTTGTTCAAATCTTTGTAGTCGACACACATGCGCCATCCGCCCGTTGTTTTTCCTACCATGACTGGGTTGGCTACCCAGGTTTGGTAGCGTATTGGGCGGATAATGCCTGCGTGGAGTAGTTCGTTGACTTGTTCATTCATCGCCTTTGTTTTCTCTGGCCCCATTTTGCGCATCTTCTGGGCGACTGGCTCCACAGATCTGTAAGTGTTGAGTTTGTGTTCCGCGATTTCTCTTGGAACGCCGATCATGTCGGATGGTTGCCAGGCGAATATGTCTATGTTTCTGACCAAGAGTTGCTTGAGGTGCGCTATTATGGTGTTGGAGATTTCATGGCCGATGATGACCGTTTGGTCTGGGAATTTGGGGTTGAGGACCCAGTTTTCCGGTTCCAAACGGGTTTGCGTTTTTTGTGGTTTTGCCACCTCGATTGCGTGGCATTGTTTGTTCCCTCGAATTATTGCGACACCGGTTCGGGTGGGGAAGCCTACCATTTGGTGGGGGGTGGAGGCGTTGGCGTTGAACTTCGCCAGGCCTTCCCGTCCTAGTAGGACGTCGTGGTGAGATGTTACTGGTAAAACCATGAAGTCACACATTTCTGTGCGTTCGTGGGTACCGTCTGTCAAAGTGACCGGGAAGGTGATTATGCCGCGTGGCATGATGACTTCATCGATAAAGCCTGAGATTGGTGCATTAACTGGAACGAGGCGGGCTTTGTCATCCTCGTCCAGTTGTTGAAAACACTGATCATAGATTATGTCAGTGCTGCTTCCGCCGTCTAGGAACATGGATTGCGTTCGGTAATGTCCTAAGACGGCGGTGACAATTAATGGCGCTGTTGCGGAGGGTCCGCCTCGGACCCGGGGAAGGAGGACGTCCACCTCCTTCCAGGAGTCATCTGTGTCTCTTGGGCGCTTACCCTTATTCTGGCGTGTTCCCGCGGCGGAGATCATGTTACAATGATGGTGCGGGGTGTGCCGGATGTAACTCGTTTGTAGATTCCGGATTTGTTTCTTTCCGGGTTCTTCGCGTTTATCGTCTTGGTTGGTGTTGCGCCCACCTTTGTTGACGTTTTTAATAAGATGACCGAGCTGGCCCGTCTTTAGTGCCGCCTCTATTTCTAGTTTTAGGCTGTAGCAATTGTCCGTCAGGTGACCATAATCGTTATGGTATTCACAATACTTGGTGTGGTCTACGTTCTTTCTTTTGCCCAGTACTTTGGGCTCCTTGAAAGTGACCTGCTCTGTTTTGAGCACTTGTGACGGAGTTTTTGTGAGTGGCGTCCAGTCGGTATTCTTTTTGGGTTGGCTTCTCTGGTCCCTTGATTGCTTGTTGGTGATTGTCTGTCGCGCGTCGTTGGCAGGTGAGTATTTACCTTCGTCCGTTGGTCCTGAAATGCGTGACCAGACGGATTGTTTGCCTTTGTTTCTGTTGGAGTTGTTTGTTTGGTTGTAGCCGCGCTGCTTCTTGATGGAGCGCTCCGAGGATGCATATATTTTGGAGGCTTTGATGACTTCTTCCCAAGAATCTGGGACGCCCGTTTTTCCGGATAATGTTTCATCAAATCCTCGTTGCGTACTCCATTAATGAAGCCTGCGCGCATGAGTATAAACAACGTATATAACGGAGTGATAGGTGTGGGGTGTAATGACTCGTGTTCGCTGCAGGGTATAATCCTTTGCTCACGATGATGGTTGATCTATGGTATGTGCACAAACGACAAGCAGAATAATATAGTAGACGAGGATATAAGTGGTTCGGTCTTGTAAGACCTACGTCCACTGAAAAGGATGATCTTTATTAATAAGGGATACAAGTAATGATACAAGTGTATTGATTCTAATTGGTGGATTCACCGTGCTAAGAAAGGAGGCCAAGTCCTACTTTTATAGGAGGCGCGTGGGCCTGGGGTCATCGGGCCCACTTTGATTGTCAATGGGCTTGGGCCTGAGGCCCGAGCCGGTTGCTTATGAGCCCATTTAGTTGGATCTCAATCCTTAGTTAGGTAAAGTGATCTAAGTTGAGGAGGGTTGCTCTTGATTGGGCCACGTGGCGTTTCGTGGTTGGCCGGCTGGGCGGTGCCCTGCCATTGGTACACGTGGCGCACTGTGGCTGGTTCGGCAGAGGGGACTCCTTTTCCTCTGATGTCAGACGGTGTCAGGCGGCTGGCCAGTTGTCAGCTGACACCTGATGGGAGGTGGCAAGTTGGGCTCCAGGGGGATGTACCCAGGCGCTGTCAACTGGCGCTTCTGCGCGGAGTGAGCAGTGCCTTTGGCGCTGCTGTGTTATCTTCTTAGGTGTGTTGCTTTAGGCGGAGGATCTGGATAATGGGTAGGGTGCGCCTGAGAGCACTAGGGAAAAGTACCCTACCCCTTCAGGACCCCAGTGACGAAAAATCCTAGATCCGCCACTGCTTATAAGTACATTTTGCTTAAGTGGAGTACACTTCATGTATGCCACGGTACATGTCACACTACTCATTTCAACATTAAAATGAGTGTTTAGTTTTGGAAATTCTAGTTAAGCCGATGTATTAACAGTCAAATAGCATTGTTAAGTGATAGCATGTAGTTTAAACAACCGTCCAACCACTACAAGGATGGTGGGCTTTAGCTGCGACACTTGTCGCCACTAATAAGTGGGCTTTAGTTAGCGGCGACATGTCGCCGCTGATGACAGCGTTATTTTTTATCCGTCACCGTAATGCGCACTGTCACTGCTAATGATGGTGCCACTAATACCTATTTCCAAGTGGAAATTAATTTTGATTTTTTTTTCTACGTGTCATGCCACGTGTCACACCACGTGGTACTTTCCTGTGCTACCTGGGCATGCCCATTGTCACCGCTAAAGGGTTTTTTTATTAAGCTTTCCAAATTAAGTTTTAACGCACTTTAAACACGACAATCGCACAATCAGGCAGAAAAAATAAGAAAACTAAACGCGCATAACAAGATTTACACACACACACATATATACAGGCATAATTAACGCATAATAGTTGCAAACGTAACGTTATCATCACATAATTAACATAAAAAAATGTTATTGTTTTAACCATTCTTACAAATACACCTAAATATCTTCATCTTCATCATCATCACCACCATTGTCGCTACCGCCTTGATTTCCAAAGTTGACAAAATTTTGTGATTGGAATTGACTAAACATTTGGAACATTTTGTGACTGGAATTGATTTCCAAAGGTTGCTCATCATCGCCATAAATTGTTCCTACAAATATATTAACATTTAAACTACAAATATATACCAAATGGGTCAAATATCATATTTGGTACCATGAATCCCTGACCTTTCAATCATCTAACCAATCAACGGTTGGATCTTGTTAGACGCGGATCAGAGCAATAGCGACAACCATCTGGCAGGTCGCCGCTAGTGCTCCTTTTTCTTGTAGTGAACAATGTATATAGGGTTTTAAATGGGTGTATTGAAGGTGATAATTCTAAAACATGTTTAACTGTGGAAGATGTATGAGTCTAAGTGGAGGTTTATTTAATTAGTTTAAAATGACTTACTTGAATGTTTAAAATTATGCGTTTTTGTTAGTAGAGACTAGATATAATGTTTATATATAATGATGTGAGTTAGTATTATAGCCCCGCTTACGGTTGTGCACATATAATTATATATGTGTGGCCTTCGGGGGGCAAAAGTAAAGTTGCACTAATTTTAACGTTATCTTACTAATTTTGTGAAAATAACGTTAAAAACGATGGATGGTTAATCATGCATCATGTGGTGGCGTTGATAGCCAAAAGACAAGGGATTACATGCACCAATCGGGCTTGTCCCGATTGCTAAGTGTTATGTGCCTTATATCCAAGGCTTGATACAAACCACTATCGAGCCGAGGGTCTCACTGGAAGCAACCTCTCTATTCCCACAGGGTAAAGGTAAGACTATCTACATCTTACCCTCGTTAGACCCTACCTTAGCTTTGTTATTGGTGGGATTAACTGAGTATGATGATGATGATGATGATGATGATGATGATGTGAGTTAGTATTAGATTATAATTATAATTATATGAGAATATATGAGTAAGATTGTAGTATGTATTTTAGCATAAATAGATGGTTGGAGGTTATGTAATTTGTGTGTCAAGTTTTTCTAATAAACCAAAAGAGTTAATCTTGGTCGATATAAAATTCAGTGCTTGTAGCGTTGGGCTTGATTGCCAACATTTACCCCCATGTGTTTTTACATATAAAGAGTATAACATTCAATCAAAGTTGTTTCATAATAAAAGCATCCATAATTGTGGACAGGTTCAAAATTCCAAACTTGCGACATCATTTCAAACTACAACCATTCTAAACCCATATTTTCCTCCAACAATAAACCACTTCAAACCTTTACATCATACTCTACTTGGCGGCCCAAGCCCGTCGTCACCGTCTGATCAACCCATCCAACATCGCCCCCGCCGTGCTTCATCCGTCCAAACCGTCCAAAATTGGACGTTCAAGCCGAGCTTGTTGATTGGTGGGGCTAGCTTCTTCTTCCCCCCCCCCCCCCCCCCCCTGCTAGGCTCTTCGTCAACCACACCTTAGGCCTGTCAAGCGGTGACGACCCGACCCGACATCTTATGTGTTGGCTTACGTGTCGCGTGGTGGTGATGGTTGGTCCGTCAAGCACACCGTTTAGTCTTATACAAAATTAAAAAAAAAATGCATGTGTGAGTGGAGGGACCCTATGCAGATTTCAGACTAGTCTAGTATACCGGACCAACCCATTCCAAACCGCCTCCTACAACAAAGCTGATCCGGTTTCACTAGTACAAAATTCCGAAACCATTCAAAACCACCTTGATGTGTATGCTCTAATTTGTAAGTGGTGTGTGTACATGTAGCCACTCCCATTTCTTAATTGGGTAATAAAAAGGTTCCAACTTTAATTTCTTAAAATTGCATCTTGTGATTCTCTCTTAATTTTACAAAACCAATACATAGTGTTACCGACTTTAACAAGTTGATATCCTTCCTGTCTGCCTTTCTGTGTCTTTGAAGCAATTTAAAAACCTTTTTTTCCCCAAGTCCCCATGGATGGATGGTTGTACTTGTACCAACTTTTTCAGTCAAAATCTTAATGTCCAAGTTATGTAATACTCTACAAATTGCATTAAAAAAAAACTTACTAAAATGAGCAATTTCATCAACACGTTTACCAAAATAGACAAAACACCGGCTAAGCCAACTTAGCCAGCAATTTTATGGGCAAACAACGCCGGCTAAGTGGTAATTTATGAAAATAAATATATATATAAAAAGTAAAAAAAATAGACAAGCACCAATCTAGTCAAAATCCTTGCAAAACTCTCCATATACAAGGAAAAGATTAGAATAAATATATGTGAATGAAATTGCATTTATGAAAAATACCAAAAAAGAAATGCCTACATTGAAGAAACAAAGGATATATGATTCTAGGTGTTGCTAAACGTACCCCTTTATCGCAAACTTGAAGGTCGGTCCACCATATATTCTCCATCCCAGTAATAGGGGTACGTTTAGACACACCCTTCCCTTCGTCATCAGCACTACGCACCATCCTCACTACCGTCTCCATTATTCGGCTGCGGCTGAGTTTGCTGTTGGACCAAGAGTTGTTGAGGCATGAGCTGCTGATGCTGTTCTTGCTGGATCTGATACACATTACTATCATAAGAACCACCCAAAGCCAAACCCGGAGACATAGCTGCAGCTTGACCATTCAATTGAGTGAACCCACTATGCGTCACCTGACCCGAAGACCCAGCACCATCAAACCCCTATTAAACCTCATTAGATCAATCGACGGCTGCTGTTGCATCTGCTGCTGCTGCTGCTCTAAAGTCCTCAACATCTCTTGTTCTCTTGCAGCTTCAACGAGCTGTTGTTGTTGAGCCTCATACAATGGATGATTGTTTCTACCTTCTTGAGTACTTCCTGGCCCATGAAGACTTAACATGGGCTGCATATTAGAACCTGCATAACCGGCCCAACGACGGCTGCAGATTTGGAAACTGCTGCATATACCCAGTGTTCAAAACCGGCATCATGGCTGACGGTCCCATATAACTAGCCAATTCTTGTTTTGCAGTGTGTATATCATTCTGGATTTGCTTTAACCTTTGCTGCAGAATGGAAATAAAGCCCACACAACCATAAACCGGGTCCCTAAGACGCGCCTCAGCCTCATATGCAAGGGAATTAACCGCGTCTTCTCTCTGGGCTGCGCTTAACTCGTTGAGGATTTTAGCAACATTGCTGGCTCCAAACACTTTGTGTACATTTGCAAATTTTTGAGGCTGGTCGGGTGGGAAGTACGGTGCAAACACGCATTCTTGTGTGCATTTTCGACGTAGGAACTTACACGCGGCGCAGGGCGAATTCGATGATGACATTTTGTATCTGATCTTGATCACTCTTCTAGACCTTCACAAGCGCATAAATGATAAAACTGTGGTTATTAATAAGTGCATAAAAATAAATGCAATCATAAATGAAAGAATTTATAATAGTGAATAAAATACAAAAACGTACACATGAATCTAACTACGTTTGAATGGATTGAAAATGTGGCATTCAACTAGGGTTCATTTATCGATTATGGAGAAGGTGGTGGCCATTAAACATTTCTTTTTTCTTGCATCGAAACCGACAATTGCAAGTCAAATTCATAGATTTTTTTAACCTCTAACAAAGCCCAATCACCCAGTTACACTCATAGGTAAAAGGACGTACACTCGTGCTTACGTATAATGGTGGATTTAGAACAAAAATCCAGGGAAAACGTTACATAATTTTCAAGGCTAACGTAATACAAAAAAAATGTAAAAAAAAAAATACATTGCGCCTGAAAAAGTTGAGGGGCAGCGGGTGCCACCCCTCCTAATACACTAGATCCGCCCCTACTTGCGATCGCAAACAACGCTAGTAACGTGACTCGTCATCACTTCTAGGGATACCCACCGCCCGAAGGCCATTGTTGTCAAGAACGGGACTCCTCTCATAGAGAAAGTAACCGGGATGGACATGTAAATAACACTAAATAAAAGAAAACAATTCGTATACAAATTTGATAAAAATTCTGATGCAAAAAACTTCTGGTAATCAAACATATATATTTTCTAGATCCGATTTCATAAAAAATATATATATATTCTAACGATATAAAGCGAAAAAATTATCACTATTTTACGTGTGATTTGGTTGAAAACGTCCTTAGATATATGACCTGCAAAAAAGGAAGAAAAATGAAAAAATGGATTATCATTATTATTATTATTATTCAAACGATTTATGATAAAAAAAAATGGCGGATTATGTGTACCAAATGAAGGAGGATACACACATGCAGCTAGGGTTTGAAGTACAAATAGGGTTTGATCAGATCTTTAAAAATGTAAAGATTGTAAATATAATGGAAAATATTTAGAATATAAACTTTCTTGAAATAGACTAAGCAACATACACACAGTTAAGACGATAGATAGGAGAAGGAAGAGGCCATGAGACATGAGAGCATGTGTATGTATATGTGTGTATGAAGAGAGTTAATTTGTAAATGAGTGATGATGATGATGATGATGATAGGTTGTTGAGTGTGTGTGTGTGTGTGTGTGTGAGCGTGGGGTTGTTTTGACCATTGAGTTTGAATATAAATATGTATTCAGGGTTTGTTATAGATTCAAGAGAGAGAGATTACATAAGAATGTATTTTAATACTTAATCACATGGTAATTCATAATTGATTTTATTAATGTCAATTTGGTAAAGAAAATTATAAGGCTATGTCACTAGTACACAAGGGAATTGTTGATGCTATGGGGTTGTTTTGATGGTGCGGCTCATGTATCCTACCGCACCTTATATTAGATATAGTAAACAAGTAAACTAATGGTGCTATGGCTTTTTTATTGATGATGCGTTTGAGTACACAAGTTAATTAATAATGCTACATGTCTTTTTGATGATGCCATACACAACACATTTAAATAATAATATAATATAACTGATTGATGATGTGAATATTTAATAATTTAAATGATATCAAATTTTTACACATTTTGAGATTCTTCCCCAAAAAGTTTTTGGGCTCCCGTCATTTTTCCTCATTTTTTTATTATTATTATTATTATTATTATTATTATTATTATTATTATTATTATAACCCTATATCGGGTCAAGTTACTCTACACAGTGTAAGGAAAATGATAAAAGTGAGAAAGATACAAAAAATACAATAGATCATGAGATAAGACAAAATGAGCCGCAAAATATAACACAATACAAAAAAATATAACACAATGCTGAAGAAAAAAGATACAATGATGAAAATAAGAAAAAGACACAATACTACATAAAAGACGCAATGATATAGGTAAATTCTAAAACTACAAGCTAAAATCCAAAAAAGCGAAAACCTAAAAACTAAGATCGTAGGGTTCGATGAGACGGTTCCAATGCCGCTTAAATGAGTTCAATCGGGGTCCGTTTGATACTCTTCCTACGACTTCCTATTTTTCTTTCACTGTGTATTTGATCCTAACCCTATATATTATATAATTGAAAGCAATAAATTCTACATGGCATTCAAAGAGCACACCATCTCCCTTGAATGTGTCATGTAGCATGCCATGTGACATTAATTGATTTTAGGAAGAAAAAAAAATTAAAATTGAATTTTTCTCTCTCATGTTTTCTACCATAATTTTTATATCGCCCTGGTAAAGGGTAGTAATAGATCATATATGTCTTAATGGATCATAATGGGTCCTAATGGATCATAATGGGCATCAGTACATTATAATATGTATTAATTGATCATATTGGGCCTTAATGGATCACAATGGACAATGGTGGATCATATTTGTCTTAATAGCTCATATTGGGCCTTGATCGATCACAAAAGACAATAGCATATAATATATGTGTAAATGGACCATATTAGGCCTTAATGGATTACAATGGACAATACTAGATCATAAACGTTTGTCTTATTGGACCATAATGGATAATAATAGATCATGCAAGTCTTAATTGATGATATTAGGCCTTATCTGATCACAATGAACAACAGTCAATAATATATGTCTTAATAAATTATATTGGACCTTAAAGGATCACAATGGACAATAATAGATCATATTAAACATAATGGGCAATATTAGCCCCTGGAAACACACGAATGGGTGATCCCTTCGTGTACCTGTGGCCTATTCGCTACAAACCTCGAGAAAAATACCCTTTGCATAAACGAACTAGAAACAACATTCAAACGACTAATATCATGTCTGTTTAATACATATTTAAAATTCAAAGTCAACAACTAAATTTATACTAGTGGGGTACCCAAGCGTTGCGATAAGGCATTCCATTCCCGCACCGCACCCATTCCACAAGGCGTTAGTTGCCGATTCAGGTAACGACACAGCTCTCTGGCGACGGCAGAGGTCCTAACGTTCCAGCCGCCTGCCACCACACAACATCAGTTGTCATCGTACAAAGCCGTAGCACTGTCGTTAGCAGCGGAACTCTTATAATCATCGAAGGCTATTCCACTCCTTGGCCGGGGTGCTGTGTTGTCACCGGAATCTGCACGCAACCGTCGCCGTCGTCGGTAACGCCATCACCACCATCATCATCGGAAGACATTCACTACTACCACCAACATTGTCACCGAGGCCACCACCGTCGTCGTTAATGTTCATCACCAGCGATGGAACATGTTTGAACCGAACCTACGGGAACAACAACTCACAAGCCCGACCACCACGGTCTTCACCGGAGTTCTTCTCCATCTAAAAGGGAAATCTCTCTGTCTCCTTCTTGAATATAAGGTAAAAAGGCAGAAGCTTGATTAGAAGGCAGAGATAAGAAAGAAATGAAGAAGATGTGAATTTTTAACCAAAACTAAATATAGGTTGGTGTAATACCTAAAAACCCTTCTAAATATGGAAAATCCCTAAAATAACCTTACTGTAGACAAGGCTTCAAGAAATGTTATATTAATAATGTGTGGCTGTGTGCTACTGGTTGTTGTCAAGTAAAGCGCAGTGTGTATAGAGATATCTATAATCGTTGTAGGGAACTTTCTTCCTTATGTGTTTTCTGTTTTTTATTAGTTTTTAGATTGTATGTTTTGTGAATTCATGTTCTTAAAATGCGCAATGCGCGTGTCGCGGGTTTTGTTAATATGACATTATTTTTTTTTTGTCAGGCGGTTTCTACGGTTCGGGTGGTTTGAAGAGTTCGTTTTGGCTGTTAAGTGTATGAAGTGGGCAGGTCAACAACTTTTGGGCTGCAAACTTTTTTGGGTTTCATTTGGAAAACATGTATTGTATACGTTTATGTTTCATTCGGAAAACGCTTACGTTTTTGTTTGTGTTTCATTTGGAAACACGTATGTTTTTTGTAAAACGGATTTAACTGTGTTTTTTGGTATATTAATTCTATCTTTTGCCATATAATATATATTTGTGTATTGATAAAATTGTACAGCTAGTAAACTTGGAACTAGATTTCCTGGAAATTTTCATAATATTATAAAAACAAATGCATTTTGTTGAAAGTTTTGGTGATGCGGTTGTCAAACTTCCAGATGTCACCATATTATTGTCTTGGGATATCTTTTGTTGGTGCTGTTTTAGGTATTAAATGAGGGTTGTCATTGCAGCCGCATCATACAATTTATAATTTGATGATGCCCTATCTTTTGATGGTGTTGTTCCACTGCACCTCTAAATCATATACACTGCACCTTTAAATCAGTTTTGTACTAGTGTCAGGGTTTGACAATTATTGTTATCAACTGTGATTATATAACCGGGTTTGTGATAACAGTTGGGTAGAGTCAGATTTGTCTACATGGTTATTTGTAGGAGCAAATCGGTTTGATTGATAGTGTTCAGTAGAACAGTTGTCAAGTTCGGGCTCGTGCCATTGTTGTGTTTGTTCACTATTTTCGATTTGTTCTCGTTTGTTATTATTATAACTGAATACGAGATGGTAGTAATCGGAATGTTAGACGGTTTTGAGTGTTGGTTGATTGGTTTGTCAAGGGAACTTGGATGTGGTACTTAACGATGGTAAAACCTGGAGAAAATGGAACCAGTTGGTTTGGAATGCTTTGGGTTTAAGGTATTCCTGCTCGATCGTGCTGGTGACGACATAAGTAAAAAAAGGTTAGTGTCAAGTCATGTGAACTATTGCTCGTTTGAATGATCTTTCGGTTAGGGTTTGCGTTAACTAGTCGTGTGTACAGTCATAGAACCCTTGGTACCGCTTGCTTCCATGAAAGCTCGACTGCTGTTATAACCATTTGCATGTTAGCTGGTCTGGAACTGTGATGTTAATTCTTGTTCGGTGGTGATCAGTGGTTTGAAATTTGAGGGGATCTTTGTACTGGTACTGGGTAAAGGTTTTCGCTGAGGAAGTACGAGTGGAGGTTCGACTCATGAGTGTCGGTTTGGCATGGGTTGGGATAACAGGGACAGTGGGAGCTGGGCGTAGTTGACTCGTTCAGGCTGCATGGAGGTGTAGACTTTTTTAGAGTCGATGTCATAGATAGGAAATTATGCTTCTGAGAATGTGTCGTGGTTTGATGCATTGGGACTCAGTGGAAGGCAGTGAGACTCTTGGGTTCGAGATTCTGGTATGCTTCATTTCATGTTGTAACACCCCAACCGATGGCGGAAACATCAGGATGTCACGTATTGATGATTGTTTCAGTAGCACATGGTATAAATTGGAATTTTAAATAATTTATTCAAAATATAAATATCCAAAATGAAATGATGTCTAGAATTCCAAATACATGATAACAAATAAGGAAATAACTTCAAATAACTTCAAAATAAAATTCATAATAATCCTCATGCATACTCTAAGCCTCAGCTTCGTTGTTACCTGAAACATGTTAATTTTGAAAATATTTTTGGGTCAACAAAAGTTGGTGAGAATTACATAGGTTTTGATAATCGAATAAAACTTGTACAATTCAAGTGTCATGGCAAGTCTAGTCCATATATGAAAACATACTAGAAGTAAATCGAGTGCATAATCAACCCTTGTAACTGTTATAATGTGGTACATCCCATACGCTCATGGTTCACTCGAATATGTTATGCGATAACAAACACCCACGCTACCTTTGTAGGAGGCACGTATCTGGGTGGGATTGTCAGTCAAATAGATCTATCAATGTATACCGTCGGCTGATCAATGTTAATGATTATGCTAGAATTGTGCTTACCCTAGTCATGTTCAAGACATAATGCAACATAGAAAAACACATAGACACTTTGATGATTGAATTGCATATAGAATGTTGTAACATGTTTCACCCCAAAAACGGTGATGAATAGAAAAGGGGCTATGTAAAACTCACATTGGCTAAGGTGAATTATCCTCTAAGTGTTGTGAATGTATGCGAGGCGAATCCCAAAGACTCAACAACGTAGCTAGTCCAAATTGAAGAAATAAACGAAAAAGAAAAATATCAAGCTTCCAATTCGCCAATTGCAAGAGCTTATAATCAAAGCTTCAAATGTAGAAGTAATATACTCTAGAACAAAGGTATGAGGGAGAGTTTAATCGAACTGAAACAATCGATTTAGAGGTGCAAAGTGTAATGGGTCATAGGTGGGTTTTTATACTAGGTTTGGATTCAATTAGCCATTAAAACTGGTCAACACCATAAAGTAAGGTTTTATGATGAATTGACTATTTGACTAAGACTTTGACTGTTTGACTAAGACTTTGACTAGGACTTTGACCAGGACTTTGACTATGGCTTTATTTAAAAAAAATTCTTGACAAGTGTATGTGAAAAAAAAAAAGAATTTAGATCATATTATTATTATTATATATATACATTTATATATATATATATATATATAAGTTGTGAGTTAGGAAAATAAAGACTTAGGCACATTTGTATAATATTAATGATAAAGATGTAAATAAAAATATAAGGGCTTTTATGTATTAAAATTTGGGGAAAAATTTTGCGATGTTACAGTCTCCCCTACTTTTGAAAACTTCATCCCGAAGTTATTAATAACACAGGGTTGAGGGTGATTGAGTAGAAGTTAGGGCAACTATGGTTTGTAAAATTTGAGTTAAGGGACGACATGAACATATAGGTAATAGAATAATCTGTTTTCGAATAATTTGGGTAAGAGGTTTAATATGTGTGAGTCCTATGGGTTGGATTAGGTTCGTCTGAAATCGTAAGGAGTGTAAGAATCTAGCAAAGCATTAAGTTTTAGGAGTCCTAAAAGAAATGCATGAATTGATTGACTATAGAAAAACTAAATGAACTACCAGGTAACTAGAGTTTATAATTGGTTACCTACCGAAAACCTTGATAGAATTTCAAACTACCTTAACGTACCTGTAAATTCATGATTACGTTTCGGACCGTAATCACCAATTTACCTTACATTAGGGTTTTATGTCCTTCTATGACTCTAAACACACATGTAAAATAATGCAATTAACCTTCTGATTAAATCGTATACAATGTATCCAAAAAAAAAAAATAAGTCCAGCTGTTGAGCAGAAAAAAGACCTCTACCAGTCAGTGAGTAAGAACCTCTACCGATTGTTGAGAAGGTGCGATAGCCTCTACCAGTCGTTGAGCAGGTTGTAGGGCCTCTACCGACTGTTGAGCAGGCATGATGACCTCTACCAATCTTTGAGTAGGTTATTTGGTACTCTACTAACTGTTGAGCAAGTACTTCATTCTCTATCAGTTGTTTGATTAAGTGTACCAATTATTACACACATGAATTGCAAATTGATAATATGTACATGTAAGAAATCAAGTATCAAGTATAGCATACGAGTTGTAATAGAGTTGCCCTAGACAAGGTTAATGACTCTAGGTGTGTCTATAGCAAATAGTTTATATTCCATGAATTCTAGTTTCAAATGTTCAAATATGGTAGATAGTTGAATCCTCATGTATAACTAAGGATTATGTTTGATGCAATACACAATCAAGTTTCAATAGTTTGGTTATCATGGGTACCTAGCTCATGTGTGAGAAGGTGAAGGATATGAATTTAGTTCTTGAGAGGATGATGAAAAATCTTGAAGCAGAATCAAGGTTGTGAGAGATAGTGAATGTGAAGATAGTTGATAAAGAGTTTATTTTATAGTAAGGAGATTATGTAGCAGTGTAAATTTTGGGGTTTGGATCAAAGGTTATAATCAAGTGTATAAGAAAACATGATTGTGGTATATGCCAAATATTGTAAAAATTTGAACAAGTTGAAAATGAGTGAGTGTCGATTGAGAATTTAGAGACTAGATATTATTCCTATGGAAAAAAAAAATTGGTTTTATACATAAAGCAAAAGTTGTTAAATAGTACAAGCTAAGTGGGCTTTGATTAAAATATTCCCGTTAGTTGGAGATTTCAAACATGACATTAGGTTTTGAAGATCAAGGTTCTATTAAGTGATTTTTAATAGTTTAAAGCATTATATAGAAAATTGTTTGTTACGTCAATAAATAAACAATTGAATTTAAGTTCGAGGACATCTTTTGACAAAAATATGTACTTTGTAAAGTTACTAGGTAATGAAAATACAACAGGATTTAGAAATCTTTAGTTTGTGCTAAGGTATGAGGTTATAGTTTTTAAAAATAAGTAACATGTGGAGAAATGAAATAATATGATTTAGGTAGGGTGTAGAATATTTAAAAAGTGGCTAAGATGGTAAGGTGAAGTGTGATTGTGAAATCCATAGATGGTTATGAAATGAGATTGATTTAAGCTGTAAAATTTTGAGATTTTAGAGCTTAGTTTAAGGAAAGTGAGTGTAATCATTTATTCATTAATTAAAACGAATAAACGAAAACGTTGACTTATCAAAACTTCTAGATTCTAATAACATAGTGAAGACATGCTTTAGCCTGTAAGTGAACACTCATCCCGAGAATTCCCAGGTAGGCATCCGGGTCCCTCGTCTGATTGGGATATATGCGCAATGCCAGCCTAGACAGAAGACTTAGAATACAGGCGTTCACCCTTCCAGATTGCACGTGTTCGTTATTAAAATTCTAGAACTTCGAAGAGATCTCAAGGTGGTTCAGGCTAAACCTGAAGATTTGTCCTGTTAGTCTAAGAGTAGATCTTGTGATGGAGAACAATCTTCTTGTAGGGACTAAAGTAGGGATAAGAAGTAGGATGGAGATAGGGAAAAGAAACAAGTAGGGTTGCAAGTAAAAGGAGCAAGTACTGATTATAATCCTATGGTTATAGACTATATTATTTTTCTAATAACCTAATTCCCTATAACCAAGGCTCTATTGATGATTGTTTCAGTAGCACATGGTATAAATTGGAATTTTAAATAATTTATTCAAAATATAAATATCCAAAATGAAATGATGTCTAGAATTCCAAATACATGATAACAAATAAGGCAATAACTTCAAAATAAACTTCATAATAATCCTCATGCATACTCTAAGCCTCAGCTTCGTTGTTACCTGAAACATGTTAATTTTGAAAATATTTTTGGGTCAACAAAAGTTGGTGAGAATTACATAGGTTTTGATAATCGAATAAAACTTGTACAATTCAAGTGTCATGGCAAGTCTAGTCCATATATGAAAACATACTAGAAGTAAATCGAGTGCATAATCAACCCTTGTGACTGTTATAATGTGGTACATCCCATACGCTCATGGTTCACGCGAATATGTTATGCGATAACAAACACCCACGCTACCTTTGTAGGAGGCACGTATCCGGGTGGGATTGTCAGTCCAATAGATCTATCAATGTATACCGTCGGCTGATCAATGTTAATGATTATGCTAGAATTGTGCTTACCCTAGTCATGTTCAAGACATAATGCAACATAGAAAAACACATAGACACTTTGATGATTGAATTGCATATAGAATGTTGTAACATGTTTCACCCCAAAAACGGTGATGAATAGAAAAGGGACTATGTAAAACTCACATTGGCTAAGGTGAATTATCCTCTAAGTGTTGTGAATGTATGCGAGGCGAATCCCAAAGACTCAACAACGTAGCTAGTCCAAATTGAAGAAATAAACGAAAAAGAAAAATATCAAGCTTCCAATTCGCCAATTGCAAGAGCTTATAATCAAAGCTTCAAATGTAGAAGTAATATACTCTAGAAGAAAGGTATGAGAGAGAGTTTAATCGAATTGAAACAATCAATTTAGAGGTGCAAAGTGTAATGGGTCATAGATGGGTTTTTATACTAGTTTTGGATTCAATTAGCCATTAAAACTGGTCAACACTATAAAGTAAGGTTTATGATGAATTGACTATTTGACTAAGACTTTGACTGTTTGACTAAGACTTTGACTAGGACTTTGACCAGGACTTTGACTATGGCTTTATTTAAAAAAATTCTTGACAAGTGTATGTGAAAAAAAAAGAATTTAGATCATATTATTATTATTATATATATACATTTATATATATATATATATAAGTTGTGAGTTAGGAAAATAAAGACTTAGGCACATTTGTATAATATTAATGATAAACATGTAAATAAAAAAATAAGGGCTTTTATGTATTAAAATTTGGGGAAAATTTTTGCGATGTTACACATGTTACCCACTGTAGTGAAGTATTGTTGAATCTGTTGAAGACTTTTGGGAGAACTGGTTTATGTATCGCAGGAAGAAGTGAACCAACTTCCAAGTAGTAAAGTCTTCGCTGAATCAGGTAGTGCTAAGGGGATTCGTTTTGCAAGCATGAATCATGGAGCCACATGGATGTCAGCTTGAGCGTATTCGGAGGTTTAAACCTGGACGGGGATTTGGTAACAGTGGGAGCACGAGGGTTGATCCGGCATAGTTACATAGTGGCGTTGGGTTTTGAGACCAGAATTCCGAATGGAAATTCTATCCATGGGTGCTTGCTATATTTTGGAGAGTGTTCTTTCCTCTGGAGTCTCTGGAGTCGGTAGTGCGAATCAGTGGGAGCCGATTGAGATTGAGGATGAGTTATTGGCTGGTTTTGCCATGTCTAGGTCTTTGATGACCATATTGGAGTTGTTGGGAGCTTCAATGGGCCTTTCAGGTTACTGATGAGAAGGGCCGCTGCAGCTAGGTGGATACATGGACAGGTTTGAAGTTTGGTTTGTTCTTTGGGAGCTGGACCTGGAAGACTTCTGTTCCTGTGTATTTAGAGATTACTGAGTACTAGATGATTGGGTTGTTATTTACTTGTTGGCAGGCTGGAGTTCCTCGCAAGGCCTTCAAGTGGGAGATTGTTGGGTTTGTGAAGTCCTTGGTTTATTAGGCTTTAGGGTTGACATTAGAAGACATGGGCCAGGCCAGGTTTAGTTTTCTTGGTCCCTAAGTTATTTAACCTAATTGTTCTCTATATATACCCTAGTCATGTATTGTAATCTGTGTTCCTTGAGCTAAATGAAATAACCTAGTTGCAGCCCATGGACGTAGTTCCCCCACTAGGACCGAACCACGTAAAATTCTTGTGTCGTGTTTATTATTTTCTGTTCATCGCGTGATAATCGTGTGTGCCGTTTGTGTGTTTGATTCCGCTGCGCCGACTGATACCTAACAAGCTCGATATGGCTCGATTTGAAACTGAGCCGAGCCAGCTCGGATCGGTTAGAGAGTGAGCCTAGCTCGGCTCGGTTCGTAACGAGCCAAGCTGGCTCGGTTTGGCTCGAATAATTCTAATTTTTAATATATATATTTTTATACACATATAATACACTATAAAAATGTTAAAAAAGATGGGGATTATGTTACATATTTAATATTTGCTAATAGTAGCATAGATATTCTGTGCTTGAAATTGAAGTTACAGCTAATCAAGTTATTTAAATAAACTGAATACTGCTTTTGATCCTAGTACTCAAGTTAATTCGTAAGTTGATGAACTTATACTGTATTCGGTTATAATTTAAGACAAATTTTGTATTTGCTTGAACTTGATTTTAGCTTGTAATGTATTAGGTTGAACTTATTTTAAATGTGTTATTTTTAACTATTGAATAATATTTTAGACTATTGAATTTTGAAAGCCATTTTTCTTTTTTCTTTTTAAATTCGAGCCAAACCAAGCCGAGCCGAGTCGGCTCGGTTTAAAACCAAGCCGAGCTTGAGCTTTGATTTTCAGCTCGGTTTCAAATCTGAGCCGAGCCAGCTCGGTTTGTAACCAAGCCGAGTGCGAGCTTGAACTGGCTCGGTTCGGCTCATGAACAGCCCTACCCACAACTTCAACTATTCCCGTTTGTTACGCACTCTTGCTCATTGTCGGTGTATGCTTGGGTTTAGCACTTAGACCTTTGGGTATTTTGGGCATGACACCTCGGCGCTAAGCTCCCTCCATCGACCCTCGCCAGACTCCATCGACCCAGTCGGAACCATATTTACCAAAATACCCGAGGTGTGAATTCAGTTTCTAGTTCGCTTATTAACCGAATATAAATTGGGAATTTGGTTTCCAGATGTCAGATGTGCATTTTTATAATCCGATTTATTCGATTAAACAAATTAATAGTTAAAAAAAATTAATTACATATTTACCTATGTTTGTGTGGATGCCCAACCCAATTAATAAGGGACATTTCGGTTTTAAACCATGAAACCATGCAAACTGGTCATTGGTTTGGTTTGAAAGCTGGTTTTTTTACTTAACTTGCGTTCGGTCAATTTCAATGTTTCCAAACCTTAGGGAATGGTTTGGTTTATGGTTTATACCAAAAACTGACCATATAAAACCCAACTGTACTGTAAGAATTTATCATTAAACTTTTCTACTAGTTCACATATACACACACATACTTTTAGACATAACTAAAAGATAAAAATACACGGACAGTCCTTGTGGTTGACCATTTTTTACCTTTAGTCCCAAACTTTTTAAAATTAGTGCATTTCATCATGTCCCCATCATAGTACCATAGTTTAGTTATCATTTAAGTTGTTTATTTTGTGTTTTGTAGCTCGAGAGTAGTTTAGTAATTATGATATTTGGACATGAGGATGAGATGAGTATGAGACACTTTATGAAAATGAGCCTCCCATTCTCATGTAGGATAGGGGCAAATGGGACCATGTATAAATACTCATTCTCTCATTCTCATCCATAATCTTTTCTTATAGTTGGTTTTTCAAGGTGAAAGTGTGTTTTGCTCCGAGTGAGTATTTGATTGAATCCAAAGGGAATCTTTGAGTAATTGCACTTGTGTTCGTCTTATTATTATTTTCATGTCTATCATACATGTATATCGTGTTTATGCCTTAATATTCATGAAAACTCACTTGAATCGTTTCTTGTTTGATAAGAAAATCGATCCTACAAGTGAAATCAGAGCTTTCGGCTCGATTCATGGATTAAACTGATAGACGATTCAATCCAGATCAAAGATTTTATAGATTATTGGGGGATTTTTGTTCAAAAATGGTTGTTGATGTGATAAGTTAGGCGTACATCCCATAGACCAATGTGATTGCTGTGAAGTGGGAGAAGGAGATATTATGTATTTCAATCATGTGATTCATTTGAAGAGTTTGCCTTTTTGGTATGTACTCATCAAACTCAAGCCACTAAATGCTAATTATAGTCTACACGTGGCAAATTTTTCTGAACAGCTGAAGTTGGGGTGCATGAACAGTTTGAAGAATTTCAAGCCACTATATCCAAAGAGCTATCCTTATAAGGAAATCAATCCTTAGACATGCAATCCATCTATGTTCAAAAGATCAAGCCCCCAAAGAATCTAAAGAAGATCCCAATTGCTAAGATGGAACAAGACTTCTAAGATGACTTTGTATTTTGGTATTATGACTTTCTGATGACGAAGAAATTATTGTTTTGAAGAATGGTCATAAGCTATGTCGGAAGATCAAGGTTTATGATCCTATGTGGCTGATGAACTGTTCGAAGCAGGACATTGGCATGATGTATTTCAGTCCAATTCACTTCGATGTTGTTTATATAAATCAAGCCATGAAATTTCAAAGAGTTATTCGATTTGCTTCAACTATGAAATTAATTCCGGCTATGATTGGTCGAAGCTCAGTTGAGTTAGAATTGGTTGATTGTTATGTTGCTGAGAGTGCTGAAGATTTGAACGAGACTGAAGTTTTAATGATTTTTTAAGACCAAAGATACTAGATAGATCCAAAAGGGAGTTTGTTAGTGCATTTCATCATGTCTCTAGCCTACTATCATAGCTTAGTTTTCATTTACGTTGTTTATTTTGTGTTTTGTAGCACGAGGTGTAGTTTAGTGATTATGATGTTTGGACTTGAGCATGAGATGAGTATAAGACACTCCATGAGAATGAGCCTCCTATTCTCATGGAGGATATAGGCGAATGAGACCATGTATAAATACCCATTCTCTCATTCTCATCCATAGACTATTCTCATAGTTGTTAGTTTTTCAAGGTGAAAGTGTGTGTTTTGCTCCAAGTTAGTATTTGATTGAATCCAAAGGAATATTTGAGTAATTGTATTTGTGTTCATCTTATTGTTATTCCTTTGTTCTATCATACGCATATATTGTGTTTCGCCTCGATATTAATGAAAACCCACTTGAATCATTTCTTGTTTGATAAGAAAATCGATCTTACACTCTCGTTCCCTGTTGTTTTCTCAATCGTTACTCCGATGGTACCTAGAGCTAATGGTTGTTCGTTTATCTAGTTAAATAGTTAAACTACCCTTACTGATAAAAAAGACAAAATTACAATTTTTGTCCTTTATGAAGGCCAAAACTATGAATCAAGTCCTTTAAAACTTTTAGTTTCAGTCTCTGTTCTTTATATGAAAAGTTGTCACGCCTTTTATCATTTTGACTATCAGAGGTTAAATTTCTTAGTTAAGTCATGTCATGTGCACCACCTACGAGGTCATTTTAGTCTTTTTACCATATAAAGGACAATTCTTATAATTTAATTAGATTTAAATTTAACTAGGATTTCTACCACGCACGTTGCGGCGCGTCGCAGTGATTTCTGCTTCCGCTTGAACTTTTTCTTTACTCGGTAACTGTATGCGCAAAACTGATTAAGAACATCAAATAAGGCTGTTGAAATGAAAAAAAAATTGCAACTTGCTAGGATCGAACTTGCAACCTTCTATTTAATAAAATGGATCTCAAACCACTACACCACTAACACAATTGATGATTAAATATGAAACCAATTGTATTTATTATTAAGTAAAGTTGTTAAAATGAAAAAATAAATAAAATATTGATCGATGTCGTTGGGTCGGTCAAAAATAAATAAAAATATAGTATAGTGAAAGTGAGTCGTCTCCACAAGGAATTGGTGGAAAGAGTAGTTTTGTTACTTAACTAATAACATTAACGTCTACTTGCTTTGTTGTTTGTTTTGGAATTTAAAGAAAACGAATTTAAGAGTTGTAACAATTATATTAAAGAAGTAATCCCCTCTAGGTTTCCAGTTAATGATCCACCCTATTCTTGTTTAGATGATTGGATACTACATAAACATAGTTTTGTTGAACGGTCCAAATCAAGTGATAACCGAACACAAGTTTTTAATAACCTGTACAATTCAATTACCAACCCACAAGTATCACTTACCCTCCCAATTATCAAACTAATCACGATGCAAGAAAAACCGAATGTGAATGATAAAGAGATAAGCAATTGAAAACAAGTGACTCGTTTAAATGATAAAAACCACAAATATTCTTCAACTAAATGAAAAACAATCCATAAACCAAAGTAAACAAAATTCGGGTTTCACAATTAAACCATACACCCGGAGGTGATTACAAGATGTTTAGCCACTCATAATAACAAGAACCGAATCAAAAACATGAATAACAATACCGAACATGTTGATGGAAATCGAAAGTAGGAATGAATGATGATGAACAATGGCGTTTGTAGCTTCAAAAGTCTCCAAAAGATTGATTATTTTCGAGCTTGGTGGCTGAATATCAACTAGGTTAATGTTTAGGCTTTTATATCTCACAAAAAACAACTTTCCAAAAATTAAGGGAATGGCCGCCGTAACGTACGGCTGTCACCAGGGGGTTACGGCGGGCAGATGCTGATTTTTTCTTGAAGTTTCATGCTTCTGCTCGCTGTAAGCTACGGCTGTCATCAGGACCCTTACGTCCATCAGTTGCTGAAAGAATACTTATTTTCTTATCCTTCCTTTGAGCAGTACTCACAGCAGCCTACGGCTAGCATCAAGGCCCTTACGACCATAACATTCTAAGCTTCATCCTTCACATATGACTCCCACAACCTACAATCTCATAACCGCAAGCATTGGCGCGTTATAAACATCCTAATAATCAACTTATTCATTGTGTTCTTGATCCGAACACTTCACGAACTCATTTCTTCTCATCCACTATCTTTCTTAACTTCATTTAGCCACACAAAATTGTCCCGAACACTTCCACATCTTCGGTTCATCATACGAGCTCAATTTTATCCACGTTTAAGCTTCCAAATCCATCCACTTATGTCATTTATCCTATAATCACACATCATTGCGTAGTTATCACATTCAAAGCATATAATCAATTAAACGACATTAAAAACACATAGTTAAGCATCTTAAACACCATGATTGACCCCGTCCATCAAATATTATATATATATATATTAAATATATATTAAATATATTAATATTATATATATATTCTAAAAGGTAAAATTTATTTATATTTTATATAATTCATCTAATGTCTTTAAAGATACAACCCTACTATTCAACCTCATCCACCAACCTTGGCTCCATTGGTTTGTCTTCTCCGGAAAAAACCACAACAAGTTAAGTTGCACAACCACCTCTAGTTGAAAGAGGAACAAATCCAGTCGAGAATAGATCCAGTCTTCTTTGGAAAAACCCTCACAGAACCCAAAACAAAAATCAGATTCTGAATGAAAGAGGAACAGATCCAGTCGAGAATAGTGCTCTTAGGTCTTACAACCGAAATAGGGCTATGATTTGGTGGCCGATAAAGGTGCTCCTTCCATCGTGCACGAGTTAAAGCCGCATCCGTAGAATATAGGGGAGGTGGTTTGGAACCCACAAGATCTGAGCTTTCATGATTTGGACCTGGGCTAACCAAATCCACTAATTTCAGGGCTGATTCACCTTTTATGGACCTCGAATCCACTGCATACGACGATGAAACAGCCACCGCCTACATAAACTTTGGGATCTATGGTTAATTTTAAGGTTACCGTTTGGTTTCCTAACAGAGAACCTCCAAGCACCAATTGTGATATCATTTTTCTAGAGTTTCAAGTGAATAATATCGTCGGAGATGATCTGGACAAAGTTGTTTCTTCTCGGCCACTATATTAAATATGGGGTTTTGTGATAATTGATTTTAAGTGGTAAAGTTAATGCTTTACATCTTTTTTGTTGGTTTTAAACTAGGTTTAAGGTGGTGATAGTCCGGGGTGATCAGAGACAGTGTGGTGGTGATAAGAAGTAATGGTATTTTGCAGTGATAGGGGTAGTTTGGCGGTGACTGAATCTATTGTTATAAAAAGGGGAAATTACATTAATACCCTCACATGCAATACACATGGGATGACTTAACTTTGTTTTTTAACGAGGTTAAGTGTAAAGGACAAAAGGCATGACAACTTTTCATATAAAAGACATAGACTGAAACTAAAAATTTTAAAGGACTTGATCTATAATTTTGGCCTTCATAAAGGACAAAAATTGTAATTTTGTCTAAAAAATGAAAAGATTAAAAGAAAAAAGTGTGGGTCCATTTAGTTATTAAATCTTGTAAAAAAGTGGGACCCACCATCCACTTCTTCTTCATGTCCATACCCCTCCTACTAGAAGCAGTCTCTCTATTCTCACGGGTTAGATGTAAGACTGTCTATATCTTACCCTCCTCAGACCTTATCTTAGCTTTTGCTATTGGTGCGATTAACTGAGTATGATGATGATGATGATGATTTTATGGCTATATGTGAGTAATGGACTATTGCAGGTACACAGTATCATATGTGTTTTAGATTTTAACTGAGGCCCATTTATGATTTGATTTCCATTACAGTTAATAAAACCGATCGTTAATGTAAAAAATCTTGAATTATCAATATAACTTTAATTCAATATAATACTATTGTTTTCTTTTTATTAAATTAATTTATATTTTTCCACCTGAATTTTAATAGACTTATCCTATAACTCTTGAACTTTATTATTTTTTTTATCAATGATTTACGTTCATAACCCCTAAACTTAAATAGATTTACTATACAAAAGTTTAACAATAATTTTTTTTTCTATAAACGATCTACGTTTCGACCCCCAAACTTTGATAGAGTTATTATACCGCCCTTAAAAGTTTAAAGAAGTCGATTTTTTAACATATATATTTTTTCTTTTATCTTTTTTTAAGTTTTTGTTTTTTGTTTTACTTATATTTAGTTAACTTTCTACAATTAAAGCTAACTCTTAATTTTCGTTTAGATTAAAGCCTATATAGTCTTTATTAAAGTAATCAATTTAAATATCTATTTATTTTTATCGTTGTTTGGATTAAACCTTGCATTATCTATAATAACCTGTCGATATGACACGTAGCAAACACATCAGCGCTAGCATCTTCCTATAACTCCGCCGCGAAGTGCGGGACTTAATACTAGTTAAACACAAAACAAAACATGCAGCTTCTTTGTTTATCATAATGTCATATATGTGATAGTCTAGTAAAAAATAACTCATCGTATTTCTTGCCAGACACCCCATCACATAGCGCGGGCCTCTCACCTTGCTAGAAACATAAATACATTTTTTTTAAGATAACTTTTATTAACCCACCAACACAAAGAGAACTATCTCCAAGGCGGAAATAGAACCCGAAATCCACAAATACAAAGAAAGCTTTACATTAAATCAAATCTACACCACCTATCTCAATCCACCACCCCTTGTTTGAATCTATACTTATACCACAAAAAAGCCAAAGTCTTGATATCCGCAACCATCTCGATAATGTTAGGATCCTTATTCGAAAATATTTTATCATTCCTAGCTCTCCACATCCTCCAACAAGTAATAATGATGATCCCATGAAGAACCAACCTTATGTTCCCAACCAAGCCACAGTAATCATGCATTTCCACCGGATCTTTGACGTGAAAAACGTAAATCCCCGGTATCCTGCACCAAGAAGTTATTGCATTCCATACACCCGTAGAAAGGCAACAACCTCTAAGAATGTGCTCAATTGTTTCGTCACTGCAATCACACCAAACACACAACGAGTTGTCTACCGGAATACTTCTTCGTAAGAGAGCCATCTTAGTTGGAAGTTGATCCAGATAAGCATGACACATAAAAATATTGCACTTATTCGGAACCCACTTATTCCACGTGAAGCCAAAAAGAGCCCCCGTAGTCGCCGAACCTTTCAACCATTTCTTTACTGCAGCAACAGAAAAACCTTTGCCCCCCCTCCCCCTATCGTTCCAACTCCACTCGTTCTGGATTTCATCCATGCAAACCTGCAATAACAAATTTTCTAATTGTTGTTTCTGATCTAGCTCATGTACCAAAGTTGTGGCTCGAGACCACTCCCACCTGAAACGTCGGGTACTTCCTTCGACCACTATTCGATCCGCCACAACCACTCTTTTATGTTTTTCAAGTGCAAATAAACCGGGAACACATCCTTCAAAGACTCCAATCCCATCCACATGTCTAACCAAAATCTGATTTGTCTCCCATTTCCCAACTTCCCTTTAATCATACTATTCAAACCAACACCCTCTACCTTCTATTTATTCCAAAAAGAAGTCGCGTTCTTCCAAACTCTCGTAACTGTTGTATTCACCGGGGCCAAGCCCCATCCACGACTAGAACCGTGGATAGAGAGAATCACCTTGCGCCACATAGCAGATTTATCATTAAGAAAACGCCACAACCATTTAGCTATCAACGCATTATTGTTCAACTCCAATTTTGCAATGCCCAAACCTCCATCTCGTATACTCTTAGTGACAACATCCCACGAAACCCAACTTAATTTCCTTACTTCGTCTGACCCACCCCACAGAAACCTCCTCATCAACCCTTCCAACGTTTGAGTGATCTTTTCTGGCGCCTTGAAAAGAGAAAAATAGTAAGTGGGTAAACTATCTAGAACGGATTTAATCAAAGTCAAACTATCTAGAACGGATTTAATCAAAGTCAAACGGTCGGCTTTCCACTTCGATAACCTCTTCTAGAATGTGTTCACAACCGACTCCCAATTCGCTATTCTGTTCATGTTTGCCCTAACCTTAATACCCAAGTACACAAAAGGAATGACACCTTATTTGCATCCCAAAAGCTTCATTATCCACACCAACCCCAAATAAAACCGACTTATGCAGATTTATTTTCAATCCAGAACACAAATAAAAAATTCTAAGAATCCTTTTCATGTTCTTAAAATTGAAAGAAGACCATTCCCCATCAACATCGCGTCGTCTGCATACAACAAATGCGATAAAACCGGACCATCATTAGGCAAACTCAGACCATCAAAGGCTCCTATATCACTCAGCCAATTGGCCAACACCTTAGAAACCACCTTACTAATACATCCAATAAGATTAATCAACAGAAAATCTCCAAGAACTGACGGGTCACCCACCTTCAGAATTAACGTAATAAATGAAGACCCCACCCCGGAACTGAATCGACCTGTACCATGAAAATGGTTCATAATATCAACAAAATCACTCACGAGCAAATCCCAGAAAGACCGAATAAACCGAAAATTGAACCCGTCTGGACCTGGCGCTTTGTCTGCCCCACACTCAAAAACTGCCCATTTAACCTCTTGGGTCGAAAAAGCACTAACACTAGCATCAGAATCATTCGCCGATATCTTCTTCAAACCAAAGCATCTAAGTTTAGGCCTTCGCGTCATAGTCTCCTTAAATTTCTCCCTAAAAAAACCAAGCACTTCCCGTTTAATAATATGCGGCTTTGACTCCCAAGTCTCATTAATCATCAAACCAGGAAAATAATTTGCCGCCTTTCTCTTATTAATGCAACCATGAAAATACTTAGTATTATCATCGTCGTACGAAGCCCAATTACTGCGCACTTTTTGTTTCAAGTCACTTTGGAAAAAACTATCAAGTTCCTTTAACCTCCTCTATATCTCTTCCAACGTCCACACCTCATCCTCCGAAAGATCGCGAAGTTCCATAGCCTCGTCTAAATCATGGAGCTCCTGCTCCAACACCCTTTTTTCCTCCAATTCCTTAATCTTACACTCGGCCACCCACGAAGATATATTACACCGAAGCCATTTGAACTTCATTGATAGTTTTGTATCCAGATCACCTTCAAATACACCTGTTTCGAGAGACTTTTTCACCATTTCCCCAAATCCTTCATGACTCAACCACAAATTATAAAACCTAAAAGGTTTAGGTCCAAAATTCCTAGACACCGTCTTCAGAATCAATGGACTATGATCTGACAAGTATTTCTCAATTGCTAAATATTCAGCGCTCGGCCAAACCATAAAAAAATTAAAATGAAGAAACATCTAGACCCAAGCGTAACCCGGGATAAGTTCATAGTGTCTTGGTCGATCGTTTATTATTTTGTGAGCGTTTGGAGAAAGCTTTTGTATGTATTTATTTAGGGTGGTGATATTTAAACCCCCAGCTTCTATTTACACCCCCCAGAAGCGCCTCGCTTAAAGCGAGGCGCTTCTGGGGGGTAATTTATTTTGGTAGTTTTTTGGTGTTTTGAGTTGTTTTTTTTTTAATTTAATAATTATAAAAAGTTAAAAAAAATTAAATGTCAATGACTTAAACTTGACATCATCTTCTTGTAATTACTTTTCAGTTGTTATCCGAGAGATAGCGGTCAACGATGAAGACAACCTGAAAGTGGATACCATGGATCAGAGAGAATCAAGCTAATTAAACTCATATCTCAAGCCGGTGCAAGTTATGTTGTAACGAAATCATTCTCACATGAATATCCTGCATAAAGGACTAAAGCCACATATCTTGCCATTAATACCAACTGAATTTTACTTGCTTGCATGAAAAGTTCATTGTACGATGTCTTTTTCAGAGGACCTCGACTCTTGAGATGTTGCAGGTGTTTGAAAAGTTTGAACTGAAATTGAACTTTTCATGCAAGCAAGTAAAATTCAGTTGTTTTACTAATTTCATAGTCTTGATACTTTTAACAATCGGATCAGCGCTAAACAATAGAAAGTAATTACAAATATTGCAAGAGGGTCACTATTCATATATAAAGAACATTAATCGGTTTCATCTTTGTTTTATTGAGTTCAACTTTCCATGATCTACCTTTATCATCTCAGAGAGATATTTGTCAAACGATGGAAGGGAACCCGAAACAATAAAAAGTAATTACAAAGAAGATGATCAAAGATGCTACAACATAACTTGCACCGGCTTGAGATACGAGTTTAGTTAGCTTGAATCTCTCTGATCCATGGTATCCACTTTCAGGTTGTCTTCATCGTTGACCGCTATCTCTCGGATAACAACTGAAAAGTTGTCTCATTAATTCAAATTCCAATTCCAATTCCACCTGTGCAATCAGAATCTGAAGAGAAGCTATCATCTCAGAGAGATATCTGTCAACGATGATGGCGCAGCAGAGGTTAGCGGTAACTTTAAATTTTGAATGATCGTCGGTTTGCTCTCTACATCTCAAGCCGGTGCAAGTTATGAAATGACACATGCAGAATGTAATGTCATGCACAAATGTGATTTTGTATTAATGGCAAAGTGATTTGTAAGGGAAGAAGAAGAGAATGTTATATATGTTTACCTTCCATAGATATGAGTTTAATTAGCTTAAATCTCTCTGATCCATGATATGAGAGCATAAGAGAAGAGATAATAACATATGAGCTTCAACATAACTTGCACCGGATGATTGCCAATGAGATTGATAACTGGACAGGTTAGCCAGGTGTTTGTCAAAAAGGTAGAGCACACCACTAGAGCAAAAAGTTGTGTGTATGAATAGTGACCCTCTGGCAAACCTGCCATTATTTAGCGTAAAAAGTTCATTGTACATATACCTCCTTATTTAAAAACAAATCACATCATTGTAGAGGTTACTAGGTTACTCATCCACAATGTTCTTACCTATGAGTTTAATTAGCTTGAATCTCTCTGATCCATGGTATCCACTTTCAGAATCTGAAGAGAAGCTATCATCTCAGAGAGATATCTGTCAAGTAATTACAAGAAGATGATCAAAGATGCTTCAACATAACTTGCACCGGCTTGAGATATGAGTTTAATTAGCTTGAATCTCTCTGATCCATGGTATCCACTTTCAGGCTGTCTTCATCGTTGACCGCTATCTCTCGGATAACAACTGAAAAGTTGTTTCATTAATCTATAAATAAATCCTTACAAAATTGTGAATAATTGTAGTGTGTTCGGTGCAGTCGACGAACATCATTCAAAATTTCAACTTCCCGTTCAGGTGCTTAAGTCCACCTTGAAGACTGGATACCATGGATCAAAGAGATTCAAGCTAATCAAACTCATATCTCAAGTTGGTCTAACAACTGAATTTGACTTGCTTGCATAGGAATCTTGAACGAAATTATACAGTTATTTGGAATGTTCCTGATCATTACAGTGAGATTGATAACTTCTCTATGGAAGCAACAAATTCAAAACAGAGGTAGGTTTGCCAGAGGGTCACTATTCATACATAAAAAGATCAAGAAGAACAGTACGGTCAACGATGAAGGTGTGTTGTATGTATAAAATTGTGAATAATTGTGAGAGTCGATATGAGATCAATAATCCATCGAGAACTAGAGAAACAGAGAATAAGAGAAGAGATAATAACATATGAGCTACAACGACGTCGTATTTTGGAAGCTGAAGTTCGGAGAGAACTAAATATTCGGTTGTTGTTTTTCTTCTCTATACAGAGTGACGATAGGCGTTTTCGATTTCCAAATGAATCAACGACTTAAACTTGACATCATCAACCACGTATAGTCAAATATTTATTCTCCATATCCATACCTTGTTTCAAGTATCTTGTAAAATTCATTTCGTCTTCAAGACTCCTATGAGTCACAAAGGAGACATGGTGTTTGACTTTTTTGTGTTTGACCCATCCGGATGTGAAAGACAATATCCATATTTACCTAGTTATATAAGAGAGGTCGAAGATATTGCTCAATAAACATTATTATTATTATTATTATTATTATTATTTTATTATATTTGTAATTTAGTTCCTTTGTTTTATTATTATAATAATTTATTATTATCAAGAATCGGAAATTAGTAAAACGATTTATGAAAGTATCAAGAATCGGAAATTAGTAAAACGATTTAATAAATCATTGCTCAGACGTTAGGGTTTGATAAACACAAAACTTATTATTTATAAAGCAACAAAAACACAAATCGTACCGTGAAATAAAGAGAGGCCCATTAGGAGTGCCGTGGAGGAAGATCGTCGGTTTGCTGTAGTCGATGATGCGCAGAGATTAGCGGTAACTTTAAATTTTGAATGATCGTCGGTTTGCTCTCAATATACCAACCAACAGTCGATCCGACTGTTCATTTCTCTCTATAACAAAGTAAAATTCAGTTGTTATCGGAGAGATATCGGTCAACGATGAAGGCAACCTGAAACGACATGAACATTTATAACCTTTCTGTACCTGTGGCCAAAAGAACCTGATAAAGGCTGTACACGAGTTATTTGGACTGTTGCTAAAATAGTTAAACAAAGCTGAAATTATACAGTTATTTGGAATATTCTTGATCATTACAGTGAGATTGACTGTTATCGGAGAGATATCGGTCAACGATGAAGGCAACCTGATCATTACTTTTCATGCAAGCAAGGTGGACTTAAGCACCTGAACGGGAATGAAGGATGAAAGCATGACGTGAAACATGGCGTAGTCACATTCAGTCTTCAAGGTGGACTTAAGCACCTGAACGGGAAGTTGAAATTTTGAATGATGTTCGTCGACTGCACCGAACACACTACAATTATTCACTATTTTATACATACAACACAACCCCCGAAGTTTGACCGTACTGTTATTTGGAATGTTCCTGATCATTACAGTGAGATTGATAACTTCTCTATGGAAGTAACAAATTCAAAACAGAGGTAGGTTTGCCAGAGGGTCACTATTCATACATAAAGAGTATAATCGTGATGTGATGGATTTATATTTGCAACGTAGTTTCTTTTTTACCTGGTTGCAAAGGAACTTCAGGTCAGCCAGATGTTTGTCAAAAGCAAGTGTGAAGATCAAGATCAAGAAGAACAGTAATGATCAGAAACATTCCAAATAACTGTTCAATTTCAGCTTTTGTTTAACTATTGTAGCAACATCCATAGAAAAGTTATCAATCTCACTGTCCAGTTATATCCACTTTCAACTAAATCTTTCTCTGATATACTCTATATCAACCGGCTTGAGATATGAGTTTAATTAGCTTGAATCTCTCTGATCCATGGTATCCATACCTTGTTTCAAGTATCTTGTAAAATTCATTTCGTCTTCAAGACTCCTAGGGAGTTACGTGCATTATCTAGTATTGAAACTTGCGATTAATAATATATTAATACATGAATGGACTACACTCACGGTATGTGCATCACGTATTTTCATTCTTTCCTTGATCTGCAATATTTGAAAATTATCATTTCTTGACATGCTTGGTAACACCTTGATCTACAATATTTGAAAATTATCATTTCTTGACATGCTTGGTAACACCTTGATCTGTAATATCTGAAAATTATCATTTCTCGAAAAGTAATTAAAAACACTTAAAAATGAATTAAAAACAATTGTTGCGAGTTAGGTTTACTCGGAGGACCACGTACAATGATTCATCAAAGTTGTACAAAGCTGGCTGTTCGTACGGGAAAACCAAAACGAGCAATAAACGAAGAGAAACAGGGAGATATAATTTTCTTGGCTTGGAAACAACTTAAAAGAACCAAAAATGAATTAAATTTTTTTTTTTGGTGATTAACAGATAATTTTAAAGAATTAAAAGAAATTCAATTTTTTTTTAAAAAAAGTCCAAACGCCTCGCTTTGGTCAAAGCGAGGCGTTTGCTTGCCTCGCTTTGGCCAAAGCTAGGCTGTTTGTGCCTAGCTTTGGCCAAAGCGAGGCAGGCAAACGCCTCGCTTTGACCAAAGCGAGGCGTGTGGACTTTTTTTAAAAAAAAATTGAATTTCTTTTAATTCTTTAAAATTATCTATTAATCACCAAAAAATAATTTTAATTCATTTTTGGTTCGTTTAAGTTGTTTCCAAGCCAAGAAAATTATATCTCCCCGTTTCGCTTCGTTTATTGCTCGTTTTGGTTTTCCCGTACGAACATCCAACTTTGTACAACAATGATGAATCAAAGGAACTAAGTTGCAAATACGATAATTATCAAAATAACAAAGATGAAACAGAATAAATTAATGTTCTTTATATACGAATAGTGACCCTCTTGCACCGGCTTGAGATATGAGTTTAATTAGCTTGAATCTCTCTGATCCATGGTATCCACTTTCAGATTGTCTTCATCGTTGACCGCTATCTCTCGGATAACAACTGAAAAGTTGTCTCATTAATTCCAATTCCAATTCCAATTCTACCGGTGCAATCAGAATCTGAAGAGAAGCTATCATCTCAGAGAGATAATTGTCATCGATGGAAGGGAACCCGAAACAATAGAAAGTAATTACAAGAAGATGATCAAGGATGCTACAGTTATTTGGACTGTTAATCACCAAAAAATAATTTTAATTCATTTTTGGTTCTTTTAAGTTGTTTCCAAGCCAAGAAAATTATATCTCCCCGTTTCGCTTCGTTTAATTAGCTTGAGATATGAGTTTAATTAGCTTGAATCTCTCTGATCCATGGTATCCACTTTCAGGTTGTCTTCATCGTTGTACATATACCTCCTTATCTAAAAGAAACCACATCATTGTACATATACCTCCTTAGCTGAAATTGGACGGTTATTTGGAATGTTCCTGATCATTACTTTTCATGCAAGCAAGTCAAGTCAAAAAAACATTTTTTTATATTGCTCTCATATCATCTCTCTCTATAACAATGAATGCGGTATGCGCGTTAAATTTCATTAAATGCGGCAACACAGGCAAGTCCTCGTCTGATAACAACTGAAAAGTTGTTTTACTAATTTCATAGTCTTGATACTTTTAACACTTATGCGTAGATCAAGGAGATTGATGAAGATATCATCAAGATGAGCAGGAATTGTTAACCTTCCCATTGATTTCAAGTATGTTGCCTTGATCGTTGACAGTTATCTCTCCGATAACAACTGACTTTTACTTTGTACGAAAATCGAGATCATCTCGTTCCATGTTGCCTTTTCATGCAAGCAAGTCAAGTCAAAAAAACATTTTTTTATATTGCTCTCATATCATGGATCAGAGAGATTTAAGCTAATTAAACTCATATCTCAAGCCGGTGCAAGTTATGTTGTAGCAGTCAAGATTCCTATGCAAGCAAGTCAAAATTCACCGAACACACTACAATTATTCACTATTTTATACATACAACACAACCCCCGGAGTTTGACCGTACTGTTCTTCTTGATCTTGATCTTCACACTTACTTTTCATGCAAGTCATTATTATAAAAACATTTTTTATAATAATTATATTAAAAAAAAAACAAAAAACTAACTAAAAAGACCAAAAAAAAAAAAAAAATTGATCCTAAGCGCCTCGCTTAGGCCTAAGCGAGACGCTTAGGCCTAAAATTCAGCCTTTTCTGCCCCTCGTACTGACCTCCTCAAATTCAGCTCCCAAGCGCCTCGCTTAGGCCTAAGCGAGACGCTTGGGGGGGTGAAAATAGAAGGAGGGGGGTGGGAATAGACGGAGCCATTTATTTATTGTCATGGTTTTCTAACCTCTAGTTAGGAAATCCTTATAAACATTATGTTTTTTGTTTTGTGTGATATAAAATTATTTCATTCTCTGTTTAAAAAAAAAAAAATATATCTAGACTAACATCTTTTTTTAATTAAAAACTTAGGCGGTTATAGCCTCCCTCAATTTGTTCCATATCCTAAAAATATTTCCACTCTTATCATACTTTCATTGCCTTCTTTCTGCAATAACATATTGATACCCTAAAAATAATAATCTAAAAATAATAAACTAAAAATAAAATAATAATATCAAGATACCATTTTTATAAATCAAACAAAATCAAAGCCCTATCTACCCAATTTCACAAATTTCTTTGTCTTCTTCTTCTAAATTTCCCCAATTTCACACGCAAATTCCCTGTCAAGAATCTCCATCTTTGCCCTCTCAACCCTTCTGGTAACTTTCTTGTTTATTTGTAATATTTTTATTTTTTTATAGATTTTTTGGTGTGATTAATTTCTGGGTATGTCTCGATCTGCAACATTAATGATGTATTTTATTTGTTGTGGTCATTTTTGGATTATATGTATGTGTTTAGATGCAATTAGTGATGAATCTGTAAAGAAATTGATGACCCATTTGAGATCAGAAGGTTTGACTGAATTTTTAGATGATATTTTCTTGAAATGATGTTACTTTACTTGCATTTGAAGTTTCTTGAAATGATAATATCTTGAATTGATGTTACTTTTTTTTTTCCAAATGTTTTGTGGATTTATGTTATTTTGTTTGGTTTGAATTCGATGTTGTGTCGGTTTTTTTAATACGTTTATTATTGTTGATGATTGTAGTAACTAATAATAATAATAATAATAATATGTGTTTAGCAATTTAGTGTTAGGAGATAGTTGGTGTTGAGTTTGAAGTAGGTAGATCCTTTCACTCGACAGTCAAATGTGGTTTTTGTATCGGACGTGTGTGTAAAACTAACTATAAGAGCGTATGGCTTACCGCAGTTTATGAGTTATAAAATATGTTTTGTTGTTATTGAGGTCATCGGTGTTAGCTATATATGTTAATTCATGACTATGACCTTGTTTCATGACTGGACCAACATCAAAGTTCCCATCTTCTGTGTGCGCGAGTGAGAAGAGGAGTGATGAGGATGGATATCGTAAGATTAAGAGTTTAAGATGGGCATAGAGTCCATAGACATACTTGCATTATCAAATATTAAGTTTCCAACGCATCTGATTTGCTTATTCCTTTTGACTTTGTTTTCCGTCTTGTCACATACGATTTTTTTCCTAATTTATGGACTTTTGTTTCACTAAATAAGCACTTCATAGTAGGGATGAGCATTTTTTTCCCAAATACCAATGCCCGTACCGATTTTGGGTATTCAGGTACCGGTACGGGTACGGCATGAAGTTCATAGTATATAGTTGTGAAAACCATTATTTTTCGGAGGATTGCTTTATGATATAGCATTTTTATTTTCACATATCTGCACACGGTAATAGAAACACCGAACATGGCCGGTAGTGCGTTTACTATTTATCATATGCTTTGGATTATATTGACAATGGTAGATCTAATTTTTCATGTTTCTATCACTATTATGATATGCAATTCTCGTGTGGCCTTTTGTACATTATCATTTACCATGCAAGTGGCCAACAGTAGTTTGTCCCTAGGAAAGGAGGATAATTTCTATGAATTCCATCGTATTAATATGGTGTTTCTTTTGCCAAATTATCTCAATGCTAAAAACTTTGACAGACATCAGATTGCATCATTCAAGACTATATAGCACGCAAATTTTCTTAAAATTCAGATCAAGATCATCAGGTAATCATATTTCTTTGTAAGGTGATGTATGTTTATATGAGGCATTTTAAGTCGGTAATATTTGAATTTGTGGGACCACTTGTTTTCCCTTAAGTCAACGTCACTCTCTTTGGGTAAATGGGTAAATTTTGCAGTGAGTGATGCGTATGGAGAGCTACGCTGACAATGATCTATTGAAATGCAAGTGTCTTGACATAATGTAGAAACATAATGTCATTTGGAGTCGAGTGAGTATATCTTTTTTTGGGGGTATAACCAACTATAAGAAGATATTCTCTTAACAAAGTTAAACTATGTGTTTGAATTACCTAAGGGCCTGAAAGCGATCTGTGAAAGTATCATGTAAAGAAAGGATCACTCTTTGGTATCAAGCCCACCCTGTTGTTCACGGAAGCACCGCTTTCTTAGATAATGGTTTATGGTCAAACGAAACCAGAAAGATAATTCAAGATTTTAACTCAGCCCTCAAAATAATCATTGGCATTTCAACTCATTGTTCCTTGCGTCGAAACCACTGATTTTTGCATAAACAGGTAGGTGACATTTGACATGTTAACTAAGGTTTAAAAGTACTAAATTGTGCCTCGAGGCGTAAGTCCGAGTCGGAATTAAAAAATAAATATAAGAGTTAACTGCAATTTGAGTCCCTGTGGTTTAGAGGTGGATGCACTTTGCACCCATATTTGAAACATGTCGCAATTTGAGCCATTGTGCTTTTTTTTATTGCACTTTGAGCCACTGTGTTTTTTTTTCATTGCAATTTGCGTCCCTATGGTTTAGAGATGGAGACACTTTGAACCCGTATTTGAAACATGTCGCAATTTGAGCCACTGTGTTTTTGTTTCCATTGCACTTTGAGCCATTGTGGTTTTTTTTTCATTGCACATTAAGCCACTACGTTCTTTTTTTCGTCTAAATGGACGTTAAACACCACCATCACAGCTTCGCCACCAACCACTATTTTGTTTAAATTTCCTTTCATCCTAGCTTACAGTGTCGACCACTACGCTAATCATGTCAACTTCTTCCGATCCTTTACTGATTTAACGGACCAGGAGATATTTAAAATCATACTTGTGTTTCCGAGTCTGTTTAGCGCTAGCCAGTAGAGGAAACTGTAACCTAGGATAGAGTCCCTTAAGCAAAACAGTGGTTGGTGGCGAAGCTGTGGTGGTGTTTAACGTCCATTTAAACGACAAACTGACGTGTTGGCTCAAAGGGCAATGAAAAAAAAAATACAGTGGCTCAAAGTGCAATGAAAAAAAAAGCACAGGGGCTCAAAGTGCAATGAAAAAAAAGCACAGTGGCTCAAACTGCGATAGGTTTCAAATACGGGTGCAAAGTCTAAACCACAGGGACGCAAATTGCAATGAAAAAAAAAGCACAGTGGCTCAAAGTGCGACAAGTTTTAAATATGGGTGCAAAGTGCATCCACCTCTAAACCACAGGGATGCAAATTGCAGTTAACTCTAAATATAAATATTATATATTTTATGAAAAATGAAATACTAACTCAATTCGTCATCAGATTCATCAAAAACAAACATTAAAAAGATATGGAATGCTTGCAATTGACACAAGGTTCAAAACATCAAAAACCCATCAGGCGCAATTTTAGTTACCGCCTCAGCCCTATGAGGCGCACGTACAAAATAACACCCTGAGGCGCCGCCTCAGATTCGTTTTCTTATAGAGTCTCCTTGAGGCGTGCCTCGAGGCGCACGCCTCACCTGTTTTTTAAACCATGTTGTTAACTGAAAACTACATTATGCCATTTTTTAATTTTTATAAAATAATTAGAATTAAGAGGCAAAGATCCATCATTTCTCTTTTTTGTACATAAAACGTATAACTGTGTTATAAACTTGTGATATAAAGTAGTTAAACGAGTCGTGTTCATGTTTAGAACCTGTGTTGTTCACGTCGTCGTCAGAGACCTGCTAAAACACGATTTGCCAGCCCTAATGTAGATTACCTTATGCGAATCATTGTTACATGAAACCAGTTGAACCAAAATAGATTAGTTATCGTATGTGAAGCAAAAAAATTATTACTTTTTTTTTTTTTTTTTTTTTAAATCAGATGACAACTAAGGATATCATCCTGCTGTTGTAGGTACTTAATAATATTATAAAGGAATCAAAGAACGAATTTGGATTATGGAGCTGAATTCCATAAAAGATGCATTTGATCGTGTCACGAAGAAGCAAAAAGTGTCATCCTCTAAATCCCAGGAAGCAATTGAACAGATGAGCCAAGAAATTAATCTCGCATTATCAAGAATACAATCAGCGACTCCTCAACCTGACCACAACGTGATCCTTAGTGAATTAAAAGCGAAGTTAAAGGAGATGGCTCCGCTTGGTCAACTAGAAGGGCCTCAAAAGGAACTAAATCTTGCTCTGAGCAAATACACAAAGCTTCTAGAGAAACAATTTAATCCTGATATATCGAAGTCTTACAGAAACGTTGACTTTGACTTCCACACAGTCAACCAGATAATCGCGAGTCACTTATACCGCGAAAACATGTTTGATATTGGTGATTGTTTTGTGAACGAATCCGGTGTAGAAGCAGTTGTTGACAAGAAAACGCACTTTTTAGAAATGTATCAAATACTTGGGTCAATGAAATCTCGAGACTTGGGTCCTGCGTTGAAGTGGGCCGCCGTTAACCATGACAAGCTTCAACAAAACGGATCAGATATCGAGCTCAAACTCCATCGTCTACAGTTCGTGGAGATTCTTCAACATGGAAGTAGGGATGAAGCTCTTAAATATATCCGAACTTATATCTCTCCTTTCGCTAGCCAACATTTTCCTGAAATCCAGAAACTAATGGCATGCATTTTATGGGCTGGAAAGCTCGAGTCATCTCCGTATACAGAGTTTCTATCACCCGCCCATTGGGTCAAGCTGGCCCATGAGTTAGGCCAACAGTTCTGCAATCTCGTGGGCGAGTCTATCCAAAGTCCATTGAGTGTGACGGTTGCAGCCGGAGTTCAAGGGCTACCAACCCTTTTAAAGCTGATGAATGTGATGGCAGGAAAGAAGCAGGAATGGCAGAGTATGAAGCAATTACCCGTCCCTGTCGACCTAGATCAAGATTTTCAATTCCACTCCATATTCGTGTGTCCCGTGAGCCGTGATCAGGCTAGTGAAGACAACCCGCCAATGCTGATGTCGTGTGGGCACGTACTTTGCAAACAGTCGATAACTAAGTTATCGAAAAATAACAGCACAAGGCCTTTCAAGTGTCCATACTGCCCTACAGAGGTACAAGTGGGACAGTGCAGAAAGTTGTACTTTTAACTGTTATTGCTTCTTTGAAATATGTTTATTTGATGTTTAGGGTATGAGGATGAGAATGGAGTGTTTAACTTAAGCTCATGGTGGTGTGCTTTTTCATATTTATTGCATGTAAATATAATGTTCATTTCAATGGCCATGTTTCATTTGGAATTAGTACAATAAAGCATGGATCAATTATCTAAATTTGCCTTAAAAACTATTTGGAATGTGTCACATTATAATTAAGCATCTTTAATCCTTAAACCGTTATTAGCTTTTTTTTTGTTAAAAGTACCTCCTTGATGATCGATCATAACAGCCTACTGTACTCACATATTTATGCTATGATGTTGGAAAAAAACTGCTAACAAGCAGTTTGGTTTTTAATTCCAAAATTAGTGAGAAATATTATTGTAGAGTTTATTACTTTATTATTTTTATATGTTTTGAGTTTACAACTAGTACAATTGGTTTAACTTTTTAGGTTTAAAATAATAGGCATCAAGGTTGAGATGGTATTTGTTATGTTGTAGATTCATGTTGTAAATTTGCATGTAAATTAACACTAGTTTAGGAGGGAGTGTACATAAGAGCACCCATAATGAACTACAAAGTGGGTGTCTGGAACCAGTCACCCTATTCGGACGAGTGCATCAAGTTTGGCCACATTCTGGAGGCGTCCGCTTGTGTGGTCCAGAATTCCGGATGGAATGGTTAGTGTAGTCACACACACATAATATTTTTAATAGGGTTTGTACAAAGTGAGGTTTTAAGGTTTGTAAATCTGATGTGGTGCCAAGATAGCAATGTGTAGGAGTTTTGGGGGATTTGCATATTGTGGATGCTCTAAGAGTGGCAGGCAATTCACATGCGAATAAAGAGAACCTAACTAGCTAATTCGTAGTTTAAGTTCACATGTGAACTAATATTGGTTTGCATGTTAACTAATGTTATAGAAAGTACAAATTAACTCTACTACATGTGTCTTTGACACACTGTACTTCGAATGTGAATATGCATTGTAAAACAATATTCAAACTAATGTTGTGTGAATTTACATTACGAAACAATATTGGACTGTTAATTGTAGTGAATAGAATTTACTAATTTAGACTGCTTAACAGATGGTTATCCATATAATTTTTTAAATTTTTTAAAGAATATTGAATTTAAATAAGTTGTCATCGGTCTCAACTAATGAAATGTGTGATTGCAGTCTCACCTTTTAAAATATTGGCTACCAACTACCAACGGCTATGACTAAAAAATTTGTTACATATATATAATTAGTTGATATTATGTTTGTCATCGTCCGTTAGTGTTAGTTGTATATCTCTCTCTGTTGGGTCACTCTCACTCCCGTCATTCATGACCTCATTGTAGAGCAAATGAAATCTTGTAGTCTTATTACGCATATCACTAAACTTTTAATTAAGTTGATGTGCAGCGCGGTCTAGTGGTGGAGCTCTCGAGAAAAATTTCCCGAGGGAGGGGGTGATGAGACAAAAAGGTGTAAATTTACACTACTTGGCAAAATAAAGGTGGGGCCGAGGCACCCTGGCCCCAACTATACTTCGCCCATGGTGCGGTTGGTGTGACCCATATATTCACACACTCCCAATAGAAACTTGGCACAAAAACACCATGCCAAAACGAACGAGCCCTATCGGGAGGTTGACTTCTTGGACATTCACCCAAGTTGTATCCAAGGCTACCTCCTCTTCTTCTTCGGTCCATCATGTTCTTGTTATTTGTGGGATGTAATTTATTTTTTTGTAAAAGAGAGAATAAAATGATATGAGGTTTTGAAGTGTGTAGGTTAGAGATATGGCGAAAAATTTATAAAAATGTGGGTTTGAAGCTATGGTGAAAATTTGTGTAGAAATTGATGGTATTTAAATTATAAATCGAAAAAAAAAAAGTTTTTTTTTACAAATTCACAATAGTCAAACCGTCACACACATTCAAACCCACTTCAACCCTCGGCTTAGACCACCCGTCACCCCCTACCCAAGCAACACGAGACAGTGTACCCGATCAGGTACCATGTACCCAGGGAGGTACCCGACCTCCACACCGTCCACCCTAATACAACAAAGTCGGCCCTAGGTATGGGCGAGATGGACTCCGAGCTGCAGGGCCGGCCCTTAAGGGATGCGGGGAGGACTCCCGGCCCGGGCCCAATTTCTCGGGGCACATTGACCCTCTAGCAATCCAAGTTTTCTTAATAGTGATGTCCTTAAATCGATGATTTTTGTATGTTTGAGCCCTAAAATTGTTAATCAAGTATTAATCAAAGTGAATGGTAGTTTATATAAAACAGAAAGTAAATAAATGTTGAGAGAGATTAAGAATTAAAGAAGAAAATTAAATGGTTTGAGAGGATGAAGCAAATGAAATGAAGATGGCTCACACTTAATTGTTTTTGCGTTTACCGATTGGTTTTGACTTCCTTTTTTTTTACTTTTATTTTTGTTATGAAACAATTTTTTTTAATTTCCAAACTTTCACCCGTTTATATTTTCACCATTTGTGCGATTCGAACTCTCAACCTCCCCCAAAAGGGTGTGTTCCTTTTACCGTTGGACTACAACCTAAGTAGGAAATAAAATTTGATCAATCAATTTGTTTAATCGTAGCTTAAAAAATAATTTACATTATTTATTTCGTTAAGGCCTACAGCTAAGGCTAAAGGGCACATTTTTTACAGCTCGGTCCGGGCACCTGAATTTTCAGGGCCGGCACTGCCAGGCTGAACCGTTTTTTATGGCACTAGTTTCTAAAAGCGCTCTCTCTCTATATATATAAATATATATATATATATGTGTGTATGTGTATCAAGTGAGAACCAATATACTAATTGTGAATTATGAACACCATTGTGGATCACTCATTTAAAAAAAAAACAAAAAAAAAAAAAAACATTTTTGCTGAATCACACACTTTCCTATTAGTTCTTATTTTGCATTTATATGTGTATACACTAGTCTAAAACTATAAGTATTGTACATATATGATTTGATGTTGTACATATATGTGCAAATGTGTAGAAATTATCGCTTTGTGGTTATGAAAATGTCATTTTTGGTCAAGTTATCCTACATAGTGTAACAAAAATGAGAATGATACTAAAAACACAATAGATCACAAAATATTAAACAGTGAAACCCTCAAAGCGTCTCGTTATGGCCAAAGCGCAGTGCTTAGGCTTCACATGTGACCCTTTTGTCAGACTTATCAATCTTTATGACAAATCAGTCAACCCCGTACTTCAAAGCGCCTCGCTCCTCGCTTTGATCAAAGCAAGACGCTTTGAAAGACGAGGTTGACTAATTTGTCATAAAGACTGATAAAGTTTGACAAAAGAGTCACATGTGAACCCTAAACACCGCACTTTGAGCCATAGCGCGGCACTTTAAGGAATGTGAATAATTTTTTGGGGGGTGTTGCTATTTACACCCACTTTACTTTTTTCTTGGAAGGCTACTTTCATTCACAAAAAACCGGCAAAATCTCCAAGGAGGAGATAAGCCACAAGAAAACGTTTAAGTTACATCAAAAGAAAAACGAGACCAACGACTCCAATCTACCGTATCCTTTCTAAATCTACTTTTATACCAAAGAAAACCCAACGCTTTAATGTCCGCCACGATTTTAATCGCTTCCGGGTTGATACTTGCGAAAACCTTCTCGTTTCTAGCCTTCCAAATCCTCCAACACGTGACAATCAAAATATCGTGAACCAGCTCTTTCTTAACTCCCTGCAGCTGCAAATATTCGGCCATTTGAACGATGTCCAGAACAGAAAACGCAAACAGCGGTGGGAGCTTGCACCAGTTAGAGATTCCGGCCCAGACCTCCATCACGAACCTTTAGCCTGCAAAAATATGAGAAGTAGTTTCTTCTATTTCGCCACATAAACTGCACTTGTCGTCTTCCACGTACACCCACTCTACTACACCCACTCTATAACTATCTCTCAATAAATATAAAATATTAATTACCTAAACTACTCTATAACTATCTCAATAAATACAAAACATTAATTATCTACAATCTTTTTAATTATTCTTTAACTATTATTAATACCCTTTTTCATTTATTAGTTTTTTATTTTTATTTTAATAAATTAACTTTTTGTAACGCAAGTTTTTTTTAACTTTTATAGTTTTTTTATTTTTTTTCTAATAAATTGATAAAACATTAACTTTTTTTTCTTTTATTTTTTTGAACGGTGACTTTCATATTAGTGACTCAATGTCACACTTCCTATTCGACAACCATAGCCAAGGTCTGCCCCATATTACGTTGTCTTAACCGGGTTCGTGCTGGTGTATCAGACTTGGTTACGGCGTTCCCCCAGAAACAGTACTGCCTCCACACAAGTTTCCTCGCTGGAGTAACAGTCAGGTGAAAACCGGGTGCGGCTCAAGATCGAACGCCCCTCGGTGCTTTTGTCACCATCATTGCCCGGATGCCGTATAAAATAATGAGAAGAATGGGAATTGAAACTAGGTCACAATGAGCACCACATTATCTCATTGGCATTAACTTTTTTTTTCTAGTTAACGCAACTTAATTTTTTTTCCTATTAATAACAAACAACACCATATAGTTTATATTAGATAAATAGACCAATTATGTTACATTCGTATAGAAATAAAACTGAACATCATACCTTGTTTGTGGAATATATCGATTTTGTAGTCATCTCTTTTTATTTATAAAAAACTTGTTTGCAACTCGGTGGATGTCAACGCGTGAGATAAACTTCACTCAACTTAATAAACAGAAGGTTATTTCAATAAGGAAAATAAACTTACAAAAAGAAATCTGGTAGAAAAAAAAAAAGGAATCAGACCAAAGCATAAAGAAATGGATGAAACAAATGTGAATGCATTCAAAATAATTAGTCAAAATGTAATTAATGAGTAATTAATTTTATAAGGTAGGGTGTAAATGGAAAATGAACTCGTGGATTCCTAAAAAGGTGGCGATAGTGGCCTGGCGCGCTGAAATGAACAGGCTTCCAACGCGATCTGCACTTCGACATAGGAATGTTATAGTTGCTTCTGATCTTTGTCCACTCTGCGGGGAATATCCAGAAACATCGGAACACCTTTTCTTAGCGTGCGGATTCTCCCAGACTCTTTGGCAGCTCGTGTATCAATGGTGTAAAGTGGGCTCGACATTCACGTTTCATATAAAAGATGTTCTACAACTACATGATTATGCGGGTGGTTCAAAGATAAGAAGGAAGGTATTAAACGCGATTTTCTTAACGACAATTTGGTGCATATGGAATCATAGGAATGAGGCGATTTTCAACCAAAAACAGGTTCTCCTTAATAAGGCGATTGGTGATATTAAGGCCTTAAGCTTGTTTTGGATTAAGGCTAGGGCGAAGAAACCTTCTCTTGATTGGGATGTTTGGCGTAGTTTCAATTTGTCTAGAATTGGGTGGTGATGTATTGTTTCAATGATTGTATATATGGTGGTGTCTATCTAAGGTGTATGCTAGTTTCCCGCTAGCGTTTATGAAATAAAGCTTTTGTTGATCGTTCAAAAAAAAAGGTTGGTGTATTTAGAATATCCCTTTTTTGGGGTTTAAATATAACGAACCATTAATAAAGGAGCCCTCCTAAAAGATTAGGATCATGTGAGGTTTTAAATACGGATTAAATGAAATGCATTTGTGTCATCTCTTCTATTATTTAATTCATTATGGTTAAATCCAACAGCATTTGATGTGATCAACAAAAATCCATTATCCCAAATAAAACCAAAATATTATGTATTCAAATCATCTTGGACTCCAATTTTGGAATTTAGGACATCCAACAAAAACATAAAATAATATAAAAGGTGACTATCCATTTTGTAGATTAGATTCATGTACTCATTCCATACATTTAATGATGATATACCCACAAGATGACATTCGAAAAGACATTTAATAATCATTTTTTATCAAATCAATTATTTAAGTAATCTTTTAATCAATAAAAACAGTTAACTACACGTAATTTTTATAAAAATTACAAGAATCGATTGTCTCAATTTATTTAGCAACCATTGATATTGGAACAACATTTTAAGGTATATATTTCACAAACATCTTAAGAGTCCGCACCTTGTTGAATAACCTACAGTGAAATTATACGTGAAAGTTGAGCCAAAGAATCATTGCAAACTCTTTTTGCTCTAGTTAGTCTATCTTTAAATTTTATAAAATTTAAAGATTAACATGCATATTGGGTGTAGTTGAAATGCCTTAACTAAGAATTTTGTAAAATTTGATAGATTCCATACTATATATATAATGGAATCCTTATCAACGGGTCAAATGGATGTAATTGAAATGTTAATCTATGTTACTTGTCCATCAAAGACTAATTTGGGCGTAGGACAGCGGAGCTTGGGTGTAGGTCGTAGGGCTTTTATGTTTAACGTATCAGCAGGCACTGTTCATGTAAGTTCAAAAATTAATAGTATGATAATGTGTGATACGCCCAAACCTGTACAAATCCAACGTACCTTGGCTTTAGGTGAATCTAAACCCCATATTTAACCCTTCCCGCCTATAAAATACCTAATAAATGCATTCATAGCATATTATCTACCGATACCATCAAATTGATTCTTGAAAACATATCTATCATACAACCACAACAATTAACATACAACAAATGGGTCAAAACTTTAATGTTTTAACTCTCATGGTTATTAGAATTACGTAATGATACTTTACCTCCTCAAATCTAATCAACCTTGCATCTTTTATTTAATTAGCCCATTATTAGTTTTTTTGGGGATTAAGTAGTAAACCCCTAATCTTGTATTATAAATAGGCATCTTGTACTTGTAATCCTCATCACGAGTGAGGCAGAAAGCAATAATAAAATATCCTGGATGCAGCCTGTGGACGTAGGTCAGCCGACCGAACTACGTAAATTCTTGTGTTCATCTTCATTTATTTTTATCTCTTGCAGTTTGTTTGTGTTTGGTGTGTTTTGTGAGAGATCGGATCCTAACAACTGGTATCAGAGCTTAGGCTCGTTACACAGGAAAAACACAACGCGAGAGAGTTGGTCGATTAGGGTCGCTGGCAGCCGTAGTCATTCAACCCAGCTAATCGTCATTAGCCCGATTCTTTTTCTATTTTTTTTTGTTGTTCGATCGAGCAGAAGTCAAGAAAAAGGTTTTGGTTTCTTTACGTGGCTCCATCAACAAATAAATAAAAATGAGGTAAACCCAACCCATGTTTACATCACAACAGAAAACGACAAAGGAATTGTGACTTGTTTGTGTTTTGCATTAATTACCATAACAGTAGCAAAGTTTTGTTGCTTGCATTTATTTTATTTTATTTTTGCGACGTTCAAGGAAAATAAGGTTGACCAAGGTTCGTTGTTTGACCTTTCTATTTTTTTTTGGGTCGTGAATACCAAGGGGCAGTATCCCAATACGTTGTGGTTTTGATTAGTGGGGTTTATTTTGTTTGTTCGAGATTATTTTTCTGATTGTTTTACCGAGATCCAAAGTTAGGAAATTACTCAGTTTGAGACAATGTCTGGGAGTAGTAAACTTCAGATTGAGAAGTTTGATGGAAAAGACTTTGGTTGGTGGAAAATGCAAATAGATGATTTGCTGGTTCAGAAGGATTTGGACATGGTATTGGGTGACAAACCAGAGAAGTTAAAGCAGGATGAGTGGGAGGCCTTGGATGAAAAGGCTAAGGCAGTTATTAGATTGTCGCTAACGACGGATGTTGCATTCAACATTCTAAAAGAAACCACAACGCGTGGGATTATGGATGCACTTTCTAATATGTACGAAAAGCCTTCGGCAGCTAACAAGGTTTTCCTGATACGTGAACTGGTGAACAAGAAGATGAAAGAAGGAAGTTCAGATACAGTGCACATCAACAACTTGAACTCGATTTTGTCAAGACTTGGGTCAGTTGGTATCAAATTCGAGGATGAGGTTCAGGCTTTACTAATGTTATCATCATTGCCAGATAGTTGGCCAGGGACTGTTACAGCGATTACTAGTTCTACCAGCGAGTTCACTTTTGATGGGATTCGAGATCTTATTCTGGGCGAAGATGTCAGACGAAGAAATTCAGGTGGATCATCAAGTGAATTACTGAATGTTGGCAGAGGAAGGAAGAATAACAGAGGTAGTAGGAGCAAGAACAGGATGAGGAGTCAGTCTAGGGCTCGAAGCGACGTGACTTGTTGGAACTGCAAAGAGGTTGGACATTTTAGGAATCAATGTCGAAACGAGAAGAAAGAAGTTAACAATGCATCAGACTGCTCAGATGATGACGCATTAATTTGTAGTGTAGAGAGTTATGTAGATTCCTGGGTCATGGATTCTGGTGCTTCATTTCACGCTACCCACATCACTGAAGCATTGCGGAATTTGAAAAAATGTGACTTTGGTTAGGTAAGACTGGCGAACAATGATATTCTTGATGTTACGGGCATGGGTGATATGGATATCGGTTCATGGACTTTGAAGGATGTCAGGGTGATTCCAAGCTTAAAGAAACAATTGATTTCAGTGGGGCAGTTGGATGAACAGGGACATGAGGTTAAGTTCGGGAACGGGTAGTGGAAAGTTATCAATGGAAATCTTGTCATGGCTCGAGGAAGAAAGCGGGGTTCGCTTTACATGGTCAGTTTACCGTCTGAGGGAGTGACCGTCCCAGTTCAGAAGAGAAACAAAGTCGGGTTCACAGAGTCTTGTGGGCAGAAGAAGGTTTGTTTTGCAGATGATAAACCCAGAGCCATAGGTAAGATTCAGGTTGAGCGTGCTAGGAAAGGTTCAGAACTACCAGTCAGCGGTTTTCGTGGCAGTGGGAGCATGAGTTGTGCTTCAGTCAGAGTTACTAGACGAAAATGAGTTAAGAGAACCAGTATTCCAGCTGTCGAAGTCTCTCCAGGTGATTATCTACTTTTATTCGGAGAGTGTTTGTTCTCAAAGTGTTTCAGGATCCGGCAGTTCGTGTCAGTGGGAGCCGGTAGAGACAGAGAATGGGTCAGCGGCAGACATAGCCATGACTGATGTGTTGGAGCTCGGGGGGAGCTTCAACGGGCCTTCAGGTTAGCTGATGAGAAGGCCCCTGCAACCAGGAAAATGAGGAAGATTACAAGAGGTACAAGTTCACAGCGGATGGCAGTTTGAAGATTATCAAGCCTCCAAATGAGAGATTGTTGGGTTTTGTGGAGACTTGACTTGGGCTCGGATTAGAAGACAATAAAGTGGCAGACTAATTAAATTGAAGACTTGGCCCGTTTTATTTAATTAGCCCATTATTAGTTTTCTAGGGGATTAAGTAGTAAACCCTAATCTTGTATTATAAATAGGCATCTTGTACTTGTAATCCTCATCACGAGTGAGGCAGAAAGCAATAATAAAATATCCTGGTTGCAGCCCTTGGACGTAGGTCAGCCGACCGAACCACGTAAATTCTTGTGTTCATCTTCGTTTATTTTTATCTCTTGCAGTTTGTTTGTGTTTGGTATGTTGTGTGAGAGATCGGATCCTAACAAAAGGTCCTCAATAGCGACCCAAGCTTCATGGGCGCTAGAAGTTTTGTTGATGATAGTGTGTAGATCGGCGACGGCATAAAGGTGTCAGCCGATTAGGGTTAGAAGGAGAGGTGGAACCTTGGTCAATGATACCATGAAAGTGTATGGTCCTTGCCCTCTCTCTATTAATCTTTGGCTATAAATAATAGAAGGCGGGTTCTCTAAATAAGGATACTGATAATTACAATAATTAACATTAACACAATATAATCTATACTAAATATAGGTCGGCTATTAGAAACTCTATTCTTTGATGCATATATAAGTTATCATAAGTGTATGTATAGTGGTGGGGGTTATGGAGGGTTATGGGTATTAAAATATTAAAAAGTAATAGAAGGGGGGGTTATGGGGGGTTATGGAAAAAGAGTGTGTAATGGGAAGGGGGGTTATGAGGGGTTATAAATGATTGAGTAATCATTGGTTAATTATTTATTTTCTTATTTAAATAATAATATTAAATACTTTAAATATTCCATTAAATATATAAATATTAGAAATACTAAAAAAAATTACAAACACTAAAAAAAATTACAACTACTAAAAAAAATTACAAATACTAAAAAAAAAACAAATACTCATAGTTTATATTTTTTTTCGATTTTGGCCTTTTGGTTCAAACACATTTCCAAGGCCTTGCCCGTTAGGTGGTTGTGCGGCGCCGTGTAAAATGCAAAGTCGCGCTCAAATTGTTGATCCCTCATAATATCAACCACCTCTCGGTTTTCTTGGATACGATGTGCCCCGATGTCGCGTATGTCTTGGAGCCGCTGGTTCATCTCAGCAAACGCCGGGATCAACTCGTGCACCCCCGACGACGAAGAGTCCGCCCGTGCTTGTCGAGCAGCCCGTCGACCGGTCGGACGTGGCAACTCATCCGCCCCCTCCTCCCCTGCAAAAAACACATTTTCTTTGGCGTTTAGGTCGACGTGACGCGCGTCAGACGTAGGGGTCCCGGTATCACCCGACTCAGAGGTCCTCGACTTCTTTCTAGCCCTAGATGAAGAAGTTCCAACCGTTGGGCGGACGGTGTGCCATTTGGAGCATTCTTTCAGCAGGCCCCAAACCCTCAAGTACGGAAAATTCTCGTATTGTTGTTTGTATTCATTCAAAGCCGCCTCCAAAATCCCGGCGTCGCTTTGCCCACTTTTCCACCCAAACCGGGCGCGTTGATAAATACCTTGAAAGTTTGTGCATTTAGTTGATATCAGTCCACTTGCCCGATATCGAGTCGTTCTCCCGGTAGTTCTTTCCCTTACCAACTAGTTGAAAAAATATTGCTCGGACTCTTTTCCAAAAATCTTCTTTGCTTTGATAGTTCACTTAAAAATATATATATATATATATAAGTCTTATAAATATAACACAACAAAAAATATATAAGTCTTACAAATATAACATAAAAATATAACATAACAAAAAATATATATCTTACCAACAATAGGATCCTCTGACACCTCAATCCACGCTCGGGTTAAGTTGAACAACTCGTCCTCGTTCCATGGTTGTACGTTTTTTTTTGCGCGTGTTTGCGTCTCTTTCCTTTTGTGCGGCCGGTTGCTCGCACGGCCTCTCCCTCGCCCTGTTGGTCGCACAACATCTTCCTCTTGCTCTTCTTGCTCTTCCTCCAGCGGTTGTGTCTCCGGAACTGGCTGTGAGTCTTGCCAAGCATTTGAGGACCCAAACATTTGAGATGTCCCAAACACTTGTGTTGAGCCAAACCCAACTCCCATGGGTTGCCCAAAACTCCCTCCCATGTTATACATGTTCGGGTCCCAATTATAGGGTTGGTTTAACAGGTTCATAAAATCTTGTGGGTTTGAACCTGAACCCGGAGCTATGGGTCGGGTGTTGTCGCCAGTAGTTTGGGAACCAAACCCGAAACCTCTACCGAACGGATTCATGCTATGCTCTCAAAGAAATTACAAAGTGTGTGTGTGTGTGTTATGCTATGCTCTCAAGGTTTGCAAAGGGTATAGTGTGAGTGTTTGTGTTTGTATGTGATGTATGTATGTATATTTTATAAAGAATTTACGTTTTTTTTAAATGTCGAGCCGTTTAAAAAGAGCATTCATGGCAATCACATATTCCAAGGCATGCAGCATCATTATGGACAAAACGATCCTCCCCCAAAACGCCCTATAACGCCGTGGGGGGCGGTGTTGAGGGGCGCTATAAAGCCCATAACGCCGTATAACGGCACCACTACACATACACTAAAGCATCTTCACATTATACAACTATATTTAATTTGTCCATTAGGACTTCAACCTCCTTTAATCACATAAAAAATATTATAAGTATACATAAACTTATCTATATCAATAGGTTGTCTAAACATGTAATGTGCCACAACTTGTCTATCATGGACATTTAACTTAACATGTTTATTTCAAGTCGACTTTGCTAAATTGCCTAAACTAAATCCATACGTAAATTAATAATAATCAAGTTGTTTAATTTTACCTCAATTTCTACGTGTCTTCCAAAGAGTGGGAATCACTCACATTCGCCCTTTGTACTGATCGAATCGAATAATTAGTTCTTTCTCTAAACCAGTGACAAATCGAATTTGTATCATGGAATAATAAGTTTAGCTAGTTCACATACGTCAACATCTATATTATACGGTTTACTTCAACACAACATGTCAACATCATCATGAGTCATTTATAAGAGTATATAATAGTTCCAACATGTCCATGTCCATTGATGACTCATCTATCTTCATGGGGGTACGTAGCCTGTGCTGGTGAGCAAAGGGTACGCATGGTGATGTTTTTAGCAAGTTTTGTTGTACTTTAATGTGGTATTTTTTTATGTCCGGTTAGGGCATATTCACTCACTTACCATGCCTAACTGTTTCGTTGTTTACATATCTTCAAGCTTGGTCGAGCAATTAAGCTTTTGATGGTTTGATGATCATCAAGTCTTGAGGATAAAATTGTATGTTCAAGAAGTTGAATGGATGAAGCACCTTTTGTAAAAAAAATCTAACTCTCAATGTTGTAATGTAGTAAATAAGTGATAACAATTTGTATATAACGAGTTTACGCCACCCCGCGCGTTGCAGCGGGTCGTTGATTTTGATTTGATCCTCTTGATCAATTTCGTTTTCTTAATCTGATTTCCCTTTTATCAAATACGTGTGCGAAAATAATACTTTCCTTTTTTTTTTTTAAACTTTTGATCCATTGGTCTTAATTTTCTTAAAACTTTTGTTTAATTTTGAAATACAAAATGAATCTAACGTTGTTTTCAAATCAGAATACACTTGAACAATTTATGAAGTTTATATGGATTGAATTTTTTAAAAAAGTTCAATGGATATGAGAAACAGAGACAAACAAACAACTATAATTTTTTACTTTCAAACAACGGTTTTGTGTATTCGATTTGTAATAAACGTTTAAGGAATTTTAATCGAACAATTATTTTCAAAATTTGTGATCTAGTGTTTCAATTTATGCTTCACCGAAATTTCTTGCCAAAAATTGGTAATCTTTTTCCGATTGATTCTTAAACGGTTCTGGGCTTTAATCATAGATCCTTTCTGAACGATTGATAATGGCAATCAGTTCTGAATCAACAATCAATTTTATGGATGTTGATTTTGGATTCAATATGGTTCATAATTTTGATGAGCAAAACAGGGGGAAATTTTAATAGATGTGTTCTTCGTTTTTAAATCTTAAATAAATGGGTTAAATTAATTAAACGTAATAAATCGTAAGTATACTTGGTTTTTTTGTATGGATAGATAATGTATACTTTGTGAAACGGTGTCAATGGATGGGTAAAGACTAAAGAGTCATGACTATTGAAGGAGATTCATGTTAAATTGTGAAAATGTGGGTATTGGACAACGAAGGGTGGTGATGATTAGAGGTAACCTAAGTTGCTAATTGTATATATACAAGTTGACGTCAACCCGGGCGCTGCAGCGGGGTATTGATTATTAGTGATTTTAGTATACTATATCAGATGCGAAAATTTCTGAAATTTATGCAAAACATTATTTTCTTTTTGCTTTATCCTCAACCTACAATGCCACACCAAAGCTTTTTAATCCAAAAGTTTGAAAGTGTTATAAAGAATGATCCAGCTTTTTCTGCAGAAAGTTCACCACAACATGTTTTTGCCCTTGCCAAAAAAGTGGATCTATTGCTTAAGGCTTCTGTGTAATTAGTTAAGTATACCTACCATCAAAATTAAGACAATAATAACCATTATCAATATGGAAACCACATTGCAATTATCAAAAGTAGAAGCTCAATATGATTAAAGATTGAAGAAAGTTTAAAATTGTTATTTTTGATATAAGAAAATTAATAATAATTTAAACGAATTGAAATGCTTTTTGGTGAGGCAACAAATAGCAACAAAATATCCACATAAGAACATATCGTTACAACTAAGAATTGTTAAGTATTTTTATGAAATCCGGATAACGTGACCCAAATTCATGCAAAGGATGATTAAGATGTACATGGTCTAAATTAGAAATCCGAAAATCCTTTCAGAATCAACAAATAAAACAGAGTATAGCAGTAAATACATGAACACATTAAAAATCAACAAATCCATATCTAGCCAATGATGTTGTAGCCTAGTGGTTGCAATGGAGGTGGGAAGGTTTAACCACTTTGTGGGGTTCCTGCCGTGGGAGGTCACAGGTTCGAATCCCACTCAGAGTAGAGTTATTATGAAATGAGGGGTTGGACCTTAAGGGAGGCCTGGGGACCGGACCTGAAGGGTGCGAGGCTTCGTTATAGGTGTGTACCGTTGACCGTTCAAAAAAAAAAAAAAAACAAAGCCATATCTACATGGCATCAAAATAAACGAATAATTGAGTGATACACTGATACCTGCATAAAATACAAAACATAAACATGAGTGCAGTTCTAATCGACATATACATACATAAATGACAAAGATACACATAATATAATATAAAAAGCCAGATTATAATGGCAAAGTATTTTGGCACATCCAAATCCTACAGAGATGATCAGCTCAACACAAAATACACATCAAAGACAAACACATATGATCAGAAAACAATTATGTAGTAGACAATAAATAAGACTGTCATACAAATAAAAAGTTCTCAAAAAACAAAAGTTCTTAAAAAAATAAAACAAAGTGAGCAATAGTGAAATCAAACCTAGATGTTTCAAAAGAACAAAGATGCTAAAATCAAACAGACCATAGTCAAAATAAAGAATCCAAACAATGGTTTTGCCATGATTTCTTTGTTATAACATTATTTCGTGAAAGTACCATGGAATCATTTAGGAATGGAATATAGTCTTATCCAATTCTCACTTTAGTTCAAAAGGAGTTTTCTGCACATTGATGTTTTAATATGGCTGGTATAATCTTTTCAAGAAAGAATTAAGATTTAGTTTCATATGGGTGGTAAAATGTTTTCAATAGGGAAGGAGATGGTACACATGGCTAATCCGTAGATGAAGAGGGCTTCAAAGCGGCCACGCAAACAGCCACATATGAATTAGTTGTTCGAATGGTCCAATATGTACCGGGTCAGCTTGTGTTGCAGGTCTAACAAAAGTTCAAAACAGGTCAGGCCATATTGGGCGCACGTGAAAACAAAGCAAGTCAGCTTGAGTAACAGTCTAAACGGGTCGGGTCAAATTGCGAACTGGTTGGGTCAGCTTGGGTAACATGAATCCAACATTTGTGGAAGCCATATCTTAAGAATGCTAATATTTGTTCATATCGTATGAAAATCACGAGCCGTATTTTATTCCTAATCTTGTTCTTTCCACTACAAATCAAACAAAATTAGCGCTCTTAGAAACTAAATCGTATTTCTTTGATTGTGAGGGCCAGGGGTGGCCCTGGCCCCCCTGTTTTTTGGCGCATTAGTGGAAATTTGCGATTTTCGTAGGTAAATTTAATCCGGGTTAAGTCCGGCCCCCGCCGATTTGGCACTACCGATCAAAAAAATTAAGTTCGGCCCCCGTCGATTGGCGAACCAAGCTTCGCCCCTATACATATTGCATTAATCATTGTTTGTAATGGTTTACATAATAAAAATCATTGATGAATAAATGAATCTAGTGTTAATATAAACAAAAAAATTGACAGTAAATGAAAAGTTACCCTAAATCAATGTTGCCAGTATAATGAACCCACAATCATATATAATGATCTAAGAACGCTAATCTTCAATCTTGAAAAAAAAACGCAGAAAATAATAAAAAATACGCAAACTTAATTTGGATGCGATGAAAAGAAAAACAAAAATTGAACTCCAACTAATCAAGCAAACTTAAGAAACTATAGTAGGAAATGAAATCTCATCAATCAATTTATGCATACGGTAGCGTAATTGAAACAAAACTGAATCAAACATGATCCTATGAACACAGAATTCGAAGCGTAAATAACAAATACGTTACCGATTCTTAACCCTATTTAAATTCGCAATCCCCAATTTAGACCAACCAAAAGTGATTGATTATCTAATCCTCTAGATATACTATGTGAACATCAATCATGGCAAACACAAAATATGATTTCAAAAACTGGATAATTAAAAATGGCTATTGGCAAGTTATCGATTCATGTATCCAAATCGAAACCAAGATAAGAGTAAAAGAAACAAACCACTTTGATGTACAAACCCCTAAAAGCCAACAATATGTACGCTTAGAGAAACTGGAACTGGCGGTTGAAGATGGAGGCAAAGTAGAAGAGAATACGGCACAATGGAGTAATGGACAATTGAAATAAATTGCAATTGATGTCTGATCGACCCGTTTAGAAAGGTGTCGTTAGAAAATGAAGAAGATTTGGGTAGTTATACAGTTGAAGAAGGCATGACGGTTGTCGTTGAATCAGAGGTGGTGTCACTGTAGCGGTTGTCCGTTACCCCGTTGTTGTTGCCGTAAGTTATTTAACGGTTGCCATCTTCCCTACTATTCTACCGTTAAGTTAGTATTTGTATAGATATATAATAAACTAATATTTGTAAGTTTTATGTATACAAAGGAGTTTTGTATACTAAACATAATAATGTTGTTTTTCAAAAGAAAAAAAAAAGGTTGGGACCTTTTTCTTATCGTTTTAAACTAAGGATAAAATTTGAAAGTAGGGCGTATTTTCTATTTAGCATTCTTGGTGATAGCATGAAACTATCAAACATCATCACATATTTCTTCTTTTTACGTATTTCATGTTAGATAACTAGAGCTTTAGAGTAATTTTTGATTCTATTTCGTAAGTTTTGTCAAAAATATTCTTTTTTTGTCTCTAAACTTTTTTACCAACCCTTTATGTTTTCTATATCTTATGGGTTTTAGTCCCTTGCATTAGTTTTGCTACATTTTGCATCTTTGCTATTAAATGAAAGAGTATAACCGCTATTTTACCTTAGGTATATGTTAATATGCACAACTCGTAACACAGAAAGTAGATAAATAAAATGAAATCGCCCACTCTTTTCTCCAAGGCATCAACCGTCAACCCTCATTGTCAATAAGATTTCTTTACTCTCGTTATCTTCCCCAATTTTTCGAACTACCACCAATAGACAATCTCCATTCATAGTGATTCACGGCAACAACTGCTGAACTGCCACCATTATTGGCGGATCTTCCTGTAGATTAGACGAGGCCCGACTCACCCAGCTTTTTCACTTCATAGTGTAAATTTTAGTGAAAAGTTGTATATGTATTAAATCCAACCCTACCAGGTTTTTCTTTCAATATCTGTCATTGGCAACCATTGTCCTCTCCTTCACACTTCACACTCCACATGCCCACCATAAAAGAATTTTGTCACCTGCCAAATCTACAATTCAAAAACCCAAGACCACAATGAAACCTCATGCCATCTTCGACCGCCACCTTAGAATTGACTTTACAGACAAATCGACTTTTGTTATCCAAATCATAAATAGAAATTTTAATCTAGAGGAGACACTAAACCTCAAGATTCATAAAACCCCATATGCAAAAAAAAATCCCATTAAATTTGTTGGTCACTTACTTGATGATGCAAAGTTAATATACTTGTTAGATTAGTTTGGGGGAATATTGTAGTTCGTAGTTCTCAAAGAACATCACAACCACCATATGGACTCTCGAAGGTAATCAATCAATACTCCTACACAATATTTGTGATTCTTCAAAGGTAATCAATCAATATTAATAACTATATTAAACAAAATGATTTTACTTTGCTTATAAACCAATATTGTATTTTATTATAACACTAAGTAACAATAAGTGATACACTCTTTAAGGTTCTTCTTTTAGAAAAAAGAAATACATCCCTTTAACCTCTTGTTTCTTTCTTCTGGACAAAAGGGTCAAGCCGTCGGCTCCCTTTGTCCCTATACTGTTCTCTACATTTTCAATTCTTTCAAGGTGTCAATTGTCATAACTGAAACACTAAGGTTGAAATTGCAAATTTCATATTAAATTACTCTAAAAATTACAAGAATAGCCATTTGACCATGTTTGCTATCGAAATAGACAAACGTGGGCTAAACCGCCAAATTTGTGGTCATAAACGTTGGTATAGCATCAAAATTCACCGGTTTAGCTGACATTTGTCTATTTTGATAAATTTAACTGGTCAAATGATTATTTTGGTAATTTTCTAATCAAAATCTGGCATCCTCAAAGCCATGTAAGTCGTTAATTCTGTTTAACGACTTTTTGATATCAGCGACCTTAGCCAGCTTCTCAGCCACACGCCAAGCGGATTTTGGCGTTAATGGCTCACCCTTTTCATCCACGCAAGCCGAGCTTCTCCGTTGCAACTCGTTCAACTCGGCTTCAAGGCTAATTACAAACCCACGAGAATCCAAACTTGCTCGACTAACTATAGCCCGAGCCGAAATAAGCATGTGGTATGCGCCAATCAGGTCATTTCGAGCCACTAATTGTCGCGACTCAGCCAACGCTCGAGTTGTGATGAAGAGGCTCCTCAAACGTTGGATCGTAGGGGCAGATGACGCGACCGAGTAGGGATGAGGCACAACCAGTGCACGCTCCTTACAGTAAATAACATCCTGAGTTACAGCTTCTTTGTAAATACAACGCACGGATAGTACTCGATACACCCGAACCGCCGCCGACGAAACTTTTAGTTCAATCAACAATTCCCTCTCTTCATTCGCACACATTTCCCCGATCATAACCGAACTCGCTCCGAGCGCCACTGACCGCTGCGCGTGTGAATACACCGCCACGATTTCCGCGGAAGCAGAACCGGAAACAAATCCTAACTCCAATTGCAAATCCTGAACCGTAACGTTCAGCAAACTACCTACGGTTTTCGCAACCACGTGATCATTACTAGCGCTCATGTTAAGAGTATGTACCGCGACATTTTGGTAGCGCGTAGTTGACACGTATGCTGCTTGATCATAAACATCCGTGAGTAGAATAACGCTAGCAACAACGTTCCTATCCCTTCGATCTTCTAAGACCTTCACGGCCTTTCTCACCGCATCGGCTGCATTCGAAACGCCGTCCACAACCGCCATCGCCTCTAGGATACGACACGCCGCCCTTTTTCCAGTGTTACTCATCCGTTTTAGATGCAATAACCTCTTAGAACACGAAGAGAATGCGACTATTGATAACCGATCAGATGAAGAAAGTAACGAAACGATTATTCTCATTGTTTTCTTTATGGTTTGCATCTTTTCACTTGACATATTTCGACTTACATCAACAACGGTTACTAAATCAATCGAAGCTCGGCTTCGTGTGTTGGCGGTACCAATCGGAACCTTTGCTTTCAAAACAATCGCGTGTGTCTCATAACCACGGCCAGATGAGATAACCGCTGCTTTGGTTAACAACCTCATGTCTACTTCTTGTTGATGAAGTTCAAATGCATTATTTCTACATTTATCAACATGAAAGCATTGAAACTCAACACTCGAATCTTCATCGCAGTTTTCATCAGACTCTGGAATCGGATTGAACCGAGATTTCGGTGTCAAAGAACTTAATCGTTCATCGTCGTTGTAAACTTTCAGTTTGATAATATTATTCTTCTCAACGGCATCATCTATTGTTCTTGTCGCTAACTTTTGGTTATGAACATTGCTTAATGACAACAGAGGCGTATCTTTCCATATAGCATGACATATGGGACAATCAAGCTTATCTTTCGTTTTCACGTAACTGCTTATGCATGGGAAGTGAAAGGCGTGAGAACACTCTGCGGTGAAGATCGCTACGCCTCGCCCTCTCTTCGTGCTTTGTAAGCATAATCCACATGTATTCTACAAGTACAGAATGAAATGCGTTAGTTAGAATTCACACTTCTATAGTTTTATATACTGTTGGTTGCTGAATATTTTGCATTTATATGTGAATTTGAAGAAATGAGAGTTGTTTTAAGTGTTTCATGCAAAAAATTGCGTTTATGGGGAGTTCGCTGATAACAGAATTTATTAAAGTTCGTTGATTCAATCAACAATCTTCAACAAAGGTAGCTGAAGATTGCTGATTGAATCAGTGAACTTCAACAAATTTAAGCGAATTATGTTGAAATTGGTGCAATGGATAAGCGAATTATGTTGAAGATTGCTGATTGAATTAGCGAACTTATTGGAGTTCGCTAATTCAATCAGCGAATTACCTATTTCCACAATTTTATCCATGAAACAATCAAAAGCACTCTTTCATTTTCAAAATCACCTATAAATGCAAAAAATTCTTGGTTATTGCGCAGCTTGTTGTCTGTTTATCTGTCATTTTATTGTAATTTCTATTATCGATGAGTATGATAAACTTGAGATATTAGTCCAAAATTAAAAAAAAAAAAAAAAAGCAAAAGAAATATCGTACACGAATGGAAATGATATATAATCTTACTTTGGTGATGTGTAGATTCGATTTGAGGATAGAGAGAGGTGACGGTGAAGGAGAGCAAGGCGATGAGGGAGTCGATGACCACTTAAACAACTTATGGTTGTTACGAGTTTTGCAATGAAGCTTTGGAGTTACAGGAAGAGACGCTGATTTCGCGGTTACTGTGGCGCTAGGGGTTCGACAACTGAGGTTTGGATTAGCATCAAAATCGCTACTGGTGACATTGTCATTGATATTGGAATTATGTTCATGTTGATCTTTGGTTGGTTTGATTGAGGAATTGGAATCTACTTCTAGAGGAAGTGATGTGCAGAAGGCTCTTCGCCATCGAAACACCATTTCACACAGATAGCTTGCTTTAATAAGAATTGGTTGTGATGATTTGTGTTGATAAATAAATATGAACAAGGTTAGGTTAGATATATAGATGGACAATAACACTGTGCACAACTTCAGCTTACTAACCCGGGTTGTGAGCTTATAAACAAGTTAAGTTGGTTTGGTTATAAAATTAAACCGGTTCATAGTTTTATTTTAGTTTTAAGTTGAATTGAATATTGATGATTCAAGCTATTACTTTTTTTCAAATATTAATTTATGTTGCTAGTTTGTCTTGTACCACCCCTTAACTTTTAATTTTGTGGACAAGAGGAGTCCTATTCACATAATTATTATAAAATCACAAGAATAACCCTTTAATCGTTTGATTTATGAGAATAGTCTTTGGCGACGTCTCTTTGAAGACGGTTCACGTTTCCTAAGCCGTCTGAGGCGTCTCCCGAGACGCCTTGGTTCCCAGCCAATAGAACAACGACACGTCTCTAAGTGACGTCTCCGGAGACGTCATTGTGCCGTCTCGTGAGTCCTGAGACGTCTCCAGTGTCGTCTCGTGAGTCCCGAGACATCTCGGGTGTCTTGTTTGATGTCTCCGGTGAGTCTCGAGACGTCTTCGGTGTCTTGTTTGACGGTTCAGTTTTCCACGTCCCTCGTGATTCCCGAGACGTCTCCTCCCTATATATACCATACCTCCGTCCCTAACTCCGTCCGACTCCTCCTCTACCACCACCTAAAAACCGTCTCCTTCATACAAAAGAAAATGGCACCAAGTCGTTGGACGGAGGAACAAGAAATCGCCCTAGTATCAACCTGGCAACTTGTCGAAGAAAGACCACACCCGACAAACAAGTGGTACCGAATTCTAAATGAATACAATCGGTTGGTAGGAGACTCTAACCGAACCATCGATTCACTTAGCCGTAAGTGGAATGACTTGAACACCAAATGTCAACTCTTCAACGGGTACCACTATTGAACACTTCGAGCGGTACCTTCATATATGCCCGAAGACGTGGCCATCAGATATACCAAAAAAGAGTATGAATCCAAGCAACGCAAAAAATTCAAACACGTGTCTGCTTGGCAAATGATGAGGGGCCGTCTTAACGCGTAGCCTATGTTTAGTTTATTTTTATTAACTTTGTAATGTTTATGTATTTAAATTTATCTTTTATTAATCGAATGACTAGTTTATGCCTATCTTTTGAAACCACTGAATAATTATTGCACCTTTATTTTATTTTATTTCATGATTTGTTAAAAAAGAAAAGATGTCACCGGAGACGTTTTCAAAGCCTGGAAAAGACGTCTCCGGAGACGTTACCGGAGACGTGTCGTTGTTCTATTGGCTTGGAACCAAGGCGTCTTGGGAGACGCCTCAGACGGCTTGGGAAACGTTCACCGTCTCCAAAGAGACGTCTCCGGGGGCTATTCTCGTAATTTTCCCTTATTATATAGTTACACTTTGACTTCAACTCGATTTCACTTTTTTTTAACGACCAACAAATCAATCCTAAACACTCTCGAAGTACCCACTGGACAAAGGAGTACTCCGAGAGTAACCCGGGTCCACCAGTAATTTCACACTAGTTCCCAGGGAAAACTCGCCACCCGAAGGCCCACTACGATAAAACTCAGCCCACTAGCAACATTTTTATGCTGGTAAGACTCGAACTCCTCACCTCCTCAACTCGATTTTACTTACATGAATGATTATTAATGATATAGGGAAACAATATACATTACTTTTAAGTGGAAATCAAATGTTAATTGGATATAAATACATGATAATTTTGTGAATGAGATTATTTTTGACAATGAAATAAGGATTAATTACATATATTCCTATATTTTCAACTATAATTACATATATACCCAACCCAAAATTTAAATTACATATATCCCCCTATAAAACTTCATAAATTACATATATACCCATTCTATGAAAATGCATAGGAAAATAACTATTCTACCACAATTCTTTTACTAAACTATATTCACGACAAGTCATACAACACATTCTTTGCATCCTACAACTTATATCCCATGCGATCTTTCCAACTTAGTAAGTTATGAACACTAAGAACATGTAACATGCAAAATGTTTCCATGTATCCTACAACTTGATTTCACCGAAACGAGTGTTCCAACACTCTTACATAATCATTACTAAGCCATCGTATCATTACATTCATCATAACATGTAATGATATGAGGTGCTTAATAATAGAATGGGTATGTTTGATATTTTTAGTTTTTGGGAAAGGGAAATATGTAAATAAAATTTTTTACTTGGGTATATATGTAATTTATGAAATTTGAGAAGGAGAAATATATAAATAAAATTTTGACTTGGGTATATATGTAATTTATGAAGTTTGGAGGGTAATATATGTAATTGCCCCTATATAAATCAAGAGTGCTACTAGATATAAATACATGATAATTTTGTGAATGAGATTATTCTTGACAATGAAATAAAATCAAAAGTGCTACTAATTAACTTGTCGGATGAATTATTATAGCTCAATAGATCATAGTATGAATTATTGAAATTCAACTATTCTACTTTATGAAAATAGTTATATATGGGTTTTTTTTTCTGCCAAGAGTTTAGAATAAGTGAAAATACGTATAAAGTATAAAGTGTAGTTGATTTAAATGAAGTATTGGGTAGCGTTTAGTATAAAGAAATCAAAGGTGGAATGGAATGGATCATTCCCATGAAATGAAATTAAACATGTTCGGTTATCATGTAGTAATGGAATGGTTCATTCCATAAGGAATGTGATTCCTTCCATTTTAAGAATTTTCATTCCTTGGTAAGGTGGTGTTTTTTTTTCATTCCTTCAAGAAATGGAAACAAATATATTATTATTATTATTATTATTATTATTATTATTATTATTACAACCCATCATCGTTGTCATCATCCAGCCACCACCGCCTATTGCCGCCACCCACAACCATTGCTACCATTGTCGTAACCCACCATTCTCACCACCGTCCAACCACCACCACCTGCGCCACTGCCACCCACTGCCTCCACTATTGTCATCGCCACCACCACCCACCTTCACCGCTGCAACCCACCACTGTCGTCGTCGCCCACCCACCATCGTCACCGCCATCGCCCACTACCACCACCACTGTTGCCGCCGCCGCCACCCACCACCGTCACTGCCGCCATCCACCACTCACCATCGATTTTATATTTTCGTTTTTTCTTACATACCAAATAACACAAAGTAAGAATTCATTACATTCTCACATGATAACCAAACAAGACATGGAATGGTAATGATCCATTCCATTACCCCTCTCATTCCATTACCTCTTCCATTTCATTCCCTCTCTCATTCCATTACCCCATATCAAACAGACCCTTGATGTTTAATAGGCATATAAAATACACTAGACATACGATCCCAATAACTTTGCTCACTATCACAAAAAAAAACAGAGACCCTTCATCATGGTAGAGTGGTCAGAGAAATGAATATAAGAACTAGACCTTCTTAGAGGTCGCGAGTTCGAATTCGAGCTAGCACGAGTTTCATCCGGTCGATGGTGCTACCTTGGGGACTTGTTCCTGCTTGGGCTATAGGTGCGTCACTGGACGTGCTAAAATACGGTTCTCGTGGAACACCAAGCTCTGCACTGAAGCCAGCGTGCTATGCCCGGTGCATCATAGCCTAGCCATATGTAGTGTGAAGGGTCTGCCTTAGCAGGTGTGACTTACTAATCCCCATAAAAAAAGATGAAGAAAAGTAGTCGTTAAAAAATCACAAAAACTTACTTTGAGAAGGATTTCCAGATTCGTTGATCGTCTTCTACAATATTAATTCATGTAAAGTACATAGATGTTTCTTGAGATTTACTTAAATTTCACCACCTTCGATCCCAGTTTTTTAAAGTTAAATTTTTGTTTCTTGTAGTTTACACTTTTGTTACTTGGATGCTCCTCAGCGTTGATATTAGTTTATCTAGTTAAATCTATATGAAATGAATAAACTACTTTAATATAAGTATGAATGTATGATAATTATAGATTAAATGAAATATAATTAACCATTTGACATGAATAGTGTCCCATGCCCACCCCACCCCACCCTAGCTACTTGTCTTCTACGAGAAACGCACCCCACCCTAAAAGTACCTTAGTTTTTTCATAATACCATCTATACATATGTTATCGGCGATGGGTTTACCACAGAAGAAAGGGAGGAAGATGGGTGCAGGGTGGGAGTCAAGTTACATTTAAATTAACTACTGGGTTTACCCGTGCGTTGTAACGAGATTCACAAATGGGTTGCAATACAAAATTATGATACTTAGGTTTTTTGCCGCAAGTTACTCAAAAAGAATGAAAATGTGCACACAATGTTTCAACAAGTATTCGTAGAAAGAAAAGAAATGTGCACCGCCACTTACAACTGATTGTAGTTCACCACAAAAACCATATACTCATTATTGAACAAATCTTAATAAACCAAAGGTATGTTACTGTAACAGACCAATATGAACATAAAGATCACTCTTGTGTAAGTTGTCCGGTCATTGCATATCTATATAACCGTGTCATTAAAGACGTCTTGCTAAATAATAAAGTTCATTTACATGACAAAAGCATGTAGTAATAATATGATATTGTATAAACTATCATATGAGGTCATTGTCCATTTATAAATTAAAAGTTGTGATTTGTAAGTTTGTAATATACTTGCCCAACTTGACCTAGCAGCTAAAAAATTGTCCAATGTAGCCAGTGAGTTGAACCATCCCGTCCACTTTGCCGCTGGGTAGACGCATATATATGAAAAGGGTTTATAATATAAGTATTATTATGGCAAAGTTTTAAAATTCATACAAGTTTTGCAAAGATAAGATTATTCATTGTGGTGACATAAATTATTATATTTCATCGCCATTATATGAAATTTGTTCAAAAATATTGTTATCCCGTGTGTTTATTTAGTTTTGGTGAGTTCTATTTTCATATAAAAGTTAATTATCTTTTAGGGACATTTAGGGAAGAAAAGCGGTAAAATTTAGAAAATTGTAAAGAACCCATTGGTATGTCATCTTAACTTTGGACATATCTGCCCATAACTCCTCCTTTATAATGTAGTATAGATTATAGATAGTATGTAATTAAAACCAAATAATGTCATAGAAAATTTCAATGAATACAAATCATAACAATAATTTAAATATATAAGAAAACATATATTTTTAAAACCAACAAAGTATGTAAGTAAATGCATTGTTTATGTGAAAGATGTTAATATTTTTTCATACACCATATATAGTAATTCCACTTTAAAAACATTTTTCTTAAAACATGATGTGTGGTCATATGACACAAGTCCGTCTGTACTACAACCGAAAACTATTTTTCTAAATAAACATTAAATTGTGGTGGATATCATCGCGGAGGTGAAATCGTATAGTTTTTTTGTGGTATAAACATAGACATAAGGATATTATACATATAGATTAATGGTAATTGAAAGTTATGATAAAAAAAATATGTACAAGTAGGTTTTGCATGAAGGGTAGAAAGGAAAAAAAATTACATGATATTTGGGTTTTAAGCATGAGACTTTTCCTATGTCATCTTAAAATTCATGTAAAATCTATATCTATACTTACATTATAGAGAAAGTATAGGATACAAAGTATTCTTAACCTACAAAGTGTAAGAAGCCACCACATCTTGACACGTGTGAACCCTAGTTAACTCTAACTAACCCAATCATGGTTGATTTAAAAGGGGGTAAAAGCCTAAAAGGTAATGTTCCTTCAAATCGTTCATTAACCACCACCACTACAACCACCACCACCACAACCACAACCACTACCGCCTGACCCAACCGCCGGACCAAAGCCTCACCGCTCCCTCTCTCTCCTCTAACCTCTGACGCCTTCAAAACCTTTCACGTTGTTTGACTTCAACCCGACCTCAATCGTGGCTCAGATATAGTCACTTCCCTCTATCTTCGAAGAAGACAACCAAACCAACATCTTTGTATCTCTGACTAATCACAAAACAAAGTAAAAAGAAGAAAAAAAGAAAAAAAAACAACCAATCCATAAAAACTTTACCTCAACTGTGTGTGAATATAGTTGTTTGTTTGTTGGAGGAAAACAGAGGAAAATAGGGAAAAAAGTGAGGAAAAGGTGAGTTTTAATTATACTAAATGCGTTTTACAAAATCAAGTGTGTTTTACAAAAACCACGTTTTACAAAAACCAAGCGCGTTTTATAAAAAAACCAAGTGTGTTTTGTAAAACCCAGTTTAAATAGTGTTTAAAAAACCAAATGCGTTTTATAAAAAAACCAAATGCGTTTTACAAAAACCGAGTGCGTTTTACAAAAACCAAATGCGTTTTATAAAAAACCAAGTGTGTTTTGTAAAAATCAGTTTAAATAGTGTTTAAAAACCAAATGCGTTTTATAAAGAAACCAAGTGCGTTTTATGATTTTCTGTTTAACAGTTTCTGATCTTCATCGTCTGAAACTTTTTTGAAAGCCATTTTTTTTCTTTAATTCTTCTTCAATTATCAACATCGTTCGTTTCTGTGAATAATACATGCGTTGATAGTGATTTTTGAATATGATTCGACTAATTTTATCGATTGAATTATCATACTCTGTTTTTTCTATTTTTGCAAATACGTTTTGATTTTGTTTGTAATCAAATATTTTTGATTGTTTAATCATTCTGAACGTTTAATCGAGTTGGAAACGATGAAAAATCAGGTTCAATCGTTGAAAATTTTTGCATCGATTATGTCTGTTGTTATGATTTCACAGAAATTTAAACGTGTTTTTCCTAATTTACCCTTGGTTAGATTAACCCAAATATGATTAGGATTGTTAATTACCATCTTGCCACGACCTAAATCTAATGGCTGAGAATGCTTCTTACACTTTGTACGTTAAGAAACTTTGTACGTTAGCCTCTCTCTACATTATAAAGGATGAGAGATGGCTAAAATAGTCACTTCATATCATTTTAAGATGGCATATAAAGAGCCACAAGTCTAATCTCATAACTTTTACCCTATTTCTTCCTTTTATACCCTTGTGTACAAGATGTAAAGCCTATTGTATTTATAAGTAATACACACTCTTTATCCCTCTCCATATGTAACCGCTTCTTATGTTTCATTATTAAAACACCATAAGAGAGAAATAAAACCCATCATCAATTTCATTATAAAACACAATAATTGATAAATAAAACCTATTTACTCTCCATTCAATTCAGTTCGTTCTTTCGAAATCTCTAACTGAATGTAATATTACATTCATATCTGGTTTATTTATAATTGGCAATGGTCATTTTGGACAATTGACATCCAATCGCAACGCACCTTCAGAAGGTGTCTTTTTTTCCCTTGCCACTCCTTGATGTTGTTTAAATTATGCCATCTTCGCTGATTAATTGTAAATTGTAATGGCGATGCGGGAATTCCTAAAAAGATGTCTTTTGAGTAGATATTCCTTAATCTCACTTTTTTATTTCAGATTTTATGTCCGATGGATTTGATGTCATTGTTTTCAGGTCTTGGATTGGGCACGAGCGATCACCCATAGGATTTTCAGGTCAGTGTTTGTATATTTTTTTTGGTTACCTCTCTTTCTTTCAATTAGAAATATTTAGGTTTATGATAAACTGTAATTTCAGGCAAATTTTGTCGATTAGGGCGTCTATATTGTTCTAATGCTTGCAAATATAATATTCAGTTTTTTGGCTTGTGTAATTGATTTATTAGTGATGTGTCGTAAAACACATCTATTCTCCTATGTATTTTGAGTTATAATTGAGTCTTTTGTATATAATTTTTAGTAGTTTTAGGCATGTACTGGTCTATTTTATTTATTATAGATTTTTATTAGTTTTGGGTCATTTTTAGTACTTATGTATTTATTTTAATTTGTGTAGGTGTGCATGAACGTTGGAACGTAAACGAGCAACTTTGGTTAAGTCAAAAACACCCGAATCGAAAGCACAGAGCTAGAATGCTATATAATAATAATAATATATAAAAAGAAAAGAAAACTAAATTGAGGCGGGATTAGGTGAAACTATGGCTTCTTTAGTGTGAGACCCTAGGTAGACTAAATGAACCTAAAGATAAACTAACATGATAAGGGGCTTAAAAACCGGTGGTTGGGTTTAAGAGGACAAGTATACCTGGAATCGCAGTTGGCACGTGATTAGATTTTTAAAATTAAAGTAACCTATGTTTTGAGGCCAGATTATTTGATTGTGATCTCATTGCATAATTCTTTTTCAGGGACGAAAAACGTTTAAGTGTGGGGATGTTTGATGTGTCGTAAAACACATCTATTCTCCTATGTATTTTGAGTTATAATTGAGTCAGTACATAGTTTTTAGTAGTTTTAGGCATGTACTGGTCTATTTTATTTATTATAGATTTTTATTAGTTTTGGGTCATTTTTAGTACTTTTGTATTTATTTTAATTTGTGTAGGTGTTCATGAACGTTAGAGCGTAAACGAGCAACTTTGGTTGAGTCAAGAACACCCGAATCGAAAGCACGAAGCTAGAATGCAATATATAATAATAATAATAATAATAATAATAATAATAATAATAATATATAAAAAAAACTAAATTGTGACTTAGAAAAGTCACGGCCCAACAAAACAAACCCAAAAAGATAGGAATGGCACAATATTTATTGGGGATTGGAGTTTGGAACATTATAGGCGGTGGGAGTTTTAAAAAGACACCAAGCGGCGCACGATTTTTGAGAGGATACATTATTATTATTTTCGAAGAGGAGCAGAGGACAGTAGCCGCATCCCGAGGAAGGCAATCGACAGCAGCACCTCTAAACAAAAATTGGAGAGGAAAGAAGGAGATAAGGTCTCGGGTGCACTAAAGATTAATTATTTGAAGACCGGGGGTTTGTTTTATTCGTTTTAATTATTTAGAGACATGATGAAATTGTTTTTCATAGACTTTGAATTTATGTTTCTGATTATAATTATGAACTAGACTTTTATGGTTGCTTAGGTTTATGAACTAGACACGTTTTATGCGGTATTTAATGATTTTTGGTTTTTAGTTTGATGTGTAGAATTTAGGGATGAGCAATTTTTCCCGAGTACCTATACCCGTACCCATACCGTACCTGTACCGGTACTCGTACCCGTACCGATTTTGAGTACTCGGTATAGGTATCGGTACCCACTTTTACTGATTTCGGTATTCGGTACTTTCGGTATCGGTACGGGTACAAGTACGGGTAAAAATGGTACGGGTACCGAATTCTATATACTATTGAATTTGATTATATGTTTTACTTTGTAATATGGTATTTATGGTATTCGTATCAATTTTACTTATTTGGTACATGTACCATATTGGTACCCGTACCAAAATTTTCAATTTGGTACCCGTATAGTATTGATACACGTAATTGTTTACCTACTTGGTATCCGTACGAGTGCTCAAAAAAGAAAAAAATAACAAAATGGTACCAAACGGGTACCGTACCGAAATACCCGGTACCAATACCCGTACTCGTACCCGTACCGTACCTATATATTCGGTACGGTACTCGGTACCCACTTTTGTTCAAATTCGGTACGGGTATTTTCGGTACGAGTACGGGTATAGATACGGGTACGGTACCGATCTCATCCCTAGTAGAATTACATGATTTTAAGTTTATTGTTGGATTTAATATATGTGTGTTGGTGTTGATTTTATTTGAAGTTTGTTTATTGGTTTTGTGGAACTAGGCATGTAAAGATGCCCCCTAGGTTTTGAAATCAATCTAGTTCGTCAACTTAGGTTAGCGTGCTAGTATTTGGAGTTGGAGTACGACACAAGTATAACAAACTAATATAATAAATTAACTAAGACGTGCAATCCATTCTTGAGGGTGAGAAATCTAACTCGAGATTGTTAGGTAACTAACTAGGCATTGTTCAGTAGTTGACAAGCGCTAGGGCGGGAATCGCTACTTGTCCGTGTTTAGAGTTCACCCAGGTTTTCTTCAGTAGAGTTTAAGTCTGCTTCATAGTTTGAGGGTTTTAATCCAGGAGAGGTTATAATCTGATTTCTGTGGGATTTTGGTACGCTAGGGCGATCCAGATCCATCTTAGCATTTCTACACTTGTCCTGCCTTAGGTCTAGTGAGCCATCCTTGACAAGAGGTTTATTAGATAAGAATAGGGTTTCAAGTTAATTACCAGTTTCAGGATTTATTGCTAGTGTCAAGAGATTTTATCTATGTAACCAGTCTTCTTCCTATCTGATTTCTCCAGTTCCTTAAGTTCGTATTAGTTGTCGAGTTAAGTTAAGTTTAATCTATTTAGTTTAATTAAGTTTATAATTATTAGTTTAACCCCCCATTTAAGTATCTCTTTATTTAGGCTAGTATTCGGTAGAGGTTGTGATCTAGAGTTGCATTCGTGTCTTTGGGTTCGATACTCGGTCTTATCTGTTTACTACTTTGCGACCGGTACACTTGCCGTGCGTGTGTAGTTTTTAGGTGAGTCGTTTTAATTAAAACTTGTGTTATTTATATATATATACATTTACACACATCAAGTTTTTGGCGCCATTGCCGGGGAACACAATTGGCACTCTTGAGAATCATCCGATCCGTTTCTGGTCTACTATTTTGTGAATAATTTTTTCTTTTATTTTTTTTCTTATTATTATTATTATTATTTTTTATTCGTAATATATAATTTTTTTTATCATGTGCGAGATCTGCGGAGGACCCTATTTTACCATAAGATACCCTCATTCATATTCATCGGGTATTCCACGGATTATTATTTTAACGAGTATTTGCAGCCGCAGCCATGCCAGTCATACCAGCCTTCATACCCACAGGCTAACCGGTGGTTTAACCCTGCAACATCTGAGTCACTAGATAGAATAAAAAGTCGGCCTGATCGTCTACAAGCTGAGATGTATGAGGAAAGGCATGGTGGTAACTCGTCAGAGTATCCACCTAGCCAACATTTGTATCCACATCCCGATTATCGGGATGTCTCGTCTCACACTAGGCCCGACTTTGCCGCCCTTCTTGCTAAGCAAGACACCTTCCTTGCTAATCAACAGCTCATGCTCGAGGATATGCGTTCTTTGCTATCCAAGCGCACTGACTATTTGAGGGAGCAAGATGCGGCACTTGAAAGGCTACATGCTCAGGTGGATGAACTGAAGACCATAATGGACGTTGAAGTCCCACCTCCAGTTCAGCAGGTTTATTTCACATATGATGATCCAGACGAGATGGTAACACTTACATTACCTGATTGTATTAGGCCCGTTGCTGAAACTGTTTGTCCTTACTCGTCTGATTCTGTGCATGATTTAACTTACCCATATGATTCTTTACACTTGTCTTGTGAGAATGATATTTTGCAGGATTCAGGGTTAGAGCCAGAGACCATAATGGACACCTTAGTCCCACCTTTGGTTCAGCAGGATGAGCAGCCTTGCCAGATCTCTAGTGCAACAGCATATCCTTGGGGGGCAGATGTCTGGAGGGAGGCTGAGGAAGATATGGATTTTTCAGAATTCACAGGCTGGTTGTTTGAGGAAGAAGTGGTGGAAGAGGAAGACACCACTCACCTGCTTGAAGAAGCAACTAATGGGGAAGTAGAGTTTGGTGACGAGTTGGTTGATTTGTCAGCTCCAGAAGTGGACAAAGATTTTGACCAAGTGTCACCAAACAAGGAAGATAAGAAAGAAGCAGTGGTGGAAGAAGAAGAACACCACAGCCGGCCCGTGCAGGCATTGGATATTACACTGCTACTAGTGCCACCACCATGGCCACCACCACAGGAGAAGGCGAAGAGGCACATGGACCGACACAGGGTGAGGGTCAGGAGTTGCAGAGATAACAAGTCCCCTCATTACATGCCAAGAATCAGGTTTGGTCCAGGTAAATTTAAATATTGGTGGCCCGACCCATTTAAATTCGATAAAATATATTTAAATTCCGCTAATGTAATTTTGCTAAATAATATGGACCGGGTGGAATTAAACGGGTTGGATCGGGTTCAGATAAAAGAGAAGCCCCCTGATTAAGTTTAAGTGTGGGGAAGCTCTGTAGAGTTTGTAAATTTATATTTATACCTATTTATTTTTTTTCTTTCTAGCTTTTCATTTTTATTTTTTTTATTTGTGGTCCGTCCTTCGGTAGTGTCTTTGAGTCTTTTTGCAGGTTTGCGTGTTTGCTTAGGTAGATGAAATTTCATCATGAGCGGATCCCCTTATTATCTTTATATATATTTTATGAGCGGGAGTTTTGGTAAAGGTTTGGGTAATAATAGAATTTTTCTTAAAAAAAAATTAAAAAAATTAATTAACTTTCTCTGAAAAAAGACTTTTCACGTAATGTGAGGAGTCTGGGCTGACCTGTTTGCCTCATGCGACAAGCTATTACCCCAGAAAGTTATATTTTTTTTCGTTTGCAATGCGTGTTGTGATCACCAGTGTCCTTCACGTTGAGCGAGAACCAGATTTTTTTTTCTTTTCTACCCACTTGGTTCTACAACCATTCACCGCCATTTTGCCAAGCAGTTACGTTTTCTTGTTTGTTGTTATATTATGAGTCTAAGTTAGTAGTTTGAGTCTTTTTATTTTTGTGTGGTTCGGTATTATGCTCGGGTTTTGTTTGTTTTGTTTTGCACAGGTTTGGATTGCACCACCCGTACTCAATCTTCATTCGGGTGATTCCGGAGTTGTTTATCATTTATCGAAGCAACCCGAGAGTATACCATTGTGTCAGAGCCGATCGCGAATGAAATGCTATGCGATCGAGTTGGACTGGACTAGAGTATTAGAGCTTACAAAGAAAAATTAACCAGCTAAGTCCTTTCCAATTTGCCCTTGTCTTTTTAGTTTTATATTTTATTTTTGTATTCGGAATTTATTTTTTGCTTTGTGTCATTTTCTATTCCTACATTGAGGGCAATGTAGAGTTTAAGTGTGGGGATGGGAAACTGTCGTTTAGTCTGTATATAGAGTCATTTTGAGTCCAAAAAAAAAAACTGAAAGAAAATGTCCCTGATTTTGAAGTTTGCATTATAAAATATGGGAAATGATAGGAAAATCAAGTGTCTGGTTTTCAAATATTATATGTATTAGAAGAATAAATAATCGAAAGCGTGTTGACTTGAGATGTGTGGGTAGGCCCAGCCGGTAGAAAATTTCCTTTGAACTAATACACCTAAATATATTAGGATACCGTGTGGGTTCTCATCTAGGAAAAAATGGGGAAGCTGAAACTGCCAATAATAGTATAAGGAATGTCGTTATAAGTTTAAAACTGTTAGAATTTCTAATCAAAAGTTGAAGAAAAAAAGAGTTTGATATAAAATAAGGGCAGGGCCAATGGTGTCATTTCTAGGGATAGTGACTCTGGACTCGACTCCCTCTAGGATTGTCTGAAAATAAATATCTAAAAAAACAGCTCATGAATTAATTAGAAATCAAAGCGAAAATGCTGAAGCTTAAGGTGCCTGGCCACTGGGATAGCGACTTGGATTGGTCACACCCTCTGAGTTAAGTATGCTGAAATGAAAAAAAAAACAAATGATTTTAAATTCTCTCGGTTTTCTAAATAAAACGGTTAGGAATTGTCAATTGGTTGTTCCTTTTGTTTCATAAGCTTGAGGCGGGATTAGGTGAAACTATGGCTTCTTTAGTGTGAGACCCTAGGTAGACTAAATGAACCTAAAGATAAACTAACATGATAAGGGGCTTAAAAACCGGTGGTTGGGTTTAAGAGGACAAGTATACCTGGAATCGCAGTTGGCACGTGATTAGATTTTTAAAATTAAAGTAACCTATGTTTTGAGGCCAGATTATTTGATTGTGATCTCATTGCATAATTCTTTTTCAGGGACGAAAAACGTTTAAGTGTGGGGATGTTTGATGTGTCGTAAAACACATCTATTCTCCTATGTATTTTGAGTTATAATTGAGTCAGTACATAGTTTTTAGTAGTTTTAGGCATGTACTGGTCTATTTTATTTATTATAGATTTTTATTAGTTTTGGGTCATTTTTAGTACTTTTGTATTTATTTTAATTTGTGTAGGTGTTCATGAACGTTAGAGCGTAAACGAGCAACTTTGGTTGAGTCAAGAACACCCGAATCGAAAGCACGAAGCTAGAATGCAATATATAATAATAATAATAATAATAATAATAATAATAATAATAATATATAAAAAAAACTAAATTGTGACTTAGAAAAGTCACGGCCCAACAAAACAAACCCAAAAAGATAGGAATGGCACAATATTTATTGGGGATTGGAGTTTGGAACATTATAGGCGGTGGGAGGTTTAAAAAGACACCAAGCGGGGCACGATTTTTAGGAGGATACATTATTATTATTTTCGAAGAGGAGCAGAGGACAGTAGCCGCATCCAGGGGAAGGCAATCGACAACAGCACCTCTAAACAAAAATTGGAGAGGAAAGAAGGAGATAAGGTCTCGGGTGCACTAAAGATTAATTATTTGAAGACCCGGGGGTTTGTTTTATTCGTTTTAATTATTTAGAGACATGATGAAATTGTTTTTCATAGATTTTGAATTTATGTTTCTGATTATAACTATGAACTAGACTTTTATGGTTGCTTAGGTTTATGAACTAGACACGTTTTATGCGGTATTTAATGATTTTTGGTTTTTAGTTTGATGTGTAGAATTACATGATTTTAAGTTTATTGTTGGATTTGATATATGTGTGTTGGTGTTGATTTTATTTGAAGTTTGTTTATTGGTTTTGTGGAACTAGGCATGTAGAGATGCCCTCTAGGTCTTGAAATCAATCTAGTTCGTCAACTTAGGTTAGCGTGCTAGTATTTGGAGTTGGAGTACGACACAAGTATAACAAACTAATATAATAAATTAACTAAGACGTGCAGTCCATTCTTGAGGGTGAGAAATCTAACTCGAGATTGTTAGGTAACTAACTAGGCATTGTTCAGTAGTTGACAAGCGCTATGGCGGGAATCGCTACTTGTCCGTGTTTAGAGTTTTCCCAGGTTTTTTTTCAGTAGAGTTTAAGTCTGCTTCATAGTTTGAGGGTTTTAATCCAGGAGATGTTTTAATCTGATTTCTGTGGGATTTTGGTACGCTAGGGCGATCCAGATCCATCTTAGCATTTCTACACTAGTCCCGCCTTAAGTCTAGTGAGCCATCCTTGACAAGAGGTTTATTAGATAAGAATAGGTTCTCAAGTTAATTACCAGTTTCAGGATTTATTGCTAGTGTCTAGAGATTTTATCTAAGTAACCAGCCTTCTTCCTATCTGATTTCTCCAGTTCCTTAAGTTCGTATTAGTTGTCGAGTTAAGTTAAGTTTAATCTATTTAGTTTAATTAAGTTTATAATTATTAGTTTAACCCCCCATTTAAGAGTTCATCGGGGGTTCAGCGACAACCGGCGGCGAAGAAGGCTGAAGCTTCAGGGTCAGCATCGGACCAGAAACAAGGGGGCTATGCTGGGAAAAGCCCTAAGTGTGGGCGTTGTGGGTTTCATCACTATGGTACTTGTGAGAGTTTTCGCTGTGAGCGTTGTCAGAGGACGGGGCATCTTGCCAAGGATTGTAGGGTCAACCTTTCCAGGACGACTAAGACTGCTGCTACTACTACCCCTACTCCACAGGGGAACCAGGGTTGCTTTCATTGTGGGGAAGCGGGGCACTTCAAGCGCAGCTGTCCAAAGTTGAATCAAGGAGGCACAAGGAACGCAGGGAAGGATGGAGACAATGAAGGTGGTGGTCGGGCTACTCGTGCTTATGCTTATGTGATTGGTGCTAGGGAGAACCAGGCGGACCCAGACACTGTTACCCGTACGTATTCTTTCTTATCTCTTGTTACGCTTTGGTTTTACTTTTATTCGCGTTGTTGCGCGTTCATGTCTTCGGGTGATTTCTTTGTGGTTTGGTCTTTGTTTCTCATTCTTTGGGTCGATGAGGGTCCTTTGGGGATGCTACTTGGACTGTACCAGTGGGCTAGTTATACCGATCATAGTAGTCTCCAGCAGGCCTTCGATCGAGGGTCTCTTGTCTCATATTCGCTCGTTGTCTTTTGGGGAACGTCACTTAGGCACAAACGGAGGTCGACACTCATCACTGTTGAGGCCAAAAGAATCTTGGGGCGAGATTCCTTTCAACAGGGGGATGATGTGACGACCCGGAAAATTTTTCTTCTTATTTGTTCTCTCTCTTCGACTTCGGGAAATTTTCGGGATGAAAATTCTTTCAACAGGGGGATGATGTGACACCCGGCAAACTCCGGTAACTAACTTTTTGAAAACTTAGTAAGTCTACCTTAGCGAGTCGCGCATACATTACACATGACAGGGTCAGTCGAGTCGAGTCGTGCATCATTGAGGTTTTAACACACGCAGGTCTCGAGTCCCGGGAATTGGTGAACGAGTGTGAACGTTGTTGTTTTCATGAATTATGTGTTTATAATCTTTATGTGACTTGTCGGTATGTGTATACGTGTTTACATATGTTAAAACAGCGATTACGCGTAATTGCATGATATTATAGGTGATTAGCCCAAATTGCATGATATTATAGGTGATTAGCCCTAATTGCATGCTGATAGGGGGTGATTAGCCCTAATCGCCTATAGGGTAGGCGATTAGGAGGTTTGGGTAGGCAATTAGAGCCCTAATCGCCAATAGGGTAGGCGATTAGCAACCCTAATCGCCTGATAAAGCTGCATAATCGCCTATAGGGTACCTGACGACTAGAAACACCTATAAATACCACCCTTGACCTCTAAAACACCATTTGTGCAACCCTAGCCGTCCCATAACCTATCCCAACACATAAACACCCTCTGGAACCTATTTTTACATCAAAACAACCATTTCCAAGCTTATTCCGTCATCTCCTCTTAAATACAAGGTGTGTTCTTCAAACCCAAACCTTTAAATGATTATATTTTACTCCCTAAACGTCCAGACCTGACTTATAAATGTTTTTGTCTTTGAAAATCCATTTAAAACCGTTTTTAAACAAACCAACACCTTTACATGTGTTATATGTGTTATATGTGATTAAAGATAGAATTTTTAGGATTGAATATGGATAGCGCTATTGGGAACTGACAAACCCCACTCGACGGTAGGACCGGGCGGGTGCATATTGTCTCTAACAAAACAAGGTCTACCGGTGATGACGGTAGCCCATAGGAAACTAAGGGTCACTACACGGCTTAGTCAGCAATGGTTTCACCCGTATGAGTATCTTATTCTGCGCCTAGCTAGCGTTCTCACAAGCATAGTAGTAATTGTGATGGTAACGGTTTTCGAAGGATCACTTTAAACGTTTAAATAAAACCTGTGAACTCACCAGCATTATATGTTGACTCTTTTAGCATGTTTTCTCAGGTCGCTAAGGTAGCAGCTGTCGGATAGGCGCACGAGGTCGCACTGGAGTCGTCTCGCGTCTAGGGTCTCATTTGCACGTTTTGGATTTATGAACTTTTGAACTTATGTTTTATTTCTGCATGACTTTTGTAAACTTTAAATGCTTTCGCACTGTTGAATGTTGGTTTTAAACTTATGCATGGTTTTTGTTTACGTATGTTTTTACATTTAGACGTCGTTTATTGTGACCGTTGACTTGGATCCTGGTGTGTCACACGCCTCGCGGTAGAACTCCGTAGGTGGAAATTTGAGGGTGTGACAGATTGGTATCAGAGCCAATGGTTATAGTGAACTAGGACTGCATGTAGAGTCTAGACTATAGCCGAGTCTCACACACTAGACGGTCACATACATTTGAGTCGTGTCTTTTGGTAAACATACTAACCTTGTCGGGGTGTCGATCTCCTTACCACACAGTGTCACATTACCTACCTTATCCTTGGTTATTCCTAGCTTTACTTTATCTTCCTCTTCGGGTTACGGTCGAGGGAACTTGTTTGTTGATCTTTTGAGTTGGTTATATCTTCCTAAGATGTGGGTACCGGGTGACTTGAGGTTCGAGCTCGGGGCATGCCTTGAGGACCATGTAGAGCAATTTATCATTTCGGGTGCACACGAAATCATAAGTTGAAATGCATGGAAGACTTGGTGGATCTCGTGTTGGGATTTATGGCCACATTTGGACCCGATCTTAGACTTTTCGTATTCTCTTGGTTTAGCGTTGGTTTTGGGTCTGAGTGTTTGTTTCTTGTTCTTCTCAGAAGATGTCAGGACGCACTAGTGGACGTACTGGAGGACGACGTGCAGCCGCACTGGCGGGGGTAGAGGTGGTGGTAACATCACCTTGACGTATGACGAGCTCAATGAGATGATGCAGCAACAGTTGGGCGTTGCACTGGCTGCTTTTCAGGCTGCCCAGCAGACTTTCATGGGTGCTACTGCTCCTCCGGTTCAGGCAGGTGTTGCCTATAAGCGGTTTAAGGATTGTCAGCCTCTCAGCTTCCAGGGTACAGAGGGGGCTGTGGAGTTGCTTCGGTGGTTGGAGAAGACTGAGTCGGTGTTTGCTTTATGTGAGACTCCAGCAGTGGATCGGGTGAAGTTTGCTTCGGGGACTTTTGTAGGAGCCGCCTTGACGTGGTGGAACTGCGTCACACAGACACTTGGTCTCGGGGAGGCCAACGCCATGCCTTGGGCGGATTTTGTGCGTAGTTAAAGGATGAGTACTGCCCGCGTGAGGAGATTAAGAGGTTAGAACAGGAATATGGGAATCTTAAGATGGTTGGTTCTGAGGTGGAGGAGTACACGATCAAGCACAACGAGCTAGCAGTGATGTGTCCAGGTTTGTCTACACCAAAGTATAGGAGGATAGAGCAGTATCTTGCGGGTTTGGTGCCAGAGATTGCGGGATTGGTGTCTGCTAGGGATCCTGCTACTATATCAGAGGCTGTGCGGTCGGCTACTAAAATGACCAACTTGAAGATTTCTGAGGTGTCTTGCCTCCTAGGGGCTCTTCTGTGAAGGCGCCGGCAGAGAACAAGAGGAAGTGGGAAAGCGTGGATAAGAGTTCATCGGGGGTTCAGCGACAACCGGCGGCGAAGAAGGCTGAAGCTTCAGGGTCAGCATCGGACCAGAAACAAGGGGGCTATGCTGGGAAAAGCCCTAAGTGTGGGCGTTGTGGGTTTCATCACTATGGTACTTGTGAGAGTTTTCGCTATGAGCGTTGTCAGAGGACGGGCATCTTGCCAAGGATTGTAGGGTCAACCTGTAACATTGCGCATTTAAAACTTGTACGTTACACGTTCGCATTTAATAAAAACGTCAAGTTTCGTCTTATACGTTGCATTTATTATTTTTTGTCGCATTTGTGGAACCCTAATACTATATACATATAATATTATATATATGTTGTGTTGAAATTATAAAAAAAAAAAAATCTGCTCTGGCCGGGGTTCGAACCCGCGCCAAAGCCAAAGCAAACCCAACACACAACCATCTGGGCTGGACCATCTTCTTGTATTAAACCCGGATGCATTATAATTTTATACGCGCTTTAAAACCTTCACAGTTGACAAAGAAAGTCAACTGTGGGTTAGCGTGTGATTCAATCCTTTGCATTAACTGATAATTGATCCATAATTGGTAAATTTTTGTGATTACCGGCCCTATACAACTCGATTACACGTCAATTACAGCTAATCGTGGACCAATTTCTAAACCCTACGCGTATGAATTAAAAACGTGGTCAACTTTCCAATTAACCTTACCCTTTGATCCTCTGTATAAATAGACCACCTACGATCCTTGATTACTCGCTCACAACTCTCTCTCAACCTCCAATTCTCTCTGAAACACTCTAATTATTATTATCTTGTTCGTTGTTTGACTTTTGCTTTGACCCGGCAATTATACTCAATTCATCACTGTGAGTCCTTGAATTTCTGTGGGTTTTATTAGTCGGCGATCAAACAACAAAAGCCCCAACATTAATCGGGCTCAAGTTGTCTGATTTGTCCAATTGTTAATTCTAGGGTTCGTTCGTTATATAATTGGGGATAAACTGAAAGTGACATGTGTATTTATTTAATTATAAACGGTTTACATCACAACCACTGGCCTAGGCCAAGTGGTTGTGACCAAGGCCTGCCACAGCAGTCACCCGGGTTCGAGTCCCGGCTCTGACCTCTTTTTTTTTGTTCTTTTCTTTTCTTTTTAAACAACAATTATATATATATATATATATATATTATATTTAAAACTTATAAATTCATTTTTAAATACCAAAACTATTTATAAATTCTAAAAAAATTATATTTGTTTAATCTGAGATAAAAGTTTTATTTACAATTTTTATTTTTCAGAAATTCATTTATTTAATATTTATAATAATTAAATCATTTTTATACTATTATATTTATAAAAATCCATTTATATATCAAAACAATTTTATTAAATTCTCCAAAAATTATCCTGACTTTTTATAAAGATAAACTTTATTGAAATAATTTTTAATTCAGTAAAATCATTTATTTCATATTTTTAATCAATTTTTGTTAGATTTAATCATAATTAAATCATAATAAATCCAATTTTCATCATTTTTGCACCAAAACTTTATACAAATTATTTTTAATTATTTAGAACAGAAATATGATTTTTAAAATAGAAATTCTTTAATTTTAGTATTTTTGAATATTAAAGTTAATTGTTGGCAATTTGTAATAAATAGATTTAAAAATCTATTTTAAATTAAATAATTTTATAAAAATTATTTTTATACTTCAAACACTTTATTGTGTCCATCCAAAATTCAAATTTTATAAAAAAGACTTTCTTTTATTAATTATCAAATTTTCCTTATTAATTAACATTTTAATTTAAATTCAACAAATGATTATCCCCAAATCGAAACCCTAGGATACACATCTAAGTTAATTAAACTTAGACTTATTATATATTACCTTATTATAGGGTGATATTTGGAATCATTTTGGGCAACACAATTATTTCATCTTTTCAACAAGTTTAACATTTGCTAAGGTGAGTTTTACGTAGCCCCTTTTATTTATCACCATTTTTGGGGTGAAACATGTTATAACATTATCATTGCAATTCAATCATCAATGTGTCTATGTGTTTTCTATGTTGCATTATGTCTTGAGCATGATTAGAGTAAGCACCATTCTAGCATAATCATTAACATTGATCAGCCGACGGTATACATTGATAGATCTATTGGACTGACAATCCCACCCGGATACGTGCCTCCTACAAAGGTTACGTGGGTGTTTGTTATCGCATAACATATTCAATTGGACCATAAGTGTATGGTATGTATCATTTTATAACAGTCAACAGGGTTGATTATGCACTCGATTTATTTCTAGTATGTTCTCACATATGGGCTAGATTAACATGACACATGAATTGCACAACATTTTATTCATTTTATTATCAAAAACCTATGTAATTCTCACCAACTTATGTTGACCCAAAATACTTTCAAAATTAACATGTTTCAGGTAACAATGAAGCTGAGGCTTGAGTTAGCATGAGGATTTTACTTGAAGTTTATTTGAAGTTATTGAAGTTGTTATTTGATATTATGTATTTGAATTCTTAGACATCATTTCACATTTTGGATATTATGTTTGAATAAATTATTTAAAATTTATATTATACCATGTGCTACTGAAAACAATCATCAATACGTGGCACCCCGATGTTTCCGCCATCGGTTGGGTGTTACACAACCTTTCCAGGACGACTCAGACTGCTGCTACTACTACCCCTACTCCACAGGGGAACCAGGGTTGCTTTCATTGTGGGGAAGCGGGGCACTTCAAGCGCAGCTGTCCAAAGTTGAATCAAGGAGGCACAAGGAACGCAGGGAAGGATGGAGACAATGAAGGTGGTGGTCGGGCTACTCGTGCTTATGCTTATGTGATTGGTGCTAGGAGAACCAGGCGGACCCAGACACTGTTACCCGTACGTATTCTTTCTTATCTCTTGTTACGCTTTGGTTTTACTTTTATTCGCGTTGTTGCGCGTTCGTGTCTTCGGGTGATTTCTTTGTGGTTTGGTCTCTGTTTCTCATTCTTTGGGTCGATGAGGGTCCTTTGGGGATGCTACTTGGACTGTACCAGTGGGCTAGTTATACCGATCATAGTAGTCTCCAGCAGGCCTTCGATCGAGGTCTCTTGTCTCATATTCACTCGCTGTCTTTTGGGGAACGTCACTTAGGCACACACGGAGGTCGACACTCATCACTGTTGAGGCCGAAAGAATCTCGGGGCGAGATTCCTTTCAACAGGGGGATGATGTGACGACCCGGAAAATTTTTCTTCTTGTTTGTTTTCTCTCTTCGACTTCGGGAAATTTTCGGGACGAAAATTCTTTCAACAGGGGGATGATGTGACACCCGGCAAACTCCGGTAACTAACTTTTGAAAACTTAGTAAGTCTACCTTAGCGAGTCGCGCATACATTACACATGACAGGGTCAGTCGAGTCGAGTCGTGCATCATTGAGGTTTTAACACACGCAGGTCTCGAGTCCCGGGAATTGGTGAACGAGTGTGAACGTGGTTGTTTTCATGAATTATGTGTTTATAATCTTTATGTGACTTGTCGGTATGTGTATACGTGTTTACATATGTTAAAACAGCGATTACGCGTAATTGCATGATATTATAGGTGATTAGCCCTAATTGCATGCTGATAGGGGGTGATTAGCCCTAATCGCCTATAGGGTAGGCGATTAGGAGGTTTGGGTAGGCAATTAGAGCCCTAATCGCCAATAGGGTAGGCGATTAGCAACCCTAATCGCCTGATAAAGCTGCATAATCGCCTATAGGGTACCTGACGACTAGAAACACCTATAAATACCACCCTTGACCTCTAAAACACCATTTGTGCAACCCTAGCCGTCCCATAACCTATCCCAACACACAAACACCCTCTGGAACCTATTTTTACATCAAAACAACCATTTCCAAGCTTATTCCGTCATCTCCTCTTAAATACAAGGTGTGTTCTTCAAACCCAAACCTTTAAATGATTATATTTTACTCCCTAAACGTCCAGACCTGACTTATAAATGTTTTTGTCTTTGAAAATCCATTTAAAACCGTTTTTAAACAAACCCACACCTTTACATGTGTTATATGTGTTATATGTGATTAAAGATAGAATTTTTAGGATTGAATCATGGTTGTTTTTGTGTTATTATGATGTTTATGGCTGTTACAAGTTAGTATGATGATGTCCTAGGAGTTTGAATGGTTTTGGTTGTGTATTGTTGATACTTGATGTTTTGACCTATTTGAAGGATTTTGGATGATTAAGGATGATATGAGGTGTGTTATTGATTGTTTGATGTTAGGGTTTGCTCTAGGATGATGCTAGAATAGTAGGATGCTATCGGACAACGTGGTTATGTGATTTAATCTGAATATTTGCTATTTAGGGCAAGTTCTTGCATGTTGATGTGATGTTTACATGTTAAGTTGCTATTTTGGGAAAACGCTCGCATTCGGAACTGTTAGAATGATGAAAACTTAGGGTTTTGCTTGAAATATGTTTTAGGATGATTATTGGGTGTTTTTACATGCTTCGGATCTGATTTAGAGGGTTAAACGCGCGAAAAACCATATCAGCTGTGCTATAGGCGATTGGGGATCCTAATCGCCTATGCTATAGGCGATTAGGGGCCTAATCGCCTGAATAGGAGGCCTAATCGTGTGTACATAGGCGATTAGGGTCATAATTGCCTTCATTTCATGCAATTGTGATCCTAATTGCCTTCATTTCATGCAATTGTGATCCTAATTGCTAGCTAACTTAAGAATAACATGTCTTATGACTCCTAATCACTAGTTAACTTTTCCTAATTGCATGCTAAGTTCCTAATCGCGTGTACTGCTGTTATAAGTGTATTTTGACATTCCGAAACCCGATTCGACACCTAGGAACATGCTAGGAACCCCGTGACATGCCTAGTAACATAGTAACACATGTATGGACTTATTTGTGCGTTATTTGACCTATGTGTTAGACTCGTTGAACTTTAACACATGTTAAGTACTAAGTTGCATGATTTGTGTATGTTTGAGTATGAGATGAACACGTGGAATGTCAGGTCACCAATGGGATGTCGAGTCTTGTCTTACGTAGTCTGGTTGTCGGTCAAAACACACTTTTCGGACACATAATGAACCCGACGGGTTATTAGTCTAACTTGACACATATCTTATGATAGGTCGCCAATAGTTGGGGCTATCATATCTTACAGACGGTTTACTCATATCACACATACGGTTTACTCTTAAACGGAATACGCAACCTAAGGTGAGTTCACGGCCCCACATTTTACGGTTTTTGCTTTCGGGGGAGAAACATGCTTAAAACTCTTTTATGACTTATGGCTCAGTTTCATCTTAAACTCTTTTATGACTTATGACTCTTTTCACGTTATACTATGGCTTACTTATTATTACTATATGGTTCATCAAAAAGTCCCTTAGAAACCACTAACATGGGCGTATGGCGGGGAAATATGGATAGCGCTATTGGGAACTGACAAACCCCACTCGACGGTAGGACCGGGCGGGTGCATATTGTCTCTAACAAAACAAGGTCTACCGGTGATGACGGTAGCCCATAGGAAACTAAGGGTCACTACACGGCTTAGTCAGCAATGGTTTCACCCGTATGAGTATCTTATTCTGCGCCTAGCTAGCGTTCTCACAAGCATAGTAGTAATTGTGATGGTAACGGTTTTCGAAGGATCACTTTAAACGTTTAAATAAAACCTGTGAACTCACCAGCATTATATGTTGACTCTTTAGCATGTTTTCTCAGGTCGCTAAGGTAGCAGCTGTCGGATAGGCGCACGAGGTCGCACTGGAGTCGTCTCGCGTCTAGGGTCTCATTTGCACGTTTTGGATTTATGAACTTTTGAACTTACGTTTTATTTCTGCATGACTTTTGTAAACTTTAAATGCTTCCACACTGTTGAATGTTGGTTTTAAACTTATGCATGGTTTTTGTTTACGTATGTTTTTACATTTAGACGTCGTTTATTGTGACCGTTGACTTGGATCCTGGTGTGTCACACGCCTCGCGGTAGAACTCCGCAGGTGGAAATTTGAGGGTGTGACACCGGTACACTTGTCGTGCGTGTGTAGTTGTTAGGTGAGTCGTTTTAATTAAAACTTGTGTTATTTATATATATACATTTACACACATCAGTTAGCTAAATCACGTAATCTGTTTTTGGTCAAATGTTTGTTGCGTTTTTGGATCTGTTTGTCAGGTGGTGGTCTGTACTATACGGTTGATCAAATGGCCCTTGGTTTTCTTTGGGTTAAGAATGAGGTACTTCTTAGTACAGCCTTTGCCTTAAGTTGTTGCACCTAGCGTTTTCAATGGTGTGACTTCCTGCAACACAAAGAGCAAGCTTTTTTCTGGATAATGATTTTTGTGTTCATTTATATACTTCTAAGATTACCCGAAAGAGCTTCAAAATCAACAACGTCGAGACCCTTGAGTTTGAATTTGGTGAGGATTGTCTGGAAGGTGTTGTGTGGGGCTGGTATATTCTGGTTTGAACCACTCAAACTCACGCTTAATGAATCCTTTTTTCCTAAAGGGACACCCCATTTCGGCCCACCAGTCTTCATGAACCAAACATAAAGAATAATCCAGTCGAGATGAATTCCCATCAAATGAGGTCAGGTTAGGATGCTAGGTTGACCCCACCGGAAATATTTGATCATTTTGGAATAAATCATAGAGTATACAGTCAATAAATAGTCTCCCTAAGTTATGGTACCAAATAGTTGAGGACATGCTTTCTCGACCTCGGATTAGATCTCATCAATGACTACAAACCCACGAGCCGAATCACGATTAGGGACCGATCTCTTCTCATTGGTTATAGTCTCACATGTGCCTAAAGTATTGAGCCATCACAACCCCCATTATTGGTGGCAAACATAAGTAACACTTCATCTAAATGATGATATCTTTTGGGGGTCATTATCACACCCTCAAATTTCCACTTGCAGAGTTTTACCGCGAGGCGCATGACAAACAAGGATCCAAGTCAACAATCACAATAAACAACACTATATGAAATACATAAACTCAAAACATAGTTCTCATGACATAAAACTGTAGCGGAAGCATTAACCAATTACAAAACCAAGTACCAACGTGTTCAAAATGTTTATTCAAAAGCATGAACCTAAGCCTAGACGCCATGCAGACTCGTGCGCCTAGTCCAACTGTTGCTACCTTAGCGACCTGAGAAAAACATGCGAAAACGATGTCAACATATAATGCTGGTGAGTTCACGGGTTTATATAAAAATGTTACCGAGTGTTACCAAATGTTACCAAGTTTAAAACCTGTCAATACTATATCAATGATACCAAAGTACGCTAGCTAGGCATATGCTTTGTTACTACTACGATTGGAAAACCATTACTGGACACGTTTAGCAATGTTTAGCAAATGTTCAGCCCGAATAATGTTCAGCATGTTTAGAAAAGTTCAAGACAGCATGCACCCGCCCGGCCTTCCAAGCCGTCGAGTGGGGCTGGTCACGCCCAATAGATCTATCCACATTTCCCCCGTTGTGCATCCCCGCACATTCATGGTTTTCCACGGGACTTTCAAAGATCGTATAGCAACTCAAAAGCAGATCATAGCATGACATATGTTACAAGATATAAGTTTAGCGCATGTTTTCTCCCCCAAAAGTAAAAGCAGTAAGTGGGGCCGTGAACTCACCTTAGGTTATGTTCTTCAATAATATAAGAAAAGCCAAGCCCTTGATAATCCCAACTACCGGAGATCTATCAAAATGTTCACATAAGTGTTTCGTCTAATAACCATAAAGTTATCTAGTCCCCAATTGTTCAGATCATGACCAAGTATGTTTAAAACATGTTTGACTGTTCAATCGACACACTAGACCGACCCAACATCCCGTTGGTGACCCATTACACAAACTAATCAAGTATGACATAGATTACACATAAGGTTCAAGCATAAAACACTTAGTTTGCATCAAAAATCGCACATACGGAGTTATAAGGTCGAATCAGCATTTAACAAGTCCAGGTTCGACCCTTTTGACCTTGGTTCGACCCCCATGATGTTCCTTTGAGCCTTACTTGAGTTCATACAACCTATTACATGTTCCTTCGACCTTAACACATGTTTATTCGACCTTAACATGTGTTAATTCGACCTAAATCAAGTTCGTTCGACCAAATTGGGCCACATTCGACCTGCAGAAGGCTTCCTTCGACCTCTAGGCTCTACATTCGACCCCACGCTGGTCGAATGTATCCTAGGTTCGACCCCTGCAGTCCCATTTTTCCTAAAACGCATCAAATCGCATCATAACCATCCGAAAACACCACGAAACATCATGAAACACTGCAGTCAAACATGATTAACATATTCCTACGAAACCTTACCAATTTTACCCAAAATTTAGTTCGTTTTAACACTTACCCAAAATGGCAAAATTATGGAAACGTCACATAATGCATGAAAACTTTGCCCAATTTGGAAACTTTTCGAAATCCTTTCATAATCATCTCAAAATGCTCAGTTCAATGTATGTATGCAAACCCCAATAGTTTTATCAATAATACTAACATGCAACAAGCCCTAGATTTATCAAAATCCCCAAATTAGACATAATATCATCATCCGTCTAATTGTAACCTTAAACAATCATAAACCAACACCAATAGGAGCCCTAGATCATGTTTCTATCATTAGTATAGCAGCAAATCATTAAACAACACATAATATCACATAACACATCATTAACATATGTTTATTGATATGAAAACCCATGTTTAACGATAAGATTTTGGTTTAGAAAGATGTTTAAAAGGTTTTTAATCATAAAAACATCCTTAGAACAGATCTGGACATTTGGGGTTAGATGAAAACGAATCAAAATACTTTAAAAAGGGTTTAGGATTAAGAACACACCTTAGATTCTTGATTAGATGTTGTTTGTAGGTTAGATTATGAAAAACGAGAGCAAAAACTCCTTCCTCGGTGATTAAAATCAAAAGAGAGTGTTTAGAGGCGACTAGGGTTTGTGAAATGATGAAAAAATGACAAAGTGTGGTATTTATACCAAAGCTACATTCGACCCATACACAAGGTCGAATGAGACTTTTTGAGCTCGAATGGCTTTTTAAGTTGTTCCCCAAGCCAGGTTCGACCCCCTACAGGTCGAACCAGATGTATGTTTCCCAGATTTTCCAGTTTTGTCGTTTAAAACGCGTTTTAGCACATCCTAACACATGAACATGCAATCCTAACATATGTTAAGCATATACAATCATGTTTACACCTTTGAAGCACGTATTTGCACATTGTATCACACGTATGTATCAATCTACGTATCCTACTTAATTCAATTCATGTAATTTCACCAACAACGGGATTCAGTACTAGTGTATTCCCAAAACAACTCCCAATAATCCTCCAGATCATTGAACCCTGGACAATCCTAACATGACCCGACTCAACTAACCCAGTTAAGTCCGTTTATAAATGTTTTTCGCTAAGGTAGACTTAAGTTTTACCAAAATGTGTAAGCCGAACATGCCGGGTGTCACAGTCATGAGTCCCACTGTAAGTTATATTATATATGTAACAAATCGGAATCTCATCTAAATAGTGATTTGGTGAAGGATATTACAGGAGTAGAAGCAACTCCTTTCTCATTACGAATTGGAATCTCATCTCAATATAATAGAAAAGATTAGTAATATGTTGGAGTTAGAAAATTTTAAAATTATTAAGAATTTGAAAGATTTAAATTTTAGTTTTTGATATTTGAAATCGTTTTTTAAGATGAGTTTGAAGTAAGGTTTAGGGTGACTAGAATCCAAGAAATAATGCACTCAAACTAAACTGTTAGTCAAGTCATTTAATGTTAAATTTAATGAGACAGACAAACCATGTAATTTGGTGCTATGGATCTATAAAGTACAAGGTTTGACTTTTAAATATTCAAATGTTGAATGTTGATGTAACTGCAGGTATATCTCGACCGGGAATGCTAGCTAGAAACGGTTCGTTAGACTCCAGAAATCATAATACTGCAGTGAAAAGATTGATGAACTAAACTCCCTCTTACCAGCTTCATCAATCATAAATAGATCAGTGTCTTCTTTGAGCTGCCAATGAAACAAACAAAATGATTCTCCTTTGTTCCTAAACAAAATCACTGTTTGACTTTTGTGGTCAAATACCTTACATTCCAATTTCCAAAAACTAATGGCGATGGTACAGTTTAAAAACCTCGATATATATATTTATTAGTTAAACCATATTGTTCCAGTGTAAATACGTAAATTTTGGGGGTGAAGGGTGAATTTAATCTTATGTTCAACACTTGTAGATTCTTTGGTTTATACTCACTTACTCTCTATGAATTGATATATTAAATTTCTTTGCGAATTGGATTTTGCATAAATTATGGGCATCTTGTTTGAATATAGGTAAAAACAAATTATGTGAAACTCGTCGTGCAACGTGCGGCGATAAAACATACGACCCGCGGCAATGCGCGGCCTTCCCACTAGTGATATGTGAAGAGTGAAGGCAATGAATGTACAAGTAACAATGCATCAAGGGGTAATATGAGAAAGATTTATATGACATTATAGGTTTAAAGCATGTGTCTTTTCAAATGTCATCTTAACTTTGACATTTTGGACATATTTGCCCATGTCTCCCCATTTATAATGTAGTATAGATATAGATATAGATTAAAAAAAGGTGAGGCCCACTATAATTATTAAAATGATTTAATATTTTTCTTGCATTTTTTATTACTAAATTTTTAGTAATAAATGTAGTTTTGTCATTTTACATAAACTTAACTAAAATTAACAGTTGTTCAAAAGAAACTAGAAATTAACACTCATCCACACTTAGGAACATCCGAATAACAAAAGTGTAAACTATAGGAAACAAGCATGTAATGTTAGAAAAATTACAGACTAAATTTGAAATCTATGTAAACATTGGAAACATATGTGTACTTTACTCTATTACTTTATTTGTTGTTAACTAGTATCAGAGCTTGTGCTTCGCTACGGGATCGTAAAAGGATGTTGTAAAGACGTATTTGTTACGTGATATATCAGTGAGTTATTAACTTATTATAAGCTATGCAGATGTTAATCAAAACGGCGGTAAAAGTAGGCGATCAACATGATTAAATAAGCATTTTTAAAGCTAAAAGTTAGTTTTAATTATAACAAGGTAAATAATAAACAATTAGATTTGTTACCTAGTATATTGAATGGTTAATATAGACCATGTTCCTAGGCTTTAATCTAAGAGACAATCTAACTGACAGTAAAAATATGAAGCACCTTAATTAAGTAAACATGAGTTAAAAGTTAGTTTTATTTATAATAAGTTAAATAGATAATAGGTAAAAAGAATTAAACTTATAAATCTGTTAAACTTCAGGAGTATAAACATGAATCTATTAAAGTTTAGGATATAAACTTGAATAGTTTATAACATAATTTTTTTAGACTTTAGGCATACCTCCATTAAAAGCAATACGCAAACTTACCAAAAAAAATAGACAATACGAAAATAGTGACAAATCTTGAACAAAAGATTGATAGGGCCAGGCTCAATACATATAAAATTTTTGGTGAATTCTCGGCAAAATTTTCATCGACCAGTTGAAGTCTTAGACGAATCCATTGGTGGTTATGGTTTAAGTATCAGGGCGGTAGTGGTGTTATTTCCAAATAGCACAACCATGGTTATGGGAAGGATGAGGATTAGGCTAGAGGTGAGCAAATCGGTTTTTTTTGCCGAACCGGTTTCGGTTCCAAATCGGTTCGCTACAGTACCGGTTCGGTTTTGGACCGGTTTTGTCGATTCATAAGACTGGTTCGGAGACCGTTCAGTTCGGTTTCAGTTTCGGTTTGTTTCGGTTTCGGTTCTTAATCGGTTTTTTCGCGCACCTTTTAAAATCGTATGAATTACATAAAATTTAACTTTTAATAACTTTTAGGGTTTTTTAAAGAAGGAAATTGAATATTAATACAAAAAAACAAAGTTTTATTTGTGTTTATGGCAAAAAAAATGTATTTTTCTTAAACCGGTTTCGGTTCGGTTTCGGTTTTTATCGGTTTTGGCCGGTTTTTAGCGATACCGGTTTTGGTTCGGTTCCGGTTTGTGTACCGGTTTTTGTTCGGTTTCGGTTTCTTTTGACCGGTTTTCGGTTCGGTTCGGTTTGAAATTTTTTTAGTACCGGTTTCACGTGAAACCGGTTTTGACCGGTTTTGGTTCGGGTCGGTTTTACCGGTTTTGGTTCCCGAACCGGTTTTTTTGCTCACCTCTAGATTAGGCTGATGATGGTAGGTGGTGGTGTGATGATTGACCTTGGTGGTGGTGGTGAGTGGTGGTCGGATTTAATGGTGGTGGTGATGAGCTTATAAAGAAAGAAACAAAGAGACAGAAAGGAGAGGGAAGGGGTTGTGTATTATTATATTGAATAAAATTACTAACCTACCCTTATGTGCAAGGCACATGACCAAACTTAACCAAAAAAACTAACTAGGTTAGGCCTAAAGACGAGAGCTGCAATATTTTACAACATAAAAGACGATTCTCGTTAATTTTAAAGTTAAAAGACATCTACTGAAAAACGATATAAACATAAAGGACGATTTCTGTAATTTTTCCTAAACAAATTGATATGAAATATGTTGTAAAGAACTGTGTTAAATATAGAACTTAACCAACATCCAATTATTCTTCTTCTACTTAAGTCCAACTAATTTTGATTTGATTTATTTTATTTTACTTCTCTATTATATTTATATATTACATTGCTTTTCAATATATCTCATAAATGATACCATATGCAAAATTATGCCCCACCATCATACTCCTTTTGTTTTTCTCAATACAGACATGTATTGTTGTATTATTGAAAATCTTTTTGTCTAAAGACAATTTGTTAAAACCTGAAAATATTTGTTGCAAATCGACTTTGTACCTTCTGTCGAAATTATTGATAGTTTTCAATAGTTTAATCTTTGAAAAATTTGTGATGATTTGAGAATACACGATATTATTATATTTACTTTGTGTATCACATTTTATATATTTATCGTGACCAATATACGGAATGCATTTCACAATACGTAATCATGAATACATTAACAATGTCGCATGTTTATCTAGAGGGCGTGCGTGTGTGTGAGGGTTGCGTGTGATCATTGTCGAATTCCCAATCAAAAGTATAGTAATAAAAGAATTACCGGTAAAACCCGTCTGACTTAAGAATCAAACCCAGGATCCTCCAGGTCTATTAGTCCTACCAAAATGTATTAATATATTATTTTTTATTTTAGGATTTTGTTTTCTATTCATAATAGTAAGGGATATTTTGGTTATTTCATGCCCACTTAACTAAAGATAACGGTTCATCCAATTCAGAGACCAAAATATATGCTACAAAATGTATAGTTTGGTAGATTGATTTTCATGCTTAAGAACAGAAAGTCAAACCATTATCTAGACATACCACAGAACCATATAAATAATTCATTTGCTTATTTAAATACTGGGTCCAAAGTAATTATTATTATGGGCTCGACAATAAAAAAGGGAAAAAAGGGAAAATAGAGACATGGCATGTGTTTCATGAGTATGGGCCCAGAAGGATTCAGGCCACACCTATTATTTGATTGGGCAGACTACTTGTAACTTTGTGGGTGCGACGAGAAAACGGTTATTGGGCCAGGTTGAGACTGTGTGGGCCTAGGACCGGACCCGAAAGGGCTTAGTAATTTCTTGTGAAATATGTCTTACAACTTTAGTACTTATCATGTTAGGTGCGTTTGATTGATTAAGTGTTGAATTATTAAGAGGTCTGAATGGTTAAGTGTTGAATCATTAAGTTGGAATTCTTTATAGTTATTATTCTTGTCCCACATTGATAGGAGAGCCTCATTAAGGTCCAGCCTAGTTCAGTACTTAATGGTTCAACAACATTTCAAATCTCAATGGTTCAGTCTTAACCATTCTATTCAGAAGTTGAAACAAGCGTACTGAATGTTGAATCATTCAGCGTTGAATGGTTCAGAGCCTCATTAAGAGGCTTACCAAACAGCTCCTCACACATTATAATTTTTCTCTCTCGTTCTATTTTTGATATTTAAGCCGACAAGCCACACTTTAAATTATTTAAGCCGACATGAAACAGTATGCTAATAAATAATAAACTTTTATTTTAAGCATTTCAAAATCACTTGATTTTAAAATATGTACAACAAGATCAAAGAAGTGCCATGATATAACAAGTTATAAAACAGGAAATTGATGTCGTATGATGGATAATTAGAGAAAGTTTGAAATACATGGGGCTCTTATTGTAGAAAGAATAGAAAGAATTTTGGGCCACTGATTTAGTGAATTAATGAATGAAATTGAGAGATTCGATAGGGCATGAAATTTACACCCGAACAAATGAAAAAAGAAATCGAAAATGGTAAAACATGTATGCCCCACAATTGTTGATTTTTTTCAAGTTTCACCCTATTTTTTAGACGTCTAAAACCTTTTCATATAATATTATTGTTTAGAAAAAAAATCACACACAATAAAAACAAGAATTTTATGCTCTTTAATTATGCAATTATGACCATAACATGTGATTATCTGGTTTTTGTCCGGACAAAATTACCCTTGGCTTTATGGGCAAGCACGCCTCCTTGTCACTGTTTTACTTGATCTGAATGAAAGTTAAACATTTGGCTGTGTTTTTTAAAGAGATTAACTACACTAAACCTTGGCGGACAGGTAGGTTGGTTAAGCTTACTCATTGAGTCGTTTAAGTTGAAGCCCAATTTTTGCTCACAGATTATAATAAAAATTGCAGTCCAACCACACACTAAGACCAAGTTGAAGATCATTCTAAACTTTAGCTTGGTCATTTATGTCGCACTAGTGGGATGCCCGTACGATGCGACGGGGAACACAACAATTAAAGGTTGATTCGAGCCAGGGCTAGCTCGAGTTTGACTTGCACTTCATACTGAGGTGGTTTGGGTTGACTCTAATTTAAAATAAAGATGGAATCTTAAACTCGAGCTCGGCTTGATCAAAAATCAAGTTAGTTTGCTTAACTTAATTTGATTAATTAGACTTTACAACTAATTTACCATGAGTGTCAAACATATAAATTATTCTTGCCAAAATTCTAAAAATAAAAATTTTCGTAATTAGCCAAAGGACTAAGTATGCATATTACACAATTTATTAACTCTTGTACGGGCTTATATATGCTAACGGACTCTTACATGGGTAATCTCTATTAATGTTTTGCTTCAAACATAAGTTGATAATTACGTCAAAAACAAATAATGAACTCTGACATTTGCATTTTTGTTTAACGAAGAAGAAGCCGAGCCAATTTGGTTGAATGCCTGTTTATGTTTGCGTGAGATCCAAACCGATGTTCAAACTATCCCACCTATGTTATATTTTGACCCAACGTGGGCTCGGTTACCTGTTGCGCCATCACCTGCAATGCAACCACCACCTATGCTTACCATAGTATATATAACCAATTATTATAGTTTATAAGTTGTAAAAAAAGATGAAGATTATAAAACAATTATAAGCTGTAGGAGTTAACAATTTATAATAAGTTAAAGAGTAATGAGGGTTATAGTTGCTTTAAACTACGTTAAGAAGATATATCAATATTAGAAACAGTAAAACTTGTGGACATTCTTAACATTTTATTATATAAATAAAATATGAATTTTATTTGGTAATCTAAACCTAGATAAGCAATGTATATAGTTTTACATACATTCACTTCAATATCAGTCTTTCTTTTCTTTTGTTCTTTGTACATGACATAATGAAGACAACGTATATAGGGAATTATAGTAACTTTTACTCGTAATAAATGTAACAAATACAAGGAAAGTTAATGTATTTGGTTTTGTAACAATAACATGGAAGCCATCCATGTTGGTACGTTCTAATTCGAATGGATGTGAATTAGAATGGAGATTCAAATAACAACATGAAACTACCACAAATCGTCCTAGATGCTAGAGTTCCATCATCACCAACATACATGCGAAATCAAACAAACAACGAGCTTAATCATATTACAAAACGGGAGGGTTTTTATTTGTGTTACATCACTGACATGTGTCATGATGCACGAATTTTTCAACATTGTCCACAATTTCCCTCGTAATACATTTCGCTTCACATCTTGCGTGTTTCTCTTTTGAGCTATATCTCAATCAGGAACATGAGTTGTTAAACTTTATCGCAAGATGCTACCACTTCCCGTATTCTCAATGGTTATTCTTAGCAACCACTATATATAACGTAAGTAAGCATAAGAACAAAGATTATAGAGAGAAAGATAGGATGGAAAATGAGAGAGCTCTTTATCAATGAGTTATACCAAGTACAATAAGCCTCCATTTATACGGACATAACATTAATACAAACTTAACGGTATATGGGAGTTAGAATATGTATAGTCGCCATAATATATATGTTTATAACAAAGAAAACATTAATACAAACTTAATGGTGTATAGGCGTTAGAATATGTATAGTTGCCATAATGTATATGTTTATAACAAAGAAATTTTAATTATATCACTACTCTTTTTACTATCTTTTTATATTATCAATATTTATACTTAATGCTAGATGGGTTTTAATTAATATAATTTAATAATATTGTAGAAAGACTATTTTAACCTCTTACTAACTTTATTAAGGTGTTGTACCATAAGCATAAAGTATAGTAATTACTTAAATTTGGTTGGAATCCTTGTCTAATGCTTTATAATATAGTATATAGATATAGATTTAGTATGTTCATAAAATTTACACTCATGTACGAAAATTATTATTTTTAATATGATTACTCAAGCTCAAGTTTCAGCTAGTTAAATGAATAAACGAGTCAGGGGGATAGGGGAGGACAAGAAAATCCAGTCAGTGGGGGAAGTTATCAGAAACCATAGGGAAAATTTCATGGAAATTCAAGAAACAATGATGTGTGACGGATCCAAAATACAAGTAAACAGATTGTGGGCGAATCGACCGGTTAAGTTCGATTGGGTAAATGCCGAAGGCATGTCAGGGGGTATATTGTCATGTTGGGACCCTGCTTTTATATGAATTCAGAAACAGTAAGGCATCGGCACTTTCTTATTATATCCGGTTGCTTGAAACAAAACGGGGAGATTATCAATATTGGCAACATCTATGCTCCGCAACAGTTAAATCAGTAAAGAGGCCTCTGGAGTAAGCTAGTAGAGGTTATTAATTCTAAAGGGGGATTGTGGATTATACTGGGCGATTTTAACGCTGTTAGGTATCCGGAAGAAAGGTTGAACACGGAATTTAACCCGTCCTGTGCAGAAGCGTTTAATGCATTTATTGAGGATATCGGTTTTCGTGAATATCCCATGGGCGGAAGAAAATTTACAAGGGTTGCTGAGGAAGGGAATAAATTTAGCAAGATAGATAGAATCTTGGTGTGTAACTCCTTCTGGGATAGATGGCCTATTGTCGCGGTAACTGCTTTCCCCAGAGTTACTTCGGATCATAGCCCTCTTTCATTGTGCACCGAGGTGAGGAATTTTGGGTCGACCCCCTTTCGTTTCTATAATTCATATATTAGGAAACCGGGCCTGGAACAACTTGTCATGGACACCATTGAGGAGGTGCAGCTTTCTGGGCCTCCGGATAAAATTCTTGCTAATAAGCTAAAGGCAGTGAAGAGCAAAATTAAAATTTGGACTTACCAAGTTCGGGATAATAGGGAGAATCGGAAGAAGGACATGATATCGAGAATCTCAACTTTTGAACAACAAATGGAGGATAGGGTCCTTAGTGAAGCAGAATTATTGGAGTGGTCCGAAAATAAAAAAGAATTGGAGGAGATCAATTTGGAAATAGTCAAAGATCTTAAACAAAAGGCGAGGGTTAAATGGATGGTGGAAGGCGATGAGAACTCGGCTTTTCTCATAGGTTAATTAATCAAAATATCGGATCCCCTCGGATCAATGGCATCGATGTGAACGGAGTGTGGGTGACGGACCCAGAGAAGATCAAACATGAAGCTAGAAAGTTTTTTGCTTTCAAATTTCCTGAACCAAACCACAATAGGCCATTGTTTGAATGTCCAAAGTTAAAGCAACTTTCCCATCAGGATGCAGATCGCTTGACTGCTTTGTTTTCGTTAGAAAAAGTGAAGGACGCTGTGTGGAATTGTGGTAATGAAAAGTCGCCTGGTCCGGATGGCTTTACATTCGGTTTCATAAAACATTTTTGGGACATATGGAAGTCAGACTTCATGAAGGTCATGGAAGCCTTTTATGCATCAGGTGTAATCAACTAAGGTTGTGGCTCCTCTTTTCTTGCCTTAATACCCAAAGGAACAGACCCGGTGTGTTTTAACGACTATTGACCTATTAGTTTAATAGGTTGCATATCAAAAATAATTTCAAAGGCGTTGGCAAATCGGATCAGGAAAGTTATTCACAGCGTGATCTCAGACTTCCAATCTGGTTTTATGGAGGGCTCAAGAAGTCTAATACCGAAGCCTTCTAATACCAAAGCCTTCATTTTGAAAATGGTGCATGTGGGTGAAAGGAGTTCTCGAATCGGCAAGGGCCTCGGTGTTGATAAACGGGTCGCCTACTTGGGAATTTGAGTGTTTCAGAGAGGGTTTGACAAGAGGACCTGTTGTCCCCTTTCTTATTCATCATAGCTATGGAAGGTTTAACGAGATTCGTTTAACGAGATTCATGCCTAAAGCTTCGGAATTGGGGAGGATTAGAGGTATTCGCCTTCCGAATAATGGCCCGGTCTTGTCACATCTTATGTATGCAGATGACGTGGTATTTATGGGTGAATGGGGTGAAGATAATTTAAGAAACATTATCCTCTTGATGAGGTGTTTCCATCTAATTTATGGGCTTAAAATGAACCACTCAAAGACAAACATCTTTGGCATTAAGGTTAGCAGTGAAGTGGTTAATCATGTGGCAGCCTTGATGTAACATCCCGTTTTTGTTATATAAATAAAATGTGTTGGTTCATATTTATTTGTGAATGAAACGGGTCTTTGATCGATAAAACGAATCAATAACATGTGAGGTGGATACTCGTGTATTTAAAATTAGTTAACGAGTAAGTGACGGATAGCATGATTATTTGAGATATGAGACTGATGGGATTGGGTACTAAACAGACTAATCCGCATACCCAAACCCGGAAAGCATTGCCATGCGGAAGGAAGCCACGCGTAAGGAATCAACAAAGCGGCTCGTCCCTGGTCAACGTCCACGTAATAGTTAAGGCGAAAGTCATGCATGGTCAAATGCAATGCATGAATCAAGGTGACAATCATGTTGACCAACCATTAAAGGCGGTAGACGTTTCCACCATTTCCATTAATTTAGTCTCTTTTGACCACCTTACTAACATAATTAAGGGAGGTGGAGAAAACCTAACCACGGTTAGGACTTGGGTAATTATGGCATACGTCCTCCCCTATATAAGGGATCACATCCCTAGTTGGAGAGGACACTTTTTGCTAACCCAAAGAGCTATCACTAAAGATAGTATCCCCATTCACCCGTTTTTTTCATAAACTACTACCTTGTGTAGTCGTCTCCACACCCACCTCCACTCTTGTTTGCAGGTCCCTCAATCCGAAGCTGCTAGTGAAGGATCAACCCTGTAGAATACTCATAATCTTATCATCCCTAACCGATGGTAAGATTATTTGTTTCTTCATTGGCGTCATCCCTTACGGTTCACTAATCTTTCAGTCTAGCAACTATGGTGTCCTCGAAGGATGCAAACAAAACCACTGAAGTAGATACAACACTTGACGAGCAGATCCACGATGCTACTCCAACCACTATTACAAAAAATGTTACTCAAAAACAAGCTTCGACATTACAGTTCAACCCAATCAGGGGAGGACTAACAGGAACAAAGAAAAAACAAGACAACCAATATCCGGTGGATCCGGGTGAATGGTTAGCCAAACAAAATGCGAAGGCAGTAGCTGAGTATCAAAAAATGGTGCTTGAGAAGGCCAAGCTAAATGTTCAAAAAACATTAAGTTTTGGTACTATGGAGGATGAGCCAGACTCATCTCCCGAAGACAACATTGGCCGTCGTCAAAAAGGGCCTCGTCAGGCGGTACGTGGTGGAGACCGTGGTAGAAATACTCACGGTCAGGACCCCGTTAACCTGGACGAGGAGCCAGACGGCTATGAATCCGAAGAAGTACATTATGACTCAACTCAAAAACAGCGTTCTAAAACGGTTGCAAGCAACCCTGTAACTACAAAAGATGATGATCTCTATAAGCCTTACAGGCCAAAAACCTTTGCTGAGAGATCAAAATTCTGCGCACGAATTGCGCCAGCACCAATGCCCCAAGAGTGCAAACTCCCAAGCACAATTGGGAAATACGATGGCTTGCGTGATCCAGAAGATCATCTGCACGCTTTTGACTACGCAGGCAGTTCTAAGCTATGGCCTGTACAAGCCTGGTGTCATTTATTTATGCAAACACTAACGGGTGCGGCTAGAGTTTGGTACAAAAGCCTACCCGTTGGAAGCCTACTAGATTTCGATGATCTAATTCGCAAATTCAAGAACCATTTCTCGCACTTGCGTAAACACGAGAAAGATAAAGCACACATCCTGTTGTGTGCCCGCCATGAGAACGAATCATTAGAAGACTATATAGTAAGATATAACAAGGAGGCTCTCTAGTTAGGTTGCGGAGAAGAGCTTACCCGTGCAGCATTCATACACGGGGTAAGAAATGATGACCTGATGAGATGCCCCACCAGAAAAGACGGTGTTCCAAACGCTTGGGATGACGTGATTGAAGCCGCTAAAGTGTACGCATCGTCCGAGCGTTCTTTCAACCGCAACAAGCATGCACACCAGAGTAGTAATCATCATTCATCCTCTAACAACAGGGGAAAAGAAAACAATCTGTCTGGTCTAGAATCTCTGGCACGGCAGAGGAGGGAATATATTCTTCCGCGCAAGATGCACGTAACATGCTTAGCTCAAAGGGGTCTCGTGATCATAAGGGGCATCACCGGAAGAATTACGATTGGACCCCGTTATCCAAAACGCTGTCCGAAGTGTTGAAAACGGAAAAAATACAGTTCCCAAAGCCGCAATAGCTTCGAGGTGATAGACGACATATTGATAAGTCCAAGTACTGTGAATATCATGAAGACTATGGCCATCTGACAGACAATTGCTATAGTCTAAAGATGGAAATAGAAAATTCCATAAAATCTGGACAGCTAGCACACCTTGTGAAGCACATGCAGAGAAAACAGAAAGACAATGCTGAAGGGAGTGAGCCCCCTCAAAAGAGGATACGCAATCTGAATGCGCATCACGTGTACAACACAACGCACAACAGTTGCAACATGATCCACAGAGCCGCAAGCTGCAAACGCACATTCGCTGATGCGAATGATGACTCATGGAAAGACGAGCAAGTAATTATGCCAAGAGTAAAAGGAGGTGCTTCCTCAACAGCCCCACTAATCATCACAGGAGTTGTCGGACATTACCGGACAAGGTACATGTTTCTAGACAACGGGAGTAGCACAGATATCATGTACCAGCAATGTTTCGATCAGCTGGATGACGATGATAAAGCAAGACTGATACCCGTGACAGAGCCCATCTCCGGCTTTATTCACGAGATGATTTTCCCATTGGGAATGCTCACATTCCCGGTAACACTCTCAGATGGAAAGCATTCACGCACGGAGGTGTGCAATTTTATTGTTCTTCCCGTCAATTCCTCACATGACATTCTGCTAGGACGAGAAGGACTGGCAAAATTCAACTGCAATGCGTCCACACCACACCAGATGGCAGGTTTCCCCATGCGGACAAGAGTTGCCTTCATACGCGGGAACAAAACATGCCATACAGCAGATGCGCCAAAACCCGCAAAACAAATGAAATCAACTGTCAGAACCGAACCGGAAAAATGGGTCATCAACCCTGCATTCCCAGAATAGATAGTTGTCATCGTCCATGTAATCTCCGACTCCATTCGCTTACATTTGAAGCAACTGCTAACCAAGAACATGGATATATTCGTGTTCCAGCCAGCAGACATGGTTGGCGTTCCACGACACATCGCGGAACACAAGCTCAACGTCTACAAGAATGCAGAACCGGTTGCTCAAAAGAAACGCAGCATGGGGCCGGAGAAAACAAAGGCGATGAATGACCAAGTGATGGAACTCCTGAAAGCGGGTATTCTCCGCAAAAGTAAGTATCAAACCTGGGTTGCAAACCCAGTCATGGTAAGAAAATCCAACGGCACTTGGCGCATGTGTGTCGATTACAAAGACTTGAACAAAGCTTGTCCGAATGATTGTTATCCGTTATCTGAGATCGATTTAAAAGTCGACTCACTGGCACCTTACAGATTCAAATGTTCCCTGGACGCTTACAAAGGCTATCACCAAATCCAGATGGCCAAGGAAGACGAAGACAAGACAGCGTTCCGCACTGACATGGAAACATTTTGCTACACCAAGATGCCGTTCGGATTAAAAAACATCGGAGCAACATATCAGCGTTTAATGGACACCGCATTTGTTAAACAGATCGGTGTAAACTTGGAAGTTTATGTCGATTATCTGGTAATCAAAAGTAGAGAGGAAGACCAGATGCTGAACGACATCCAAAAACATTTGATCAACTGCGGAGCGTGCAGATGAAACTCAACCCAGTAAAATGTTCTTTTGGAATGGAAGAAGGAAAATTCATCGGGGTTATAGTAACAAAAGATGGTTTCCGCCCAAATCCAGAGAAGGTTCAAGCAATTGAACGCATGCCGTCCCCATCTTCCGTTAAAGAAGTTCAGACATTAATGGGACGCCTCGTAGCTTTAAACAGATTCTTGTCGGACTACGCGTCCATATCATTCCCTTTTGTGGACACACTGAAAAATTGCTTGAAGAAATCTAATTTCCACTGGACCGCAGAAGCAGAAATGGCTTTTCAAGAAATGAAAACGTGTTTGAGTAATCTACCAACACTCACCGCTCCGCTACCTGAAGAACCGCTCACATTGTACTTATCCGTCACCGACAAGGCAGTCGGCGCAGTGCTCATGGTCGACAGAAAAGGGGTACAAACCCCAATTTACTATGTCAGCCGTACGCTGCTGGATGCCAAAACTCGTTATTCAACAATGGAGAAATTGGTTCTCGCACTACTACACGCGTCCAGAAGATTGCGCAGGTACTTCCAAAGACATCCTATCAACGTCCTAACAGATTTTCGTATCAATGACATCTTGCGCAAACCAGAACTTTTTGGAAGATTGGCCAAGTGGGCCATCGAATTGGGAGAACACTCAATCAGTTATTAAGCCAGACCTTCCTTTAAAGGGCAAATTTTGGCAGACTTCATCGCGGAAGTTCCAGCAGATAAAATCGAAGAGTGCGTAAATGAAGCATCTTCGAAATCAACTCCGCCAGATGAATCACAAAAGTGGAAACTCTTCCCTTTATGGCTTTCTTGACCAAGGGGATCCTTTCGTCCAACAAAGCTGAAGCTAGAAAGTTACAACACAAAGCTTTGCACTACGAGGTTGTTGACGGTATTCTATACCGACAATCTTACCTTGGACCATTGCTGCGCTGTGTGGATTCTGCGGAAGCCACCAATTTAATCAAGGACATCCACGAAGGAACCTGTGGCTTGCACGCAGGTCCTAGGATGGTTGTGGCAAAACTCATGAATGCGGGCTACTACTGGCCTGGAATGCACCTGGATGCATTAAAAGAATTGCGCAAATGCGCGGCCTGTCAACGACACGCACCCGGAACACTCAGGCCCAAAAATAACTTAATACCAGTCACAGCAGCATGGCCTTTTCAAAAATGGGCCATCGATTTAGTTGGACCTTTCCCTACAGCTCCAGGCAATGTCAAATACTTAGTTGTGGCCATCGATTACTTCACCAAATGGGTGGAGGCCAAAACATTAGCCTCAATAGATGGACATAGCATTAAAAAATTCATATGGGAGTTCATCATTTGCAGATTTGGCCTGTCTCTGGAGATCGTGAGCGACAACGGTACGCAGTTCGCCGACCAACATCTTCAAGAATGGTTGTCATCTATGAGTATTAAACAAATATTCACTTCAGCTGCGCATCCTCAAGGCAACGGCCAAGTAGAGCGTGTGAACCGTAGTATCGTTGAAGGCATCAAAGCCCGTCTGGGAACAAAGCGTAGTGGTTGGGTCGATGAGCTTCCCCACGTCCTATGGGCTCATCGTACCCTATCAAAAACTAGCAACGGGGAAACACCGTTCAGTTTGACATATGGAACTGAGGCAGTAATACCCACAGAGGTCACATGCCCATCCCGAGGGTCTTGTTCGCGCAACACACAGACAACGACAAAGAACTGCAGATAAACCTAGACCTACTGGACGAGCGTCGAGATATGGCTTCCATCCGCGAAGCCTCTTATAAACGACAACTGGAAAAATATTATAACACTCGAGTCAAAGAACATCTCTTTCGCGTTGGGGACTTCGTCTTTCGCAGCAATGAGGCATCAAATGCCGAAAAACCTGGTAAGCTTGCCCCAAACTGGGAGGGACCTTATAAAATCCAGGAAGTATTGGGAAAGGGCGCGTACGCCTTAGAGCACCTAGATGGTACACCTGTGCCGCGCACTTGGAATGCAGCGCAATTGCGCATATGTTATGTCTAATTTACTATTTCAATGTTTCTAATAAAGGCTATATGCCCAATTAATTTATATTACAATCAAGCATCCTTTTTTACAAGTCACCATGTTACGATTAAAAGGCCAAACAAAAGACATATGGTGTTGTTATATCGACATATACAAAAGAAAGGGATCGCTACAAATAACACATACATCCCAAACGTAGATATTCAACAACATCTTCAAAAGACTTCTACATATGCACCTATCTACAAACACTTAAAAGTTGAAGACCTAAGCAGTATGCTTCCATTCACCTCCAACTCGCTTGAGTTTAAGCTTCGGGGTCTTGGGCAAATCTCCTAACTCCGAGAGCTTCTTCATCTTCAATGGTTGCCCATCAGCAGTTCCCTGATCATCAAGATCATCAGGCCTCATATTTTCTTGTGACAGAAGATACCCACAATACTCCGCGAGTTGATCAAGCGCATCTGCAGGGATCTCGTTTTTAACAGGATGACGTGATAGTTTCATCATCCCCTTCACAGCTAATTTTTCACATGCTTGAAGATTTCTTGAAGGAGTGTTGGTCGACATTCTCTCCGGATGAAATGAAAGAGTTTTTCAAAAATATTTGGAGAATACAAATGCATGCACTTACTATTTATAGAGGAGAGATAATATAGTAATTAATTAACATTAATGGTGATCGATTGATTACCCTAGAGAAGTGTGACAGTCGCTTGACGCTAGCCGTCATAACTGTCACATCTGTTAGTAACAGACTGACACACGCTTGTGTCAGAAATGGATGACATCACCTCATGATTGGCAAACGTGTGGAAATAAAAGAAAGCATATCCAACCGTCGTAACATAACGGAAAATGAAAGATTGTTCAGGAACGGTACAAGATTAAGAAAATTCAAATGATCAGAATAAAAAACAAACATCTTCATTCGAGGTTCAAGTATTGAGATACATCATCAGCACGTGAAGCCTCCTCCTGCGTCCCACCAGCTGCGGACGACGTACCTGCTCCGCTTGACTGGGCATCCTTTTTCGCTTCTTCTTCCTTGCGTGCCTTCTCAACAAGCTCCGCACCAAGACGATCAGACTACTTGAAATAATTGCGCAGCTCTCCAACGGGGTCATCAGTATCTTCAAACATGCTTCCAACAAATCAAACACCTCAAACTTCAAAGTTTCATAATCATCTTGAGCCTGTATCATTTCAGCATCATAAGGTTTATCATGATAGAGCCCCTCTTCAATCTTTTTCCCATGCGCATGATGACAGAAACCTTCATAAAACCCAAGGCTCAGACCTTGCTTCACAGAGGAACTGGAAATGCGAGCAATGACCTCCGTCAACTTAGGATCATTCCAATACCTGAAATAAAAAACAATGTTACAATTTTACACATACAACAACATAGCAAGACGAAAAAGTTTCTATGAGGGTAACGGTTAACTTACCCCTGCAACACCATCACTCATCAACCAGGCAATCCTCTCGTTGGCAGCAACAGCGATGTCCGTAGCTTCTCGACATGTGGTCTGCCTTTCGTCCAAGTCTGCCTTAACTTGAGAGTAGGAGGACTCCGCCAAAGTCTTTTCCTCTTCTAGCTTGGATTTATCCACTTCAAGTTGCTTTATCTTCAGTTCCGCATCAGATAACGAAGAAGTGGCTTTGATAAGATCATCGTGCTGACGGCTATATTTATCAATTGTGTCAGCCAACTCTGTTTGTTTCTCGTCAAAAGTCTTTCGACTTCGCTCTGCTTCCTTGATAAGCCGGGAATTTTCAGCCTTTAGCTTCTCAACAGTTGAGCGCAAGTGCTTAGTTTCTTGGTTGGTCCGCTTGCACGCATCTTTCCAAGCTTTGGAAGCCTCAGCTTTCTCCTTCTTCAAATTTTTCACCTCTTCAGCTGCTTCATGAGCCAATTTCTTATGATGGTCAATCTCAGATCGAATGTCTTGACGCGCAAGCTGGAACTCCTCTTCACGCTGCAAAGGGCTGGCCTGTGATTCTTTCAGATTTTGTCAATCATGCATGAACTCATTCTCTCGCCGGATAAGGGAACCTAGACTGCTCACTCCTAGCGCAAGGTCATGGCCACATCAGTAAACAATGACCTGCGGTCCACACTATCTTGATAATCCCGCTCAGCTGGTGGAACGGATAAAGTCACAAACTCCTCAGCGTCCAGCGGGTTTGTGAACCGGGTCGTGTCCATAATATCCCAACGAGGTTGGTACGGTCTAGGCTGATCAGATTCACGCGAGGAAAACCTACCTCGTCCGTGACCAACTTGTCCCCTAGACCTCCAACTTCCCTAAGAATGAGCTTTCCTGTAAATCACAGTGGAATCCTCCACAGTCCGCACAAGCGCAGAAGGATTCTCCTTGACTATGTGCTCTCCTTCCTTTTTCTGCAAAGCTGCATCCACACTTAATCCCTGCGAAGCACTCTGTTCTGGAATTTGCTCCAACACAACGGCAGGCTCTTCAACATTCAAGTTAGGGGTGGAACTTTCATCCACTTTCTTCCCAGCTGCCTTCTCCAAAGCTAGAATCACATCATCTGTAGTTGGCGCTACTTGAGGCGTCACATTCTCCTCAATCACTAGCTCCGACGTATTTGGACCCGTCACATTCTCCACAGCATCATCAACAATATCAACATTCTCAGTAATAGGGGGTCCGGACACAATGCCTTCTCAACAACAGAAGAGCTCCGCTCCGAGCGAGACTTCGCAAAAGGCAAGGATGCTACAAAAAAGACTATTATAAAGTTATACGAAATTACGATCAAACATTCAAGCCAGACTTAATCATTCATACCTGTCAGATGTCTCAGAGTCTTCATGGGAAGATTCTGGCGAACAGGTGGTGGCTTCACAGCCATCTCGAGCTTACGACCTTTTGACCCAGCTAGGGGCTTAAAAACATCAACGAGAATTGCCGCAATAGGTTCAGGACGCGGCACCACAGAGGCTTCCCCAGCTGACTGCGGAATATGAACTTGTTTCTGCTTCAGATCATCAATCCTCTGCTGAAACAACTCCGCAGAAACATCCTCCATCTGGCGCACAGGCAAATGTTGCCTTTGGCGCTTATGCTCCAACTCTGTGTCGGACTCCGTAACGTCATCATCCTCCTCTTCAACGATGATGGGAGCAGTCGGTGGTTTCGTTTTCTTACTCGCCTTGGCACGCTTCTTCTTTGAAGTACTAATGCCTGTCACGGACGTCACATCTGTATATATCAAATTATACATAAGAAAATGGACAACAAGGTCAACACTAACCAATGCAACCTCGACGCTCATAAGATACTTCTTCAACTTCGACGGAAATCTTTCTGCGGAGTTGAATACACGCACCTGTCACGAAGGACGCGCAAAATCAGCACGCGGATTACGTACACACTTGCGCATCCTTCGTGCGCGCATGGTACTTGGAAAAAAATATCAAGACATAAAGAAATTTCCTAACATGTCCTAGCGTAATGCCCGGGAGGATCAATGAGGTTTGGAAACAAAAAATTTGAACTCATCCTCTCAATTAGTCCATGCGCACCCTCAGCAACTGGTTTATAAAGAACTTTCGCTTCACCCCTCTGCGCAAACAAGTCAAACAAGGACACACCTGCAAGCAGTTACAAAAATAATAACTTGAGAACAAGGTGCAAAGTTGCCTAAATAAAGTGCAGAGGCAGTAGTATCACCTTCCGGAGGACAAGGATCATGGCCCTCTGGACTTATAAAGATGAGTCCTAACAACGCCAGCACACTCTCCGGACAGTCATCCATCACCAGCGGAGTAGCATGAGCACAAAGTGACTTATACCATTCTTGTTCTTTATACCCCTCCATTGGTGATAACTTAGCAATCTTTTCCTTCAAACCTATCGCCATCCACTGAAAAGAGGCAGGGAGAACTCTACGGTTGATATAGAAGAATTTATCCTTCCAATCATACATGGACTTCAGATTCTCGGACACAAGTTGCTTAACTTTCCTGCGCGTACCCAAGCTATACCAACCACTTCCACCACGAGCAGCTTCCAACACATAGAACACATTCATTCTTTCAAATGTAGGCTTGATATCCAAAGCCCGACATGTAGCTTCAAAATGAATTAAACGACACCACCCAAATGGGGTCATTTGTGTAGGATGAACACCATATGTCAGAAGAGCATTCACTATAAACCTCGTCGCTGGGAGACGGAAACAACATTTTGAAAATGCTGCTGCATACAATGCAATTTTGCCAGGAGGTGCTTGCAATACATTCTTGCCTTCTACCGGAAGCTCTGGATCCCACTCCTTCAAAATTCCATACTGATCAAGGAAATTAGAGAAAGAGGCTTTATCCCACTTGATCGTTGTGGTATCAATACTTTTCGATGATTCTTTCGTAGACTCGGACGTTTTGCTTGGGTCGGTAACGTTTTGTTAATCTTGAGACATATTTAAATATATGAAGATGCAGAGAAGGCTAAAGAGAAAGACGATTAACGGATTTTTTGAATATGAAACGAAGGGATATAAAGAGGAAGTGGGAAACTGCAATTTCAAAATTGATTATATAGGCTTGGTAATTAATGTAGCTGACGTCATGACAAGTGGGCCAGCCATACCTTTTTGAACATGAGCCCAACAGGGTAATGACACGTGTACAATAGGAGACAAACATACGCCACACGCACCTCACGCGCCCACTCGCCTGACAACTGCCGAAGAACGTGTCTGTACACGTCTTAAACCGTCACTAGTCACGTCAAAGCCCCACTCGCCAGGATGCCCACAAGTTCTTAAATTCATGGGGTATTGACAACTGTCCCCCATAGACAACTGACGTGTCTTGCATCCGCGGAACTTTGACGTAAAATTCCAACATCCGTTCTCCGCAAAAGCACATGGCGCAGAGACATTCACCGCAATTCCGCATAAAAATACACCCTTAACGAGCTGTCATCAAGGACTTCTATTTTCTGAGTCCAGCATCCCTCCCACCTCATCATAGCTTTAGATATGGAAGACACACTGGACTGGGGGGGCTTGATGGGATTGGGTACTAAACGGACTAATCCGCATACCCAAACCCGGAAAGCATTGCCATGCGGAAGGAAGCCACGCGTAAGGAATCAACAAAGCGGCTCGTCCCTGGTCAACGTCCACGTAATAGTTAAGGCGAAAGTCATGCATGGTCAAATGCCATGCATGAATCAAGGTGACAATCATGTTGACCAACCATTAAAGGCGGTAGACGTTTCCACCATTTCCATTAATTTAGTCTCTTTTGACCACCTTACTAACATAATTAAGGGTGATGGAAACAACCTAACCACGGTTAGGACTTGGGTAATGGTGGCATACGTCCTCCCCTATATAAGGGATCACATCCCTAGTTGGAGAGGACACTTTTTGCTAACCCAAAGAGCTATCACTAAAGATAGTATCCCCATTCACCCCGTTTTTGTCATAAACTACTACCTTGTTTAGTCGTCTCCACACCCACCTCCACTCTTGTTTGCAGGTCCCTCAATCCGAAGCTGCTAGTGAAGGATCAACCCTGTAGAATACTCATAATCTTATCATCCCTAACCGGTGGTAAGATTATTTGTTTCTTCAGAGACCTAGGCGAGTAATTTGTATTATACGAGACCATTTAGTAATAATATAAGGGTCTGTTTGGTATGGGGTAATGGAATGAGAGAGAAAATGGAATGGAAGAGGTAATGGAATGAGAGAGGTAATGGAATGGATCATTACCATTCCATGTCTTGTTTGGTTATCATGTGGGAATGGAATGAATTCTTACTTTGTGTTATTTGGTATGTAAGAAAAAACGAAAATATAAAATCGATGGTGAGTGGTGGGTGGCGGCGGCGGCAACGGTGGTGGTGGCAGTGGGCGATGGCGGTGGGCGACGACGGCAGTGGTGGGTTGCAGCGATGACGGTGGGTGGTGGAGGCAGTGACGCATATGGTGGTGGTTGGACGGTGGTGACAATGGTGGGTTACGTCGATGGTAGCAATGGTTGTGGGTGGCGGCAATAGGCGGTGGTGGTTGGATGATGACAACGATGGTGGGTTGTAATAATAATAATAATAATAATAATAATAATAATAATAATAATAATAATAATAATAATAATAATAATAATAATAATAATAATAATATATTTGTTTCCATTCATTGAAGGAATGGAAAAAAAAATACCATCTTACCAAGGAATGAAAATTCTTAAAATGGAAGGAATCTCATTCCTTATGGAATGATCTATTCCATTACTAAATGGTAACCAAACATGTTTAATTTCATTACATGGTATTGATCTATTCCATTCCACCTTTGATTCCTTCATACCAAACGTTACCTAATATATTGTATTATATTATATTTGAACCCTACTCCGTTCTTAATGAAACTTGGGTCAAAACGTAGAGAACAATAAGCTCGTCTCACAGTATGTTCGTATTTATATAAAGCTTTATACTTTAGAAGTTATACTAGATAAACGAGTGAAGCAGCTGAATTAATTATAAGATTAAAATAATACAAATATTAAAACACAAATCGTGAAGTAGTATAATATCTAATTCTCGTCGTGGTGGCTGTTAAAAGAATTGTGAATAAGAATGTCTCACATGAAATTAATTATAAATAAGATTATAGCTTCAACTTTCATAAGGAATTGTCGTGAAGGCAAGCAAGCAAGCAAGCAAGCAAGTAGCCTGGTCATTTTGTCCCACATCGATCCTCAGAGAAAATATGCCAACTTCCTTTCATTATAAATAGAACTACTGTTGGGGAATTACACTAACAAACGAATAAAACCGGATAATCGAAATCTCTGAAGGCATGCTTTTAGATTGAATCAATTCGACGTTCTATCGAATATTCAATCGGATTCAATCGACCCCGGTTCCTTAGGGGCTTCGCCAGTAAGTTCATAATAAATTCAAATAGGCGTGCACTCCGCACCTCCGCACCACCATACCTATATGATGTATTATTATGAACATATTGGTCAAACAGTCAATCCAATTACACTAAAATATCCAACAACTACCGTAAGTTATTTCTATATCAAATTTTGGGAACGCTCTATTATAAGAGAATCCCGAGCCTACCATACCCTGTTGGGTATTGTTATTAGTCATTTTTAGAGCATGAGTAGGAGCACGAGTAGGGGAGACTCTACACCGACTTGTCGTAGATAGTTTTGAGGTATGTTCTCATTTAATTATTACTTTTATTAGTATTATTATTAGTAGTAGTTTAGCGTTATTATTTTTACGTACTAGGATTATTATTAGGGGTGGGTAATGGGTAGCCTAACCTTAGTTAGGCATGGACTAATCATCCATGTTCAAACAAGGTAGTGCTAACTAATATCCAAATGTAATAATAACTAGTTAGGTGTACTGTTACCTAACCTAGAGGTAGTATAATTGTATCAGGACCCTGAGATAATACCTGGTTGTATTAGCGTTGTCAATTGCAAAAGGGCTGATAAGGAGGTGAGTTACTTAAACCATTTTCAGAACCTAATACTTGCTCATAAAATTGTTTTGATGGTGATTGATCATGTATATGCATCGAACCATAGGTGTGGCATCCAGGGTGTTATATATATTATAATGATCATTATATTTTCTAGGCGTGGACATACACATACAGCTATATGGGGTGTGTTTTATGCTGTATGTGTGAATATATAATGCTTAGTCCGAATATATGATTATGGTGACATGCAAGGAGCTCATACTTGATCAATAAAAGGTTTTATGTGGTTGTTTTACTGATGAGTCAATTTAGGTGGCTCACCAGCTGTGTGCTGACGTATTTTTATTACTCGAGCTTCTATCACATGTTAATGTTGTAAGGACTCGGGATTAATAGCTGAGTGCTAGAAGATTGTAGCTGTTTGATGTGTTATCGTTAAGCTATGTGTAGTTTTGGGTGCACTTTTATTAGTTTGGCTTGTAATAAATACTTAAGTTATGTAATGAGATTACGTTTCCGCTTTAAGTTTGGGCCAACTGGCCACTGTAAGTGCCCCGACCTGGGCGGGGTGTGACACTTGATTAAATGTAATGTCAGATGTTTTCCTTGTAAATATCTCAGGCTACCGGTCGGGATCAACATGAATCAAAAAAGGTTTTGGCACGGGGTGATCGAATGCTTCAAAAAAAGATTATCGAAGTGGAAGGCAAAGAAGTTATCTTTTGGGGGCAGGTTCATCTTGTTGAAGGCATCCCTAGACAGCTTGCCCCTTTATTTCTTTTCATTATACAAAGCACCAAACGGGATATTGGATAGATTGGAGTCTCTAAGAAAAAGATTTTTTTAGGGGGGGGGGGGGATGGGGACGATGAGAAAGCAAAGACCAACTGGGTTGCGTGGGAGCGAGTAATCGGACCCACCGAAAAAGGAGGGCTGGGTGTGGGTTCCTTGTCAAATATGAATGAAAACTTATTAGTCAAATGGTGGTGGAGATATAAGTGTGAAAAAGAGGCGTTATGTAGACGAGTCATAGATGCTATTCATTTAAATCCTAATTCTAGGTCGTACCTGCCGATTAAGGCTGGTATCCCGGGAGTATGGCCCTCAATATTAAAGGTGGGAAAAGAATTTAGTGATAAAAATTTGTTCCTACGGAGCATGATTAAGGGGAAGCTTGGAAATGGACTTATATTCGCTTCTGGATTGATTGGTGGATAGGGGATGGGCCTTTAATGGACTGCTTCCCAGCTCTCTTTGCAATCAAAAAGGCGAGAACGGTATGTGTTGCTAAGTGCTAACAGGTTACAAGGATGGGACTGGAAGAGGCCGCTAACAGGAGTGCAGGAACAGAGCGAATTGCAGCAATGTGTCGCCTTAATCGTTGACGTCTTTGCTTGTGCTCGGGTTGATACGTGGACTTGGATCGATAGCCCAAATGGATGTTATTCGGTCAATCTATGCAGAAAGTTACTCATTCAGCATGTTGTCCCGTTCTATCCCTTTCATTGGGTCAAAGGAGTTCCACGAAAAATTAGTGTATTCGGCTGGCGAGCAGAACAAAATCGTTTACCGATCCTTAAAGGACTTATGAGAAGAAGGATACTTCACGGTCCGACTACTTGTAAATTATGTGGAGAAGGCGAGGAAGATGCGGACCATTTGCTTACATCTTGTTACGTGGCGTCGGTGTTGTGGCAAAAAGTTAGCTCGTGGTGCAAAGTACCCCGATATATGCGCACACTGCGAGAGATCTCTTGGAAGTTCATAAATTCATCGATGCCACAACAAACAAAAAGAAGTTGATTCAAATGATAATTTTAGCGGGGAGCTGGACCTTATGGAAGGCGCGCAACGAAGCGATTTTCAAAGGCAAAAGGGTGAATGTTCAAGGTCTTATTGGAGAGGTACAAGCTACGACGTTTTCATGGGTGAAACACAAAGCCAAAGACGCAATATGGACGTGGGAGAAATGGGTCGTTTTTTATGTTCCAATCACATGATCTTTGTAGGCATGTTGTAAGTGGGTGAAATTTGGTGATGTAACTGGTTGTTGCCAGAACCTTTCTAGACACAACCATGTGTATATAGTTTGGTGAAATAAAATGGTAATTTGCAGATAAAAAAAAATAACTAACCGAGTCAATCCAACTTGCCTCATTTAACCTAAGGCTATGGGGTGTGGGGATGTAAAGATGAGCCTCCATATAAGCTCTATATAAACAAGCATGTCAATAGGGACCAAATTTTAAGATGAAATATGAAAGATTACCCAAGGTGATGGAGGTAAGAATACACAAGATGAAAGACTACCCATATGATTGGTTCCCATATTAAAAAAAAATAAAAACAAACAATTGTTTTAGCCCGTTCCATATGTTTTAGAACCGACGTTTAAGACGGAGGACGGCCCGGGGCAGTGTGCTCCGTCCCAGACGAGGCAAGACGTGCCGGAGAAAAGCCCCACACCCCTAGCCTAAACTCCTCCCTACCGTAAACTATGGTTCACAAAATCAAGAATAAGACTACGTTGATACCCCCAATGTGGACTATGATTTTGCAACCAAAAGATACTTGTACCTAATTCAATTTTAAGTTGTACATTAAGCAATATTATTATTATGCAGTTTGCCCGGCCAAAAGCATGAAAACCTGTCTACATTTTGATGGGTTTGTATTATTTTGTGGCCGTATACTGCTGTGCTGGGCTTCTGCACAACACCTGCTTCTGCTGCAGCAGGAATTTTCAACATTTTTTACTAACATTAGTCCTTCCACTTTCAATGTGTTTACTTTTTACAAACCAAGACCTTGCTTTTTCTATCTCACTCCATGTTCAGTCCCTCAACTATAAACACCACCATGATAAAGCTAAAACATCCATACAATAATAACATGACTGGGGGACACATTAAGTGTTGAAAATTCTTAAGATCACACAAACACACATTCATCAAAAGATAAGGAGTCAGAAAACAAAGGTTATTTCCTATATTAATATATCAGAAACATTTTAATCTTACTATTTATAGAACACACCACTTCCCATCAAAACATAACTGCATATTCCACTCAGAAGAGAAGCTAATTTTTGTTCTTTGATTTCTCCATGGACCTTGGAGCTGTACATCATTAAACACTAGGATTATATAATCGAATCATGCGAAAACTGCTTGTCTTTTTTTAAGGTTTCATGTTAAGATTGTGAACAAGTTCCTCTATTTTTTGGTTCTAACTGCAGGGTACTTTAGTTATTTGACGTTCGATTGAGATTTTTCATCCGACAGTGGAGTTAGATAAGCTGTGAATATGATGCATACCTAAACCAATTGCATCAGAGCCCTTCATGATCTTCAGTCTCTTGCAAGAACCGATGAACATACTGGTATCACACAAAGCAAAAAATAAAATATTAGAATTTGAGTTTATACAAGTGGAAATCTGAAGACGTCAGCAGAAAGCAATCGACACACAACAGAATGATTTTGAAGATATGGTGAAAGATATTTAATAGACAGCTGATGGTTCATCTAGCATTTCAATTCAAATCTGTATTAGAACATAGATTTGAAAAGAATATAGAATCTATGCTATACCAATAATGGTCAGGATTAAATTTAAAAGTCAACCAACGGCTCCAAAGGGATTCACACGAATTTCGGTAGGAGTATCTTTTTCATAAAGATCGTGTGAATTTACGACACGTGTATCCATAATACTAAAATTCAAATACCATTTTAACTTATTTAAGCGCAAACATTCATTAGTTTTTATCCTAAAATACAAAAGCTCGTAAGAATTCCCACAAAAAGATAATTATCTAAGATGGTGAGTTTAGTATTTTATGATGTTTAGGTTTAGATTTGTTGTCTCATAGAATTATGGGAGTAACTAGATGTCAACCAACGGCTCCAAAGGGATTCACACGAATCTCGGTAGGAGTATCTTTTTCGTAAAGATCGTGTGAATTTATGACATGTGTATCCATAATACTGTTAAAATTCAAATATCATTTTAATTTGTTTAAGCGCAAACATTCATTAGTTTTTATCCTAAAATACAGAAGCTCGTCAAGAATTCCCACAAAAAGATAATTATCTAAGGTGGTGAGTTTAGTATTTTATCATGTTTAGGTTTAGATTTGTGTTGTCTCATAGAATTATGGGAGTAACTAGATGTCCATCCGTCGGAATAACTAGATGGAATGCACTCAGCCTCCAAGGCTTGATGCATGACAATCTATGTCATTCAGAACCCGTATTAGAAGAATAAACAACAGCTGGCAATGTACAAAATAAACTGAGTGATGATTATATATGTTTTACTTATGGGTTGACTATAACACATAAATACTCAAGCATTATATAAATAGGTTAACTAAATAATCCTATATTCATATTACAAACTATCAAGGATCCAGCTTTTCCTTAAGAAGCAAAAAAAAATGATTATAGTATATTAAGTAGCAGCAATTATTCAGAATTCATGTTTGTTTTTAATAGAAATTCTCGAATTTACATTTACATTATATGAATACTTAACATATAAGCATTTCTATTTATTGAGAACGCGTATCGATTCATTTATCGAGGTTATACTATATTATTTATCACTTGCACTCATCCTATTTATAGATAGAAGGCTATCAACAAAGACGGCAACGGTTCCTTATTATGGGTACTATTAATTATTCCAGTTACTTTAGTTTGGTGCCCTTCAAAATGTCGCAACACTAAATAAAAAATAACGTTATTGAAGTGAAAGTTTAGCCTAAGTTGCTTGACACTTACTCCCAGGGAACATCTCCCACAAGCATCCAGTCACCATCCTTATCCTCATATGTGAGCACATACTCTGATCCATGTAACAGATCCCTCAACTTGCTCTCACTCAGACTTTCCCTTCCTGAAGCTCCCTGTGATCCACATTGACCTACATTAGGAAAAAAATGACATGTTATGATGAGAGTTAATATTGCATGAATATTGAATATCACACAAAACTTTAATAGCTTACAGAAACAACTCACCAATAGTGAAACAGGTAAACATCTTCTCTAGGGCCGACGAAAGCTGTTGATAAGTGGTGTAACTTCTTAGATCAACCTTCCTCAAATAAGGAGCCCCATCCATGCTAACTTTCACAAATAGAGCAGCCGGACCCGGTTTTCCATCCACTTCATCATTGTTCTTCGCATTCGTAGCCAAAATGTTCTTGCGAAAAGATCTAACTGGAGGCCAACCGACTACCTGTGCCCTGCAGACAAGATTGGCCGCAAACCAATATATTCATATTAATGACGCTGTCGAAACTTTATATATACTCATTTCATTTAAGAAAAATAAGTTTCTCTATTACACTTACTTAGCAGCAGGAGGATTAGAAGCGCTAGCTTTGTTAACGCTAGCTCCATAGGTTACATGAGTTTGTTCCTGTGGCGACACCTTTGACGCCGCATCGTTAATCATAACAGACTGAGTTCCCGACGAAATCTTACCACTTACACTTGCATTACTAACAAATTTTCCTTGGACCAAAGATTTCGAACCATCAGAATCAATCCCAGATGAACCGAACATCCAATTCCCTTCACCAATAGTGTCAGAAAATCCTCTTTTATTCCCAGAACCAACAATCTTCTGCGTTCCCAAGCAAATCCCATCTTTAGAAGGCACCAACGGAAACAACGGTTTCTCGTCAAGACACGCAGAGCTCCCCAGATCAACGTCCGAATCCCGCACAGGGGATTGCGATCCTGGAAGACCAAGCCTCAGTTCAGTAGCTTTAAGATTTAGATTGTTCCTTTTCACCTCAGACATCCCGGAAACAGCTGAGCTATCAACCGATGAACAATCCGATAATCCCAGATAATTCCGCTCTGTTAATCCAGGGTTCTGTTGAAAAACTGATTCCATAGTGGAAGCAGAAGTCATTAAGGACGCGTTCCCCGTCCCGCCCCCTTCACCATCTAACAGAGGTGGAGTCATCAAATCCAAACTTCTAGTTCTAGTTATTAATCTGCTTAAATAAACGAGTCAGTCAACACACACTCAAAATAAAATTTAAAAAAAACTAAAAGAGAAGAAATTACAATATACTATAACCATTGCACAATTCTCTATATAGGACCTTAAAAAAAATTAAAAAAAAAAAAAAAACCTAAAAACTCCACAGTAACTCACAAAACAAGAAGATGCATATGAATATTCATTGTCCAATATCTTCAAACATAAAGTTGTCAGTTGACTTAAATCACATATTAAAACCCTAATCTATAAAATAGTTTCAACATAAACACAAATATTAACAAATTTTCACAACAAAAAAAATCTCATAAGTCAACACAAACATAATGCTCAATCTAATCTTATATTCACAGCGTTTACTTCATGCAAGCAGCTCTAGCAATAAATAAACAACAAAATTTATGCAACAAACAAGAGGATGAACAGTGTACATAATATTAAACACAGTCACATATAAATACAACTATTAACAAAGCAAAATCCAGATCTAATTAGTAAAACAGGTGAAAACAGTAATAAATTAAATAAAACAAATTAAATGAAAAAGAGGAATTTATTTACCTTAATCGACGAAAATTAGGAAATAAGAGAGAGTTAAGACTTAAGAAGAGAAGATCTGTGTAATAATAATAATAATAATCTTCAAAATGAATTGAAGGCAGAGAGAAGAAGATGAGGAGAGAGAAAATATGTTTTAGAGAGAGAGTGTGTGTTTTAAGGTCCCTCCATTAAAAGAAGAAAGCAAACAAAAGGTCTGTGAGCTGTTTGCCGTGAAACGAGGATTTTATGTAATATAAAGTTGAGTAATTAAGGGGACCGGCCACCACCAGATTTGGTCACGGGTATTTCACTATTAACACGATAACATTGTTATCGGAAGTGCTGGTAAGGGTTTCGTAGATATTTTCGTGGTTGTAGTTAACGGGATCCTTTACGAGAGAGAGTGGCAATGCAATTATTATTGAGAGAGAATAAGAAAGGGTAATATATTATAATTAGTATTATGCAGAATTGATAGAAATCAATGAAATTGAAAAATACACGGTAAATTCCCTTTCCCCTAATAATAAATAATATTAATAATAAGTGTGTTTTTAAGGGGCTGAAGTGTAAAATTAAGGAAAAAGTTGAAAAGCTTTCTTTTTTATCTTTTAAGTCCAGTTTTTCACAAGAATTTACTCTTTAGTCCTCCATTATTTTAGTGTCAAAAATGGTTTTAGACTAAAAATGGTTGTTAAACTATCTTCTTTTTTTTCCCTAATATCAATAATGTAAATGTAAATACGTATTTAGGATTGAGATCAAGATAAGGATATAGATTAACGTCTATTAGGATTACTGATTCGATTATGTCACGAAAGATGTGTAGAACAGTTGTTGTTGTCATTTGGGTAAATAAGCTTAAATTAAGTTACATGTATGTCGTGTATGTTCATGCAAGCAACGGCGAAGTTTGGTTCTTGAATTGGTGGTGCCGGACTTATTTTTTTTTTATCGGTAGTGATCGGAAGATCAAGTCGTTGAGGGTCAGACTCAACTCAGACTCAATGTACTTACAAAAATTGCAAAATTTCACTACTGTGCTAAAAAACGGTGGAGTCCGAAGGCCCCTCGAGCCCTCAAGAAGCTGCACCCCTGAGTGCAAGGCTTATTAATTTTGTTACCCTGTTAAAGTTGATGTAGGTGATAATATATTGTTATAAATTATTATGTAGATAGATCTAAAGTTGAATTGTTGTAATGGGTTAATATAGAAAAGACATTTTTGTCTTTTTTGTTTTTTGATTAATCTTTTGTTTATTACACATTCTTTTTTTTTGAACGATCAACAAAATCTTATTCCACCAACGCTAGCGGGATACTAGCAATACACCATACAACGTCATTAAAAACAAAGCATAAAAAAACACCACCCATAATTACAAGATCACCAACCGATGTTATGTAGTCTAAATTTGCACCAAGTTTCCCAATCCAGTTGCCGTGCACCTGATCTTGCCTTCACCCAAAAGAAACTAAGAGATTTAATGTCACCAAGTAGTCTATGTAATGAACATTGCCTTTGATTAAAAACCGCTTCATTCCTATGTTTCCAAATGCACCAAATCGAAGTCAAGATAACCGCATAAAACGCCTTTTTGGTCTTCAATGATCCACCTATATGATGATGAAGCTCGAGTAGGTCCTTAAAATGAAAAATAATAGGCGGACTAATATTACACCATTGCGCCACTAATTGCCAGATCGTTTGAGATAGCGCGCACGAGATAAAGATGTGGTCCGTTGTTTCAGCAAAATCTCCGCAGAACGCACACAAATCAGACCCCACAGGAACAGATCTTCGGAGCAGAGCAGCTTTGGAAGGAATTCTATTCAGTTCCGCGCGCCAAGCAAGTATAATCGCCTTCTTCGGGACCCACGAATTCGCCTCAATCACAAAAGAAGCCTGCGTGAACCTGAAGCCCTGCAAAACAGCTTTGAAACCTGCAACAGAGAAGGAGCCGCTGCTGTTTAAAGACCATTCCCAGCCATCCGCGCGATCAGACAGCATAGGCACAGGAACGCTGCATCGGAGCTGATTTAATTCCGCTAACTCTGCAGCAGAAAAAGATCCCCGCTTCCACCTCCAGACCCAACCCAACCCCGATGGTAACACCCGATCTGCAACACATGCAAATTTGTCCCTTTCAAGCTCGAACAAAGCTGGAAACGCAGACGCAAGAGGAACATCCACGGCCCAGCAGTCCAGCCAGAAACGAACGCCCAACCCATTCCCGACCAGCCCATGTATAGCCCAACCCACGTCCACCCCCGCCCTCTTAATCAACATCATAGACGAATGAATCGACTTCCAAGGACCGGGAACCGAAACCTTAGACGGGATCGGATTCCAATCCCTAGAAGAGCTATGAAAAATCCAAATGACTTTTCTCCAAAGAGCGGTTGGGTCGACCTTAAATCGCCACCACCACTTAGTAAGCATAGCAGAATTCGCGTCCTGAAGGGAGCCGAAACCTAAACCGCCAAATTCAACCGGGGCAATAACCCTTTGCCACATAACCCAATTCATTTTCGCCTTCTCTTCCGATCCACCCCAAAAAAATACCCTTCTCAGTTTGTCTAACTCCTCGATGACTTTAACCGGCGCTTTAAAGATAGAAAAAAAGTACGTAGGCAAGGCATTCAGGACCGATTTCAAAAGAATCACCCGCCCCCCATAAGATAAAGACTTTGCCTTCCACAATGATAACTTATTTTTAAACGCGTCAATCACCGGTTTCCAATTTTTGTATAAGTTCATATTCGCTCCAACCGGGACTCCAAGATGTGTGAATGGAAAAGAACCGGCTCTACACCTCAATACATCGGCCATTAAGGACACCTCCCTCGCATCCACCCCTAGACCAAAGACACAACATTTACCTAGATTGGCTTTTAATCCGGACACTAGGTAGAAGCATCTAAGGAGCCTCCTCAAGTTTGAAGCATTTGCCATAGACCACTCACCGAGAAAGACAACATCGTCGGCGTATAAGAGATGTGATAAAGTAAGGGCACCAGAGCCACACACCATACCCCTATAAAGACCCACTTCCACCGCCCTCCGCATAACCCCAGACAACGCCTCCATCGCCAAGAGAAACAAAAATGGCGAGAGAGGGTCACCTTGCCTCAGACCACGACCACATGCAAACTCATTTGTAGGGGAACCATTTACCAAGACCGAGGCTCTGGCAGCTCTAACAATGTTCATCACCCAATTGCACCACCTAGATGGGAAGTTCATTTGCAACATAATGGATTCCAAAAAATCCCAGTTCAGCGAGTCATACGCCTTTTCAATATCAACTTTAAAAATCATACCTTGGCGTCTCATCTTCTTCATCCAGCCTATCACCTCATTAAGCATCAACGGTCCATCCACAATATTCCTGCCGGCCAGGAAAGCCGACTGCTCAGGAGAAATTAGACCCCCAATAATCGGCTTTAGCCTGGCAACCAAGACTTTTGATATGACCTTATTAACACATCCAATCAAACTAATAGGCCTGTAATCCTGAAACCCCACCGGATCAGTCTTCTTTGGGATAAGCGCAATAAAAGAAGACAAACCACCGGGACCCAAAGCAGCCCCATTAAAGAAATCATCGAAAAGGCGCACAAAATCATCCTGAAAACCAGCCCAACACCTCTTGAGAAACTTAAAATTAAAACCGTCGGGACCCGGGGCTTTATCCCCAACGCAATCCCAAACTGCGTCCTTAATCTCCCGCAAAGTAAACGGACTGCACAAAAATTCAGCATCTATATCCGAAACCTTCTTCAGGCCCGGACAAACAATCTTTGGTCTCACCAACATCGGCTCCTGAAACTTTTCCTCGAAAAACGAATAAGCACTATCCTTAATAAATGTGGGACTCGTCACCCAATCACCATCCACCAATAAACCATGAATTCTCTTGCTCGACACATTAGAATTAATAATCCCATGAAAAAACTTTGAATTTTCATCGCCCTCTAAAGCCCATTTCACCCTTGCTTTTTGCCTCAGATCCATGTGTTTTCGTCTATCAAAATCCAACATAAAACTCTTTGCCCCCGCCCGTATTTCAAGTTCATGAGGCGTCAAATCCCTGACATCCGCCAATGTCTCAAGCCTTTCAACCTCTTTGCGCTTAGCATCATATTCACCTGTTAACACCGCTTTTTCCGCACTAATCCACAACTTGATCCTGTTCTTAAGAAACTTCAACTTTGTAACAATGGCGAGATCGGAAGGACCCGTGAAAGAAAAACCTTCACACAAACTTAGCACATGCTCAACAAACCCCGGAAACTCCAGCCATGAGTTAAAAAAGCGGAATGGTGTATGGCCAAAATCTAAAGGAGTCACCGACAAAACAATAGGGCTATGATCCGACGCGAACCTCGATAAGGCCGTGACCGAAGCTTCCCCCCATTTCGACATAAAATCACCACATACTAAGAACCTGTCTAGTTTACTCAATTTCTGACCATTATCCGACATATATGTGAACTTCAATCCCCCCATGTTATACTCGTGTAAATCGGCCCTCCTAATGAAATCATTAAAGAAGTCCGCATTTAAGGACACAAAATCAGTGTTCTTCCGTTCTTGAGGATTCCTCACGTCATTAAAATCCCCGAGAAATACCCATAATCCAGCCCTAGAGCTTTTAACCCCCAATAAGTCATTCCACACCGCACGTCTAGTAATCGGATCATTCGGAGCATACACATTCCCCACATTCATTAAATCACCGGAAGCTACTAACACCCCAGATACAACAAGGAAATACCTATTTTTAACCACCGAAGATACCTGAAAAACAGATGGATCCCATAGACTGATTATACCACCGGACCTGCCCTCAGACGGTACCTGTTCATAACTGAAAGCCGATCTACCCACAAACAATTAAACTGAAAAAACGCATCCGCTGTCAGCTTGGACTCCTGAATCCCAACAAAATGTGAGCCATGACTTGTCTTCAATCCCCTTACCCAGGATGTTTTTCTGTCATCCCGAACCCCCCGTATATTGATACTTAAAAAATTCATTTGAACCCGTTACTACCCCCTTCACCATTAACCACATCCATGACCATATCTTCAAAGCCTCCTAAATCAATACCAACAACAAGACCCGCCTTGACAGTAAGGTTTACCTCAGATTGTACAGCATCCACAGCGACCGTACCCTCAACCCCATCAATCGGCACAACAGGATCTAGGGCATGGACACCAATTTTTGGGTGAATATTATTATCATTATGCATATTGTTATTATCATTATACATAGTAGAAGATACACCATTAGTACTAATATTATTATTATCATTATGATTAGTATTTCCCAACTGTTCTTCTCCGATATTCTCAACCGGCACCTGATCTTGGGTAGCATTCACCATCGTTTCCCCATCTGATAAAGCAGTAGCAATATTACCTTCATTACCTTCCTTAACTGTCACCGTATCTTCCATTCGGTCCAGAAAGGATGTATCATTAATAACGGGCCCAACGCCAGCCCTGTTTGCACCAGGAGACACGTTAATTGGGCTTCTACTCGTTCTGGGCCGCTTCCTGGACCTCTTGTCTTGGCCCAATGATCCACTATGGCCCACCGAAAAACATGCACATGATTTATTCAAATCCAGCGAACCTTCCACATTCCTTGGACCCACTTCATTAAATACATTTTTAAACTTCCCACCTGAGTTTTTAGATTTCCCACGTAAACCTCCTTCCCCATGCACATGAGACTCTACAGCTTCTCGGCCCCCCACCTCCTTCTCCGGCGACACTTTTCCGGGGGAAACAACCATGTTATCATCCTGTCGAAATTCACCTTCCTCCAGCTCGTCATTATTAGCCACTGATCCCTCCGACCCCGGAACCGTATCATGATCCCCGGAATTGAAGCTCTCAATAATTTCCCCAAACGACGGGTCTTCTACCTCCTTGACCCACACCTGAATCGTCTCCCCTTTCCACATCACATTTATCGTTTCATCAATTCCTTTATCCATTTTTGCCGTAACCCAAACCTTGCCTTCCATATTGTTAGGTGAAAGCCAGGAATAATCTGACTCCTTGACCACCTTTCCAAAGAGATTGCCCACCTGATTAAAAAATTTCACCTCACGTAACTGTAAAGGCATACCGACGACCTTCAAACATACCACCCTCTCAAACTCCATGAAGCTCCCATCCCACAGAACCGCTGAAGACAACAAAGAACCCCATAACTCATCTTTCCTGCCTATGAATTCCACAGCGGTTCTCTTATCTCTAAAAACCATCATCACCTTCAGACCACCGATCAAACTAACCGGACTTTCAAAGTAACCGCCCTTAACCATCATACTCTTGATACTCTTGATAGCCCTGATGTCAACAGCTTCACCAATAACCGCACGCATAATGCAGTGCTCTGGATACAATGCACCTCTCTCCTCCACTATTAAAACCTTTGAGGAAGAAGACGGCTGCTCAGTCCCCCCATTGAAAGCCTCCTTAAAGGTAGCACCAGCCCCAGGCCCTTTATTAATCGGAACATACGTCCTTGTGGTATTATTTGTCGCCCCCTGAAAAGCCTTCTGTTGGACCACTGGATAAACCGGCTGAACAACTCTCCGGTTATCCTTCCCAAATTTTGCAACTGAGACCCCCACTTTAGCTTCAAAAATTTTAACATCATTCATATTCCTCAAGGTATCCTCCACATTTTTAACACCAAGATATCGGATAAAACCAAACCAATTCCCCCGTGCATCAGTTTTCCTAGCTACGTAGGCATCCTTAACAATCCCGTGTGGCTGGAACGCCTTCCATAGAAGAGTATCAGTCACCCCCTTAGGCAGATTCGATATGAAAAAGTTGTTATAGGCCTTGGATCGATTTGCCCTCGGTTGAATTTGGCTCGCCGGAAATCAGCGTCCCTTCGGCTCCTCATTTCTCTCTCTGAACTTTTTATTTATTACACATTCTACTTTTAGTTTGCATAAACCAGTAAACCACCTTTGGTTAATCAATGTTATCCAGAAGTGACTAAGCAGTAAGCATGAACCATTATTGAGTTTATCGTTCATGAACACACACTTCATACCCTATGTAGTCTGGTGACACGAGAGTGATTTAAATTACCTTTAAGATGTGGTACCGACCACCCCCAGCTACCGAAGCCACCTCAGCAAAATCGAGAACAGAGAGAGGAATGAAGAGAGAGATAGAGAGAAAGTGGTCGGGGAGAACGGTGGGGAAGCACCGATGGCACCGACGGTGAAGGAGGGGGGCAGTGTTCCCCGACGGTGAAGGAGGTCCACCGAAAGCCTCCCCGATCCACACCCCTCAGCCTTATGCATTCTATAAATTGGACACGCTTGTAGCGTTGTAGGAGACATACAAGATGAATATTTGGTTGTGTAGCTATTTGTATTACTGTAATTAGGTTTATTATTAAATAGTTTTTATCCATAATATTCACATATAATCTAATTTTATATATATATATATATATATATATATATATATATATATATAGGGGGGAGGATAAATTAAAACCTCACTTGAGTTAAAGAAACTCTGCAAACCCAATCCTAGCCATACATAGAATGTGATCTATGGATGAGATGAAAAGTTACTTTTTGTAATTTTATTTTTGATTTATTTTTAACAAAAAAAGTACATAAGGGTACTTTTGGAAAACAATATACCTTACTTTTTACTTTTCAGACATCTTTTCCACTTTTCAAGATTTTTAACTTTCTCTCTCATCTATTATTATTCTCTCTCACACCTCAACAACATATGGTTTTTAGACCAATTATGTAACAAGCAATGCTGAATATGTAAGAACTTTGTTTTTCCTGTAACAAACGAGTTTACATATATACAAAATATGTAACAATGAACTTTATTCTTTTTAACAAATGAGTTTATATATATAAAAAAACAAAAAAAAATAAGATGTGGAATACAACTTTGTTACTGTGTTCCAACTTATACTTTTATTATGTTACAGCATTTGTTACTAGGTTACAGCTTATACTCTTGATATTAAATAACATATATATACACACACACACGTAACAACTTTTGTTAATATGTTACAACTTATACTTCTAGTATATCATCTTTTTTACTATGTTACAATTTATACTCCCGATGTTAGATTTATGTAACATAATCAAATAAATAATAGAACATAATATAACATAATAACAATCTGTTAATCATTAAAATGTACATTTTGTTACAAGAAATAATGTTACAAATCATAAAAAAAAAACCCACATGAACCATAGTTCACAATTCTATGTTATCTAAAAAAGAAAACAAAGGAAAAAAAATGTGATAGAAAATAATTATTAAAAAAAAGAACAAAAATTACATTTATCTATAAAAAACATAAGCCTTTTAATCTTGTAACCCATAAATTATCATAAAAAAATGTGTAGGTAACCTCCATTACATCTATTTATAAAAAAAACATAAACCCTTTAATCTTGTAACCCAAAACTTGATTTATGCAATAAATAAACAAATAAAGAAACATACGGACTAATGTGTTACAGATCTTGATTTATGCAATAAATAAAAAAAATACACCCAAATCTGGATTTCGTCTTCATGTTTCTGCACGTGCTTCATGTTTCTTCGAGTTTCCTTCGAGTTACAGATCTGAACTATTGTGTTACAGATCTGCTCATGCTTCGAGTTACATATCTGAACTATTGTGTTACAGATCTGCTCATGCTTCGAGTTACATATCTGAACTATTGTGTTACAGATCTGAACTATTGTGTTACAGCTCTGCTCCTGCTTCATGTTTCTTCATGTTTCTGCACGTCTCGAACCCACCACCAGATCTTGACCTGTTAATCGCTGAACCATAACCAACAACACACCCTCACGACTCACTCTAACAGCAAACACTATCTCCAGCACCATTGCCGCCATCACCTATATCACCTCTTTTGCCATACACCACCTTCAAAAGATGGATCTAGAAATCTAAAAATAGAGATAAAATTATGAAAAGATACAAAGAGAGAGAGAGAGAGAGAGAGAGAGAGATGAAAATAAAAAGTGAAAAGGAGACATATGCATATAAAAAGAAAGAGAGAGAGAGAGATGATGTTAGATGAAAAGAAAGAGAGAGAGGATGTTGGAAAAGGTTGTAATCTGACAGTTACAGATTCTGCAGAAAGTGGGAAAATTGTGTGACGAAAATGCCCTTATAAGACATGTAAAATAGAGTGACGTGGTTCAATTTAGGCCTAGTATTGGGTTTCCAAAGTTTCTTTAACTGGGATGGGTTTTCTAGTTATACTTTCCCTATATATATATATATATATATATATATATATATATATATATATAATTTTAATATATCCCATAGAAACAAAATACGAAAGTTACATTACAATAGAAGGTAGACGGGCAACAAGTTGCGCTCCCACCCCTTTTTAAATAGCGAACCCTAATCTACCAAAGACAAATCATTGCCCTCTGGAGATGAACTATTGCTGTGGACGACCCGTTAGACACTGTTCAAGAAATGAATAGCTTATGGCGTTAGGGAGTCAAAGGTATCAAAGGCCAAAGGGATAAAGACATGTTGGTTCTCTGTACAAGCTTTAGCATTCTTATCTACTTTCTTCGATTTCGCCTTTCTCGATGCTTGCTTAGCTACAAACCTTGTTTTCCTTAACCCAACCAAATGAGATACCCCTGTGAGGTCCACGCAAGCATGTTTCCCCCTCTCCCAACCAAAGACAAACAGATCTGCTGGTCGCAGGGTGGATCTCCCTTCCGCAGGGTCTGTGAGAAAATTTACAGGATGTCTCACAAAACGTCTCTCACCCAGTCATGTCGGTACTTGAACCCAGTGAGCTCTTTGCAATGAATTGCGTGCTCCCCATATTTATCCATGTAAGCTTTACGGCAGATGGGGCGTGTCTCATCTTCCGGATACATAGGGATCATCAACCGATAGTTGAGTGTAGTCATGTACTCCACTGCGAACATGCATTGACCCAAACCCTCAATCGGGATAACGATCAAAAAATCTTGAGCATGATGATCCTTTAGGCATTCAATCACCGCCTTCTGGTGAGAGGACAACTCAAAAACTTCTCCCAAGCTTTGAGCAGTTTTGCTAAACAGAGCATTCGCCAAAGTTTTTTGTGGCTTTGAGAGGGCGGTGTCCTTATTAGAAAAACCGTCAATATCAAAGTTCAGAAGATAGACATTTAAACGTTCGAGCGCCTATTAATAGTCCGGGTCTAGCCCGATAACCCCACTATTTCAAAGGATAAAATAAAAATTAATATTTCAAATGGTTATTAACTCATGCCATTACACAAAAAGTATCTTATTATGATGATGTGTACTAACATATAACATCCTTGAACACAAAGCTTCATTGCATAAATATGTCTTATCATATCGTGTGAATCTTGTGACACGTATTCGGGTCGCTCTTAGTGGACGTAACCTTCAATATCTTTATCTAGACCAACATATATAATTACGTGGGTAGTGTGCATTGTTTTTTGTAATCCAAAATTTAAATCATTATTCATCTTTTTGAAACACTGAAAAGTGAAAACATATGTTATATCATAAAAGACTAGTTTTTTTTCGTAACTTGATTCAATTCTAGAGTTAAGTACACATCAACATCTTTAATGTCTACGTTTTTTTCTATACAACTCTCAAAATTCATAAGAACACCAAGTAAACCATCATAGTTAAAAAAAAAACAGATGATTTGTTGTTTAAACAAAACAACTAATGTTACTTCTTAATATATATAAAAGCCACCGAGCTTATAGTGGAGTGGTCAGGAGGTTTTCTCCAAAGGGGTTTCCTTCTAGGGGTACCGAGTTCGAGTTCGAGTCCTGGAGGGAGAAATTGTAAAAAAAAAAAAAAAAAAAAAAAAAAAAAAAAAAAAAAAAAAAAAAAAAAAGACCAAAGGGACTAGAACTTAGAACTTGGGTGGTCATCAAACTTTAGCAGAGGCAGGCTGTAAGAAAGGATAACCACTAAACTATATTAACTTCTTTTTATATTTTTTTTAAATATAAATAACTCATAAACATAACATACGTTGTTAACTAGTAAATCTAACATAGATGCAAAAAGAGTTATTAGCGGTTGAATATATATTTTTTAAAACGATCAACTTCATTAAACAAACGCAAACGGTCCACAAAGCTAGGGCCGATGCCCAAACCATTATATCAGTTGAATATATTTCTCGATTGGAAAGGGTGGTGTAGTAGTAGTTGGACGTGATGTAATTCTCGTTTGTGGCTGTTTATCTCTAGCTTGGAGATAATCCGTGTTTTGTGTGTTAATGAAGTGCAATTTTAATAATAAAAAAAAAAGTTGAATATATTTCTAACTATATTCATCAGCCGATTTCTTAACTTGATTGCCTCAAAACATATAAAACAAAAATACATAAAAACCTTCCTTTTTCTTAATTTTTTGTCTTAAATGAAAATCTAAGGAAAACTGATTATTTAACATCCTATTTGCAAGTAAAAAATAAAGTTGTTATGTTTCTATATAATTTGCCCTCTAACTAATGCAATATTTTTAAGCTTAATAGGCATAGGGTGAACCTTCCCTAGATACCATTAACATTTTTTATTGACAAAAACATATCTTTGTAATCATTTGTATTTGGTCACTACCATATATTAATTCCCCCAACATCATTATTAATAACCACATACTAGCTTTTGTTACCCACCACTAACATTAAAAAGTATGAAACTATAGCAACATATTTTGCGACAAGTATTATTTTTATAAAACCCTATAGTAAACATATATTATCTAGTTAAATGATATTTAAAATATGGAGAGTAATGTATGATTTTTACAAATAGAACGTCCATGTATCATCATACCATATGAAAAATGATCTCTTATATGGTTACTAATAAATGTCACTTGTTTTACATATAACCTTCATTACTTAAAAAGTAATAAATAAATAAAAAATCATCCGTTTTCTTTTCTTTTTATATGGGTCTACAATTAAATCATTCAAAGCTCTCGCAAATCTCTATGTTCTTTCTCTAATTTTCACTCTCAAAAAGGACTTGCAACAAGTGCAATTATTGTTCATGATTAACGTTACTACGCGGTTGACAATAGATTTCAAACTAAGCCACGATGGGGCATAATAGAGTTCACGGAAATTGTTAAGGAATGGATCGTTAAAACGGAATATTTACTAAAAATACGGAATCATTTGCATTAGTAGTAGACATTTGGATATTCAAATTACATTTGGAGGGCATTGGGAAAAAAAACTAAAAATGGGGATGACACTAACCCAAATGGCGGTATCAAGCTACCATTCTGCAACGAAACAATGATGCCGCCAATTGAATTGGCTGATTCATTGATGCCGCCAAACTGATTAGAGGCATCACCCATGATACCGCCAATCCAATATCACACTTCAATGATGCCGCCAATCCAATGTCACACTTCATTGATACCGCCAAATGGGTTAGTGTCATCCCCATTGGTGCCGCCTTGATACCGCCAATTGAGAATGAGGCATCAATGATGCCGCCAAATGAGTTGGCGTCTTCTACCTTCAATTTCCTGCAGTTTTTGCAAACTATAAACACTCACCAAAGACTCTATACTCTAGCATTGCATGCAATGGTGTTGGGTTTTAAAAATTTTTTGCAAGTGATATGATAGGCAAATAGTGTATGTGTAAGGCTTTGAGAGTGTAAGAGAGCATCCAAGGGGGGTTATAAAATGGAGGGTGAGGTGAAGAATGTTAACCATCCACATCCATTTCCACACCATCACCATTACAATCTCAACCAAAAACCTTTAAAATTTATAAAAAATCATACCAAAAAAATTCCTACCACCATGAGTCTAAACATAAATTTACACTCTGGTCCCCTAACCAACGATGTGTTGTATCTACGTGATCGACATCGTTCGTTTCACATTTTCGTAAATGATGAAAACTTCAATGAGCCCCTAATGGTAAAACGTAGCGATAGAAGCATATGGCGGGCACTTCGTGACAACCCTGTTGTAGGACGGGTTCGTAACCTTGTCGATGCCGCAGGGTTTGGTGACCTTATAGATTGTGGTTATCGATACGTTGACCACTCCTTAATAACAGCTTTGGTGGAACGATGGAGACCCGAAACTCACACGTTCCACCTACCATTTGGTGAAGCTACCGTCACCTTACAAGATGTTAACGTCTTGTGGGAGTTACCTATCGAGGGAGGTGTTGTGTCTGGAGCAGATGATGCAATGACAACTGCCGAGGCAATAGAGTTGTGCCGACGATGGTTAGGTGTTACGCCTGCAGAGAACCAAATGTCCGGCAAATCCGTTTTGGCTACTGTTATTATTAATGAAATAAAGGAACCGTTTGTTGAAGTTGAGGCTACGGATGAAGCGTGCATTATCCGTGCTCGTTTAATAATATTTTATTTGATCGGTTCCACTTTGTTCCCTGATAATAACAATAATAGACTAAATGTTTTTTATTTAAGATTTTTACGAGACCTAAGCCGAACAGGATCTTATAGTTGGGGCAGGGCGGTTCTCAGTTGTCTTTATAGGCGGCTTTGTGATGCCACCCAACCGGATAGGAAAGTCGTGACCGGGCCCATAATGCTCCTTCAAATATGGGCATGGGAGAGGATTCAGTGTCTCGCACCACGACCACCCTCAAACCGGTTTGATTATACTTGTCCGTTAGCGGCTCGGTATATATCGCAAAGCCCAAACAAATATAATGTGTCTGCATGGCATCCCTTTGTATTTTTTTTACTGAACACGTTTTTTAAAATGTTAATTTTGTAGGTGGCGAGACCGCAACTTAAACTTCAGGGAGGTATCCACACACTGCCTCAGGACATATCGTTCCCAGCTACAATCATTGAACGAGAACAAGGTATGTTTATTAATCCCGTGTTAGTAATTATTTTTAATTTTTTGTATTAAGCATGCATTTTATTGTGTTTTGCAACTGACTTAAGTGTTAGTTTTTATGTTTTTAGTTCAACTGGATCCCTTACACCTCGGTTTTGGATCAACTACCGGCTATATGTTCAAGTAGGATCGAAAGCTGGACGAGCTGTTGTCCGCTTATATGCTTTGAGATTGTTGAGCATCATTACCCTCAACGGGTTATGAAGCAATTCAACATGGTCCAGTACATACCTCCGCAAATAAACCTAACCGTACCATTGGCTGAGCTTGAAACATTGCATGCTTTAGGGCGGCAAGGACACAACGGGGTGGACTGGATGCGTAGGCACGAAGCCTACATCAATGCTTGGAATAACCGTCGTAACACGGTTTACAGGTCTGATCCCATAAGGATGAGTTCCACAAAGCCCGGTTATATGCAATGGTATTCGGGGCGTACCGTTGCATTTATTGGCAATCCGAGTGTAGCACCGGTCCCAGTTGGCGGTTTCCAAGACGACGGTGCTAGAATCCAGTTGATGGTAAAACATTTTTACGTGTCTAATTCATACATTAATTATTTGAGTTTACGGTTTCTAACTAATAATTTTGTTTGCAGAGGGATGCCATGGGTGATATTTACCGGTCTTCTCAGCAGGCATTTTAATGATCCTCAGTCCTTCGCCACGCAGCTTGAGCATATACAGAACACGGCGTTTCAAAGTATGATGATGTCACACGATGTCGGACACTTACAAAATCCGACGCGTCTTACAACGGACGCCGTCGACTTGTCAGCACCTGCACGACCTCAAAGGTTATGCCGGCGACACGCTCCCCGTCAGGTGCCGACAAACGTGCCGGAAAATCAGCACCAAGCTGGAACTCCGTTTGACAATAATGTTGGGTTTGGTGCATCTGTTGCGGCTAGTAACAATCAGAACCAGGGTGGGGGATATGTCCCGCAATTCTTAGACGTTGGATTGGACCAAGTTGGAACTCCGTTTGGATTGGGTAGTTCCTTCGTATAGGGAACTGGTGATGTTGGTGGGTCCGGTGGCGGTCAACCGGCGGTGACAGGTCCACTAGCTAACTTAATTGCAAGCGGAATTGGCATCGGAGATAGTTGGGCATTTCCCTCACAGGATTTTGTGACGCCGGTTGGACAGGGGTTGCCACGGGTTGATCTCGACCTTGTTAGTGATTTTCATTACCATCCCCCACATAATTCGTGTGATGAAGGACCTTCAAGCCGGCCAGGACCATCGACGTCACTGAATTTAAACCTCTTTCCCGATGATCAGTACGGGAATGAAGGAGCACCACCCACCGATGAAACACAAACCCAACACCAACCACCCAGAAGGCAATCTGAACGTCTTATGAATCAGCCTCCCACGAACTTGACGAACTGGTTTAACTTGTAAACATGTCTTAATTACTTTTGTTGTAACATTTGATTTGGTGTATGTATTTGAATATATGAATCGTTAAGCCACATGTGATTCAAACACTGATAGGAGATACAACCACTAAAATTAAAATCCAAATACAAGGGTTAAACACTAAAACAAGATTACATAATCATATAACATGACGAGAAGTTGCTTCACAACGGCATTTGTATAGCTCATCTGCCATGTGTCATCGATTTCTAACGACAACGATTTTTTTTCACAAGCCTCTCCATCATCATACAAACCAAGACACCTGCATTATCAACCTTTCCGTTGTCTTGGGGCACATCTAATTCAACTAAACCAACAGAAATTGGAGTTTTGTCCACACGATTAGACCTCATCCAGTAACGAATACGTTGTAGAAACCATTCGAAAAAAAAGCCTTACCATCTCCATATAGTGAGCAACTTCGTGTCGCCTTTCGTTTCTCCATCTCTTATCAGTCCAATACTGTGTAATTACCATGTTTCTCATATCAATTCAGACAAGCAGCCAGTCTCCCTCCCCAATCGATAAAGGAAGGTAAACGCGGTCGACCTCCCAGAATGGCGGGTAGGGTTCCATTTTTCCAGCCATGTCGAGGGCAACTGAAGAATTCGGGTCCTTCATTTCATCATAGAAAGCAGGGGGTAACACTGTCCAACGTAGCAGTGAAGCAGGATCTCTTAAAAGCTTTGCTTGTCTAAGTCACATGAGTCTTACCGTCCACGCTTCAACGTGATGAAATCATAATAATGCATAAGGTTCGTTATTGAGTTAAGCAAATCAATTTACTTTCAAGATAAATTAACGTGAAAATTACCGTTGCGGATAGCACCCTGTTGGGTTGGCACCCTAGAAGTGTACCCCAAAAATTTCTGTCTAGTTTGGCGGAAATGAAGCGAGTGTAGCAAAATGGGGCATCCCCGTTTGTATAAAAGTCGACAACATCAGCAGACCAGTTGTTTCTGCATTGTTGGTTTTCTTGTGGGTTTTCTGTGGGCTTATCTTGTTCGTTTTTGGCTGGTTTCACTTGTGGGTTACTTGAAGACGAACCAGCCGTGAATGTTGTTGATGGCTTGCGTAAACGCCTCCATATTTTCTCGGTCGATTTTACCATTTTAGGAGCTGGTTGTGAACAGTAAAAGCCTTCTCCATTGTTTTCCATTTTTAGAGATTTCAAATATGAGTGGATAAGAGAGAAAGAAGTTGAGTGAGTCATGTTTGTGAATCAGCTGCTTTTGAAGAGGTGAACCCTCGTAATGGTTTGGCGGCATCTACATGAAGCCTCGTAATGGTTTGGCGGCTTCTACATGAAGGCGGCTTGTAGATGAAGCCTCATAATGGTTTGGCGGCATCTACATGAAGCCTCGTTATTGGTTTGGCGGCATCTAGATGAAGCCTCATAAAGGTTTGGCGGCTTTTAAAAAATATCACTATGTTGAAAACGGCCCAGGCTGTCATTTTTGGATGTACAGTCTGACAGGGCATGCCAGTCAGGTAACCGGACTTTCAGACGCATTGTCCTTGGCTAATACACGGGTGTCGCACAAAGTCCGGGCCATTTTCGGGTCTCCGGGGCCTGATCCCGGTGGCCCGAAAACGGCTAGGAGGTCATTTTTCAAAAATATCACTATGTTGAAAACGGCCCAGGCTGCCATTTTTGGACCTCTGTACAGTCTGACAGGGCCTGCCAGTCAGGTAACCGGACTTTTGGACGCGTTGTCCTTGGCTAATACACGGGTGTCGCATGAAGTCCGGGCCGTTTTCGGGTCTCCGGGGCCTGATCCCGGTGGCCCGAAAATGGCTAGGAGGTCATTTTTCAAAAAACTCACTATGTTGAAAACGGTCCAGGCTGCCATTTTTGGACCTCTGTACAGTCTGACAGGGCCTGCCAGTCAGGTAACTGGACTTTCAGACGCGTTGTCCTTGGCTAATACACGGGTGTCGCACAAAGTCCGGGCCGTTTTCGGGTCTCAGGGGCCTGATCCCGGTGGCCCAAAAACGGCTAGGAGGTCATTTTTTCAAAAAACTCACTATGTTGAAAACGGCCCAGGCTGCCATTTTTGGACCTCTGTACAGTCTGTCAGGGCCTGCCAGTCAAATTTAAAAAAGTGCATAAACACATTAATACGTAAACACATAATACATAAACACATAATACATAAATCCTAATCCTAAAGTACTTATTTAAAAAAGTACATAAACACATAATATAATCCTAAATTACTTGGTACTCCTCATATGGCTCCCGAGGAGGAGGATTTGGGGCTGCTGTAGCCTGCTGGTGGGGGGGTGGCTGTACCCTGGTTTTGGGGGATCTGTGTACTATCTTGCATCCGGGGGGTGGGTGCTGATAACTTTAAACGGTCCAAATCCCTTACAGCCATGGCATAATCTACAACCTAGACCAACTCATCTACAGTGAACTCATCATCTGCTGGGGGAGGAGGAGTGGTTATTTGAGTAGGAGCAGGAGGAGGAGTTATTTGAGTAGGAGCAGGAGGAGGAGTTATTTGAGTAGGAGCAGGAGGAGTTATTTGTCCAGGAGGAGGAGTATAGAACGAAGGTTGTGCAGGAGTAGGGGGAGATGAAAATGGTAGTCGTCGTCCCCGGCGAGAGTATCGCCGGACATTTGAAGATCCGTCACATTCGTGATAACCGCCACCCATAGTTTGTAAACCCTTTGAAGAGAGGCAGTTGTGTCTGAGATTGAGTCTTGATATGGTATTTATAATAGTTGAAGTTGATGCCTGATAATGGTTTGGCGGCATCATAAAAGTTGATGCCTGATAATAGTTTGGCGGCATCATAAAAGTTGATGCCTGAGAATGGTTTGGCGACATAGAAAAAGTTGATGCCTGATAATGGTTTGGCGGCATCATAAAAAGCAGATGCCTTAGAATGGGACAGCGGCATCATAAAAAGTTGAAGCCTCATAATGGGTTGGCGGCATCATAAAAAGTTGATGCCTCAGAATGGGACAGCGGCATCATAAAAAGTTGAAGCCTCATAATGGTTTGGCGGCATCATAAAAAGTTGAAGCCTATTTAAGGGATACTCACCCCAATCCATCCTCACACCAAACTTTCTTCTCAAACTCTCTCTATATCTCACAAACCTGCTTCTTCCCCCCCCCCCCACCCACCACCCAAAAAAATAACATTCAAAGCAAATGGCTTCTTTCGTTTCATACCTGGTTAGATTATACTGGGGTGGTCAGTTTTCATACGTAAACGGGGTTGTTCAAGATGATAACTCGTTGGTGTCATCCAGCTTTGTTATGCGAGAGAAGATGTCATTTGAACAACTGGTTGAATGTGTATGTGCTCATGTTAATATTAACAAAGAAGCTGTTACTGTCAAACTCCTGCTCGGATACACTTATGTTGGGTACTCTCAAACTAGCAAAATTTTCAACAATGACGGGGTTGATATGATGGATTATCTAGCCGCTGAGAGACGTGGTGATTTCGTTGCGGATATCTACGTTGAATGGCAACAAGACCCTCCGTTACAACAGCTTACTTTTACTAACCTACTACGTGACGTGTCGAACGTAAATGTTGTAGCACCCTTCGGGTCTCAGCATGCTGCCGATAACGAAGAAAATGACGAGGCAGGATCCCCTATGACGGACGAAGAATCTTTCCAAGAACCTCAATATGTTGCCGGTAATGACAATAATGACGGGTTTAATGAATCCGGAAGCGGATACTCTGAAGACACGGGAGATAGTGATGACGAACAACCGGCATCAGAAGACTCTAAAGACTCCGCAAATGAGGCCGAGCCCAGTCAGCCGATGACCCAACAGACACCACCAAATCACAACCTGGCCCTCCAGTTAGGTCCACGTCAAGACTACGATCCTCAAGATGATGCGGAGCTAACAGATTACATGGTTCAAGAATACGAAGAGGATGACTTCGTGTTATGGAACCCAAAAGCAGGGGACAATATCCGTCTTGGTATGTATTTCAAATCAAAAGAATAGGTAGACCATGCGGTTAGATAGCGGAACATCCGTCGTGGACGGGAGATGTATGTCAAGGCAAGCAAACCAAAGGTATACACGGTCGTATGTTACACCAGACACCCAAAGTTTGTAAATCCTTTTTCTGGTGGCCGGAAGTGTGAGTGGCGTTGCACGGCATCAATTCGGTCTGACTCACATTACTGGCGAATTATTGTATGGTCTACAAAACACAACTATTGTTCTTCGGCCATACGTAATAGCAACAAAAGTTTAAAAGCAAAGGATATTGCACAACACATCTTACCGCAAATTCGTACGGACATCAAGCTTAAGGTAAAACATATCCAAACCCATGTCAAGCAGGCTCTGAATGTTGATGTTTCGTATTCCAAGGCGTGGCGAGCAAGAAGAAAGGCTATAGAAACTATCTATGGTGACTGGGACAGCAATTTTAAGGAGCTACCCACATATATTATGCGGATGCTGACGAGGAACCCAGGCACCGTTGTTACGTTCTTTAATCATCCGAACGGAGATCCGAATTACCCCACGTTTAAATATATTTTTGGGCGTTCGGTCCTTCTATCCGTGCTTTCCATCGATGCATGCCTGTCATATCGGTGGATGCGACTCATCTGAAAGGACCCTACCGAGGTAAGCAGATGCTTGCGGTAACAAAAAATGCAAACAACTACATCCTGCCTGTGGCGTATGTCGTCGTTGACGAAGAGACTGTACACAGCTGGTGTTGGTTTTTCCAAAACCTTAATGAATATGTTACCCTTAATAGCATGGGGCCTTTGTGTGTGATATCAGACAGACACAACGGCATAATTAATGCTATGGAAAACCTTCCACAGTGGAAGGAACCCAACGCCTATCATCGTTACTGTCTTCGTCACATCAGAAGCAATTTCAGCGGGAGGTTCCGGAACAAAACCCTACGGAAACTGTGTTGGTCTATTGGTAGCACATCTCAACACGTAAAGTATCGGTGGGCTGTTAGCGAAATGAGGCTGAAAAATCAAGAGGCATGGGACTACCTTAACAACATTGATAAGACTAAGTGGACTGGTAGGCATGATAAAGAGCATCGTCGGTGGGGTAACCTAACGACCAACATTTCGGAGTCCATGAACAACGTCTTACGTGAAGCGCGACTACTGCCTATCACAGCTCTGATTCACTACACCTTCAAAGACGTCGAACAATATGTTAAGCAAACTCAAATTTCGAGCAGTTGCAACACCCCTCTACCCCCTTGCATATGGAGCAGGTGTGAGAACCTTTTGGGAGTTGCTATGCAGCATGAAGTGACGATGTACGATGTGAATGCGATAAGGTGCAATGTTCTTTCAAGGGTTGAGACAAATGACCGGGGCGGAAATGACTACACCGTTGAGTACAAAAAAAAGGTATGCTCGTGTGGCAAATGGCAAATGCAAAGATTTCCATGTTCACATGCAATTGCTGTTTGCAATTGGTTGGGTAAAAGCCCTCACAATATTACTAGATGGAAATTCCACACAGACACGTACGTTCAACAGTACAACAGTCATTTCTACACCTTGGGGCATAAGTCTGAATGGCCGGCGGCAGGGTGGAGAATTCAAGGGGACCCGTCGATGATTACTACACATCGAGGCAGAATACGTCAGAGAAGAATACAAAATGAAATGGATGTGAATTATGACGATCGCCCGAGGTGTCATGCATGCACTCGATGTGGAGAAACAGGCCATAACAGGAAGAGTTGTGGAAATGCAAGGCGTCAACGAAATCAGTGAATGACCCTACAGGGTTGTGTCAGTCGTATCATCACTGTCATCTTTTTTATGTTGTTTAGTTTGCATTATCTGTATCATCAATCACCCTTTGCTTTCATGGATGAGTTGGGTGACTCATCTCATCATGTTCTGTACGAGCTTTATTTAGTAATGGCAGCCTTATTATGGTACTGTTAATTTTAATACTACTATTATTATTAGACGTTTTCTAAAATAAAAGTAAATACATGTAATAATGATAGATTTATTTAAAACAAATAATACAAATTTATTTAACAACTATTTTTCCAAACTAGTCAATCAAACTATACAATCTACCGAGTTACAAGACAATCTATTTCCGAGATCACCAATTCTAATATTCTACCACCGTTTCTTGTTGCAGAGTTCATTAAGTTTATGTTTCGCACCTTCTATCTCCATTGCTTTATTGAAGTCAACAATAGCTTGTGGATCCAGAAACTCATTCTTCCAGTCACCGGAAACTCAGGACCGCATTCAAATTCAAACCCATTTGAATCAAACAGGGGAACATCAATCAATCTGTTGAACATGTGTACCAAATTTAAAGGTACCCAATGATCAACCCAGGCTGCCCTGCCAAAGTAGCACGAGCAAGAGCAGGATCATTCGATATCGCCGACGTCGCTAATCACATGATGCGATTCTTCAACATCGGATGGCCTTACGCTACAGGCTTTGCCTGGAAAGTTGACCCCTCTAAAGAGTCTGTTGGAATGTCTGGGTGTGGTAGACTAGAGATTGAGACTACCAATGACAACCAACTCTCTAATATTATAAACTACAATAACAATGTTGCATTCTACACGTGGTATACCACGTGTGGATGTAACATCGATCCAAGTAGTTTCATGTGGATGTAACACCGATCCAAAGACACCGCTTTTTTGGACCCCAGAAAAGCGATGCCAAGCAGGGGATGAGACGGGAGAGAATGCTTTTAAGCACGGCTCATCCCCGCCCAATACTGTTATAACTCCATGTGGATGTAATATCGACCCAATATCAATAAAAAACCGTACCCTCCAAAACAATTGCGGGAAAAGTATTATATCTCATATTGGTATTTTGTTTAGGTTTTTACAATTGTGTTGTAAATGGGATTGAGATATGTGGTGTTGTAAATGGGATTGGGATATGTGGGAATGATAGAATGTATTTGTGTTGTAAATGGGATTGAGAGAATTGGAAGCTGGCCGCCTTATATAAGAAATGATGCCTCTAATCCGTTTGGCGGCATCAATGTAACCTCACATTGAATTGGCGGCATCAAGTGTGATGCCTCTAATCCGTTTGGCGGCATCAAAGACTACACCAATTCAATTGGCGGCATCACTGTGGGGTTGCAGAATGATAGCTTGATACCGCCAATCCAATTAGTGTCATCCCCATTTTTAGTTTTTTTCCCCAATGCCCACCAAATATAATTTGAAAATTAAAATGTCTACTACTAATGCAAAGGATTCTGCTACAACGTTAGATAACGAGGCTACTCGTGCCAAATATGCGAGCATACACAATCAACTTTCAAACCTCTTGAAGTTCTATAACACCTCCATTAAGTTTACTCGTGACTATAGAGTTTGAAGATGTTAGTTGATAGAGTCCAAGTAACTACATTGTTTTTTGTTGGTATGAATAAATCAATTAATATATTGTTCATACACCATCAGAAAAAAATCTTGTTTAATAATAATGTCCTTCCTTTATAAAGGAAAAAAAACAAAAGATGTACAAAGGTTAGCGTTGCATTATCATCAATGTTTCTTTACCTTCTTTAATTTGAGTGTAATCGTAACCTCCATGTCATAGACATGATTAATTAAACATGTCATCACAATGTATTTTGTTTTCTTTAAACTGGTCCCGATAGTTTATCAATAATTTGCAGTAAGTACCAAATTACATGTTTATTTCAAGTTGGATTTGGAAACACATAAAACAAACACAAGCATTTATCAAATTTAAGTCATATATTTAATTAATCTAAAGAAGAAATGAGCTGATATAACTGAAAATAGACAAACTATGAACGAAGATTACAAAACCTAGAACTTATTAGGAATATTTAAATCCGTATACAAACTCTTAAATATTATTGATATGATTGTAATAATACTAAATTCTCCTCTAAATTTTTTAGAAAATAAATTTGTTAGACAAAGCATTGTTCTAACTTTACTTATATGGAGCATTATTATTTCCTGAGGGTTGTCCGAAAACATTTGCGTCATTAAGTGATGAGTTAGTAAGAGGTCTAATTAATAAGAGACTATAAACCAGCAAATGTTGAACAAGTAAGAGTACGTAGATGTGGTGGTGGACGAAGTGGGTAACCGAACACATGTGAAGGGATAAATGGTTAAAATTTCCATTCAACATCATTTTGAAACTTAATGGGTAAGAGACTTGTTGCTTGGTTCAGAGGTGCCCTCCTAGTGAACCAAACACGTTTAATGTTGATTGATTCGGATGAAGTCCTTTAATTTGATCAATAAGAGTCTACCAAACAGCTCATTAGTTGTGTAGTGGTATGATGTTTATAAAAACGTTGTGGGTCCAAATCATTTTGATAACTCGAGTACTGTCGGAGTACTTGAATTTATCGAAAGGGTGTCCTGAGAGTGCTCGGGTTTGATCTATTGGCCGTAAAAAAAAGTAGTCTAGATCTTATAATAACCAAAAGTTAAGGAAAATAAAAAAGTTGATAGAAATCATTTTATCTCACGAATAGATTACTCTTGAGTGACTTAGCATAAATAAGGCATTAAATATGTGATATTCTCATTACTTTAATGTGTGTGTGTGTGTTTATCTATTTATATATAGGGTTTTTTTTATGGTATTCTTCTTCTTTATAAAATGATTTTATAACATAAATAAATAGACATGATAAACGGTAGACAAAGTGTGGGGTTAAAGATTTTGCAGAAAAACGATAATAACGAAATCAACAAACTTTGATTATGTCTAACCAAAAAGGTCATAATTCAACTCAACTAACCTTAGAGTTTCAAGAATTGACATATTCCACCCTTAAGGTTTAGTCTATTGTCCACACGTGTCTCCATTCACATGACAACAGAAGCAGTATTCTATTCCTAATCAAAGTCCTGTGGGTCCATCTCGTTCCCATAGAGCATACGGGCAAACGTGGGAATTGAAAAAGATGCCCCCTCTAACACATGGACAATTACTACGATTGAAAACCGGCCACTAGTTAATTAATTGATTGAATTGATTGTACCTTATTCAAATATTAGATTATGTTATGGTTCACATTAAAAAAAAAAAAAAAAAATAGTAGTGAGATTCTCTCGTGTGATTCAGAACAAATTCGGTATCGATTTGATTTGTTACGATTTGTTATAAACTCGTTATGGCGCTTGAGAGAGAAAACAAACGAATAAAATAGTGTTTCAATAATACTTGATACTGTTACTGATGTTAATACTAGTACCAATGTTGATACCGGTTTGGATTGACATGATACCAATTCGATATAGTTTACAATACCAAAAAGAGTTCACATTGAATGGTTTTCAGTGAAAAAAAAAAAAAGTATACATACGATACAAAAAAAATGGTCTACTTTAAATACAACTTTGTTTTCAATAAACATTTTACTTGTGGTACTAAAAAAGTTAGTCTACTTTGAATACAACCTTTCTTCGACAAAATTTATGACGGAACGTTGAGAAAATACGCACACAATATATATATTTATAATTAATATGTTATATTATTTTAAATACATTCGTGTAATGTAGTCTAGCCGACTTACCTTGTTTTATGTCAGGAATTTAGTCAGTATCGGTTTGGTTTGTTACGCTATGCGTCGGGAATTTGGTCGGCATTAAGCCGGCTTACTTAAACCAAAAAGGTTTAAAGAGAAACTAAAGAAGAATAATGTCATAATATGCTCAAAAAAATCTCAACATGTGTTTTTATTAATCGAACACCATAAAAACAAATATTAGTACCCATAAAGATAATACTGATGCATGTACTGATGTTCGACCGGAATCTCTTCGGTTCGTCATAGTACTTGTACACTACGATACTCGTGTAGCTTAGGATATAAAAAAAAAAAAAAAAACTATTATGGATACAACAGCGTTTTCAAAAAGATATATACCAAAATTTCGTGATAAAAATAAATACAATTGTATTCATTTTTTAAAGGCAACGAATGCACGTTATCAGACAAAAATCAGATTAGTAAAAAATTAAATAGGTTAAAACTTTATATTATATATGATAATTTAGGGATGATAACTTTATACCAAACATATATGTTTGGCACGATATTTGGTTTTCATTTTAGCTTAGTTCTGGTATCGGTACCATGCGGTAAAGTACTAACCTGGTATCGACTAGGGTTGTCAAAAAAGCTCAGAGCTCGTTATGATTTAACTAGGAAATGCTCGATCGATATAGTTCGGTTCATAAGGAGTGATTGTCTCGGTTTGGCTCGCTCGTTATCTTAGCTTAGATTATTTTACTTATCATATATTTTATTTTCATATACATATAATAACATATTATAGAAAATGGTTATTATTTGCATGTATTTAAGAGTGTAGTTGGATATCTATGACATATTTTGGTGTTGATAATTAAGAGCATTTTGTTGAAATTTAAAACTTATTTGTACTTGGCTAAACTTGAATTGACATGTAATGAATTAAGTTGAAGTTATTTTAAATGTGTACTTTCGAACTATTGAATGTTATTTTAAATTATCGAGTTTTGAAATCAATAATTAAATTTTCTTTTTGAATTCGAGCACAACTAAGTTTGGCGCATTAAAAACTTTAGTACTGATTGAACATATATAGTACGGTATTCGAATTTCATTTTACCAAAATTCTGGTATTGGTACAGTATACGTTACTAGCACCAAACTCATCCCTATATGTATAATTGTATATGGTATAAGAGATGAAAATTGAAATAACAATAATAAATAAACCCATTGTTTCTTTCGTTTATAATTGTAATAGAGTAAACTAGGTTAGAAATCCATGTATTATCGCATAAGGTTGATTTGTGAAATATTAATTAGTTATAATAAAGCGGACAAAACTAAGGAAATAGTTTGAGAAAATAAACACTAAATAAACTAGGTTTTTATCCAGCCGCGCGTTGCGGCGGCGTCAATATGATTTAGAAAATAATTAAGTAATGACATAGCGTTGCGACATTTCAAATTCCAAATCAAGCCTAATTGTCATTGTGTTCGTGATATTAGTTTATCATACATAAACTTTCCACCTAAATTATTGCGTATGCTCGTGAAATTTCTATGGTAAGCATCCCTAATAATTGCGTCATTTTTAAGTTTGTAGGCATAAAATTTAACCCGAGTAAAACATACGAAAAGAAATAATTTAGTCAATTTACTATACAAACTTAATTGTATTACCAATCTCTCTTAATTGTCTTTTAATACTTAAAGAAATATATTAAATTTTCTATATCTCTACACCTAATTGTAAAAAATGCAAGCAAAAAAAAAGGCAAAAAGAGGGATGGTTCCAAGAATTGAACTTGGGTATTCACCATATAAACCAACAAACACAAACACCACACCACTAATAAAGATGTTGAAAATATTTGAAAATATAATTATTTAACATAACAAAAAGAATAAAATCACTATACAAATACACTTGCTTATTAATATAGTATAATAAAAGCGATACAGGGAAATTGTGATTTAGTATTATTTTAATAGAAGAATCAAAATGAAACAATTATAATTTATTATTATTATTATTTAGTATTAGAGGGGCAAGAAAATAAAAATGACGAGGCACTAGAATTACACGTATTCTAAAAGATTTTCATTTATTATATGAGATGAAGATACATAAAGCGTTGGTGTAAATTCACACGAGGTGCAACAAATACGAAAAGTGAAGGGTGCAAGATTGCAAATGAGACCATGTGTAGTAGTGGTGAAATTTGAAAGGACTTGAATTTCATGAAGGGTGTAGTGGTGTGGTGTGAACGTGTATATAAAGATATTAAATTTGAATTAAAAAAAAAGAAAAAATAAATAAAAATGAAGTGGCAGAAGCTGATTGGAAGAAGGAACAATAGTGCAGCGCTAAATATTCCACGCCTACGCATTTAGAGCCAATTTAGCGCCCAGGGGCGGTGTGCAGGGCGCGAATAGGCACGAAAATACCCCTTTAACGTCTAATTAAAGGACCACTACGTATGGTGTAAGAATAAATAAAAATTTCACGAGTAAGGAGAAAGAATAAAAAGATAAGGTGTGTAACATGTAAATTAGAAGAGGAACAGAAGAAAATGTGCGAGAAAATTACGATGGGGGACAAGAAAGCGATATTTTATGTTATTCTGCTGGCTACTGAAAGTGACATGTAACTATCTCCTTTTGTTATTTCACGTATTAGTGTATTACCCTTGATACATTCTATAATTGTGTACCGTATGTAACAAGTGAGAAAGATTATAGTCAAAATACTTATTTACGATTATTCGAGTTCCTTGTAATCATCTAGTTTGATATTAATAAAATATCTTTCTATATTGATTGTATTTGGCCGGTGTTTCTTCATTGGCGTCATCTGTGTAGAGCATTTTAGAACAACAAATTTTTTCTTCTTCCTTTCTCAGTCATGAGCAGCACATTGCCTTCCTTTTCTGGTGGTACTTTTGCAACCCAAGGTGCTAACACACCTGATCTGGGTCAACAGGACAACCAACAGGTGGGTAATAAGTAACCGATGCCTCGTGCAACGTCTCACCATCAACGGTCTCGTAGTGTTCAATCGATTCATTCCACTTTGCTACTGAAAACCTGCAGTTGCCGCAGGGCTCCCCTACTAAAAAAAGCCGCATCGATGGTTAGTCCGGAGATGTGGTACATTCAGGAATCGGAAGCCTTGCAACGACGTTATCAACAAAAGCTTCAAGAAAGACGCCTCGCGGAGGTCGCCAAAAAGCTCCCCATGGGGGATGCCCATGTTCAGTCACTGTCTGGAAACCCTTCGCGTAATGCAACAATGCACGAGGACACCATGCGCACAGACAACAGTAGGGCTACTACAGTGGAACAAAGCATGATACTACTTGGCGAGAAGATACTAGTGATGACTCAGAGAGCCACCATAGGCGTGACAATAGCCAGTCTCGCGCCAACACTGTTGTGCGCGGACATTATTCGTCCGATGAGGATGATTTCTCTAAGCCTTACTATCGTCCTACTTTCAGTGAAATGTCAAAATTTACTCCAATAGTTGCCCCATTTCCAATTGCCCCATTTCCTTCTCCGCTAAAAACAAAAATGCCAAGCACCATCAGCACGTATGATGGCTCATCAGACCCTGATGACCACATACGCAGTTTCAAAGCGTCATGAAGGATTGAAAATTAGGCCTTATCGGTGTGGTGCCTGTGACACCAGTCAACAATCCAGGTCAACATCCGTGCACATTTTATTTAATTATGTCATTTCATGTGCATATTAGACACTTTTACACTCACTATGCCCCCAGTCTAGTAAATCCTTAAGTCCTTAACTAGTGCAGAAATTCAACACATTATCCGTTTACACATATAACACCCGGAATATCCGAAACAATTGGCATTGAACAATCAATCCAATCACACGCTCAACAGAGAGCAACCGGATACCCAATTACTACATACAAACAAAACAACAATACACGTGACAATACCTAAGTGGGAAACTACACAAATCCATCTAAATCCTAGCAACTTTCAATATGTTCTATGGAAATATACACACAAAAATCATGGAACATTGGCTTGAGACACAAACATATATTAATGTGAGTTAATGTTACCAGACAACACATGTTTATCAGCAATTAACACTTGTACTAACAACTATGATGAATATTATTGTTACAACTTCTCATGTTATTGGCACACTAAAATCATACTCACACCATGTTAACACATGAAATGTTATTCCATTGCCATTAATGACCATGATTTTCAATAACATAATTATGCACATGTATAAATACACATGTTCGGCCAGACCTATGAACACACATAGGAGGGTCTCGGCTATACATGAACACACACACACATACACACACACACAACTATCCAATTCACTACACACCAAGCTAATCTAGTAACCTTGATTACCAAAATAAGTGTTTCAACAAACTAACACACATGTCTACGTCCATAATATACACACATGACATATTATATGTATACACACATGTGTTTCATGAACTATATACATCCATCTCACCACTTATATATACGGATATATATATATACACACACACACATTCATATAACTCATGAACAACCTATGCATGCCACTAAAGACAATGACACATTAACCGATCTCATATACCAAAAATGTCTTTCTCATATCTTAAACCACTTCCCTAAACAACTAAACTACCTTAACTACCATTGTCCAATGATTGTGAGCCAAACGACCACCACAAGTCACTTTCACTCCTTTTCTCTCTTCTTTCTTTCTGCTGAGGCATTTCACACACACATACACTCACATATGATAAGTTATCCTTCCTATACATATACACAAACACATCACACGACACAAGGGAAAAAACCATTGAGGACAACTTCTTGCACCAACTAATGGCCTTCCAAACTTTGACCTCATCACCATTCCTCTTTTGTTTTTGTTTTGGGTGAGCCAAGAACCAAGAAGTTTGCATTGTCATCATCTTACCTCCAAATGGAATTGTACTCTCTTGATTATTTCCCCCATACAAGATCACATTCCATTCTCATATGAAATCCTCCCCTAATCGGCCTATGATGATGATGATCGAACAAGAAAAAAGCCAAGTGACAACTCACTTTGTCAAACTATTTTACTAGAATAGTGTTTGTACCATCCAAGCTCCAGTCCCATGAAGACTTGACCATCCAAGAATGCACCGATATAAGAACCCATTGATCACCCAAAACTCCACACCAAAACCTCACCATAACTGATCCCATACATCCATACAATTGGCACACTCACAAGGACTCCAATGCACATATTTTCGAGCTCTTAAAACACCACACAATCGACCACTAGCAAGAAGATTCAAGCCACAGAGGACTCGGATAGGAACCAAGCATTCGGCACCTACACTTGGTATGATAATTGACTTCCTTTCATTTATTTTCTTTCAATCTTTTACTTAGATCTTCACCCGAACCATGACTCATGTCTATGAAATATCAATCGGCCTATGTCTAAATACACGGTCATAAACCCACAACCCGTGATTATCGACCAAAACCCACTAGAAGCTGATAATATAAAAACAACACTTACAAATAACTAGCTTTGTTTCCAAACTATTATACATTACACTCGCCTATATGAACACATCCTCTACACCTCAACAATCGGTCGACATATGGGATGGATACCCAAGGACGAATAGTGTATGAAAATAGCACTTGTGTTTAACAAAAATCCGGTTTTTGGAACGAAAAATAACATATATATTACCTTTATATAACCTTAATTTTATACAAGAAAATACATGAATTTTTCATGGTGTCATGTACCCACATGCTTATAAACCCACGTGCACCAACACACGAGCAAATGGGAGTCAAGGTTTTGATCACTAGCCACGAATTTAGAACTATGCAATATGTTTAATTTTGGCTACAAGAACTACATATGTTAAAATGACTATAACATATGTTAACACTATCATTTGACATTATAAGATATAAACATATGTTAAAACATTCATTTTTCGATAAAACAACAACACGTTTTAAGATTGGGAATATTCTACACCCATGATGACAGGTGGGGACCATTTTATTAACAATGGATACGTTCTTACAATAAAACGCCCGGAATTCACGAAACCGTACATTCTACAAAGTACACATGAAACACGTAACAATTGTCACATGCACAAACTATGGCCCACATATAACAGACACAAGGGTCCACAAGTCGAGTGAACAATTTGTATGGTAAACGACAAGAACGTGCCACTTACTATGTCCTTGATAATCATATGGCACTTATTTTCGGGACAAGAATTACCTCACTCCTCTGCTTTACTAGACCACACATCCAATCACGAGGTGAGTTTCACGTCCCCGTTTTACCATTTTACATTTTAGGGGATAAACATGCTACATTTCTAGTACATTACATTTTGTATGATATTATATCGTGACTACCATGTGGAACATGAGATATTCGGTTTATGAGCTCAATAGTCTTCGTACTTACATTTACACTATAACCATTAGCTAACAAAAGCCATGGAACACTTAAATAGATCTATTGGGTTCACACCCCCCACTCTTGGTTAGTCGCTCTAACCGGTTACATACAAGAGAGTGTTAGTATTCTACTATACATACGTTGTCTTTATTGTACAATACACGAGGCACAAAAATTAAGAGGTTTGGTTATGGGACTCAGGGTTTGCACAGTAATCATTTGCTTAGCTATCCTTTGATTGGTCATACACGAATTTCACAAGCACTTTACATAGTACATTAAAACCTGTGAACTCATCGACATTATGTTGACAAATATTTTATGCATGTTTTTCAGGTAATTGATCATGAGGAGCAGGAACTTAGGAGAGGGGCTTGAGTGTGCACATCATGGTATCATCACCTATATCGGTTGAGGTTCATTAATGTTGGTCATGTAATGTTTTCAGCATTTGGTACATTAACTTTCAGACAATGTTACAGTTTTCTTAACTATGTATGACTTTATTTATCGTTTGATGATATCGATTTTAAATTACATCTTTTGTGTTGCTCGAACCTTGTGCTTAAAAACCTTTCAAATCACATCCTCGTGCTTCCGCCTTGGCGGGGTGTGACACTGCCACATCTTCGCGCAAACCTTAACAGGTCTTGCACGAGTGTGGTTTGACATTCTACCACCTTGTCAAATTGATAATCTCCAAGATCTTGTAAAGCAATTCAAACAATATCGTTGTAACATCGCATATTTTTCCCAAATTATTTTAGTTAAAAAAAATGTTTGTTTTAAACAATATAGGTTTTAACCACCTTAAACTAATAATTATTTAACAAAATCGTTGGATTCCCGACGTTTCGAGTGTTTTAAAAATTTTTCGTAACACTTTCAATCTTGTGTAATCATAATATATATTAATATAGTTTGTATATATAAAAAAACATTCTTGTTAATAAATCTTACAAAGGGATTAAACTAAATAATTTGTGAATTTTAATATGATATACGATGGATTTAAATCTTTGCTAATTGATGTTGTAATGATTTCTAAATGGGATCATTTGTAACCGTGCGAAACACAAGGTCATCAATTTGTAATTACAGTAGGAAACGTACAAGTCAATGAAAAAGTTTTACTAGGCAAAATTAATATATTTAAATGAAAATATGGTTTTCCAAAATTAAATAAGACCAATCATTAATTATAAATTTTGACTATTGACTAGCCTTCATAATTCCATAATAGTCATATGAATCTGTTTTTTTTTAACAAGCTATGTATTTACGTTTATTTTGTGATATTAACTTTTTGCCCATTATGCATGTATATATATATATATATATATACTAGGTTTGAGACCCGTGGGGACCCACGGTGCAAACCATAGTAAATAAAAAAAATATATTAAACTAAGAGTTGTATTATTCAAGTTTAGTGGCTACAACGTAAAGTGTTAAGAATAACGCTTAGCCTGATATTTTTTTTCTTATATAAACGTCATGTTTCAATGTTGCGTTGATATGAAATGGGTATTAAAATTAAAACTAATATATAACCAGGGGCGGATCCAGTTAAAGAGGAGGGGTTGCGGACGTTGCGGCTCAACTTCGCGCGCGTAGTGGAAAATTAGTGGAAATTTTGGTTTTTTTCTACGAAATTTGAAAAACGTTGCTACTAAAATGAAAAAAAATGAGAAACGTTACTACTGAAAAATGTTTCTAGATCCGCCACTGTATATAACTATGGTTTTCATGTCAAAGTGGATATTTTTTGTAAGCTATAAGTAACGTTCGTAATGAAAACCGATTACCTATTATGATCAGTACTCAACCAAAGTATAAACTTTAACAAAAAATAACAAAAGGTATGAATACATTGTGTTTTTGTAAATTACCTTTTATCATATTTTTATTTTTAATGTAATTGTAATTAGTACATAACTTGTTTTATTGACAAATGGCAACGCACTGTTCAAAGCACAAAAAAAAAAGTTTAAAATAATACTTTATTATTGAAGTTGTATATACATAACGTCAATAAAGATAAGTAAAAAATTGCATCAAAATTACTCACATTATTCATAAATCCTGAAAGACTTCTTTGTACACAACGTTTGATGTTTTGTTCGTCAATTCACCATTTTCATCTACTATAACTATCTTCAGTCCATCTCGACTTCTGACTCTTGAAAGCGCAACATACAACTGCCCGTGTGAAAAACTGGATCCTTCAAATACAACTCAACTCTGGATAAGGATTGTCCTTGACTTTTGTTTATTGTCATTGCGAAAGAAACAGCAAGTGGAAATTGCCTTCTGTTAAATTTAAAAGGAATTTTCTTATCCGAGGGGGATAAAGTAATTCTTGGAATAAAAGTTCGCATTCCAATGTTACTTCATGATATGATTTTCGCTTCAATGACACGTTTTCTCATTTTAACAACTTGTAACCTTGTCCCATTGCACAAACCGCTTTTCTGATCAATGTTTCTGAGTAACATTACGGGAACGCCAACTTTCAAAACCAAACGATGGTTTGGTATTCCAAAAAACTTAAGACCATTCAGGACATCAGGAGAAACTAATCTTTCATCAACCTGTTTGTTAACATCTTCGGACTGGCAAACACTATCCGAACTTAGATACTCAACTTCGTCACCGGGAAACATTGAAAGTAATATATCATTAATTTCATGAACAACTTCATTCTTCGGTGCCAATATAGCTCGATCTTGAAAATAAGTCGGAATGTGGATGTTAGCCAAAAGTGACGGATAAACAAAGGCTATCAAATCAGAAACAGGATCCGAAGATTGAGAAATAAGTAAGTCATCAGGTATCAAAATAACATCCTGATCATTGCTTATTGTATCAACCTTTCCTTCTCCTATGTCCAGAAGCCAAGATGCAGACTTTTTAGTTTCCTCAATATCAGAACTGCAGCTTCCTGAAAGCAACCTCATATTTTTTGTTAACTCTAAAACAGTGCATTTGTGCCAAATGTATGATGAACTTAAAAGGCATTAACAATGTCATGCCTAGTTCCATTTGGTACAACTGGTAGAATTTGCCTAAAGTCACCCCCAAACACAACAACCTTTCCACCAAATAACAAATCAGACGACTCATCAGCATGTACACCAAATACATCTTTTAAACTTCGATCTAGTGCTTCAAAAGCATGTTTATGAGTCATGGGTGCTTCATCCCATATAATCAAGTCAGTTTGTTTAACCAGCTGTGCAACATCACTATTAGGTGGTATGTAACACATAGAATCTTCAGTTAGGTTTATAGGAATACGAAACCTGGAATGTGCTGTCCTACCACCGGCCAATAGCAAAGAAGCGATACCACTCGAAGCAACATTCAAAACAATCTTTCTTGATTGTTTATCTACTTAACATTAAAGATCAAACAATGATTGTTACTCAATACATATAAGTCAAATTACATATCAAGATACACGATTAATACTGTTAATGAGAGAATTGATAGCACATGCATCATCAAAAAATCATAGTGATAATAACAAAATACATCGATTCCTAACAAATACACGACTATTAACATGATGTCTGATAGCGTTTGATATTATCGAGATCTTCATAATAGTGAAGAAGATGAACAGTTACTTACCTTTTGGTAAAGTAGCTTTTTTGAAGACCCAAGAAATCTGAAAAAAGTGAAACAATGTGGGGTATGTATATAATGAAAAAATTGATGTTGGGCTGAAAGAAAATTGAACTATTAAATAATCGGGCCTTTGTTTAATAAAAACATTCAACCCAATAAGTAATCTAAGTATGTACGCTTTGTAATTTATATGGACTGGTGTTGGTAAGTTAGTGGGCCGATCCATTGTTGATTGTATTATAACAACATATTTGGGTAACAATTTAAGATGATAGACAACATTTATGTTACAATTTTTTTGTTATAATTAGATACTAATCATACAAAATTAAAACTCACTATTATGTTTGATGACTACATCCACCAATCTAGTTGTATCTATATATACTAAACATAATATCAAATGGATGAAAACATACTTATCAATCAAGCAAACGCATTTATTAAATATTATCATCGTTATGAAACTTAATAAAAACAGTAAACCATATCATGGTATAAAGAGAAAATAACAAAGTAGAAATTGTTCAAATTTATTAAAAAAAACAAAACATAAAGCAATGAAACTGGTTGACTATAAGCATAGCAAACAAATCCTCTTCATTTTGGGTTTAGGAAGACGGGAGGCTCAACGGAATTTTAAGTTACTCCATACTACCACCACTTCCAATCTTAGTTGAAGGAATTGGTATGCTTTCATCATCAGAAATCGCGTCAATCAGTTTACGCTTAACCATTTGATACTTGGAACTGATAGAACATTGTTCTCCTTCAGCATAAACTTTCTTATCAACAAAGTTATCAGCAATGGAAATTGGCGTATCATTATCGCCTGTGTCTGATTCCTAAAGAAAAAATAGTTACAAACATATGTTGCAAATTCATCAGTGATTGTGTTTGAAAGAAAAAATGAGTAAAATGTATTAATATGAAATTAAGTGTTTGTGAAAATGGTACCTTGGAAACAAAAATAACATTAGACGGCATTGCTAGGAGAGACGTGTGAAGTGATTCTGATTCAGCAGGCTGTTTTTAAAAAAAAAATATGAAAAAAATTTGTAATGTAATAAAGTCTTACGTAAATAAAATTTGCTAAGTTATAGCAAATGGAATTTGATTATGTACCTGTCCTACGTACAACTTTTTCTTAAGATGCGAGATAATTGTTGGATCATCACTTATCTTAGTTACACCATAAACATCATATTTGTTGTTTAAATTGAAGCCAGACACAAAGATCTTAAAAGCAAACTCTCTGTCTAACAAAGTCTTAATCTCTTCAGGATATTCAACTGTATCACCAACCTATTTAAAAGGAATATCAAAATACATAAATATTACAAAACTATAATTAAGGAATTATTAAAAATAATTTTGTATTTAAAATTTAGTTAAAAATATGGAATACCGTATTCAAATCAAGCAATTCAGAAGCACTTTTACTAATAAGTTGTGCAACGTCACGATGAAACAACGTAAGAGATACAGCAACATTAACGTCTTGCACACGAACCTGAATTTTAAACCTAGAAAAAAAATTAAAAAATAGAACTAAAAATTATAACTAAGTTGGGTTGAAATCAAACTATATTTGTGTATATTAAAATTGATGTTACAAATATATCCGGCCTTGGTGTAGGCTCAACTTGTTTGGCACTACAACTAACATTCAAACACTCGTAAACCTTTTCTTCCTCAAAATCTGAACTTCCTTCACCAACCTGTTTGATTATATAATCAATACTACATTTTTTGGTGCATTTGGGGCATCCTATGTAGTACCAGCCAATTTCGGTAAACAGGTCTTTAATAGTACCCAATAATACCAGAGCCTGCTCCTGTATGAATATTATAATTTGTTACCGAAATAAGATAGTATATGGTATACAATGGGTATTAATATTAAATAAAAATAATTTTTTAATAACATTACATTTTTTTATATTTAATTATAAATATTGTATTTAAGTATCAACATTATACTTACCTCTTGAATCTCACAAATGTCGCCAATGTTACTAAAAGGAGTGTTATGGACAAATTCATCTTCATCAGAACAGAACATAGAAGTTCCATATGGTCGATGAGAAGAGGAAGGATTATCAGCGATTTTCTTACCCAACCTGATAAAAATAATTTGATTTACACATTACATATTTATTAATACTTTTTATAAAGGTTTTGTATTTCGTATTGAAAAACGTAATAGTACATACTCTTTTTTGTACAGGTTTATATCTTCAATATCTCCATTGATGAACAGTCGACTAACTCGATCTCCAAAAGAGTTAGAAACATACGATTTTCCTATATAAAAAAAAAACATTAGGAAATTTTTTTTTTGAAATATTTAATAATAAGAAAATTTAGAAGTTAGAACTTAATTTATAATGCAAAATATAATGTAGCTATAAATATAAATATAAATATAACTATATATATTTATTAACATTATACAACCATTATAAAACTTCAAACGGCCAAACTGCATTATTATTATAAATTCTTTCTCCGTTTGATGAGTTGCAACATATTTAGACATCTCCATGGCATAACTATCCCACAACGTTAAATAGATGCGCAAGCCCCTTCAAAAAAGTACAAATTATTTTAGTAAAAAATAAATAAACAATTTATAAAGCTACGTAATTTTTTTTGTATATAAAATGCAAACAAAAAAATAAATAAATAAAGAATACATACTCGATATCTTGAATTTCCATTGTTAACCTCTTTTTATCAGCGACAACCTTTTTATCTTTATCATCATTGCTGAAGAACTTGTTAACATGTCCTATAACATCTAAGATCAAGTATAAAATAAACATTAATGAAACATAACTTATAAAACTATTATTATGGTTTGGTTGTGATGAAAAAAAGACTATTAGAACGAAATATACCTATTGTAACATATTCATCAACCTCCCTATCCAGAATTCTTTGAAAGGGCACAAAAGAGAAACCAAAATCTGGACCTTGGAAACCATCATATTCGGAAACTTGAGTATTCATATTCAAGCAGAGTTTGTTTGGGTTTGGAGCATACTTGTATTTAAAGGAATTGACCCTAACTCCTGGATTTCTTATAATAAGAGAAGAATTTTCAGTCAGAAACCTCTCAAATCTAAAAACAACCGCTTAAATACATTCGCTTGAATCCTGTCACCCTGTTAATTATAAAAAAAATAAGAAAACACTATAAATATGTATCTACGTAATTGATGTATTTTAACGTACGAAAATAAGAAAATTCATATACATTAAAATTAAAAACATCACAACTAAAAAAAAAGTTATGAAATTTAAAAATAATAGGATATAAAAAAAACGTGTTGTTGAGTTTTACATTTTCATCACATAGGATCATTTCAATTGAGTACACATCATTAGGATTGCGATGATCGGGTAGACGCCAAACCCGAATAATCTTTAGCTTTAACGCCACACCGTTTCGGTTTATATGAATTTGGTTAACCATGGTAAACTCATTTGCATCTACAGCAGCCATTGATCTTGTTAACTGGAAAAAAATAATGTAAAAACCAATAGATGACTTCAATAACACAAATTGTAGTCAACATAAAAATATTGAAACTTATATTATAGTTAGCTAATAAGTTTCAAATGTATTGTAGCATAAATGTTTGGATTGATCACTCCAGAATGTATGCAAAACATCAGCATAGTCGATTGGTTAATAACAATAACAAATCAAAATCAAAATAAATAATGTTTATGTATTTATAGATGAGAAACAGAAATTAACCTAATAATATATCTTTGCGATTACTCAAAGTGCATTCAACGTGTCTTATTACAATCGTATGTGAATTGGTTTGACTTGTTTATATAGTTATTCAATCAATTCAATAATAAGAAATGGATGAAATAGTGGAGGTTAATTAGCATTCGAATTAGCATTGTTATTATTGTTATAACATTATGTATTGATTGAATTTAGTCAACGTCAAGCATTCCTTGATTAACTGGCGTATGTCAAGCATTATATAGGTATTCAATCAATTCAATAATAAGAAATGGATGAAAGAGTGGAGGGTAGATAGCATCCGAATTAGCATTGTTATTATTGTTATAACATTATGTATTGATTGAATTTAGTCAAAGTCAAGCATTCAAACCATAACTGCCGCATGTCAATACGATATTCTAACAAATTGTTAGTCAAAACTTGTTTATATAGTTATTCAATCAATTCAATAATAAGAAATGGATGAAATAGTGGAGGTTAATTAGCATTCGAATTAGCATTGTTATTATTGTTATAACATTATGTATTGATTGAATTTAGTCAACGTCAAGCATTCCTTGATTAACTGGCGTATGTCAAGCATTATATAGGTATTCAATCAATTCAATAATAAGAAATTGATGAAAGAGTGGAGGGTAATTAGCATCCGAATTAGCATTGTTATTATTGTTATAACATTATGTATTGATTGAATTTAATCAAAGTCAAGCATTCAAACCATAAATGCCGAATGTCAATACAATATTCTAACAAATTGTTAGTCAAAACTTGTTTATATAGTTATTCAATCAATTCAATAATAAGAAATGGATGAAATAGTGGAGGTTAATTAGCATTCGAATTAGCATTGTTATTATTGTTATAACATTATGTATTGATTGAATTTAGTCAACGTCAAGCATTCCTTGATTAACTAGCGTATGTCAAGCATTATATAGATAATCAATCAATTCAATAATAAGAAATGGATGAAAGAGTGGAGGGTAATTAACATCCGGATTAGCATTGTTATTATTGTTATAACATTATGTATTGATTGAATTTAGTCAAAGTCAAGCATTCAAACCATAAATGCTGAATGTCAAGCATTATACTTAGTTGTGATTTTTTTTTTTGATCTATTGAATGTTATTTAACTAAATGTTCTTTATATGTTATGTCAAGCATTATATAGGTATTCAATCAATTCAATAATAAGAAATGGATGAAAGAGTGGAGGGTAATTAGCATCCGAATTAGCATTGTTATTATTGTTATAACATTATGTATTGATTGAATGTATATTTATAATTTTGTAAATTCGTATTCAAAGTCAAGGTCAGTAAACATATTACTTTCCTTATACATTCAACAATGGAGTAGAAGGAGACCATCAATTTCGCCTTAACATGCTGGAAAATTGGACCCGTAAATTCGTATTCAAAGTCAATTTGTTATTGTAGAAGGAAACCATAAATTTCGCCTTAACATGTATCAATTCCTTATGAATGCTGTGAGTAAATTCATATACATTATGTATTCCTAAATAATCGCGTCTTGCCACCACTGATTAACGTATACACATTCTTACAATTACAACATACCAAATTCATCATCTATAAATTCTAACAAAACAAACCAAGATTGACCATGGTATGTCGAAACTTTAATGTTGTTGTTTCGTAAATTTTTAGATAACAAAAACCTGTTCATGGATTTCGGCAATGTCTGGACAAACACGTAAAAAACAACATTATAATAACGAATAAACTTTTTTTACTTAAAAAAAATTAGAAACGTCATACCAAAACTCGTGCGGAATGGTCATGAATAACCTTGAAGAATTTGTCACCCTTGTGATAAGCCATAATGAAGTTATTTGTCCTAATGAAATCCTGTTCTTCGTTTGCAAAACAAACTTTTGTTAAAGTATCCATAAAGTCACTAATACTCGAAACTGATTTCAATTATCTTTTTTTATGAAATCTTGTATTTGTTTTTTTTATAATCTTTTTTTATATTCACACATACTCGAAACTGATTTCAGTTGCAATCTGTTATTAACTAAGACAATCATATCATCAATGATTAAACCTGATTAGAATTACTTGTGTGTCGATTTCATCCAAAGCAGGGACTTGATCCTAAACAGATTATCAAATGGTGTTAATAAAAAAAGATTCTGATCATTACAAATAAATCCGAAATAAAACGATTGTATTTCTGTTTGGTTTAATATGATAGTAAACCGCTATGTATGGATCTCATACAAATCAAAAACATAATCGAAAACAGATTAGATAGTTATTTTAATAAGAAAACGTGTTGATAATTACAACAAAAAAGATTGTATTTTGTAGAAGGTTGATAGCTATACGATTGTGATTTATCTTTGTAGAAAAATAATGATAGAAACCGATTGTGTTTATCTTTTATGTAAGATGATTGCAAGCATTATGTATCAATCTAATCAAAATGCAGAAAAATTATCGTAAACATTTCGAGAGTTATGTTTATCCTAAAACGTTTTCTTCAATATCAAATAACCGATTGTATTTCATAGAGGATTGATGTAAGATTGAAGAACAACATACCTTGCAAAAAGAACAATGAGAGAGGAATGAGGAATGAGAAAGGAATTATTAGGATAAGAAGGAGGAAGATGTTGTAACATACAAATGGATGTTGACAAAACAAAAAAAAAGAGGTTTATATAATACTTTTTCATGGAGCTCCATTTAGGATTTGGATCCTTGAAGACCCTCTCAAAATCTAGGATTCAACCCTAGTGTTTTCATTTATTATATAGATAGATGCATGTATAGCCATCCTTTGAATTCACCCTTCCTCTGTAAAACACTGTCAAATCAATCCTATACCATAGGCACTTATCTGTGTCACCATTGAGTATCATTTAAACCACCACTTCACAAACTTCTTTGCCTCCCTTTTGTTCTCCAACCATTATTTCGGCAACCGAACCAACTACGACAACCTCCTTCGCGCAACGGGTGTTACCCACATCACTTCCGCTTGGGTAGAACCTATCACGCATCCAAGCTCAACTCTTAGTTTTCACTCCTTCCATTTGGTATGAACTTCCAAACTTTTGCCATCTTATGCTAAGTGAATTAATATTTTACTCGAGTCAACCCTTGTCACCCAACATGATTATTATTATTTTTTTTATAAATAAATGAGTTTATTGATATATCTAAAGAAACGGTACATAGGTTCATTAACCTTTTGAAGTCTAACATGTTATCATACTCTTTTTAGGACACTTACATGAGAATGGTTTTAAGTCCTACGTACTTTCAATGTTTGTGTTCATCCATGCACAAATATATATTTTGAACAGACAAGTATATAGTGTAGTTAAGTAATTAAATATATCTAAGTTCTTTTAAAAAAAAAAAAAAAAAACAATATATATATATATATATATATATATATGATTTTAAGTGAGTCACATATATATCGTTATTTCTATTTACAAACACTTGGATTTCTATGTATGCAAATAAATATATACTTAGTCGATCAATTTTACAAAACTATAACAAGTTATTTTATATAAATCTATCATTATTAATATTTTTATTTATTTTTTGTTATCAATAGGTTTGTTAGCTTTCAAAATCATACTCTAACGTATGGACACCAAATATTTATAAAATTAAAAAGTTACTAATCGTACACATATTGAACAAAACATTTTCACACATACAAGCGTTGGGTGAATTGTTGACATATTTCCGTCATATACGCTAGAGTTGGTGAATAGGCCTTATTAGGGTCCTCAATATTGTAGGGTACGAGTAGATTCGACACACCCTGTCTCTTAACCTCAAGTATATGTACTTCTACTAAGCAAGGTGAGTTTACATAGCCCCTTTTTCTGTTTTACATTTTGGGGTGAAACATGTTTAAACATTTTATACACTATCATTTACCTATTCTTACATTGTTGAAACTTGTGATTCAATTACACTATCATTTACTCATTCTATCATTTGACTATAACAAAAAGACACAGTACAATCATTAACATTGATCAAGCCGCCTGTTTAGATTATAGCGCTATAGGTCTGACAAACCCATCCCCCGCATAAATTCAGGGATGATCGATAACAGTTACACATTTACTAACTTGCGAGTTAGGTCTCAGTCGACACAAGGTTTGATTGTACAAAAGACGCATTGTTACATGTCGGACTCATATTCTTACATTACTCATTATTACACTTCAACTATGATTGCTATACATCACATTGTTTTCAATTATATGCAAAACCTATGTATTCTCACCAACTATTTATAGTTGACCCCCCATCTTTCCAACTCAACATGTTTTAGGTTTTACTTGCTATTGGAAGTTGTACAAGTCTTGGATCACATAGGAGCTTTGGACCTAGATTATGTAAATCAAGTTTATGTATTAAATTGTATGACAAATTGTAAATTGTTTAGTAATATTCAACTTCCATTTAGTACCATGAGCTATTGAACAATCATCACTACGTGACACCTCGATGTTTCCGCCATCGGTTGGGGTGTTACAATCTCAGTCAGCAACGACGCACAGAGCGTGAATCTACTAACATTCTACAAGAGCGCAAAAATGAAGGAGAATCAGTTGAAGACTATCTCACAAGGTTTAACAAGGAGGCGCTCCAAAATTGGGCCCATCGGTTTGAATTAATGAAAGTAGCCTTTAAACAAGGAGTTCAGTGTGACGAGCTCATCCGCACCCTCACCGGGTGCACCGATATGCCAAATACCTAGGATGACATTATGACAGTAGCGAAGTTGTATGCGCGCACAGAAAGAGAACTATCTATCTAGAACAGAGTCAAAGCTCCAACATACTCTGATGCGCAAGTGCAGAGCTCAAGAAATAAGTACGAAATGCCCGATAAGAAAGGCAAGGAACTTGTGAACTCATCGACATTATGTTGGCAAATATTTTATGCATGTTTTTCTGGTAATTGATCATGAGGAGCAGGAACTTGGGAGAGGGCTCGAGTGTGCACATCGTGGTATCATCACCTATACCGGTTGAGGTTCATTAATGTTGGTCATGTCATGTTTTCAGCATTTGGTACATTAACTTTCAGACAATGTTACATTTTTCTTAACTATGTATGACTTTATTTATCGTTTGATGATATCTATTTTAAATTACATCTTATGTGTTGCTCGAACCTTGTGCTTAAAAACCTTTCGTATCATATCCCCGTGCTTCCGCCTTGGCGGGGTGTGACACTGCCACATCTTCGCGCAAACCTTAACAGGTCTTGCACGAGTGTGGTTTGACATTCTACCACCTTGTCAAATTGATAATCTCCAAGATCTTGTAAAGCAATTCAAACAACATCTCAGTCAGCAACGACGCACAGAGTGTGAATCTACTAACATTATACAAGTGCACAAAAATGAAGGAGAACCAGTTGAAGACTATCTCACAAGGTTTAACATGGAGGCGCTCCAAAATTGGGCCCATCAGTTTGAATTAATGAAAGTAGCTTTTAAACAAGGAGTTCAGTGTGACGAGCTCATCCGCACCCTCACCGGGCGCACCGGTATGCCAAATACCTAAGATGAGATCATGATAGCAGCGAAGTTGTATGCGCGCACAGAAAGAGAATTATCTATCTGGAACAGAGTCAAAGCTCCAACAAACTCTGACGCCCAAGTGCAGAGCTCAAGAAATAAGTACGAAATACACAATAAGAAAGGCAAGGGTTCAGTCTGGAACAGGATTCAAGCGCCAGCTCACACATAACCCAAGAAAGCAGAAGTTGTAGAGCGCAAGTACACCCCACAAGGCGAGAACAAGTCATTTAGGTGGAGCCATAACTCTTGGACTCCACTGACCCAAACGCCTGTGCAAGTGTTAGCAACAGAGAACATCGATTTTCCAAAGCCAAAGGAAATCAGAAACATAGAGGATTTAAACCCTGCAAAGTACCACCTATTCCATCAGGAGATTGGACATGACACTGATGCATGCTTCCAGCTGAAAAACACAATCAAAACGACTTTAAAGTCCAAGAAATTATCGCATCTATTAAAAAATACCCAACACAAACTAGATGGTCCGGCGCAAAAGAAAATCAAGAATGTTAGTATGATGATCCAGGGTGGGCGGCACAAGCGCAAGAACAACAAGAGAAAAACTGATCAAGTTGCGGAGTGGAAAGAACAAGTATGCTTCCCCATCGTCCGCGGGGGACCATTATTCACTCGCGCCATGATCATAACAACTATCTTCGATCACTACAGAACTACCATAGCCATCATGGACACATGAAGCAACTCGAACATCATTTACGAGCAATGCTTCAATTTGTTGGATGACGAAGACAAAGCACGCTTGCGCCTGGTAAACTCACCCATCATAGGTTTTTCAAATGATGTGGTTAACCCTATGGGGGAATCACCTTCGAGTTAACAATAAGTGATGGCAAGAATTCAAGAACTGAAGAAATCATATTTCTGGTGGTACCTACAAGATCCAAACATGACATTATCCTGGGGCGTGACTCCATGGCAAGATACAACATGGTCGCATCACCTCCCCATGGTGCAATTGGTTTCCCCATGCCAACGGGCGTACCCATCATCTGGGCTAACAGGAAATGCGCCATGGTAGAAGAACCCCACCCATCCAAAGTAATCAAGCCAACAGCTCGCACTGAACCAAAGAAGTGGGTCCTAAACCCAAAGTCCCCAGAGCAGACAATAACTTTGGGGTCAACAATCTCTAAAAATATAGTGATCACTTGAAGCAGCTACTCACTAAACAATGAGATTTTCGTGTGGCAACCATCAAACACGGTGGGAGTCCCTCGAGACATGGCCCATCACAAGCTTAATACGTACCGTTCGGTAGAGCCTATCATGTAGAAGCATGGGCGCAGAGAAAGCAAAGGCTATGAATGAACAAGTGGAAGAGCTGTTGAAGGCAGAGATCTTGTGCAAAAAAAGATACCAAAATTTGGTGGCGAATCATGTTATGGTCACCAAAAGCACCGGTGGGTGGAGGATGTGCATGGACTATAAAGACCTGAACAAAACTTGTCCTAAGGACTGCTACCCGCTTCCAGAGATTGACCTAAAGGTTGATTCTCTTGCGCCATTCATATTTAAATGTTTCCTTGAAGCCTATAAAGGGTATCATCAAATTTAGATGGCAGTGGAAGATGAGGACAAGACTGCGTTCAGAACTGACAAAGGCATTTTTTGCTATAAAAGATGCCATTCTGCTTGAAAAATGCAAGTGCTACATACCAAATGTTGCTGGATCGTGCATTTAGCCACCAGATTGGTAAGAATCTGTAAATATATGTAGATGGCCTGGTTATCAAAAGCAAGCAAGAAGATCAAATATTGAAGGATATAGAGGAAACGTTCCATCGTCTGCGCAACATCAACATGAAACATAACCCAAGTGAGCATTCAGCATGGAAGAAGGCCAATTTTTAGGGGTGCTCATCACCAAAGATGGCTTCCGCCAAAATTCAGGAAAAAAATCCAAGCTATTAAGGGCATGCCTTCACCTTTAACATTAAAAGAGGTGCAAACTTTGAATATGCAATTAGTGGCAATTAATAAGTTCCTGTCACACCACGCCAACAAATCAATCACATTCATTGAAACTTTAAAAAATTGTTTGAAAAAAAAAACAGTTTAGATGGACACCAAAAGCTGAGAAGGCATTCCAAGATATGAAGAAATGTTTGATGGACTTTACCGACTCTGACTGCACCACTCCCCAAACAGCCACTCACGCTATACATGTGCGCAACAGAAAAAGCAGTCAGCGGGGTGCTGATGGTTGATCGAAAGCTTGTCCAAACTCCTATATATTACATCAGCAGGGAACTAACCGATGCGGAAACAAGGTAATCCATGTTGGAGAAGCTAGTACTTGCTTTAGTGCACGCTTGGCGCATAACCCAAGTTTACCCGGTGGAGGCTTGGTAATCATAGACCGTCCAGATCTTCTTGCTTCCATTTCACAGCAACCTCCCCCACGAGAGCAGTTGCCTTCTTGGACTTCTTCTTCAACTGTTGTGCATCTAATAACGAAGCCATGAAAATGTACAAAATTACACTTTGTATCCTTTATGTATCCCTGAAATTATGAAACGTGTCCTTTATTTTATTTTTTTTGCATTTTATGTCCAAAATGTCTTTATTTCTTGCATATTGTGTCCTTTATCACTAACTGGGTTAAAATATTCAGTTAACTTCATTAAACCCATGGGTAAAACTGTCCATTCATGTCATTTTTGCTATAAAACCCCATAACACAAAGAAACCACAAAACCCTCAAAATACATTTTCTTCCCCAAATCAATCCCTTATCTTCCCTAAATCAAAGCCTCAAAACCCTCTGATTAATCTGAAGCATTATGGATGAAGAAGATACTCGACGCCAAGGTTTCATGGTTCGTAAGAACCTATCACATGAAGAAGTTCTTGCATATTTATTTGTTTGGGATTCCTTGTTTTCTTAGTCACATCCGCCCGATTAGATAGAGTACATGCCTGATGTAGTATTTTCGCTTGGTTTCAGACCAGCTGTATGAGTGTCATGCATAGGAACATCATGACTTCTAATCTACTGCCCATTATTCTGCACGTCCTACTCCATAACAGCATCACGCGTATCTTGAATCTCAACCTACCCTCCCACACAATCCACATCCTTGTCCTATATCTGGCCTATATCATCCTCCAATTCGACCGTCTCAATGAACGACTCACTTTTGAGCAATTACATCTGACCACTTGGGCATACTCTGTTTTGTTTTAGCCAAAATACATTTGGTTTCTTCCACGAAACCCTTAATACAAAGGTCAAAAAGCAAAGGACCATACCTCACTACCGGTTTAGATCTGTTACAACTACGAAGGCCCTTTATTTTGACTCCTGCAGCTCTAGGGTTTGCACTCTTGGAGCCACATGAGGGTAGACTTGCTTCCCTCATTAAATTAGTATTTGTGCAATTTTTTGCGCTCGGATTTGCACTAACTCCTCATCTGCCACTGTTTCACAACGAGGGGATCTTTTAGGGTTTGTCATTTGATGAGGCAATATCGAATTAGGTGAGGCCGCAGCAGCATACCCATCATTAATCCCATGAACAAATGGTGAGATGGGGGGAAACAACCAAGGTGGGAGGCTGATTGTGGATGTGTTATAAACGGGGAGGACAAAATGCTTGTTTTGGTCGATTAGGGTTTCAAATGGTTGATTAGGGTCTCAAATATGTGCAGGTGTTATAAAGGGGGGCAATGATGAAGGGGCATGAATGGACAATTTTACCCCTGGGTTTAATGAATTTAACTGAATCTTTTAACCCGGTTAGTGATAAAGGACACAATATGCAAGAAATAAAGAGATTTTGGACATAAAATGCAAAAAAATAAAATAAAGGACAGGTTTCATAATTTCAGGGATACATAAAGGACACAAAGTGTAATTTTGTCTAGGGTTTAAAAGAAAAGATGAACAAGGTAGAAGGAAGAGATAATTTGGGGAAGAAGATGAGAATTTTTTCTAGAAATGTTGAGAGAAAATTTCAAAACTTTCAAACGGTGAAAGGCAATTGTGAGGGGAACAAGCCTTATATATAGGTTGAGCAATTAATGCTTTAGGTAAACATGTAATGCATGTTGCATGTCCCCCCAATCAAAGCACGCCACGTATGAGAGAGAAGCCTGCAGACGGCTGAAACGACAGGCGGGCCCACCTGCAAATCCTAAAAAAATGATTTACAGGTGACGTTTTGTCTCACCTACTTGTCCTTTCAACTGCACAACACAGGCGTAAGTCTGCTGAATTAATTACAAAACGTGTGCATCAGCGCCAGCAACACAAGTATGTACCAAGCACGAAAGAACAAACAATTCAAAAATGAGCATTCCACCGTGCGCGAAAAGAGCAAAAGCAACAAAAACCTATTAAGTCCAGCATTTTGCATACAAAGCATACAACGCACCGGACATAGGGGGACTTGAAGAGATATGTACCTCCGCGCGCGCGCAGGTCTACATCACATGTCAGAAGAGAACATTCTAGAAAGTCTCACGCGCTATCTAGGACTTGCCAGCTAATAGGGAGACAAGGAAAGGGACATCTAGTCAATGAAAGGAGAGAATTCCATGCTCCATGATCTCCTGGCAGGTATAAAAGGACGACAAGGACAACAAGGACACTCGAAAAGGACAACCAACTAATTGCAGGACAACAACATTTTACTCTCCAACGGTTAACAAACCTATGGGACCTGCGTAGGACAACTGTTATTCTTGATCGGCCAATCAAAGGATGTCACTCAACACTATAAATACCCCTTTTCTCCTAGGTGAAAGGGGTAGTTCATTTTGTGGTATAAAAATCCTAGAATAGCTACTATAAACTGAGAGAGAAAGATTATAGTCGAAATACATGTATTTACGATTATTCGACTTCCTTGTAGTCATCAAATCCGATATTAATAAACATATCTCTCTATATTGCTCGTATTTAATCGTATTTGGCCGGTGTTTCTTTAGTAAATACTCAATACATGATCATATACATCATTTGTAATGTGTCCCTCCACAGTTCACCCTAGTTCGTCGTCAAGATGATGACATGCAATGAAATGTTTTTAGGTGTATGACATGCTTAATATAGGTATCGATTATAATGTAATTAATATTCTAAAGTACCAGTATTTATCCAGGTTTTATGTTATTATGAAAGGATTATCGAGCTAAATATTAGTTCATCATTTGATCGGGTGAACTCCCAATCTATCCACCCAAATAGATAGAGTAAATAGCCAAAATCTTCCCTAAGTTTTTTTCACTTTTGCTAGATCCATCCAAAAATGTTTTTTTCTCTCACCAGAACCATTGAGGTTTCCTAAAAGTTGCTAGATCCGTCCATTGTACTGACTCAGTAAAAACTTAATGATTTAAGAGGGGCTTTTTGTACATTTACACCCTTAACAAAACCCAAAAGTTTTTGTTATTATTATAGCATGGATGGCGATTGGAGTGATTGGAATGTTAGAGAGAAAAGGTGATCTTTTATTTGATAATCAAGAAGATGGAAATTCTAATGTTATATCGTTATCAAATGGGTCACTAGAACCGGCTTAGCTGAAGTCCGAAGATTTCGACGACTCACAGTGTCTTTTATATGTAATGTTGCAAACTATGAATATGGTTTATATTGGCACTTTTACCAGGTTAGTTTATTATATTAAGAATTCAGAAAACAAAGTTTGCATGTTTTATAGTTTTATAATGAACCTCAAGTAGTATCTAAATATCTACAGTCATTATATATTTGATATCAATGCGTTCTTGCAATAGTGGTAGCATGCGCTTTAATATGCATTCTGATTGCAGGATGGAAAGATTGAAGCTGAAGTTAAACTCACTGGAATTTTGAGCTTAGGGGCATTGCAGGCAGGAGAGGTTAGAAAATATGGCATTACCAAACCAAACTGGGTAGAAGAAAAAAGGGAGGTTATCAATAAGCAGAAAATCTAAAAGTTTGGATCATATTGTAGTGCCAGAAACCATGTATGGATATGATCTTTCTTCCCCTAGCACATATGTTCTCTTATTATTTTTCCATTTAATTATCTTACCCAAGCTTCTACGTTTCATAGCACATATTGGCTAAATATCTTCAAGCTGTTGTCTTGTCATCAATACTCAATACACAATTACATAGATCCAATGCAAATCTGGTAATTAGGGTTTTATGGGGAGGTATGAATGTCAAACAGAGGGGTTTTCTTAAAGTGTCCAGAGTGGGGCGGAAGAAGCTTCAAGCCCTATACACCATCCCACATGGGCGTGGAAGGGGGGGAAGCCCCTGGGCGGGGAAAACTTCATAGGCGTGGGGGATGGTTTGGGCCACGTGGCATTTTCTGATTGGCTGCCTTTTTTTAAATCTTACACACAATAATATTATTCCCTCCCTCCTCCCTCTTCCCCCCTTCCACTTCCCACAATTCCCCCTTTCACACGTAGGCCCCACACGTGCAACATGGCCTTTCATCCCCCTCTTCCCCCCCCTATACTCCTTATAGTCTTATACGTAAACAAGATAAAAAACAAGGAAAAAATATCAAAATTAAATAAATAAGGAAAAAGACTAAACTACCCCTCTATTTCCGTTAGTTTTTAACCAAGTTAGTGATTTAGACGGATCTAACAACTTTTAGGAAATCTCAGTGGTTCTGGTGAGAAAAAAAAAACCTTTTTTTGGATGGATCTAGTAAAAGTGGGAAAACCTCAGGGACGATTTTGGCTATTTACTCAAATAGATACATAATCGCTTTTCTCAATACCTCATTAGACAATATGTAATGGCACCTAAATTGGGGCCTTTTTTTGCCCTCTATCAAAATTTCCACGGCGTTAGTTTTTTGGATTGGACAATCATGTTGCATTATTCAGTCTAATGAGAGATAGAGAGTGGTGAGGGGTTTAAAGAGAGAGAGAGGGGGCTTGAAATTTTTCACCTTACCACTACACCCCATCCTAATTTGAATCCCTTAATGGGCTCAAATAACACGTGTCAATTAATGCCCCATGGTCCATGAAGTTTTCATATTTTCATTACGCATGGTCTTAAGGGAGGGGGTGTTCAAGTGTTACATATCGTAAACTTTTTTCAATAATTAAAATGTTGTTGCCGGTGTGAAAAAAAATAACTCGTGACGGGGATTGGGGGGGGGGGGGGGGTTGTATTGTTTTACAAAACAAACAAACAAACACACACACACTAGTTTCTCTGTGTTTGTACACAAGATTTTTACATTTGCCCTATATCAACCCCTCTCTTGGTTGTTACCTGTCTTTTTTCCCCATTATCTCTATCTCCTAGTTTCATTGAATCACACACGCGTCGCTATATGTTCAAGGATAATCTTTCCTATTTTTTCTAAGGGTTTAATTCGTTTTCAGTTTCTCATATCGTTCCTCTTTTTCCCACACTCAACGAATGTCAAACTAAGTATTCCATTGATCTCTCATTGACGTCACATTTCTTTAATTAATTTATTTTTTTCGTGTTCGATTTTGTTAATTTATTGAAGAGTGAAGTCTTATTTGTGTCCCTGTGGTTTGCCCATTTTAACTACTTGAGTTCAAAATCAAAACTTGTCTCTGTTTGAGTCCTTAAAGTTTCTAATCTTAACTTCTTAGTCCAAAAGTTAACCTCTGTTAGATTTTCTCAGTTAAATTTTGGGAAATGACTTAAATGCCTCTGGATGAAACCCTAGCTATAAAAGTCCTTTATTTTCTCTTTCCTCATTATCAACCATAAGATGAAACCCTAGCCACTATATCTCTCTCCTCTCGGTCTCTCTCTCTCTTTACATTACGATCTCTCTCTTCCCTCCCGGTCCCTCTCCATCCTCTCAATACCTCATTTCTTGATCTATTGTGATGGCTGGATAGGTATCAGGGAAGGGTTCGCTAGTTAGGTGGGTTTTGGTCCGATGGTGGTGGTTGCTGCGGGTTTTGGTCTCGGGTCTTGATTATTAGTTGGGTCTCAGGTCTGGTACGGGTGTGGCCGACGAGTCCTATAGTTGGTTATGGTTGTGGCTCGGTATTGTTATGGTTCAGCATGTGGTTGCTGTTTTGGTGGCTCGATCGTGGGTTCCTAGTTGGTTTGGTCATGGCTCGGGTCTGGTGGTCATGGCTCGGGTCTGTGTTCTTGAGTGTTTTTGTTTGTGATTTGTGGTTTTAGGAATTATAATTTGGATAATGATGATGATGGTTATAATAAAAACACACTTTAAAAAAAACTGATGTGGAATAAAAAAAATAAAGAAACAAAAATATAAACCAGGGGCATTTAAGTAACAAATACTTGATGGATAAGATACACAATTTTATTTTTTAGTTATTTAACTTAGATAACAAAACCCATCCTCTTACCGCCCCTAACTTTTAATAAGACAGGAGGGAGTGGGGGCGGGAGGATGGGCAGGAAGATGATGTGGAGGCGGAAAACACCGCCCCTAGAGGGCGAGGAAGAGGGGGTGGGAGGGTGAGGCGAGGAGGGAAGGAAGGGCGGGGAGCATGCTAGGTGAATTTTGATTGGTTCTTTTTTTTTTAATTCTCACACACATTAATAATAGTAATAATAATATTCCTTTCCCCTCCCTCTTCCCCCCCTTTCACTCCACAATTTTTCCCCCTCACATGGGTCCTACAAGTGCTACATGACGCTTCACCCCTCTCTTTCCCGCCCCTCCACTCCCTATAGTCTAATAGTCTAATTGGTAATGCGACCTATACTATACTTAAAAATGATACGTCCTCGACTCTAAAAACGTACGTTTGATAAAAAAATCGTTAACTTAAATAGCCTATATGATAAAGGGTTGAGTTATTCTACAAAGGCTACAAAAAATGAGAAGGGTGAGAAGGATACAAAAAACACAATAGATCAAGAAATATGACACAATGAGCCACAAAATATAACACAGTGCCAAAAAAATATAACACAATGCTGAAGAAAAAAGACACAATGAATTGAAAAAATGACACAATGATGAAAATATGAAAAAGACACAATGGTACATAAAAGACATAATGATATAACGCATATTTGTAAAAACTACAAGCTAAAACCCAAAAAAAACAAAGACCTAAAAACTAACGTTGTGGGGTTCGATAAGACGATTCCAATGCCGCTTGAATGAGTTCAATCGGAGTCCGTTTGATACCCTTCCTACGACTTCCTATTTTTCTTTCACTGTGTATTTGATCCTAACCCATATGATAAAATATATATGATAAAATATAGTTTTTATTTTAATGAAGAAAATTAAAATTAGTAGGACAAGAGAGAGGCGGTAGGTAAGTAGGCAACAGTATTTTGCGGGACTATGGCCGGACAAGTGGGTCCACTGCCGGATGTCATTAGTTGTTGCCGGTGACTTTTTCTAACTATGGTTAACTTTAACCTTTAAACAAGGTTAACGTGATTAATAACCTTAGGCCAAGCTACATCCACTAGGATTTTGACAGGTATCCGCTTAGCTTAAAGACCTTGGATAATGGCACCCCTTTAAGAGCATGGGGTGTGAAACCCTTCACCCTTTCCTCCTCATTATCCACATCAGCATCACGTTATTTACCCCCATCCCCTAATTAGGGAAATGGTTTCCCTTCTCCCCCTTTTCCTTTTTATAATAATTTTTTTAAACAGAAAAAGACAATCTATCTATATATATAAAAGAAAACGTATATGCTGACGTGGCGTGTAATGGAGGCCTCAACCTTCTCTTGAAAGTGCCACGTGACATCATAATGGAGAGTTTTTGGTGTTTTTGAATTGTTTCTTTTTTTAATTAAATTGAGTTATTTTAGGAAAAAAGAATTTAAAAATAAATTTAAAATTTTCTCTCTCATATTTCCTTCCATAATTTTTAAACATTTATATCTTTTATATACGAGATTTTTTAAAGAAAAAAATTACACCAAATTAACGAGCGTTTTATTATTTTTCAACGAGTACCATAGTGCTATATAAAAAACGGAGAAAAACTTGACTATTTTTTGTGGGGTTTCATTCATACAGGAAAAAACACACAAAGTGTTCATGTTATCACGTAAAATTAGATTTTGTGGGGAATATGAGTTATTACTGATTAGAATACTATGAACATGCAATGATTGAGAGATTTTGTGGTTAGTTAACTTGAGCCATTTGCAATAGGTTATCACGTAAAATTAGATTTTTCAACCCCGGAACCCTTCCGGGGTAATCAGCTAGTATATATATATAGGGGATGGATAATACGGAAACCCTAAATAATGAGAAAACTCTAGAAAACCCTCAAAAAAACCTACTTCCCGATCTTTTTTTTTTTTTTTTGAAAAAATTAGGGCATGTAATATACATGTTTTTAAGTGTTTTGAGCCAAAAAAATCAAAAAAGCGCGAAGGGTTTTTTTTTTAAAAAAAAATAATAAGTTTTGTATCATAACATATGTTAGCTTATTTTTGCACTGGTAACATATGTTATGATGCAAAACTTTTTTTTTTTTTTTAAAAAAAAAACCCTTCGGCGCTTTTTTGATTTTTTTTTTTTGGCTCAAAACACTCAAAAACATGTATATTACATGCCCTAATTAAAAAAAAAAAAAGCTCGGGAAGTAAGTTTTTTTAGGGTTTTCTAGAGTTTTTTCATTTTGAAGGGTTTTCTCCCTATCCTTCCACTATATATATATATATATATGGGGAGGATTAAATAAAAACCACTCAAATTGAAGAAACCTGGTAAACTTAATCTAGACCATTGATCTAAAGTGATCAATGGCCTAGATTGATTCTACATTATTTTAATAAATTAATTAAGGTAGATGATGAAAAAAAAAGGCACAATGGTCAAATGCCATTTTCTGAAAAGCAGATATGACAAGTGGACCCCACACATGTCACATCATCTCTCTCATACTTTTGTGACCATGGTCCTAGATCTGTCAGCACGTCATGTTGCATGTGTAACATATGCAGTGTTACGTACGTTAAAATTGCACAGATTGTATATAATCAATTAAAAACTTTATAGATAAAAAAACATTCAAATGTACACAATAAATTGTTAAGTAGGGATGCATTGCATGACAATACAAAAAACTTGCAATAAAACATACTACACAAAAAAGTTATACATTATATTGTTCATCTTGTATCAACCACAAAACATAATATTAAAAGATTCATACACCACCCCTTGGCATCCAATAACCATTCTTTTCATAAAAAGCCAATTCTTCATATGTAATATGTAGACCCAGACATCCTGCATTGCAACCAACAGTGGCAGACGGCATCCAATAACCATACTTGACATAAAAAGCTCATTGTTCCTCGGTATAACCTATACCCTCCCATTCTGCCCTAATACGCCCACCTTCCTGAGACGTAACCGACAACCCAAGTTTCTTAAATTGAGGTTCATATGGTTCTTCATATTCAGCCCCTGGATCTGATTCGTAACCAACAGCCCATTCAGGTGTGTAACTTACATCATGCGCATCATCCTCCGGTGTCATATAGTCTTCTGGTGGCGGATATTCTTCGGGGTAAACGTAATCAAATGCCGCATTCCAATCGAAATCTTCGTCGCTTACAAACCCATCATCCCCCTGCTCTAAGGGTATAACCGGTTCTAGGGGCGGGATAACCGGGTCAACAAGGGGTAGGGGTTCATGTTCAGCTGCAACAGGGAGGATATCTAGTTCAACAGGTGGGGGTAATTCAGGTTCAGCTGCAATTGCCATGTCCGGTTCATTTTGAGGTGGCTCGTGTGCGATTGGGTTGAGATGCTGACGGGCCTCAAAAACCTCCCAAGGGGGAGTGCTGGGGTTGGAATTCATGATTCGACTAAAAAACACCTGTAACATATGTTATCACGGAGTAAGTGTGGACATTTTTAATATGAAAAAAAAAAAACAAACTAATGTTGTGTGCGGAAAACAGCTTATTTAATATACAATAAGGAGCCATGGCAAAATCGAGTGTTACGTGTGTAAACAGGCGTTTTTTGTCTGCAAACACATACAAACCTTTGTAGTCTGCAAACATCAAACATTCTGACTGCACACAACACACATTGACAGCAAAAAAAAAATATGCTACACACGTAACACCTTAACTTACACACCGATATGGTATAACTAAACACAGATAAAACACCTTAACAAATGATTCTTTAATAATAAAAATGATTCTTTATAAAGAAATACATAATACAAAATAGAGGCCATACAAAAAAGACATTTTCTGTAAAAAAACACATAGGTAACATAAAAAAAATCATACATTCGAAAAAAAAATAGATAGACATGGTGCAAAAACACACGAGTGTTACATGTGTAACAGGAAAACACAGCAAAAACTTTTGTAGTTTGCAGTAAACATAGAGCAGAATTTGATATGCTAGAAAACATAGAAAACAGAATTTGACTGCAAAAAAACGGATATGCTACACACGTAACAGCCTAACTCGGCACAAAGATTATACAAAAATATAGACGATAAAAACACCCTAACTACCACACAAAAGTACTACGAACATGAACACAAAACGAAAAATCATTCTCGATGTTTAACATTATAAATCACCCAAAAAAATATATGCTATTAACACACAAAAAATCAACAATTATTTCTAACTTAAAAAAAAAATAAAAATATTAAACCACCAAACCCCCAAAAGAAGACATTTGGTCTTTTTTTATGAATTAAAAAAAAGCAAATTAAAAATAAAATCAATTATTATGCTTACTAAAAATGATGACGTGAATCTTTTGAAAAACAAAAATAACAATCTAAAAAGACAAATAATAACTCAAAACACCATTAATATATAAAAAAACACTTAACTTGCAACACCATGGCAAAACAGACATTTTCTGTTACGTGTGTAACAGATGTTTTTTACTGCAAAAACAGACAAAACTTTGTACTCTGCAAAGATCATACATTTAGACTGCATAAAAAAACATACTTTGACCGCAAAAAAAAAAAAAAAAAAAGATTTGCAATAACTAAACACATAGAAAAAAAACAAAGAGCAAAAAAAACATACTTTGACCGCAAAAAAAAAAAAAGATTTGCTATAACTAAACAATGGTTCTAATAACCCACAAAGAAAATTCATTGAGGAAACAAATGATATTTCAAATTGAAACCATCAAAAAATTACACACCAAACACCCACACACACAAAAAAAAAAGCATCTCTGCCAAAAATTTACCCACCAACAACCACAAAAAAAATCCTCCCAAAAATCCCACAAAAATTGAACCCATCAAAACCCACAAAGAAAACATACCCCAAAACAGGGATTAAAAAAAAACAGGGGTTCCCCCAGGTCATGTGTAAAACCTCAACAATTCATTCTAAACAACAAAAAATTATGTTATAATCACTTTTAACAAAAAAAATCCACAAATTATTTCGAATTAAAACCCCTAAAAAATAAACCTGAAATTAAAAAAAAAGAGGATAACCGGTTGGGGTGACAGGGATGATGACGATGATGAATAGTTAACTGGGGCCTTCAATGATGATGCCACAGTTGGTTGTGACGATCGTGTGGTGGTGCGAGATGATGATGATGCTAGTTGTGATGATCCTTTGGTGCTTCGAGATGATGATGGTGTGGTGGTTCGAGATGATGATGAAGGTGGAGGTTAATGGTGGTGTATGATCTTTGCTTCAGATCTATAATTATACAGAGAGATGATGATGGTTAGAGGAGAGGGAAATGCATAATAATTTGAAATGGGAAAGAGAAACAAGGGTTATATATGAGAGGGGTTAGGCTAAATTACTAAAATAACCTTTGGTTAATAAAAAATTAATAAAGTTAATTGGCTATGTGGAACATTGTGGTCCACTAGATAGGTTTGTGGGAGTTTCTTCATTTTAGGAGGTTTCTTATATATATATATATATATATATATATATATATATATATATATATATAGCCATCAGGGGATTTTCCCCGTTCTTGCCGAAATCAAACCGGAGGGGGGGGGGGGGTTGTACACCATCGGGGAAACAAGCCAGTCACCTCCCGAAGGTTTCCCTCGAGCCATACCCCAAAGTCAAACAACTATACACCGCTACGCTCAGTACTTGTAGGGATATATGCAGTGTATTGAGTTGCACAAACTTTCACACGTTACATGTAGGTAAAGTTAATGTCCCTGACTGATACCCATTGATGGTGCGTGAAAATTTGTGTAACCCTCTATACACCGCACATAGCCCTATACGTGACATATAGGAGAGTGTGTAAATACCACGAGCCTTCAGACTGTTGAGTATGGGGACAACCCAAATAGGATGTCCTCCATGCCACATATGTGCCACGTAAACAAGGGTGAGATGTCCTCATTTTAAGGACTAACCAAGGGTATAGGGACATCCCTCCTCATTTATTATTAATTATTGTTTCTTTTAACTTTTTTTTGTTTTTTAATTGTATTTAAAATTAATAAATGATTAATATAAAATTAAATTAAATACTGATATTAATAAATAAAAAAGTTACAATAAAAACAAACATAAACTTAAAAAAAATACAATAGCTCATGAAATTTTAATAAACTAGACATTTTTATTACGTATGTTTTCTTGTAATTTTGCCAAAGCTTTACGATTTTCTTCGGGCAAAGTCGAAATGTTGATCGACAAAATCTTAAATTCCTCGAGTGCTTTATTTTGTTCTATAAACTTGATCTTCTCGGTCTTCACCCGTATCTTTTCGGCTTGTGCTTTGTTAAACACTTTCGTTTTGGCTTGTATACCGTCTAACCTGGAACCGCCCCCGCTCCCGCTACTTGATGCGGCTTTCTTTGCCGCGCGCTAGCTTTTTTGCTTGGTCGCGACCTATGTTAGCAACAAAATAATTAGTAAGTAACAATTTAAAAAAATAATTAATAAGTAACAATTTAAAAAATAACTACTTATGGGACGTGGCTCCTCATCAACTGGTATGTCCTCAAACTCTGCCTCCTTGTTTTTATCAATGTGAACCTTATGGCTCGGCCCACCTGCGCCTCCCGTAAAATATTTTTTTAAGTAGCCGTTTGGAGATGCAACGGTAACAAATTAAATAGGAAAGAGAATCCATCGGCCTGTCCCATATATTCTTGCGAGGACGATCAGGACGTAGACGGCCCAAAGGGGGCGGTGTTGGGGAGTGGAGTGTTTTTTTTTTTTTTTTTTTTTTTTTTTTTTTTGTAGTAGTAGGTGACTTTCAATTTTTATTTTTGTGGCAGAATCCATCACATCCCCCAGAAGCATGTGGGGGTCCCTAGCCACACACTAAACGGCATAATCAGGCCATAGCCTGGTGTTGCGGGAGTGGTCGGCCCTGGAGAGGCATTGCCCCTCTGTGCAAAGGGCGCTAGGGCTACCACCCGGAAAATTTTTCGCCACCTGCCACTTAACAGATGTTGCACCCTCCACAAGAGACAAGCCTCTCTGGAGTAAATGCACGATACTAGAAAACCGGGAGCCATCTGAATCGAACCTAACACCTACAAGTAGGCTAATTTCGACCATCACTTGGCAATACCCCCAAATAGAGCTTATGAGAATCAAACTCTGAGTCTCTCAAAGGAGATTTGAGCTCACAACCTTTGAGCCACAAGTGGGTGTTGCTGGATGCATCAAATGTTTGTAACTTGGGCATTGAATGTGGGATGAAGGGATGTGATTGTGTGGGACCAGGTGTACGTATTTATTCTTGGTCAAGTCTATGAGGAACACCTAGGCGACAAACGTGTATCAGTATTGGAGGTCAGGTCACGTGCAAGATGTACGAGTGAATATATCAGTATTTAAATTCTACAAAAAAGAAATAATTGGATGTTTTTTTTGGAAATAATTCAATAAAAAAATGTTATTCATTGAAAAATATTTTCGTTTTTGGCATGCTGTTGGGCGAGTTGATTTGATTAACCGATAAAGTCATAAAATGCTAATGGGATAGCCGACGAAAACTAATAATCGACGACCTAGGATTTGATTCTTTAAAAACCGAAAGATACGGTTCGGTTTTGATTTTGGTATCTTTAGAAACCAAAAAAACCGAACGTGACAACTAAACCACACTTTTTACTACTAGTAGGAAACCTGCGCGATGCGGCGGGAGTGACACTTTTTTATTTCGGTACTTATTTCAAATTCGTATAGTATTTGTTGTAGCATCATTGCGGTGGATATATGTCATAAGCGTTACACATGTCTAGTAGCAAAAAAGATTTAACATTTAAACTGTAAAGTACTTTTAAGAAACATTTGATAAAATAAATTAACATACGAAAGGAAAAATAAGTATTAATAAACATAACAGTTGAGAAAAATAAAATCTAGTGAACTACTTGAATCACGAGATCAATTTAGTCATACACGTTCCAAGTCTGCATGATCTCATCTATATTGTCTGCCCACCATTCGTCATCAAGAACGATCACTTAAATTTCTTGTATATCTCCATGTTTGATTATTGGATCTTTTGGTGAGGATGAGTTTCCTCCATTTTCTCCTATCTAAAGTGTCATCAAATATGTCTTCTTTGTCATTTTCATCAGAACTGTCTAGATCAATAACTTGACTCCATTTCTATTAAGAGAGCCTCTTGGATCTCTTCCTATTAATTTCATGCATCTTATCCTTAAAATTAAATTAAAAACATTTAATACACCAGTTAATAGAAGATGAAAAAATGTTGATATTACCTATTCACTAAATTCATGTTAAAGATCAGATTTGTAGGGTTTAAAAATTGCACCATAGCAAATAATCTTAACACTATTATCACCATTATCCTAGAATAAAACACATATGATATACCACATAAAATAACAACCATGTTAATATTAAAAAATTAAACATTAATAAGTACAACCTTAGACGCTACTTTAGAAGCTTGTATGGCTATTAGTTTGTTCATCTCCGTATGTTTTTAATCTAAATGAATCTACAAAACCAAGAAGTTAACACTTAAATGATTAAGATATGTATAAAAATGTATAATTAGTAAAATGAGACGAATGAAAACCATAAACTAACAAATAACCAACATTAGAAGCTTCAACTTTTGAATTCAGTATCCATGCCTACGTATATTAGCAAGTGAAATAGGTGTATATTAGTATATATTTATAGAATAAACTTTAATAGGTTAGCATATGGTTTAATTTTCAAATTCATGATTTTCCCATCCCTTTAAATTATGAAATTTTGTTAAACTTTAGTAGGTTAACACATAGTTTAAATTTTGAAATTGATGATTTTCCCACCCCTTTAAATTAGGAAATTTTGTTTATCTTTGACTAAAGTGTAATAACTTATTGTGTTTTCTGTGAATACCAAATTCAGTGCATTTATCTTTTTTTTTTTAACTTTGTTAAAAAGAACTCCTTCAAATTAGGGAGTTTTGTTGTTATTAACATAGATGTTCATATCACATGGATATATAATATGCATCATGTGTTTTCTACCAAATTGATGCAGCTGAGGTTTTTAAAAGAAATTTACCTACAATTAATATCTACAATGCATTTTTATATTTTTTCTAAACTTAATTAATTTAAAGTTTTATATATTTAGCTAATTATGTATATTTAAAAGTTTAATGATATTTCTTTTAGTTAATTATATTTATGTGTATACCTATTAATATATGCATGCATACCCATATACATATGCACATATTGCCAATGTTGATTATTTAAATAGGGTACTACAATTAAAGCTATCAGTAACAAACGTGATAAAGCATTCTTAGAGCCCAGTCTTGTGTTGCAGTTTTGTTACCGTGTGACAAATTATTTGTCTATCAAAGCAAGGATGAACCATATTGTTTAACAACATTATCATATTTTAAGAATCACCAAAGCTGATATGTAGATTTCGAGTGCCCTGTTTGGTTTTTTAAATCGTTGCATTTGATTTATGTGAATTTTTCATTATTGGGCGGAACAATATTTAACACCAAATTCAATTTTACAATTTTGAGTTTTACTGGATCATGAAATGGTGTTATGATTCAACATCCATATTAACAATAAATCCATATTATATTTCATCTAGTTAGTATTTAAAACATAAAATGCAAGGCATTCTTTCTTGTACATTTCAATCCACACATCGGTATTGACTACGACAAACATCGACACGTCGACAAAAATGAGCCGGTCGTCATGGTATATTCGAATGTTTTTAAAATATAATAGTTTTAAAGTTATGATATAATTAAATAAAAGAAATTATAATTTTGTAGGGGAGGGGGGGGGGAAATGTAATTAGTAACTAAAAATTAGGGAATTAAAGTGTAAATAAGATAGGGCATTAAAGTGTAAATAATGTATGAATGACTATTTTACCCTTATTTTAGGGTTGTTAATGAAAAATTAGTTTTTAACTTTTGGGTATCTTAAAATACCCCTCCCTCATGTATTATAATATAGTATAGATAACATAATAGTATTACTTGTTTTGTTTTTTATAAATTTCTTTGATTTTGTTTTGTTCTAATAATATATGTATCTCTACCTTATTTTTCTATTTATAAGTATAAAATTAATATTGAGAATATGTATTAAGTTCATTTAATTAGAATTATAAGTTTATTAAATAAAGTATTAATTAGTTAGAAGTTTTATATTAAATAATGTATTAATGTGTATTGATGATTTGTTCTAAATTACAATTATGTCCTTCTATAATAAAGTTAAATTACCTTATTGCCCATCTAGAATACACTATATAGTAGTATAAATAATGTATTAATGTGTATTAATGATTTGTTCTAAATTACAATTATGTCCTTCTATAATAAAGTTAAATTACCTTATTGCCCATCTAAAATACACTATATAGTAGTATAGATAACGTGTTTAAAATTTTGGGCCCAAAATCATTTTTAGGCATTATATTATTTTACCAAAAATTTCAACCCAAATGAAAAAAAGGCCCTATCTATTGGCATCCCCACCTTGTCTATCTGTACCCTCAGCCGCCTTCAAAGCGCTGAGCTTTGGGCAAAGCTTAGTGCTTTGAAGCCCAAAAGCTGATGGGGTCTTGGGATTGGTGTTATAGGGTGTTGGGTTGGGTTTTTTGGGGCGTTTTGGGTGGGGTTTTGGTTGTTTTTTGTAGGATTTTTTTATGCGGTTTTTTTGGTGTTTGTTTTTTTTAAGATTTTTTTAAGTTTGTAAATAATAATAATAAGGTAATACTAATAATAATAAATAGATATAATAACTTCTAACATTTCATTCATTTAAACGTCTAATTATAAAATTAGGTTTTGAACGAACGATCTTGTTGTTTATTACTCTATTTATTACGTTAAGTGTTAACATATTAATCACTCGAAACAAACGTCATATAAACAAACAAATAGATATAAGCATTCGTTAACAAATAAAAACAAACAAAAGATCGACTTCATTAACATATAATAAGCAGTTCGATGATACAAAATATAAAATAAACTGAAATCTAATACAAACAAAGATAAACTACTCGTCATCAGCTGGCTGTGGCGGTGACTGAGGTAGTGGTAGCTCATCTAACCCCGCAAACTCACGCACCTCCATCAACGTCTGCACCACCCAATCCATCGAACGCTCGTGCCGCCTGAGGCGGCGGTCAAAGTCCACCAATTGGTATACATTTTAACAAAAATCATGTACAATTATAAAAACAAGTAAAAAAGTAACGAAAAAAATTATAAATTCGAACCTTTTTTAAAACGGCAAAAGAAATTATTTTTTTGCAATCTCTATAATTAAAAAAAAATTAAATACAAACATTTTTAAAATTTCGGCAATTTTTTTAAATATTCACAATTTTTATAAAACATTTTTTTCCTAGTTAGAAAAAAAGTAAAAAACTAACGAAAAATATTTTAAGCATTTGAACTTTTTTTAAAATAGCAAGAGTGACTGAAATATACCTTCACAAAATCGTCTCCTCTTTTCTTCGATCTTTTTATAATAATGACATAACCATTTTTCATTTCCGTATCTTGTACCCAGTCGACCAAGTCCTGGCGTGAAGAAAATGTCCGGTCAGTCTCAAACGAAACTATGATCGGGTAAGAGCCTTCTCCCTGATCTTCTACCAACTTCTCCTCCTCCTCACCACCACCGTCTCCCTGCTCTTGTTTTTCAAATATTTCCTCAAAACTATAAGTGTACGGGTCCTCCAAGGGGTATTCAATTCCAGCGGCACCGTATTGTCACGATAACCAATGCCAGACTCAACTTCCTCGGGAACCGACACGTTGTAAGAATCAAAATCAACGAAAATATAGTCGTAATACGACATCTTATATAATATTCGTAGTGAGTGTAGTTGTGAACGTGTGAGATGAGGTTTAAATAAGCAATCTGATCATTTCAAAGCGCTGAGCTTTAGCCAAAGCTTAGCGCTTAGGGTTCACTTTTGCAGCCTTTGTCATACTGATTGACCAATCAGTCAACCTTGTACTTGAAAGCACTGAGCTTTGACCAAAGCTCAGGGCTTTGAAGTACGATGTTTCAGTGATGTGACTTAAAGTCTGATAAAGCTTTGACTGGTGTGACAATGATGTCACCCATGAGCCATATACGCCGAGCTTTGGCCAAAGCTCAGTGCTTTGAGGGGGTCAAAATAATTTTTTGGGGATGTGAATAGCAAGGTCCAAAAAAAAAAAAAACAAAAAAAAGTCAAAGCCGAACGGTTTTTAATGACTGAATTTTCATTTTTTGATTTAGTTTAAGCTCAAAACACCAACCCTTGTACAATTACACATCCCTAGCATACTCTCTTAATTCATTATGTCTTAATACATTTTGTCTTGCAGGTAATACTTTTTATTTTGTCAAACTACAAGAAATGAAATTTAATTTACCCTCAAACATATACATATGTTCACTACATAATTGAATTATGTATAAAACTTTAATTACCACATAAACATTTGTATACTATGCTTTAAATATAATAGATACATTGTTAATGCAATCATCTAACCGTCCGCTACATTCAAGTGGTTATTATGATTCTCTACATAAAATTGATTATATATTGAATACTTATGGGTATACACATTTTGGGGTTTAAAGGAGATAGCCTTTGCAAATGACTTTCTGATGCATTGGCAGCCCCATGACCTTCCAATGAAGATCATGGTTTTGAATCTTACCCTGAGCAAAATTACTCTAGATTGAGCCACTAGTTTTACAATAGTTGGCCTTTGGGTGGTGCGTCTCCTCTGAAATGGTGGCAAGTCGGGTCACCGGCTTCTTCTGCGTTCAAAGGTGTGGAGCGCCTTTTACAATTAGGTTTACGGGTGATTGGGTTTTCTTTAGAAAAAAGAAAAGGAAATTGTTGTGAAACTAGCCTAATAGCAAAGTAATATGAGAAGAAAAATAGGGAGAGAGAACTAGAATTTCATTAATCGAGTGTGTTTACAATGAGATACAATGATGGTATATATAGGAGTACAAAACTTGAAGAATAAGCTAATCTAATTTAGGAGGTGATAACCACATTAATAAAATATATTTATAACACCCCCCTTGGTTATCAACTTAGGCTATGGGGTGTGGTCACCGACCCCCCATAGCTTCCCCAAGGCCACCTCATCTTATTCCTCTTCTTCCCCCATCAAGGGGGGTGGTGTTCCCCCTTCCCCCTTCACCCTTTCCCTCCTTTTCACACACACACACACACACACACAATATTTTAATAATAAAAAACAGATCGGGGAAGACGGTACAATTTCACCGTTTGCACCGATGCCTCATCGGGGGGGGGGGGGGGGGGGTGTTCCCCGTCGGCAACCATGTCCACATCACCCACCGATGCACCTTACCGTTCCCATACCCCTTGGTCTTAATACGCTTTGAGATGGTGCCTCGTTAAAAACCTTGCCAAAAAACAAAAACAAAAAAGTCAAAGCCGAACGGTTTTTAATGACTGAATTTTCATTTTTTGGTTTAGTTTAAGCTCAAAACACCAACCCTTGTACAATTACACATCCCTAGCATACTCTCAACGAGTCACTTGACTAGTTGACTCACTTCGTGCCTTAATTCATTTTGTCTTGCAGGTAATACTTTTTATTTTGTCAAACTACAAGAAATGAAATTTAATTTACCCTCAAACATATACACATGTTCACTACATAAGTGAATTACGTATAAAACTTTGAGTACCGCATAAACATTGTATATTATGCTTTAAATATAATAGATACATTGTTAATGCAATCATCTAACCGCTACATTCAAGTGGTTATTATGATTCTCTACTTAAAATTGATTATATATTAAACACTTATGGTATACACATTTTGGGTTTTAAAGGAGATAGCCTTTGCCAATGACTTTTTGATGCATTGGTAGCCCCATGACCTTCTAATATGGAGGTCATGGTTTTGAATATTACCTTGCGCAAATTGCTTTGGGTTGAGCCCATAGTTTTACAACAGTGGACCTTTGGGTGGTGCGCCTTCTCTGAAATGGTAGCAGGTTGGGTCACCGGCTTCTTCTGCGTTCACGAGTGTGGATGACCTTTTACCATTAGGTTTACCGGGTGATCGGGTTTTCGATAGAAAAAAAAAAAAAGAGATGACCTTTAATTATTGTGACATCATGTGAAAGTAAGAAAACTCTGTTCATACGTCATATGTTACAACGTTAACACCTAAAAAAGAAGATTATCTTCTGTAAAAGAAAACCTAAAAGTATTGTATTTACTTATTAAATTATCAAACAACCAAAACGGATTTTTTTTTTTTTTTAGAAAAGTTTATTCACTTACTGGACTCTAAAAGAAACTTTATTGATCCATAATGGCATTGGGCTTTTGGTCTTGGTCATATCATTTGGGCTTTGTAGTATATAAATGGTAATCATGTTACACCTTTTGTATTATCTATATCTATATCTATATCTATATCTATATCTATACTATATTATAAAGGGGGAGTCATAGGTAAAAATGTCCAAAATGTCAAAGTTAAGATGACAACTTAAAAGTCACAAGTGTCATTCTATAAACTTTACTACTTTTCTTCCTTTTATGCCCCTTGTATACAAACTTTCATGGCAATAATACTAACATAATGCATTAAGATGCTTGTACTTATCAGAGCATTAAGATGCTTGTACCATGTAACCCAAATAAATCAGTTACTCATGTGAGATGAGATGAGATGAGATGTGAGAATCAACCATCACCGAAACAGCCTCATCATTGATAGCCTATTAAAAACAATTGAAACTTCCATTGAATTCGCCAACTCGATCTCATGTCAGTTTCTAATCAGCTCCCTTAAAATCCTACAATGGTTATAAAGGAGACCTAATTTCAAATAGACAGGTGGTGGGACTTAAGAAACAGGGAAGCCACAGCTCGAATAAGAAACTCCCAGGTACTCTTTTTTGGTAGTTTCAAGCTGAACCATTTTCTCGTCACCACAGTATTAGTAAGCCTATTGATGACACCGAGCTTCTGGACATCATGTTTGTTGAGGTATTTACTAAAGATATATAAGTTTGTTTCTTTGTTTGTATATTAAAACCATTTTTGATACTTTATCTAATTTAGAGATACATTGGGCGCGTTTGACCCATTTGAAAGTTTAGTTCATGCTAATATAATTTTGTTAGGCTTTTAGATGAGGCATGAAGGAACAATTGGATAGATTGGTGCTGGAAGTTTTTGAAAAGAATTTGATATGGTCCATAGGTTGATGTTAAAGCCTCTCTAATTTTCTTTTGAGATTGTGGTGGTGCTATTAAGAAAATGATAAATACTATGAGCGGCCAACTATTCAAAAATGTAAGTTTTGTTTGTGTTTTTCCTATATAATTTTCCATTTGTTCTGTATTTAAATGTGTATATTTATTTAAACTAGGGTTATGCATCCATGCGCGTTGCGCGTGGGGTTAACCGGGTTTAAAATGAGGTGTTAACTATCTCGCACACAATTTCCACAAACGCATACCCAATCGGGATGCCAATACACCGCGTAAAAATTCAGATTGAATCAAAGCTACCAAAACCATTGTCCTAAAGCTACACAAATCATTTCAGCAGTTGCAGCTAAAATTCCATCATGGCTTCTCATATATTGCATATCCTGTAAAAGAAAGAAATGTAGAGCTTTATATGCATTTAAAGACACTTTTACATAGTGCCATTTTAACAATATTTAAGGTTACCCACTTGACCCATTATAGTAAAAGATCTGAATCAACACATTTCCAAGTAAATGACTTCAAATACCATTTACAAAACATCCTGAATAATCTTATAATTAAGACATGAAGATACCACACTTATTATTTGCCATCAGTAGCCATGAGAGATCCGAGCTGTACCAGAGATTGGGTCCCAACCATTTTGGATGACCTGTAACTGAAAGGTCTTTCTTTCTCAGTTTGTTCCTTGATCATAAATATGTGATTCTCAATCCATCTTACATCCATTCATTTTTATGTTACGAAAGATATGATCAGTTAGATATTACTATGCACATAGATCGACTTTGGAACGTCAAAAGTATAATCAAATACGAAAAAAATCATGTTTTTTAACCCGTCACTCAACCCAATTTAAAATATATACCTTTAATCTCATGGTAGGGGCCCATCCAAGCTTTTCTTGATCAAAGTGTTATACTGTACCTGCATAACAGAAAGTTGGAAACCAAAGGGATTAAAAATACACTAATCAATGTTAATACCTTCATTAGAACCTTTATATTCACTGTCTTAATCAATAATCACTGATGCAAACGTTTTATATTACATCAATACATATATCCACAGTTCCATGGTCAATGTTGGATGCAAACTTGTTACCTGGGTTTTAAAAAGCGCGCCTGAGCGCAAGGCGCATCAAGGCGCAGCCTAGGGCGCCTCAGGGATTTGCGCCTATCCTTTTTCCCAAAGGCGCGCGTCTCAAGCGTTTTTTGTCAAATTTCAGGCGCTTTTTCTGCCTGAGGCGCGCGCCTCACGTATTCTGGGTATTTTTTATGCATAAAAATGTTGTACCTTGGTGTTTTTGGCTTGTACATATAGGTAAAATCACATAAAAACCTTATTTATAGCTATATTTTGGGTAAATGAAGCTAAAACTCATGGAATATACATGGGATATATAAAAAAATTTATATAATTAGTGTGCGCTTTATAAAACAATAGAATTTGTATTGAATAAGTGTATTATGTAATGTTTTGGTGTTTCTATCAACAATACATCAAGGCCTTTATATAGGCTTACATATGACTAAGTCTAGCTAAGATTATGGAGTCAATGTTTGACTAAGTACAATATAATAGAATGGCTAAAATCATGGAGTCAATGGTTGACTAGGAGACTTAACTTGATTTATGTTATGGAGTCAATGGTTGACTAAGAGATTTGACTTGACTTGACTTGATTTATTTTGTTAATACGCCCCCGCAAGATGGAGGATCCGTTAGAGACTCCAATCTTGGACCGAAAATATAGAAAGGGTGCACGTGCAAGCGGTTTGGTGAGCACATCTGCGAGTTGATCCTTGGAGCTGACATGAAGAACTTTGAGTTGCCCGGAATTGACTTGTTCCCGCACAAAGTGATAGTCCAGAGCGATGTGTTTCATGCGGGAATGGTAAACAGGATTTGCACATACATAAGTGGCTCCAGTGTTGTCACAGTAAAGCGATGGGGTGCTCTTAATTGGGAGCCCGAGTTCACCAAGTAAATTTTTAACCCATGAGAGTTCAGCCGCAGCATTAGCAAGTGCTTTGTACTCAGCTTCGGTAGATGATCGAGGGACAGTTTTTTGTCTAGCAGATTTCCAAGAGATGATATTGGACCCAAGATATATGAGATATGCTGTAGTGGACCGTCCCCCGTCATTAATACCGCCCCAGTCCGAGTCCGAAAAAGCCTGCAAGTTTAGGTTAGTATTGCGTTTCAAGAATAACCCATGATGGACCGTTCCTTTCAAATAGCGGAGTACCCGTTTGAGAGCTTGCCAGTGTGATTGTTTAGGTGAGTGCATGAATTAAGATAATTTATTGACGGCAAAGGAGATGTCGGGACGTGTGAAGGCAAGATACTGCAAAGTGCCTACAAGTTGGCGGTAAGGAGTGGGATCGACTGGGGGAGTGGAGTCAAAGGAAGAAAGAGAGTCGGAAGTGCTTAAAGGAGTGAGAACCTCTTTTGCACCATCCATTTTAAAGGTGGTAAGAATATCTTGAATGTGGCGATGTTGGGAAAGAAATACACCATGAGGCGTAGGAATGACTTCGATTCCTAGAAAATGATGGAGAGGGCCTAAGTCTTTGATAGAGAATTGGTTGCTTAGGGCTTGAACAAAGGAATCCACAAATGGATTGTGATTGCCGGTGAGGACAATGTCGTCAACGTACACAAGGAGGTAGCAAGTGATGTTGTTGAGATTGTATACAAAACGAGTGAGAAAGTTGGTGAGTTCGATGTACCAAGCACGCGGTGCTTGCTTAAGCCATAGAGGGATTTTTTGAGTTTACAAATGTGACGTGGGAATTCCGTATTGGTGAACCCGGGAGGTTGCACCATAAAGACATCTTCGTGAAGAGTCCCGTGAAGAAACGCATTATTAACGTCTAGTTGACGTAAAGACCATCCTTTTGAAAGAGCAATAGAGAGAACGGTGCGAATGGTAACGGGTTTAATAACAGGACTAAATGTTTCATGATAGTCTTTTCCATATTGTTGGTGAAACCCTTTGGCAACTAGACGGGCTTTGTACTTGTCAATCGTGCCATCAGGTTTGCGTTTGATTCGGAATACCCATTTGCAACCAATGGGAGTTTGGGTTGTGTGAGGGACAAGTTCCCAAGTGTTGTTATGAATGAGAGCATTATACTCAAGATCCATGGCATGGCGCCAATCCGGATCTTTCAAGGCTTGAGTATAAGTGGATGGTGTAAGACCCTAACCCGTAATCACGCGATTATTGCCTAATCTTACAGTTTTGACCTTAACTAAAAACCACTCCCGATTGAAACTTTGAAATTTATAATAAGTCGACCCATTAAGATCAAATACATGTTTGATTCACACAATTTTTTTTTACATTTTAATAGTTAAAACATACTCTAAGATGTTGCGTTTTAACGGGAGTTTCTTAGATTCTAATGCGGAAGCTTGATGAGTGATCGGGTGTGTTCGGCTCTTATCGCGACTTGATCCTTGCTCCGGGACTTCCATCACATGTTTACCTATCACCATTACACAAAGAATGGTTAGTGAGTGGTCAAATGAAACATTTAACTAGTACGATAGTCGTTACACGTCGAAACGGAACGAACCAGGCCAAACGGCCCTTTATCAGGAGAACAAACTGCTGCAACTTATGCGCAGCAGCTGTTCGGATCGCTTTTACCCCTTCTAAAACCCAAAATCTGACTTCGACTTTCAAATGAGAATTGTTTCTACGCTCCGAGAGCTTTCCAGGCATATAAAGAACACCTCCTAACGATTTTCTACGATTTTATATGGAATTTTAAAGATCGTGCTGACGTGCAGGTCGATTCGCGCGGCCGGTCGGTTTTTATTCGCGCGGCCGGTCGAAGCTTCTGATGTAATTTTGGTGGCTTTTAAGCGTGGGAATCATGTCGCAACCGCATTTGATGATTCCCGAAGCCTAAGTAATGACTTGCCGACTAAATAAACCTTTGTTTGACTGAAATTATGGTCCGGTTTATGTCGCCATGATCCGGTTCTTAGTTTTGAATGTTTATGGCGACTTTTACCCAATTTGACCCATTAAGGCCTTAATTCAAACAAGGCACTTTTGACCACTTAAATTGCATACCGTTTGAGTTGTCAAGTCATTAGACACTTGATCAACAAAAGCGTTTGTCCGATTTGTTTCATTACGACTTAGATTCTTAGAATCAACCTTTATTAATACTTTAAATCCCCAAAATGCCCCTCATGACCGAATCTTTCAATTTAGCCATTCGTGGCGAAACTTCTTGTTTCAAATCCAATGTTTTTGACTCAATGACTTGTTTAAAAACTTCTAAGTCCATACGGACTTAGATTTTCAACATTTCTCAAGATCGTTCTAATGTGGTCGATTCTAAGCGCCTTAGCGCGCATTAGACATAGTTATGGAAATAACTTACTTGATTTGCACCCACACTTCATGTGGGTACTTTTATCACCTATGTTGCTTCGCCCGAAGGCGTTTATTCGACTACGGACTTACCGGGTGCCCGTGTTCCATATTCATACCTTGTGCTCCTCCTCCATGATTCTTAGCATCAAGCAAGCATACGTGAGTGCGTTTTACCTGCGTGCTTTCTAGATAGACACATTAACTTCTCGGAACTCAAATGATAATACCTTGCCATTTGATCCGTTAACCTCAAGAATCTTAATGCTTGGAAAACAAGCATCAAGTGTTGGACTCAAATGATGATGAATTCACCATATGACCCGTTTAGACCCATAGTTCATGATACTATGTTACCCAAGTTTTTATTATGGTTCAAGTGACACTAACTTGACCCATTTAACACCATGCTTAACGGCTTCATTCAAATGCTTTCATTTAGATTAAAACATCATTTTCACATATCTTTATTTATTGACCGTTTGATGGATTTCACCATTTGGTTATAACGCATTGTCTTGATTAAGGTCATAAACCACGTTTTATATTGAGTGCACATAAGGCGACCCATTAATAGCTTCTACCCTTGGGGTTTATCTTTATCACACATTCAAGATTTAAGACTAGTGTCACAACAATTAAGCTATGTTATAGTACATTGGTGTAAGTAAAACTTACCTCGCATCCATTCTTGTTTCCATCAGTATTCGCCTTGCATCCGTTTGACCCGTTTGCTCCCTCTTGGTTGTACCTTGATGTTCAATAAGCCTTAGATAACCCGTATCTTGCTAATGCACTGAAAAACCCCTTGATTTGGCTTGGATTCAAGCATGTTATTGTGTTTAGGGTTTGAGTCTTGAAGGAGATGATGATCTCCTGATCATTACACGCACACACACACATTTTTTTTGTGTGTTTTTATTCTTTTATTATTATTAATAAAACTCACTTTGTCATTTGGCAACAATGGTCCCTCAAGTTTTGGTCTCGGTTTGCTTTTAGATTATAACATTAACTAGATTAGTATCTTGTAATGGGTTTTAGTCTCGTTTTTATCCGTTGACTAAAACATCCACCACTAAATTCGCTTTCGATACTTTATCAATTACGCCTAATGGCGTATTTAGGTGAAACAAGATTTCGGGGTGTTACAACTCTACCCCCCTTAAAGAGGTTTCGTCCCCGAAACCTTTCTTTTGTAGTTGTTTTGGTTATCATGAGGAATTTTAGTATATCCCCAAACCAAATTTTAGGACCACTCGCTGTGTTGTCGTTTTAAAGCCTCGTCACCAATTAGTATTATATACCTAGGGCTATCATCCCTTTACTCGGCTTTCTAACCTTTCGATTTTTATATGAAAGCCTTAGCTTTCATAATGTGACTTCAGTTACTCTATTCTTTCGGTTAACTATGGGCAATACCTACATACTTACCCCCTACCCGACATTTTAGCTACTTATGTTCTTCATAGGTCTTCCTTAGATCTGTAGACTATCCCCGTCTACCATTATCCCGAATGATGTAACGGTTTAAGGGCCATTCTATCATGCACCTTGTTGGGTTATTTTGAGACCACAGTTACCAGAATAGAGACTTTTAAGTGATTATTGTAAAGACTTATAGTTGAAGGGCTTAGAATGTAATTAACACATGTTTTTGTACACAAACCCTAGGGCTGCGCACTTATTTACACGGGCCCTGCGCACTTAGCATAAGTGCGCAGGCCCAGGGTTCTCCTATATATAGAAAGGTGTGCACAGCTCTAGGTTTGGGGTTTTGGAGTTTATCTTTGTAGCACACTTTGCATACGTGCGTACTTAATCATATTCCAAGGTTATTCATCTTCAAATCTGCTATGGAATCATTATGTTATTCATTGTGTGTGTCGGGTCTTTCAATGTTGTAACAACCGGCAAAATTAAGGTAATTCCGTACTAATTAATTAAACGCGATTAACGTAATTAACCGTAATTATGTGCTGAATATTTAATTGAGGCCTTAGAAAGATAGGAATTCCCAAATAATGCATAGGAATGCATGAGTTTAATAGCAAAGCATGATAGGATCGTGCGCAGACAAAACTATCCGGTATGGACACTGGCGATTACCCGGTAAAACTGAAATAAGCGAAACGAACACCGGACACCCGGAAAATAAAATAAATAATATTTTCACAAAATATTATGAGTTTTGGAAACCCAAAGCCATACGTAAAAGCTTAATGCACAAATCTCCCGGTAACGAATAAAGTGCGCGTACCGCACCCGATACGCGCGTAACACGTAAATTCACCCGACAGAAACCGAAATAAATTATCAGTAATGTAACTGGACATAATTTTATAAATATTAACGGCATTTTAATATTGAGGATAAACGCGACGAAAATTTAAGAAATACCCGGGCGGTACCCGGAAGGAACTAACTTAAACATAATATGGGAGTTAATTAGCAAAGTGGACCCCACCAAGCACCCCATAGGGGGGCCGGCCATGGGCCCACTTGGGTGAGAGGTTGTGTGGGATAACTTCTTAATCCTTCCATATTATTACTAATGATGAGAATGCATGCAATAGGATTGGGCAATGGATTAACCAAATCATTTCTTCCCTCTCTCTCTTAAAACTCACGGCCCAAACACCCCTATAATATCATTAGATTTTTTTTGTGATCTTCATAATCTTCCATAATCTTCCTAACCAATCCTTGCAAGATATTGGTGATCTTTGGAGATTGAGTAGGAGATTATAAGGATAACACCAAGATTACACTTAAGCAAAAACACAAAAACTTCTTCTTCCTCTTCCTCTTGGCCGTGGCATTACACCCCCACACCAACACTTTTCTTGCAATTTTTACTACTCCAAATTACCTCTAGATCATCATCCTTCAAAACCCCTTCTTGTGTGTTAAGAGCTTGGAGCTTAACCCATTGGAAGAACACACTAAAACCCCATCCAAATCAAGGTTCTTGTCTCCCCTAGCCTTGAGCTAGTAGTAAGTTTTAATCTTGTTTTGTTTGTTAATGTTCATATTAAGTGTTTATGAGCAAGTTGTACATTGATGGGTAAAGTATGGTTTTGAAACATAAAGAGGATGAATCTTACAAGAATAAAAATAAAGGAATAATAACATGAAGAAATCTTGGATTAACATTAATAAAAGTGATATTGTGAGAAAATGTAATAATAATAACATACACTTGGGTTAGAAGATGAGTGGAACATGATTTGGGAAAAATACTTGAATATGATGAAATATGGTTTTAATCATCATAAGATGACTAGTTAAAGTCATAAAAATATTAAAATGGATTAGAAAGCCATAGATGGAAAAACTAGTTCTTCAAAGTCCACTCACCTTGATGAGTAAAAAGTTGATGTTTTGGGTAAAGATATGAAATAAACATGTTATTGGCATCTAGAATGGATTAGAAGAACTTTAAAAGTAAAAAGGAGTAAAAACAACTAAACATGGTAAAAATGATTCTTCAAAGTCCACTAAAGTGGAAAAGAAAAATATTAACTTTGTAAGATTAAATGAAAAATGCAACAAGTATGAGTTAAAGAAATAATATGACAAACTTGGAAACCAATGGACTAAAATAAATATTTTAGAAGTTATTGGGCCAAAAACACAATAATAGAAATATTAGTGTCAAAAAGTGTAAGTAACGATTTACAAGGTTGAATTGGTAAATAATAATAGCCTACTTGGGCATTTTAAGTAAAAAGTATATTTTTATAAAATGGACGTTTTATAAAAATAAATCGAGTAACGCGAGTATTTTATAAAGTAGATTTTATAAAATAAATGCTTGGAAAGACTTGTACAAAAATAAGGTACTTTTATATAAATGGGAATATAAAAGTATCGGAAACGTTTTTGGTAACAAGTTGGACGAGTCGGACTAAAACGTACATAATATATTTTTCCGAGAAAATAAACGTTCGGAATCGGAAGTTGGAACAATACTTCCATAAGAACGCGCAACGGGAATAAATATGAAAAACGCTAACTAACGAACTTCGTTGCACGAACCAACGTAAACGGACTTATTACGTCGAGATAAAAATATACATATATATTTTACGGAAATAAAATATATATAACAAGGGTGAAACGTGCGTAACACTTTCCTAAGTGTAGTAACAATATTCGTGGAAAAAGAGGAACATAACAAACTAAAAACGCTAAACGACACATGAACTTAACAAGTAGTATCCACGCGATGGTATATGTACATATACTCGTTTCCGACGGAATTCTAGTACATCTATTTAAATGGGAAAATAGATGTGCGAGGAGGAAAACCGAGACGAGTAGATGAGATATATCTACGAACGCGTGAATACCGACAAGATTCTAGTACATTTATTTAAATGGGAAAATAAATGTACGGTATGATAAGTCTAGTCGGGCGTTAAGATTATGTTACCAAACGACAAAGACTTAGCATATTTATTTAAATGGGAAAATAAATATGTGGCAAAGTAAGTCGGGTCGGTTAATAAGAAACACTTTATATTGAGCGAAAAGATCCTAAGTATAATTATTTGAATGGGAAAATAATTATACGTTGGGTGGAGTCGTGTCAAGTATAATGTTGTACAAGTCATAAAAGATAATTATAAGAATAATATATGACTTGTAAGAAAAGGGTAATCCATCGCCATTGAACCTAGGATACGAAACTATTAAACGGGAATTGGGATAAAGACGTGGTCGGGAAGTTGGGTGTACAACTTGCCAAGGCACATACACCATAGGTGTAAGTGACTTATACGCCTAGAACCTTTGTAGGTACGGGATCACAAACTTTACTATTTTCTTTGAGCCGAGCACAGTTACAGGTGAGTCTCACGGCCCCATTTCTAAACTATTTAACGTTTTTACGGGGGAAAGATATGTTGGGATTGTATGACGGGTTGGATACTTGAGTAAAGATCGCCACTCGGGGTTGAGACCTCCCCACTATAATCATTTATTCAGGAATGAGAAACCAAAGGGATATTTGGATAGTACTATTGGTGCCTGACAAGGCCCACCCCTAATCGATAGCGTCGATTATGCATCGGCGTATGCCTGGGGTGCACTTATTCTGAAATAAAGTCGTAGGAATACCGAGTAACGACTTTGGGCGGGGGCATTATTAATTGTCTTGGTTTGGTTATAGGCTCAAGTAAATTGTAGGACTTTGCAACTCCTATAAATGTCATAACAAGGATATTCCCACTTTATAAAGACTTATTAAATTAAAACCTGTGAACTCACCAATATTTATATATTGACGATTTTCAAACATATCTTTCAGGTAATTGATTGATGGAAGTTAGCATGGCGAGCAGGGTCGGGGATGTCTCCAAATCGGGCGTTGGGAATGTCGTGATGGGGTCTTATCTCTTTATTCCATGGATTTAGGGATAAAGGGAGAAGCCTCTTTATCATTTTCGAAAACAATTTATGATTATGTATTGACAATTTGACATGATTATTAGCATTGAATAAATGCCCGTTTTCTAATTAATATTGTGCTTTGCATTAATCTTGGCTTAATACTTTTGAACCGTCGCGCCACGTGTTTCCGCCTTAGACGTGGTGTGACAGAAAGTGGTATCAGAGCCAAGGTTATAGCGAATTAGCATTTTTAAACAAATCTAAACTATAACCGGATTTGGTTCAAAATCTTTCAAATAAATGCGAAACGCAATAAAGTAAATTTTTCCAACGACCATTTGGGTATATGGAGATTCCGACCAAGCTAGCCATGGTAAGTATACGTATTATTTCTGTTAGAAGGTTAGGAAGAGAACCGTAGATATGTGCCTTAACTACCTAACGAATAATACTTAAATATTAGTACGGTTTCTTTTGCCAGGATGTCGAACGCAGGGAGCGTAGCACCGAGCTACGACAGTAGCCTCCAGATCATCCCAGCACCACCAGCGGAGCCGGTCGAGGTGGTGATACTCGATCCCGAGGATGACGAGATGGATGTTGATGCCGCCATGGAGGGCGCCGACGGAGATAGCTCCGACGAGACGGACCCTAGCGAGGACCCAGCGTGGGCCCCCGCTGGAGACGACATGGCCGCCGTGGCCGACCTACCGATGGCCGAGGCCGACTTGCCTCTAGTGCCATTCCAGGCAGCACCACTGCCAGCACTACCTATCCGCGCCGTCAGGGACTTCCCTGTAGGTTGCGCAGGTCCTTCGAGACCTATCCCTACACGGTCGGAGACTGTCGAGTCTCCGTACGACCGACACACACCAGTCGACCGTGAGCCTTTACCTACCCCACCTATCCCCGTTCCCTCCGGCATGAGACTCGTGCCTGTCTGCCGGGGACACAACGGGTGGATCTCCGATGACTCTGACGATGAGTCAACTGCGTCGGTGGAGCACATTGCTGTGCCTATCCCACCAGCAGGCCAGGAGGAGCACGTTGCTCCGATGACAGGGCATGCTACCACTACCCCAGCCACCTTACCTACCATGCCCGAGCCCATACCACAGGATGGGCCAGCTTCTACTGGGCACATCCTTGAGGGCAGCTCAGCCCGCAGCTCTGAGTTGCACCGAGCAGGACTGGCAGCTCATGCCACTGCTAGCCCTCCTACCCCTACCACTGTGATGTCTACTATAGAGTGGGTCACTGTCACCCAGCCACTCATGGTTCCACTCGCCGAGCTTATAGTCCCCTCACCCTCATCCATGACACTACCCATCACCACTTTTCCCACACTACCACCCCTACCCGAGATGCTCCATACCCCACCACCTGCACCATTCACTATGGATGCAGGAGCCCCATTTGTGACACCCCCATTTGCACCGTATACTCTAGGTGCAGGAGACCCATACCAGGTACCACCCTACTGCTTCACTGGATTACCGGGCTTTGCCCCACCCTTCACCCACTACCCATACCCGATATCGTTGGCCCGTCCCAGCCGACGTACACTGACATCCCAGGGCCGTCGCAGCCCCACGGGATGGCCCCACTGACAGGACCCGCATGGTCCAAGGTGATCTCACTGGAGAGGGATTTCCAGACCCTCACCGACACGGTGCAGCGCACCGTAAGTCAGATGGAGCAGCAGGCCCAGCTCATGTGGGCCAGGATCATTGATGCCAGGGATGCACTGGCACATTACGCTGAGGAGCTATTGAGCATGGATGCTCATTGTGGCCTTACGGGCGACGCACACTTTGCGCATCGCCAATTCTTATACGATCGCATTATGGCGATCAGTATGACCATCAGCATGTGCGCACCTCAGTACCAGTACCAGCACCCGCCGCCGCCACCACCACAGTAGCATCAGGGACGTTTTGGGAGATCACTCGCAGACATAGCAGTAGTAGTAGTAGTATGATAGCACAGCATGGGTTATAGCACCCATCTGCATTTTTTGCCTAGCCGAGCGGGATTGTGCCGGCATATGACATTATATTTCTAGTGTATTTCAAAGAGCAATGTAAGAGGAAGGTATCCTCGGTTTTTGTTATTATGAACAAATCATTGTACTTGGTATTGAAATTAATGAAAGTTTTGTTATGGTAAAATATGTGTTGTGATTATCTACGATTATTATTACTTATTCTGTTTATGTTGTGATTGCGTGTTGTTGTTATGGTGATTATTGTGTTCATATGTTGTGTGGTTGTTTATACTATATATGTGATGATATTGTATGAATGATTGTTAACCTTTGATATTGGTTATTGAAGAAACATGGCACCAGCCACAAGAAGCAACAGTGGGAATGAAAGACTACCCACGACACCTGAAGAGCTTGAAACCCTAGTTTCGGGACGTATCGCTCAGGCTCTCGCAGAACACAATGCCACGCGCACCGAAAGGTCGCGAGACCGAACCGGGAGCGACAGACGCGAAACCTCCCCTACTGGTAAGAAGACGTCGGGTATATGCGACAGGAGTCTTCGTGAAACTCCTACCTTATATTTAACATTGCTTTATTATTGCAGAAACGGCCTCACGAGAACGTGGCTGCACGTTTAAAGCTTTCCTGGACTGCAAACCACTGAATTTCAGCGGCACTGAAGGTTCTGTCGGACTAGTCAAATGGTTCGAGAAAACCGAAGCTGTGATTCGTATTAGCAGCTGTACCCCACGACAAGCTGTCATGTATGCCACCAACCTGTTTCTGGACCAAGTTCTGACCTGGTGGAACAACCAAGTGCAGACACTGGGAGATGATGCTGCTTACTCCTTATCATGGTTGGAGTTGAAAGAACTAATGATCGCCGAGTACTGTCCGGCAAGTGAAGTGCAGAAGCTAGAGACTGAGTTCTGGAACCTCACCATGGTTGGACCGGACGTAGCTGGTTACACGTCCAGATTCCATGACCTCTCCCGGTTAGTGCCTCGCCTGGTCACCCCGGAAAGCAAAAAGGTGGAAAGGTACCTCTTCGGACTGGCACCACAGATACGCGGCATGGTCACTTCTTCCAAGCCCACAACCATGCGTGAAGCTATCGACCTCGCCTTGAGCCTCACTGAAGACGCCATCCGAATGGGCACTCTAATCCGGAAAGTGTCAGGGTTGAAACTTACTGAGTCCAGCAGTGTTGAGGGTAAGAATCTGGGTACAAGTTCAGCCGTTGGGTCAAGTGAACAGGGAAATAGGCCAAGGTTTGGGAAGCGTAAGCGCGATGAAAGGAAGAAGGATGGATCATCAGGTTCAGGGAAGAAGGGAAAAGGGTATGTAGCCACTGGACGTGGAAATAATGGGAAGCAAGGTTACCAGGGCAAGAACGAAGTAATCTGCGGTAAGTGCCGTCGTTCGGGGCACAAGACTGAAGACTGCAGATCAGGAGCGCCAAAGAACAGTGGAGCGAGGCCCTGTTTCTCATGTGGATCGCTCGATCATTGGAAGAGGGACTGCCCCAAACTTAACAACCAAGCCCGTGGGCGAGCGTTCGTGATTGGTGCCGGTGACGCACGACAAGACCCTAATGTGGTCACTGGTACGTTCCCTCTAAATGGTCATTATGCTTCAGTATTGTTTGATACTGGCGCTGATTTTAGCTTCGTATCTGTCGAATTTAAAAGATTACTTGGTTTAAAGACTAGTAAGCTAGACACACCATATTCCATTGAACTAGCTAACGGTAAGACTATAGAAACCCGAGAGGTAGCAAAGGGTTGTAAGTTGGATCTCTGTGGTCATGAGTTTGACATTGATCTATTACCAGTCGTACTGGGTAGCTTTGACATAGTCGTTGGCATGGATTGGCTATCTGCACACCGCGCCATCGTCGTGTGCAATGACAAAATAATTCAAGTTCCCCTCGCGAGCGGTGAAACCCTATCGATCCAAGGGGAAAGGCGTGGAACGCCATTGAGAATTATTACCAGCATGAAAGCCAGGAAGTGCCTAAGGAAAGGTCTCGTCGCATTCTTGGCGCACGTGGTAGACAAGAAGGCTGACGAGCGAAAGCTAGAAGACATTCCGATAGCCAGAGACTTTCCAGATGTGTTCCCAGAAGATTTGCCGGGATTGCCACCACCCCGACAAGTCGAGTTTCGTATCGACCTTGTTCCAGGAGCAGCACCGGTAGCGCGATCGCCATATCGCCTAGCTCCTTCTGAGATGCAGGAATTGTCTGAACAACTGCAAGAGTTGTTGGACAAAGGTTTCATAAGACCAAGCTTCTCACCTTGGGGAGCTCCCGTCTTATTCGTGAAGAAGAAGGATGGCACTTTTCGAATGTGCATTGACTATCGGGAACTGAACAAGCTAACTATTAAAAATCGCTATCCTCTTCCCAGGATCGACGATTTGTTTGATCAACTTCAAGGATCCAGTTTCTACTCCAAGATCGACCTAAGGTCCGGTTATCATCAGTTACGTATTCAAGAAGAAGACGTGCCAAAAACAGCATTCAGGACTCGTTATGGACACTATGAGTTTCTGGTTATGCCTTTCGGTTTAACTAACGCACCAGCTGTTTTCATGGACTTGATGAACCGAGTGTGCAAACCATACTTGGACAAATTTGTTATTGTCTTCATTGATGACATCTTGATCTACTCACGCACTAAGGAGGAACACGAGGAACATCTCCGATTAATCCTCGAGGTACTTCGCAAAGAGAAACTCTATGCTAAGTTTTCAAAATGTGATTTTTGGATTCGAGAGGTTCACTTTTTAGGCCACGTGGTGAATGAAAGGGGTATACATGTCGATCCCGCCAAGATCGAAGCAATCAAGAATTGGGACGCCCCTAGAACGCCTACTGAAGTACGACAATTTCTTGGCCTTGCGGGTTACTACAGAAGGTTCATCGAGAACTTTTCTAAAATAGCACAGTCCTTAACCATGCTAACCCAAAAGGATAAGAAGTTTGAATGGACGGAAAAGCAGGAAGCAGCGTTTCAGTTGCTAAAGGATAAGTTATGTGGCGCACCAATACTATCACTCCCCGATGGTACAGAAGACTTCGTAGTTTACTGTGACGCCTCTCATCAGGGATTGGGTTGTGTATTGATGCAGCGAGAGAAGGTCATAGCCTATGCTTCCAGACAGCTAAAACTTCACGAGAAGAATTACACCACACACGATCTGGAACTAGGAGCCGTGGTATTCGCACTCAAGATATGGAGACACTATCTGTACGGAACCAAGTGTACGATCTTCACTGATCATAAAAGCTTGCAGCACATCTTTGACCAGAAGGAATTGAACATGCGACAACGGAGATGGGTCGAATTATTGAACGATTACGATTGTGAGATAAAGTACCATCCCGGGAAGGCAAACGTTGTAGCCGATGCCTTGAGTCGCAAGGAACGGGTTAAGCCACTGCGTGTCCGAGCTTTGGGTCTAACCATCCACACGAACCTGACCGACCGGATTCGTGAAGCTCAAACTAACGCTCTTAAACCCGAGAATGTCAAAGGAGAAAGATTGCGGAAGATGGTTGAGTCACTGGAGTCAAAAGCGGATCAAGCTCTGTATTTCATGAACAGAATTTGGGTACCAGTGTACGGTGGATTGCGTGAACTAGTATTAGCCGAAGCCCACAGTTCGCAATATTCGGTTCACCCTGGAGCAGACAAGATGTTCCATGATTTGAAGGAATTTTACTGGTGGCCGAATTTCAAGAGAGACATAGCGGCTTATGTTGCGCGATGCTTAACTTGCGCGAAGGTCAAGGCCGAGCACCAGAGACCGTCCGGATTGCTCCAGCAACCGGAAATACCAGAATGGAAATGGGAAAGGATCACTATGGACTTCATTTCCAAGTTGCCCAGGACAACTAGCGGCCATGATATGATCTGGGTAATCGTTGATCGATTGACAAAATCCGCACACTTCCTCCCCATTCGCGAAACGGATAAGTTGGAGAAACTAACCCGTTTGTATATTAAGGAAGTTGTGTCAAAACACGGTGTACCTATTTCTATCATCTCCGATCGAGATAGTCGTTTCACCTCAAGATTTTGGGAAAGTCTGAATAAAGCCCTAGGTACTCGCCTTGACATGAGTACCGCATATCATCCACAAACCGATGGTCAGAGTGAACGAACCATCCAGACCCTGGAGGATATGCTACGGGCATGCGCAATCGATTTCAGCGGAAATTGGGATACTCACTTGCCACTGGTAGAGTTTTCGTATAACAACAGTTACCACACGAGCATTCAAGCCGCACCTTTTGAAGCTCTGTATGGACGCAAGTGTAGATCGCCTCTATGTTGGGCCGAAGTTGGCGAAAAGCAACTTACCGGGCCCGAAATTGTTCAAGAAACGACGGATAAGGTCTTTCTGATTAGAGAACGTCTCAAAGCGGCACGAGATCGACAGAAAAGCTACGCAGACATGAGGAGGAAGCCTTTAGAATTTCAAGTCGGAGACAGGGTCCTACTAAAGGTGTCACCTTGGAAAGGTGTCGCGCGTTTCGGGAAGCGCGGAAAGCTAAACCCACGATATGTTGGACCATTTGAAATCCTGTCCAGAGTAGGCCCCGTAGCATACAAGCTCAAGTTACCACAAGAACTTAACGGTGTACACGACACGTTCCACGTGTCGAACTTGAAAAAGTGCTTATCCGACGAAACCCTCATCATCCCCGCAGACGAAATCCACATTGACGACAAGTTACACTTCGTCGAAGAGCCAGTCGAAGTAACCGATTGGAAGGTCCAAAAGCTAAGACGCAGTAAGATCAGGTTGGTCAAAGTGCGTTGGAATGCCAAGCGTGGACCGGAGTTCACGTGGGAAAGGCTGGACCAGATGAAGCAAAAGTATCCCGCCCTGTTTAAGAAGACCCCTGTACCGGAAAGCTCAAAGTGAATTCCGGGACGGAATTCTCTTAACGGGGGGAGAATGTAACAACCGGCAAAATTAAGGTAATTCCGTACTAATTAATTAAACGCGATTAACGTAATTAACCGTAATTATGTGCTGAATATTTAATTGAGGCCTTAGAAAGATAGGAATTCCCAAATAATGCATAGGAATGCATGAGTTTAATAGCAAAGCATGATAGGATCGTGCGCAGACAAAACTATCCGGTATGGACACTGGCGATTACCCGGTAAAACTGAAATAAGCGAAACGAACACCGGACACCCGGAAAATAAAATAAATAATATTTTCACAAAATATTATGAGTTTTGGAAACCCAAAGCCATACGTAAAAGCTTAATGCACAAATCTCCCGGTAACGAATAAAGTGCGCGTACCGCACCCGATACGCGCGTAACACGTAAATTCACCCAACAGAAACCGAAATAAATTATCAGTAATGTAACTGGACATAATTTTATAAATATTAACGGCATTTTAATATTGAGGATAAACGCGACGAAAATTTAAGAAATACCCGGGCGGTACCCGGAAGGAACTAACTTAAACATAATATGGGAGTTAATTAGCAAAGTGGACCCCACCAAGCACCCCATAGGGGGGCCGGCCATGGGCCCACTTGGGTGAGAGGTTGTGTGGGATAACTTCTTAATCCTTCCATATTATTACTAATGATGAGAATGCATGCAATAGGATTGGGCAATGGATTAACCAAATCATTTCTTCCCTCTCTCTCTTAAAACTCACGGCCCAAACACCCCTATAATATCATTAGATTTTTTTTGTGATCTTCATAATCTTCCATAATCTTCCTAACCAATCCTTGCAAGATATTGGTGATCTTTGGAGATTGAGTAGGAGATTATAAGGATAACACCAAGATTACACTTAAGCAAAAACACAAAAACTTCTTCTTCCTCTTCCTCTTGGCCGTGGCATTACACCCCCACACCAACACTTTTCTTGCAATTTTTACTACTCCAAATTACCTCTAGATCATCATCCTTCAAAACCCCTTCTTGTGTATTAAGAGCTTGGAGCTTAACCCATTGGAAGAACACACTAAAACCCCATCCAAATCAAGGTTCTTGTCTCCCCTAGCCTTGAGCTAGTAGTAAGTTTTAATCTTGTTTTGTTTGTTAATGTTCATATTAAGTGTTTATGAGCAAGTTGTACATTGATGGGTAAAGTATGGTTTTGAAACATAAAGAGGATGAATCTTACAAGAATAAAAATAAAGGAATAATAACATGAAGAAATCTTGGATTAACATTAATAAAAGTGATATTGTGAGAAAATGTAATAATAATAACATACACTTGGGTTAGAAGATGAGTGGAACATGATTTGGGAAAAATACTTGAATATGATGAAATATGGTTTTAATCATCATAAGATGACTAGTTAAAGTCATAAAAATATTAAAATGGATTAGAAAGCCATAGATGGAAAAACTAGTTCTTCAAAGTCCACTCACCTTGATGAGTAAAAAGGTTGATGTTTTGGGTAAAGATATGAAATAAACATGTTATTGGCATCTAGAATGGATTAGAAGAACTTTAAAAGTAAAAAGGAGTAAAAACAACTAAACATGGTAAAAATGATTCTTCAAAGTCCACTAAAGTGGAAAAGAAAAATATTAACTTTGTAAGATTAAATGAAAAATGCAACAAGTATGAGTTAAAGAAATAATATGACAAACTTGGAAACCAATGGACTAAAATAAATATTTTAGAAGTTATTGGGCCAAAAACACAATAATAGAAATATTAGTGTCAAAAAGTGTAAGTAACGATTTACAAGGTTGAATTGGTAAATAATAATAGCCTACTTGGGCATTTTAAGTAAAAAGTATATTTTTATAAAATGGACGTTTTATAAAAATAAATCGAGTAACGCGAGTATTTTATAAAGTAGATTTTATAAAATAAATGCTTGGAAAGACTTGTACAAAAATAAGGTACTTTTATATAAATGGGAATATAAAAGTATCGGAAACGTTTTTGGTAACAAGTTGGACGAGTCGGACTAAAACGTACATAATATATTTTTCCGAGAAAATAAACGTTCGGAATCGGAAGTTGGAACAATACTTCCATAAGAACGCGCAACGGGAATAAATATGAAAAACGCTAACTAACGAACTTCGTTGCACGAACCAACGTAAACGGACTTATTACGTCGAGATAAAAATATACATATATATTTTACGGAAATAAAATATATATAACAAGGGTGAAACGTGCGTAACACTTTCCTAAGTGTAGTAACAATATTCGTGGAAAAAGAGGAACATAACAAACTAAAAACGCTAAACGACACATGAACTTAACAAGTAGTATCCACGCGATGGTATATGTACATATACTCGTTTCCGACGGAATTCTAGTACATCTATTTAAATGGGAAAATAGATGTACGAGGAGGAAAACCGAGACGAGTAGATGAGATATATCTACGAACGCGTGAATACCGACAAGATTCTAGTACATTTATTTAAATGGGAAAATAAATGTACGGTATGATAAGTCTAGTCGGGCGTTAAGATTATGTTACCAAACGACAAAGACTTAGCATATTTATTTAAATGGGAAAATAAATATGTGGCAAAGTAAGTCGGGTCGGTTAATAAGAGAACACTTTATATTGAGCGAAAAGATCCTAAGTATAATTATTTGAATGGGAAAATAATTATACGTTGGGTGGAGTCGTGTCAAGTATAATGTTGCACAAGTCATAAAAGATAATTATAAGAATAATATATGACTTGTAAGAAAAGGGTAATCCATCGCCATTGAACCTAGGATACGAAACTATTAAACGGGAATTGGGATAAAGACGTGGTCGGGAAGTTGGGTGTACAACTTGCCAAGGCACATACACCATAGGTGTAAGTGACTTATACGCCTAGAACCTTTGTAGGTACGGGATCACAAACTTTACTATTTTCTTTGAGCCGAGCACAGTTACAGGTGAGTCTCACGGCCCCATTTCTAAACTATTTAACGTTTTTACGGGGGAAAGATATGTTGGGATTGTATGACGGGTTGGATACTTGAGTAAAGATCGCCACTCGGGGTTGAGACCTCCCCACTATAATCATTTATTCAGGAATGAGAAACCAAAGGGATATTTGGATAGTACTATTGGTGCCTGACAAGGCCCACCCCTAATCGATAGCGTCGATTATGCATCAGCGTATGCCTGGGGTGCACTTATTCTGAAATAAAGTCGTAGGAATACCGAGTAACGACTTTGGGCGGGGGCATTATTAATTGTCTTGGTTTGGTTATAGGCTCAAGTAAATTGTAGGACTTTGCAACTCCTATAAATGTCATAACAAGGATATTCCCACTTTATAAAGGACTTATTAAATTAAAACCTGTGGACTCACCAATATTTATATATTGACGATTTTCAAACATATCTTTCAGGTAATTGATTGATGGAAGTTAGCATGGCGAGCAGGGTCGGGGATGTCTCCAAATCGGGCGTTGGGAATGTCGTGATGGGGTCTTACCTCTTTATTCCATGATTTAGGGATAAAGGGAGAAGCCTCTTTATCATTTTCGAAAACAATTTATGATTATGTATTGACAATTTGACATGATTATTAGCATTGAATAAATGCCCGTTTTCTAATTAATATTGTGCTTTGCATTAATCTTGGCTTAATACTTTTGAACCGTCGCGCCACGTGTTTCCGCCTTAGACGTGGTGTGACAAATGTTCATCTAGTTTTTATTTGTTTCTTGGATTAATCACTTGAAACACCTAACTAATAGGTGTTTCTAAGTGATAACAATCTATTGCATTCAACAAGATCTAGTATTTCGGGACTACAATTTGGTATCAGAGCCATTGTGCTCTAGATTGTATCTACTTTAAGATACCAAAACCCTCATCTTGTTAAGCTTTTATTATCAAGATTATTTTTTTGTAAACTTTAAATTTAGGTGTTTTTCTCATATTTTGGTTTCAAATCTTGTGAAAATCGTGTTTCTAAATGTTTAGAGTATATTATTTTGATCAGAAAATGGTTTGGAAAGGATTCAGCTGAATTTCATGTTTGCTACAGCTCGTATCTGCGCACTTATTTCATATATACTGCGCACATATCTCATAAGCTGAGCACTTATCTCTTAGTTTGAGTACTTGTCATTTTGTACGCATCTAGGGTTTCTGCGCACTTGTTGCTTTTGAATTTGGTTTCTGCGCACTTATTCTTTTGAATTGATCCCTGCGCACTTGCTGTTTTTGAATTTGGTCTCTGCGCACTTGTTTACATAAGTTAATCTCTGCGCACTTGTTTACATAAGTTAATCTCTGCGCACTTATAGCATTTCATTGTCTTGAGTACTTATCTAGGGTTTCTGCATACTTAAACAGAAATCTTGGATTTGTGCGCACTTACTGAAGGTGTAGTGTTGAGTACTTGGCTAGGGTTTCTGCGAACTTAAAATCTTAAACGAGAGTTTAAGTGAGTCTGCGCACTTAATTTAGTGCGCAGGCTGATCAGTAAACACTGAGCACTTATAATGCCCAAATGTTGACTGATCTGCGAACTTATAGCTACACGTATACTTCCAAGCTGCATACTTAACTAAGACTACAACTTGACAAGGCTGTTTATATTCTTACAGGTTGCTGCATACTGATCCAGACTGCTGTGAACTTAAGTGTGAACTTAATTGCGCACTTAACTGCGAACTTGCTGTGTACTTACGGACTTGGACAATCTTTTGGACTGATAATTAAAATCTGTTGAACCACGTTTCTAAAATTCATCTAAAACATGGCTGGTAACAATAATCAATCAACTGTTAACCCTATCACACAACAAGATCTTGAAACCGGAACTACTACAAGAGTACCTAAGTTAAAAGGTGCTGAAGATTACGGGACATGGAAAAACCGAATGAGGTCATTCTTTTACGTGACTGACTTTACCCAATGGAACTCCATCCAGTTGGGCCCACACATTCCCATGAGAACCACTGCCACTGGAGAAGAATTCAACCCTGATCCAACAACCTATACCGATGTTGACAAACAATTACTTCAAAGAGATCATAAGGCTTATGGTGCTCTAACCATGGCCCTATCTAATGATGTTTACAACATGTTTGAAGAGTATGGAACGGCACATGATCTGTGGTTTGCACTGAATGAATACTACGAAGGCAATGAAGAGATGCGCCAATACAAGCAAGACATGGTGCAAAAAGAATATGATATGTTCGGTAGCATTCGTGGGGAGAGTCTGAGCTCGCACATTGATAGGTTTATGAGTATGTTAACAAAAATGAAAAAGGCTGGAATTCCTGTGAACAACAGAAATTCTATCAAGAAGCTGCTGGATTCATTACCAAAAGAATGGAGCATCCAATGCATGCTAATCAGAAAAGAATATCTTGATGCCCAGTCTACATTGGCTGATCTCATCAACACATTGAAGTCCTTTGAGATGGACATTACAAAAAGGGAGATGAATCAGACCAATCCAAAGGCAGTTCCTATCACTGCAATGAAGAACTTAGCGCTAATGACTCCAGTGGGGAACATGGGTTCAAGCTCATCTCACGTGTATGCTGATGGAACAATTGGTGGTAGTTCAAGTTCAGGAAAAGCTGTCCCATACTCTCAATCCAGTGTCACTAACTCTCAGCCGTCAACTCTCAATCCTCAACAGACGAAGCTGGCAACTGAACACGTTGAACTTTTCAACGCTTTCATGACGAGCTTTGAAGCTTTAAAGACTGGTGATCTAAAAAGTGATATGATGAGTCCTGAGGACATGTATCAAGTTGATCCAGACGATATGGAGGAAATGGATCTGAAATGGCAGATGGCCATGATCACTTTGAGGGTGAAGAGGTTCCAAGATAGAACCGGTAGAAGAGTCGGCATGGGGAAAGCTGGGTTTGACAAATCTAAGATCAGGTGTTATAACTGCAAAATTCTCGGACATTTCAAGTATGAATGTCCAACTCTGAATCAAGTTGAAGCCAAACCAGCAAAGAGAGTGGTGGCAATTACAGAAGGAGGAGAAGGTAACCAGCAGAAGGCGCTTGTGGTTCAGGATTTCGATTGGGGAGAGGAAGTCACTGTGGCAGAAGCTGAAGTTAATAAAGCACTGATGGCAAAGATCTGCACAAAGTCACCTCTTGGTGTGAGCTCTCTGGAGGGGTCCTCAGCTGAAATGCCAAAAAGAGAAGAGATAGAGAAGGCTGGTTTAAAAGGCGTGTTGAGTGTGGAGAAAGGGAAGGAGACTGCTGCTGAGGAAGCCCTTGTTGCTGAAAAGACCTCCACAAGCAAGGACAATCAGAAATCACAGAGCATGAAGAAGGAAGCTGAAGAGAGAGACCTGGTAAGTATTCCTCTCGAAATAAAATCAAAGCTGTGCTCACCAAGGTGTGTTACAGCCGTTGCTTACTGTTTGTCCCACAATAGGAGAATCTTAAGAGAAATGGATGACATACGGAAAATCAATACTGAAATGAAAGAAAACGAGTTAGCCTATCAGCGAAAGTTAAATGCAACAATTGCTGAAATGCACACTCTAAAAGAATTTGTTCTCAGAAAAGATTTTTTAATAAATGACTTAACTGAAAAACTAGAAAAATCCAGAAATGAAACCAATCATCTCCAAATTGTTGTGGACAAATGGAACGTAAGCAAGCATGCTCATACTGATATCCTTGATTGTTCAAGGAAATCTTTTGTCAAAGATGGTATCGGGTATAAGGATAAAAAGGGAATTGTAAAATCCCTGTTTTTACCCTTGAGCAAAAGTGAATATATACCCATTCCAAAACCACATCCAAAAAATGATCTTTTTGAAAAAGAATGTGTCACATCTGAGTCACACTCTAATATAAGTAAAAGTAGTGCAGATATGACCCAACAGGATCAGGTGGACGATGATGACAGTTGTGGTGGTCAAACAATGGGGTTAGGTCACCCAGGTGCCAATTACTCCACAGTGAATTGGTTCATCTGGAACCATGATAAGTCAAACATTTCTTTAAATTCGGATGACTGTAATAACTTAACTAATTTGGATGACTGTAATAGTTTATCTAGGATGGATAACTGTAATAGTTTATCTAGGCCGGATGACTGTATTACTCTAACCTCTAAACTTGATTTAAAGGGTGTTGTGGACCCAAATGATAGGATGAATCCTATCAAACGATCGGATGTTTGTGTTGAAAATGTTGTGCCTGTTTGTGTTGATCTTAATGATGCATTCTGTGATAATGAAAATGTATATAGACCATCTCCATTTGTTCCAGAACTAAAAAGAAACAGGTTTGGAAAATTTCTTACTGAAGAAATTCCAGAATTTACACCATCATCAACAGATGTGTCATGTTCTGAAGAGTCACAAAGTGAAACAGATAACACAATTTCTGAAGAATCACAAAGTGATACAGAAAGTGATATCAGCGAGCCAGAATGCAACACAAACGAAGAATCAAGCAACAAAAGTGATGAAACATGTTCAACAGACAGCCTCAATTCAAGCAACAACAAAAGAAGAACATCACAACCATCATCATCCAGATCTTCTTCAAAGATCAAACCTAAACACTCTAAATGTTTTAGATGTGGAAATGAAGGACATGTGGTTAAAAAGTGTCATTTGCAACCCAAACCACAAACTGATACCAATAACCAAAAATCTTTTGCAGTTCAAATTAAAGATCTTCAAGAAACCATAAAAAGTTTTGTTAAGGTCACTAAAAATTGGAAAAGGCAAGAGTTTGTGTCGGGGGAAAATCACGACAAATTAAAACTAAAACAGACCTGGATTCCAAAAGTTACTTAACGGGTGGTCTGAGTCGTGTTTGTACATAGTGTCTCATATATTTATCTGTATATTTCTGTTGTCTTATGTATTTTTCAGAATAAACTACAAAAGTGGTTGATTGCCCTGATGAGATATCTATGGCACGTTGATAGCGGGGCATCAAGGCACATGACGGGACTGAAAGAACTCCTTAAAAACTATCGATTCATTGATGGAGAGTTTGTTGCTTTTGCCGGCAATGAGAAGGGTGGAAAGATAGTCGGGATAGGGGACGTGATTTCTGATGCATTGACTTTAGAAGATGTGAACTACGTTCCAGAATTGTGTTACAATCTGCTGAGTGTATCACAAGTCTGCGACAAAGGAATCTCAGTGTTATTTAATGACATGGAGTGCATCTTTCTAAAGCCAGGATTCATCCCTCCTACCAACATGATTATGCTTAAAGCTCCTAGACAAAATAATACTTACGTGATAAATATGAGGGATGCAAAGTCTGAATGTCAAATGACATGCTTACTTTCTAAAGCATCCGAGTCAGAGTCACTGCTTTGGCACAGGCGATTAGGACATGTTAACTTCAAAAACATTAATAAGCTTTCAAAACTAAACCTTGTAAGAGGTCTTCCTTCTAAGGAATTCCCCTTTTCTGAAAAATGTTTAGCATGTGCCAAAGGAAAACAACACAAAAAGTCGCATAAGTCCAAAGCTGTGAATTCTATAGACTCACCTCTTCACTTATTACACATGGATCTGTTTGGTCCTATTAGTGTTAAAAGTTTAGCTAAAAAGTCTTATTGTTTGGTGATAACAGATGATTTTTCCCGATTCACATGGGTGTACTTTCTGGAATACAAAAGTGAAGTTGCTGAGATTCTGATGCTGTTTGTTCCTCTTATTGAAAACATTATAAAGACAAAAGTTAGATCAATTCGAAGCGATCACGGAACCGAATTCAAGAATCAAAGTTTCGTGACTTTCTGCAACAATAGAGGAATTCATCTTCAGTACAGTGCTACGAGAACTCCTCAACAGAATGGTGTTGCTGAAAGGAAAAATCGTACACTTATTGAGGCGGCCAGAACCATGCTTATCGACTCCAAACTGCCGATCATATTCTGGGCTGAAGCTGTAAATACCGCCTGTTATGTTCTTAACAGAGTCTTAATCGTAAAGACGCGCGGGAAAACAGGTTATGAGTTGCTTTTTAAGAGAAAACCTTTGATTGACTACTTCAGGCCTTTTGGATGCTCATGCACGCTGCTTAACAATTTCGAGAACATCATGAAGTTCGATGCAGTTGGTGATGAGTGTTTCTTTGTTGGATACTCCTCTAGTCAAAAAGCTTATAGAGTATACAACAAACGAACCAAAATGGTTCTCGAGTCTTTTTATGTTGATTGGCAGGAATCCAACTCTACCAATACAGGAGCCGGACCTGACTGGTTCTTTGATGTAGATGTTGTTTTCAACAATTTCAGCATCATAGATGAACAACCATCTGAAAATCAAGCAGCCGATCCTTCTCCTCTTGAAGATACTCTTTACTCTTCAGAAGACGATGCAGCACCTTTCACCACCCGCTTCTCTCCACTCGTAGCTGATCCAATTGTTCCCCTTCAAACCACAAATGGTGATGCAACTGTTGATACCACTACATCTCCTGAAGTTACTCCAGCTTCAGAAGAAACATCTTCAGCACAACAGTCTGCAAATGATCCATCCAGTTCGTCAACTCCTACAGATCATCTTTCCAATCTGCCTTCCCATATTCAAGAAGAACCGAACATGGGATTTAAATCTTTTAAGGATCACCCTGTGGAGAACATCATTGGACCAATCTCTGAGGGTGTTCTTACTAGAAATCAGGCAGACAAACTGAATATTGCACTTTCAGCCTTCTTATCTCAGACGGTACCCTTCAGTATTGAAGATGCTGTCAGAGATGCAAGTTGGGTTGAAGCCATGCAGGATGAGCTGTATCAGTTTAGGAAGCTAAAGGTTTGGGAGCTTGTGGATTTACCTGAAGGAAAGTATCCTATTGGAACAAGGTGGGTTTTTCGCAACAAAATGGATGAACGAGGCGTGGTAATTAAGAACAAGGCTCGTTTAGTCGTTCAGGGATTTCGTCAACAGGAGGGCATGGATTATGAGGAAGTGTTCGCTCCAGTTGCTAGACTTGAAGCTATTCGTATCTTCCTGGCTTACGCCTCATACAAGAACTTCAAAGTCTTTCAGATGGATGTGAAAAGTGCATTTCTGTACGGGAAGATCAAAGAAGAAGTCTATGTGTGTCAACCCCCAGGTTTTGAAGATCCCCATCATCCCAATAAGTATTACAAACTGGATAAGGCTCTCTACGGACTTCATCAAGCTCCACGAGCTTGGTATGAGACCTTATCGTCATACTTGCTGCAGAATGGGTATACAAGGGGGAAGATCGACATGACCTTATTCACCAAAGAAGTCAATAAACACTCTATCCTTGTTCAGATTTATGTTGATGATATTATCTTTGGTTCCACTGATGAAAATTTGTGCAGGGAATTTGAAAGCATCATGAAGTCTCAGTTTGAAATGAGCATGATGGGAGAATTATCGTTTTTCTTAGGCTTGGAAGTACAGCAAAAAGAAGACGGAATTCTAATTCATCAAGCGAAATATACAAGAGACATCTTGGCAAAATTCAACATGACCGATTGCAAGCCGTCCAATACTCCTTTTGCGGCCCAAACAACACTTGTACCAGATCTTCAGGGGCCTTCAGTGAATCCTCATACATATCGATCAATGATTGGCTCTCTGATGTATCTTACAGCTAGCAGACCAGATATAATGTGGGCAGTTGGATGCTGTGCGCGTTTTCAGTCTAATCCTAAGCAATCGCATGAGACTGCAGTAAAAAGAGTCTTCCGCTACCTCAAAGGAACACCTAAACTTGGTTTATGGTATCCTAAGAGCGATAACTTTGATCTAATCGCTTACTCTGATAGTGATCATGCAGGTTGTAGGATAGACAGAAAATCTGTCTCTGGTGGCTGTCAATTTCTGGGTAACCGGCTAGTGTCTTGGCAAAGCAAGAAGCAGACCACCGTGTCAATCTCTACTGCTCAGGCCGAATACACAGCTGCTTCCAGTTGTTGCTGTCAGGTGTTATGGATCCAAAATCAGCTTTTGGACTACGGTTTGAATGTCATGCATACACCTATTTTCATTGATAATGATGCATGTCGTGACATCGTGAAGAATCCAATTGACCACTCTAAAACCAAACACATTGAAATTCGGATTCACTCAATTCGCGATGCACACGACAAAGGGTACATACAGGTGTTGCCTATCGATACTGCTGATCAAAAAGCAGATATCTTTACAAAAGCTTTTGATAAAACCCGGTTTCATCAGTTGGTTTCATGGCTTGAGATGATCAACTTTGAATAATAAAAAAAAAATAAAAAAAAAAATTGTATATTTTATAAAAAAAAAAAAAAATAATCTTATTTTCCTTTAAAACAAGATTTTTGGGGGAGAAAGTGAACCGGTCTATTCTTATTGCAAAATTAATTCAGGAAATGATAGGAACTAATCATATCTCGTCAGCATGTGAATAGGACCCAGAGGATGTTGTGGCCTCAAGCAACGATATGTCGGTAGATTCAGCCTGAAATCAAGTAAACTGCCACTAGGTGATCAACAATGAAGATCTACACGGAAAGCTGGATTCCCACTGTGCTTTAGGTCTGCACAAGCTGAGTCCGGTCATACATAGGTTGAGAAATTAAAAGACACAGAAAATTTTGTGCATAAGCAAATCAAAAGACACCTAAGAGTGCAAGCTACCAATGCGGGGCTAAGAAAAACAAAATTTTTGAAACTGAGCAGAAAAGACACGCAATGTTAGTGACGTGCAAACATACATAGATAGCTCACCAAACGATCAGATGATCATCTTCTCTGCTTATGGTAACATAGACCTGAAGCTCTCATCATCTGATCAAGATAATGATCATCTTCTCTGCTTATGGTAACATAGACCTGAAGCTCTCATCATTATATTTCAATAAACCTTGAGGATCGGTAGGCCAATACCTAGCACACTGTGGGGTCCATAAAATTTTCGTCAATATTACCGAAAAACATGATAAACAGTATCACCAAACACATGTTGAAAGAGAAAGGGCATGGATTTAAGTGGACAAGCATACCGACAATTGTTCTTAGGCTGCAGCTATCCAACGGGAAGTTGAAACGGGTTCCGGCAGGTATGGTCAGTATGATCTTGAATGCAGAAGGTAAGATTTGGAAAAACCCCCTTAATCTAAAGGATTTGGGCTTTATTTTCTATCTTTGGGCCAAAATTATGGGTTTCTGCGTACTTGTTGGGCCCTGCGCACTTAACTCAAGTGCGCAGGCCCATTAGTTGAAGGTATATATACCAGGTCAATGCTGGTCAAAAGTTTTTATCACCCTTAACACCTTTTTACAAACCCTAATCACCACTTCTTTACCGTTCATCATAATTATCTTCACCGTTCATCATCATCAACATCATAATCACACAACAATCACACAAATCACTCATACCATACCTTGTTTCTGTGTTCATTGACTTGTATTTACTGTTTATCAAGGTAGATCTTATGTTTCTAATGATTTATTTGTTGAGATTACAGGTTATAAACGGATCATATGTTGGCTGTTCATGTATTTATGGGTTTTTAAAGATTTGAAGATCTGCGTACTTGACATATGAACATGTGCGCACTTGTCTCATAGAGACTGCGTACTTGTTTCATAGTCAAATAAGTACACAGAAACCCTAATCATCTGCGTACATAACTGTGAACTTCAAATCTTGAACGAAGGTTCAAGTGTCTGCGTACTTGCTTAGTACGCAGACTTGACTATGTGATCTAAGGGGTTACCATGCCCGGGTGGAATTACTTGCGTACTTGTTTTGGTCTAAGTGCTAACTAAGTGCTCAGTCAAAGTATGTGCGCACTTGACTGAGCACTTGACTTTAAATGGGCCTGCGTATTTAATTGGGCCTGCGTACCTAAATGGGCCTGCGAACTAAAATGGGCCTGAGTACTTGAACTGGACTGAGTACTTGACACTCTTGAACACTTGGACTCTAAACCACACACATCTTTCATTTTGACTATTAAGACACTTTAACGGACTACGAACTCAAAACCGGACCTTAATAATCAAATAACTAAAATTCAAACGTACCATTGACACCGATAACATCAATTCATCAATCCTTAATCCAATGACCGTTAAAATTCAAAATCTAAAAATATTAATAATATCTAGGTGTAAGTTCGTTGTCCGTGTAAGTTTAAGTCTAAAATCAATTATCCGAGATCTAATTGGCGTTTCGTGCTCTTGGCTAAACAGATGGCACTTGAATGGGATCGTAGAGGCATGCACAACCAGCCGATGAATCTAGATACCGATGATGTGCAGTTCAAAGACGTTGTAACCTGGATTAGACGCAGCCGAATCAGTTTTGCTGTGGAGAACGTCGAACCAGTGTACGTTTCACACATTGAAGATTTCTGGCGTTCTGCTCGAGTTGAAACAGTTGAAAGAGTCAAGCGTATCAAAGCAACAGTCCGAAACAGGCCTCTATTCATTACTGAAGATACAGTTCGAACAGTGCTGAGACTACGGGATGAACCAGGAACCGTCAGATTTATGGCAAAAGCAGACATTCATGAACAGTTCAGGAGGTTCGGTTGCAAAGGCGAATTTGACAAGAGGGGCGATGTTAAGAAGACACAACTGACGAGAGACTGGAGACTCATTAGTCATGTATTCATTATGTCTCTAGGTCACAGAAAGGGAGGCTACAATGCACTCAGTACTGAATGGTCGACGGCTATGATAAAGATCTGCAAAGATGAAAAGTTCAACCTATCCGGGATGATTTTTGACTACTTGATAAAGAATGCAGAAGCTGGGTCGGGGAAATGGGCGATGTACCCCAGGTTCATTCAGATGATGATCAACACTCAGCACGAGAATCTGCCTCTCGGTGATGAATACATTTTCACCAGAGGGGCTAGATTCTTCACAGAATGCAACACACCGGATTGGGAACCAATGCTTGAGCACATGTATGCGGCTCAGCGATATCCGATTGTCATAGAGATCTACAACAAGATCAATAAGAGAAAGGCAGACGCTGCTCAGGCCCGACAACAACCCACAGCTGCTCCCACACCCGAACCATCTGAACCCACTACATCAGCTCAGCCAACTGCTGAAGAGATCGCCCAAGAAAAGGCCAGGGGCAAAAGAGTGGCATCTGAGCCGGCTCGAGCAAAGCCCAGCATAAAGAAAAGGCCAGCTGGCTTACTGCAAGAATCGAGAGAATCTTTGACACCCGAACAGATTGAAGCTGCAGAAAATGTACGAGCAGTAGCTGAATTTGAAAGGGAAGCTAGAAAGAAAAGAAGACAACAGCTTCCTGAATCTGAGATCCCTCGAGTGATAACACCGGATGATGTTGAGGCGCAAGTGTACATGGAACGGATTTTTGGGGAAGAACAACCAAACCAACCAGGGCCTTCTACTGCTGCAACTTCTGCTCCAGGGCCTTCCACTGCCACTGCATCAGCCCCCAAAGCTTCTACCCACCGATCAGCTGAACCTTCTTCATCGGCTCCTGCTGCACCTCGTCGAAAACCGGTGCATCAGGAGCTATACGAGAAGCTTGTGAAGGAGATAGGTAAGGTTGCGGCCAGGGAATTCTGCACAATGAAAAGTGATGTGCACAATAACCAAGAGCTAAGAAAGAAGGTGAAAAAGCTCAAGGTCAAGAACAAGAAAATGGAGAAAGTGATCAAGGATCAAAGATACCTGATTAAGTTTCAACATCAGGTTCATGTGCAGATGTTTGACATGTTTCAGGATCTGAGGCAGCAGTTAACAGGTGCTCCCAGAGCTACTTTTGACGAAACCTTTGATTTTGGAAAGTTTCTGGAGGCGGAAAAGGAGAAAGAAAAGGAGGCTGAGGCTAGTGAAGTGGACGAGGTCAGTGAAGATGAGATGCCTGACAGTTTTGTAGAGATGGGAACCGATCAAGAAGTCATCTATGAGACATCTGATGGGCACAAACTAGACCCTGAAAGAGCAGCATGGTTCCCAAGAAAGCCAATTACCATTCCTGCTTTACATCAGAACATTCATCATACCAGGTCTGCTCATCGAGAAAAGATTATCTCGTGGAAGTATGATGCTGAAAAGGGACTGTTTGCTGTGAAAAGGAGAGGGGGGGTAATCCAATACTTCAAGGGTCAGAAGGAGCTGAAATCTCTTCCCCGATGGGATATCAGGGAACTTAGCAGGGCCCCATTCATTAATCCCTCTCTTGACTCACAAGCTGGCATGGTTGAGAACTTTATCAGGAAAGAATGTGAAAGTGACTTCCAGATATTCAAGCCGCAAAAGCCTAGAAGAAGAATATCAAAGACCAGAATCGATCCAGCAACGGGAAGAGGAATGATAACTTATGTGATAGACCCTCCTCAGGTCGTCACACGAGTTCCGATCAGACCCGAGCTTCCAGTGATGCTAAGAAACTTCAAGAAATGGTTCTATGACAGCAACACTGGTGAAGCGGTGATCAAGCTGGAAAATGATTCAGAGGTGTTGAGAATCTTGGATCCGGTTGATGTGTTCGCACTAAACTTGTCAGATCTGAATATGCTTTTTGCGAATCAGATCAATGTTGGTGCTGGAAACACACTGTTTGAAGAAGCCGTACTGTTTAGAAGAGCAGTAGATAGGGCTTTGAAGTTGAAGAGTGAGCTGCTGGATTTAGTTGACAGGATAAACGCAGCAGATAAAGAAAAAGAAGACAGAGAGAAGGCTGCGCATGCTGCTGCTGCTGCTACTGTTACAGAAACTGCTGATGCTGCTGCTACAGAAACTGCAGCATCAGAGGTACTTCCAGAAGAACCTGTATCAGTAGCAAATCTTGAAGGAACCACAACAGAATCTACACAAACTCCTCCAGCAGCTGAGGTAGATCCGGTCACACTGTACTTACAAGACCCCCCTGCTCAGGTTGAGGGGGAGGAAAGCGATATGGAGGTTGACTAAAGATTGAAGACTGGTAGCTGTGGTCTAGGGGGAGTATTGTTGGGTTATTTTGAGACCACAGTTACCAGAATAGAGACTTTTAAGTGATTATTGTAAAGACTTATAGTTGAAGGGCTTAGAATGTAATTAACACATGTTTTTGTACACAAACCCTAGGGCATCTACTGTAATACTTGGTTGTAGCATGCATATGCATACATGTCTATGCTTCTATTACTAACAAGTAATTTGTCTTGGTTTCCAAGACTAGCCCGGCTTTTTAACATAACCGTTTTCTAGCTTCTTGGATTCATCCCCGAATCCAACCCTCGTTTCTTCTTGGTTTGCTATAATGTTATAAACAAACCTTGCTTTACACTAACATTTTCCTTTCTTTGGCTAATCCTTATTTTAAGATTTTGCCATTTATTTGTTTTGCCCAAGTTCCCGTTTTGCTAACTCGATTGGTGGTCATTGCCCCAACCGACCCGTTTAAAGACTTTTGAGTTTTAGATTTCAAATCGTTTATATATATTTAGAACGCTTAGTTTCTAAAAGTCCTTTTTCTGATTACCAATCTCAATATAAATTGATGTCGGTTTCCTTTTTATAAAAACCTGGTGTTGATTCGTCATTACAACGTATTTGTATCGACTAATCTTTTATTATCACGGTGTGCATCGGATTATAATAACTACGCAATCCGACTGTTATCATAATTTGCTTTAAATCGTAGCAATGATACAATCTAATGTTATTGCAGTTTACACCCTTTTTCATCCTTAACCCGAGGGTTGAAAGGATTACTGATTTATCACGGCCCAATCCCGCTGTTTATGTCATGATCCAGAGATTCACGACTCACCCGAATGTGATTATGACTCAACCCTTGATTAAGGTTCAAGTCCCTCTTTACGAATTTAAGCTTCTATAATAGTCTGAGTTTAATTATGACTTAACCTTGATTAAGGTCCAAGTCTGTTTTCAAGCTAAATCTATTTATGACTCAACCTTGATTAAGGTTCAAGTCTATTTCCAAGCTGAATCTCTTTATGACTAAACCCTGATTAAGGTTCAAGTCAATCTTTGTATTAACCCAGGATAACTTGTATCGTATATTGCCTGTTTTGCTAGCCCAGCGTATAAGTTGGTGCCTCGCTCAAGGTCTTGCATGGTTCGCATCCCTGCCGTGTTAGACAGTGGACTACGTCCAAACGTTCCAGTTTGTTGTCCTCTTTGCTAGCCCAGCGTATTAGCTGGTGCCTCGCTCAAGGTCTTGCATGGTTCGCATCCCTGCCGTGTTAGACAGTGGACTGCGTCCAAAATCCCCCGGCACCTCACACTTACTAAGCCTTTGTTACATAGGTTGTATATGTATTAATCATAAGAAACCCATGGTATCATATGTTTAACACTTACCTGGCCAGGGTAAGTAATTCGCATATGGTACGCACAGACTTATTATAATTAAGGCATCACACCCTATGCAAACAAATTTTCAGCTCATGCTTGTGCCCCCTATTTTATTTGGTAAAACCCTTCCTTGATAAATTATTCAATGTTGGGTTTTTAACTTTATTCATTAAGAAAAAGCGATGTGTTTTCGTTTTAATAAGCTTTGTGTGATCACACTCATTGGTATGATCACAACGCCTTTCTAAACATTAGTTTGGGATGATTACCCCTAACCCGGTCTCGAGGTTCAAGTTAAGTTTAGGCATTGATCGTTCATTGTCGTGAACTATGCACCTTTCACATTTTGCTTATTGCTTGCATATGCAATTACCAATCTACAGGTGATAATTGCATACTAATGCACCTACTATGATTTCGAGCATGTACCTTTTTGAAACTTGCTCCCGTGTTCCCTTTTGTTACTGATCCATTAACCCGAGTCGTTACTTGACTTGGTCCTTAGTGAGCATGCCATCAGCCGTGCTCCCGAACCCTCTACCACTTCGTTGGGTGAATCATTCGATCCCATCTTGATCGAATAAGATGTTATCATCCCTGTCACATGTATAATTTCAATTAATTAGTAACATGACATTTCAGTATTAGTATGCATCACTGCAATAGTGATCTTAGAATTCTTGTTATACGATATTTTCGTTGCCCGAGTCAATCTTTTGGGATAGGCCCCATGAGTACCTAACCATTTCCTTATCAAGCTTTTGAGATAGCGTGTATCTACACGATATCACTATTGATTACCTATAACAATTTCCGATCAAAACGGATGTTCATTATAGATATTACTTACCGGATTCCTTGATCAAGTCTTGAACCGAACACCCTTCAACACTTTGAGCGCACGGTTTGAGTCCAAATATCCTTCCCGACACTCGGATCCCTCAAACCTATGGCTCTGATACCACTTGTAAGACCCTAACCCGTAATCACGCGATTATTGCCTAATCTTACAGGTTTTGACCTTAACTAAAAACCACTCCCGATTGAAACTTTGAAATTTATAATAAGTCGACCCATTAAGATCAAATACATGTTTGATTCACACAATTTTTTTTTTTTACATTTTAATAGTTAAAACATACTCTAAGATGTTGCGTTTTAACGGGAGTTTCTTAGATTCTAATGCGGAAGCTTGATGAGTGATCGGGTGTGTTCGGCTCTTATCGCGACTTGATCCTTGCTCCGGGACTTCCATCACATGTTTACCTATCACCATTACACAAAGAATGGTTAGTGAGTGGTCAAATGAAACATTTAACTAGTACGATAGTCGTTACACGTCGAAACGGAACGAACCAGGCCAAACGGCCCTTTATCAGGAGAACAAACTGCTGCAACTTATGCGCAGCAGCTGTTCGGATCGCTTTTACCCCTTCTAAAACCCAAAATCTGACTTCGACTTTCAAATGAGAATTGTTCTACGCTCCGAGAGCTTTCCAGGCATATAAAGAACACCTCCTAACAATTTTTCTACGATTTTATATGGAATTTTAAAGATCGTGCTGACGTGCAGGTCGATTCGCGCGGCCGGTCGGTTTATTCGCGCGGCCGGTCGAAGCTTCTGATGTAATTTTGGTGGCTTTTAAGCGTGGGAATCATGTCGCAACCGCATTTGATGATTCCCGAAGCCTAAGTAATGACTTGCCGACTAAATAAACCTTTGTTTGACTGAAATTATGGTCCGGTTTATGTCGCCATGATCCGGTTCTTAGTTTTGAATGTTTATGGCGACTTTTACCCAATTTGACCCATTAAGGCCTTAATTCAAACAAGGCACTTTTGACCACTTAAATTGCATACCGTTTGAGTTGTCAAGTCATTAGACACTTGATCAACAAAAGCGTTTGTCCGATTTGTTTCATTACGACTTAGATTCTTAGAATCAACCTTTATTAATACTTTAAATCCCCAAAATGCCCCTCATGACCGAATCTTTCAATTTAGCCATTCGTGGCGAAACTTCTTGTTTCAAATCCAATGTTTTTGACTCAATGACTTGTTTAAAAACTTCTAAGTCCATACGGACTTAGATTTTCAACATTTCTCAAGATCGTTCTAATGTGGTCGATTCTAAGCGCCTTAGCGCGCATTAGACATAGTTATGGAAATAACTTACTTGATTTGCACCCACACTTCATGTGGGTACTTTTATCACCTATGTTGCTTCGCCCGAAGGCGTTTATTCGACTACGGACTTACCGGGTGCCCGTGTTCCATATTCATACCTTGTGCTCCTCCTCCATGATTCTTAGCATCAAGCAAGCATACGTGAGTGCGTTTACCTGCGTGCTTTCTAGATAGACACATTAACTTCTCGGAACTCAAATGATAATACCTTGCCATTTGATCCGTTAACCTCAAGAATCTTAATGCTTGGAAAACAAGCATCAAGTGTTGGACTCAAATGATGATGAATTCACCATATGACCCGTTTAGACCCATAGTTCATGATACTATGTTACCCAAGTTTTTATTATGGTTCAAGTGACACTAACTTGACCCATTTAACACCATGCTTAACGGCTTCATTCAAATGCTTTCATTTAGATTAAAACATCATTTTCACATATCTTTATTTATTGACCCGTTTGATGGATTTCACCATTTGGTTATAACGCATTGTCTTGATTAAGGTCATAAACCACGTTTTATATTGAGTGCACATAAGGCGACCCATTAATAGCTTCTACCCTTGGGGTTTATCTTTATCACACATTCAAGATTTAAGACTAGTGTCACAACAATTAAGCTATGTTATAGTACATTGGTGTAAGTAAAACTTACCTCGCATCCATTCTTGTTTCCATCAGTATTCGCCTTGCATCCGTTTGACCCGTTTGCTCCCTCTTGGTTGTACCTTGATGTTCAATAAGCCTTAGATAACCCGTATCTTGCTAATGCACTGAAAAACCCCTTGATTTGGCTTGGATTCAAGCATGTTATTGTGTTTAGGGTTTGAGTCTTGAAGGAGATGATGATCTCCTGATCATTACACGCACACACACACATTTTTTTTGTGTGTTTTTATTCTTTTATTATTATTAATAAAACTCACTTTGTCATTTGGCAACAATGGTCCCTCAAGTTTTGGTCTCGGTTTGCTTTTAGATTATAACATTAACTAGATTAGTATCTTGTAGTGGGTTTTAGTCTCGTTTTTATCCGTTGACTAAAACATCCACCACTAAATTCGCTTTCGATACTTTATCAATTACGCCTAATGGCGTATTTAGGTGAAACAAGATTTCGGGGTGTTACAGATGGTTCTAGAGAAACGGGTAGAGGGTGAATGGTGGTAGAGTTGACAAAGTTGGGGTTGTAATACTTTGAGTTGGGTTTTGGTTGTCGACGAGGTGGTTGAGGGTTAAGTGGAGGTGAGTTTGTGGGATCATCGGATGTATTAGATGAAGACATTGGTGAGCTAGGGTCGGTGGAGTGGGAAGCGGTTGGGGTAGGGGTGGTGCTATCGGGTGGAGTTGGTGGGCCGGTTGGTGAGGGTGTCTCGGTGGGCTGGGGTGTAGGGCCTATTGTGTGGGAGGTTGGGCTGTGTGCATGAGGTAGAGGAGGTGGGCCGTGGGTTTGTGGAGTATGGGTTTGGGCTTCGGGTGATATGGGCTGTGGAGTAGGGGTTGGATGATGCAAGATATTTGGGTCTGGAGTGGGTTGGTTAGAAGAGGAGGTTGATTGGGCCGATTGGTATGTGGATAGGAAAGAGTCAAATGACATGTGTTTGGGTTGGGGGTTGGTGGTTTGAGATGGAAAAATATGTGGGATAAATTCAACGTGGCGAGAGTGGTATAGTTTTTAACTAGTAGGGTCATAGCATTTGAATGCTGATTTGGAAGATGAGTACCCAAGAAATATGCACGCCGTTGAACGGGAGTGGAGTTTGGAAGTAGCATAGGGTCGTAACCATGGGTAGCAAAGACAACCAAACGGTTTGAGTTTGGAATAAGTAGGATCGGTTTTGAACAACATATCGTATGGAGATTTGTTGTTAAGGATCGGTGTAGGCAAACGATTGATTAGGTGGGTTGCGGTTTGAAATGCATGGGACCAAAAATGTTGTGGTAAATGGGAGTAGTGGAGTAAGGCGAGGCCGGTTTCCACAACGTGTCGGTGACGTCGTTCGGCAATACCGTTTTGTTCCGGTGTGTGAGGTGGTGTCGTGTAATGGGAGATACCTTGAGAGGCAAGATAAGGTGAAAGACCCACATATTCACCCCCATTATCAGTGAACAACGCAACAATGTTGGTTTTGAAAAAAATTTCAACGAGAGATTTAAATTGTGGAAAAAGAATTTTGACATCGGATTTTTGTTTGATTGGGTATAACCAAATGTATTTGGAAAAATAGTCAACAAAAATGACATAGTATTTAAAGACATCGATTGACGTTTTTACGGGACCCCATACGTCGGAGTAGAGAAGTTGTAGAGGTTGATTGGAAACAAAAGAGTTTTTGCCAAAAGGTAGTTTGTGGCTTTTATTTAGGGAACATGAAGAACAATGAAAAGACTCATGTGTCACCTTATTAAAACGAAGTCCCAATTTAGAAATTAAAGACTTGAACACTTGAAGCGATGGATGTCCAAGTATGTGGTGCCACATGAGAAGAGAGTTTGTTTGGGTGTTGTTGACTTGAGGAGATAAGGAGATTGGTCCATAGTAGACATCATTGATATTCACTCCACGCATGAGGCGCGCCCCCGTGCGTAGATCCTTGACAAAAAATGATAGGGAAAAAATTCAACAGAAACACGATTAGTACGACAAACTTTGGCAACGGAAATAAGATTATTTCGAAGGTTAGGAGCAATTAAAATGTTGTTTAAAAGAAGTGGGCGAGATTTTGTTAGAATAGTTGTAGCTGTTGGGTGAGGGGTGGTGTAGTTAACCACCGGGGTGGTGGTATTTTGAGGCGAGACATTGTGTTCTCGTAGGAATCGACTAAGTTTGCGACAATCTTTAGTGTCATGTCCGGTAATGTTACAATAGTAGCAATAGGTGTTATTGTTGCGAGTCGGGCGAATGTTGGTATTGGTAGTTTGAGGTGGCCCTTGGTTTCGGGTTGTGGCGGCGGTAATGTGGGTGATTTGTTTGGCCATGGTGAATCGAAAGAAAAAAAGGCAAAATGCGGACAAAAGGTGTCTGTCGAGTAGGTTGGGATCGAAGATGGCTCAAGGGAGCTTTTAGGCTCTTGATACCATATAAAACAATATAATTTGTATTGAATAAGTGTATTATGTAATGTTTTGGTGTTTCTATCAACAATACATCAAGGCCTTTATATAGGCTTACATATGACTAAGTCTAGCTAAGATTATGGAGTCAATGTTTGACTAAGTACAATATAATACAATGGCTAAAATCATGGAGTCAATGGTTGACTAGGAGACTTGACTTGATTTATGTTATGGAGTCAATGGTTGACTAAGAGATTTGACTTGACTTGACTTGATTTATTTTGTTAATACGCTTCTGGTACGAAAATCCCACGCTTTTTGCGCTTTGCGCTTCGCGCGATGCGCTTAGACCTTGTCGCTTTTGTGCGCCTAGCGCTTTTTAAAACCAAGCTTGTTACAAACAAAAGCTTACCAACTAATCCTAATTGTCATCTTAAGTAATCAAAGGGTCTTGTTAACCACTGCTATTATCTTCACTACTACCTTGTCTCCCTTAGTTCCACATTTCAACACATACCTAAACATATACTTCAATACTACCATAAATCTTAGTTGCAAACTTTTCAACCCTCGTCAAAGAAAGAGGGCAAATATAATGATCTGTGAGATGAATGAATCCTTACGCCAAACAAATTTGAACCGATTAGGCCTATACATCACAATTTCAAGATTCATAACCCATATGAATTCAAGGTACAAAAGCTTTTACCCTTTTCCAATTAAGACTGTTTTTATGAAGTCAAGATGCATAGGCCCACATCAACCAAGCAAAAGGTATTATATAAAACCAATAAGCAGCAAACCTACATTTTCCATGATTGAAATAAAGATATTTAATTTAAATTTCTACACAGTATAATCGATAAAATTACTAAAATCTTATATAAAGCAAATTCTAATGGCATCTTTGTAAAAAAAAAAAGCCCAAAGAGTCAAACTGATAAGAAGAGCCAAATTAAATGCGCAAGTAGAACACACCAAAATGAACACATACATAGAACACACCAAAATGAACACACATACAATATATACATATATAATTGCACATGTACTTCATAAAACACTAAAATCAATCTAACCACACACCCAGGCTTGGTGGGTATAGTTGTGCGCTTCTTTTATTGCTCCAAAAGATAAAGCCACCATCATATATTCATTTTTTTGTACTAAATTTCATCATTACAGTGAAGAAAGCATTAGAGCCAGTGAAATTAATCTCCTCAAGTAAAGAAGTGAAAAGCATACCCTTTAGATTCAAATGCGCAGATTTTGAGTTTAAAGTAGAGCCTTTTGATAGATACCTCCTCAAATCCCTGCAACAGATACTTCATCAGCATAACATTCTACAACTAAGCATGCCACAAAACCAATCAAGAAAGTAAACCCCGACAGAAAATGTCACACCCCAACCCGGCTAGGGCTGACGTGTCACTTTTACAAATATCAAAACCAAAACCAATCCATAACATTAAAACATAATGATCATAATTACCATTTATTATATTGTAGAATTAAATTAATAAATACTGATTGTTCAACTTCTTTTAACGCTCTTCACTGATTCCCTAATATCCCATATTAGCTGCAAAACAAATAAGACAACACAACAAAAGAAAATACGGCTGAGCCAAAAATTGCCCAGTAACGGAAGAATCAACAGTATAAGTAATTCAGCGCAGCGGAAAAGCGAGACATAATAGAACTGAGACTGAAGTGAACAGACGAAAGGGAATACGAAAACCAAACGAACTCTATTTCAAACTTGAAACCAAACTTATATCGAAACAATTGCTGAACATAATTGGAGTCAACCTGATACTTGACCGGAACATAATCAGACACATACCGAAACATTAAGAACAATATCAAAAACATATTAGAACAGATACATATATCAAACTACGTGACTATACATACAAATAAAGTAAGTCACGTCAAACGGAAGCACCCACGAGCCTAAACAAACTTACAAACTGGTACATGGCTAGCTAGTCCATGCACCTATGAGACGGTGAGTGTGGCGTACACCCATTATTCCAATCTCCACAAAACATAAACATATATCAAAAGTCAGAAATCAGAAACAGATCTAGGATATATCCATACGCCTCCAAGGGACCATGTCAGAGACGCCGTGATATTGATTACGCACTGTCAGGAAAGTGTTCATGTCGCTGACGCCCCAACGACAAGTCAAAACAAACTGCTCGGGTGACAGAGTACAAAAGCTAAGGCCATGTAAATAATTACAGGCAAACAAAAATGACACTAACCGGAACATGCAACCATGATTACAAGTCAGAGGTATGACATGCTATGACACACTAACAACAAATTGGCAAATACACAACGACCCAAATAACCAACCGATGATACGTATAAAACGAAGACAGACTCTAAACATAGACGTAAGTCCGTCCTACAAAGTAACAGATATAAATTTTATACTATGATGATACGACTAACGAACACGTACACATGGAAAGAAACGAAATTTATACTATGATTAAAAGAAAACAGAATCCGTACCTTAGTTGGCTAATCAAAGAAAAGCAAAGCCAAAGCAAAAACGAATAGTCCTTAACGCATACGCGAACCTAATTTTCATTATTAAATTCATAGATATAAGTTGGCTATATGATATGTTGACTCATTGATTGCCTGGCGACAGAGATGTTTGAGATCGTTAAACTCATATCGTCATGTTTTCGGGACACTAATCATACATCAACTCAAGGTTTTATCATGCTAATGTATTTGTTTATTTTTATTACAAATAGAAAACAACTTACTATGCAAACAAATTAGAAAACTGTTAACTGTTGCTTTCTAATTGTAAGGATAACAATTAAGTATATTTAACATTTACAAGATTTATATAAAACTAACTAAATTATTTTGTTGATTAAAAAAAAGAACACATGTGCTAACTTTCTAATGCATTTAGTTTTCTATACTAATATACCCATTATTTTTTATAAACGTTATCTAGAACTGCAAATAAATGTCCAAATCAAAGAGTTACATCTTGAGCTTGATGAAACTATGAGTATAGAAAGGTTTTCTATCTACTAATTGCGTATATAATCACATAACCAAATCATAACAAAGTGAACATGCAGCACACATCTAGGAGAAATTTTATTATTAACAAGACTAGAGTTTAACGATCCAACATCTTGAACGACGACTTGATATTGCGGTATATTGTTACATTAACGATTCCAATCGCCGGCAATCGATCAACAATCACGAAGAACAGGGTAACATATGAAAGATATAACAATGTTTCGAATTACCTTACTAGTTGCTCCGAGACGAATCAGAAATACGACAGTCGTAGAAGTATCTAATAATAACGGAGGCTGTGTCACGCAAAGCCGAAAGGGAGAACCAAACGAAACCTTTAATGGCAGCGACAACATAATATGACGACGGCTAGCAGCTCCGATGACCTGAGCATATCGGGCAGAACATAGGTGCTACGATGTTTGCGGCATCAATTCTTCAAGCATGACACAAGTAGCGGAACTAGAGAATAAGCAAGCGATTGAATGTGCTTTGTGGATGGAGGGCTTAAAAGCCGTAAGAAAAAAGGTTGGTTGAGAGAGTTAAATCCCGACTTTGTTGATTAGTTTGTTATGGTAATCGTTATTGAGAAGAATTATACGATCGGCTAAATCGTTGAAGACATAAATGATACAACGTGATGTTCGGATTTAAATGAGGAATGTACGTTGATTGTGGTGGTTTGTTACAGTCATGGTTGAAAGGATCTATTTATTTATTTATTTATTTATTTATTTATTTATTTATTTATTTATTTGACTTCACAAATCAACATATATGGGTTAACAATTAAATCAACGATTCACATCCATATCTCCAAGTATTATCATTCTTTGATGATGACCAATGATAATCATCATTAGCAGAGTAAGCATATTCTATTAATAAATAGCTTATATATATGTAACATAAATATATACACATACATAGATCCCTTGTATAAATATTCATGTACACATTTTCTTGTAACAAATTTACTATGGCCATCTATTTACTAATTTACCAAATATATTATTTGAGAATTCCGTTGATAGTTATTATTATTATTACACTAGTTAAGTAAGAAGTAGTAATTAAAATATTTGATATTCAATGATAATCATAACATTTAATCGATTTTACAAAGTTGCAAATTCGTATAAGATCCGACTTAATAAATCAACATTTATTATTCTACGGTTTTTAAATTTTCGGATATTACAATTCTACCCTACTAAAAAAAAAATTTGTCCTCAAAATTGTGAAGTGCAAGTAATAAGCAAATTTATATATAGCAAATACGAAACATATTCTAGATAGCGAAAATGTATAACAACGCCAAATACTAAACGAATTATTGGGTTGTTAGAATGACGAGTAAACAAGAGCGGAAACGAATCAAGATTCATACATGATCAGACATAATCACACATATCGAATATCAGACGTAAACGGAGTCGAATATGCACCAATCTACACAACAAAATCCAGTAGCGCACATATGTACCTTTAATTCATGATTGCGTTCGTGACCGTAATCATCAATTACCTTACAACGGTGCCCTAACGGTTCTCTCATCATGTATTTCAATGACATATCCAATTTAAGGAAACATGAAATGAAATTAAACGAATCATGATTAATTACTATAGTTCTAGAAAATAACAAAAAGATAACTAAAGCTTGTCAATTCTGCTGGGAAATGTATCCAACATGAAACACCTCATGAAGCATGAATGGTACCATCGTCCTTGTGCGTGTAGTCGACTTCTTATGATGTCATACCCTTTCGATCATACCATCGCCCACACTCCAAGTCATTTATGAATTCAAAAACGAAGCCACGATGATGATGGCATAATTATTCAACAGAGTTGGAATATAGGATATAATATTAGCAATCTACGACAAAAGCCTCTAACCGATAGGTCAAAGATCATAAACTGACGAGTACGAAGATTGATCGAAAGTTGAGATCCTAACTCAATGTCTACCCCTTTACCTCACAGGTTTATTTATTTAAGTTTAAGTTCTCTACAGGAAAGAGCGTGGGCTCTGATACCATAACTGTCACACCCCAACCCGGCTAGGGCTGACGTGTCACTTTTACAAATATCAAAACCAAAACCAATCCATAACATTAAAACATAATGATCATAATTACCATTTATTATATTGTAGAATTAAATTAATAAATACTGATTGTTCAACTTCTTTTAACGCTCTTCACTGATTCCCTAATATCCCATATTACCTGCAAAACAAATAAGACAACACAACAAAAGAAAATACAGCTGAGCCAAAAATTGCCCAGTAACGGAAGAATCGACAGTATAAGTAATTCAGCGCAGCAGAAAAGCGAGACATAATAGAACTGAGACCGAAGTGAACAGACGAAAGGGAATACGAAAACCAAACGAACTCTATTTCAAACTTGAAACCAAACTTATATCGAAACAATTGTTGAACATAATTGGAGGCAACCTGATACTTGACCGGAACATAATCAGACACATACCGAAACATTAAGAACAATATCAAAAACATATTAGAACAGATACATATATCAAACTACGTGACTATACATACAAATAAAGTAAGTCACGTCAAACGGAAGCACCCACGAGCCTAAACAAACTTACAAACTGGTACATGGCTAGCTAGTCCATGCACCTATGAGACGGTGAGTGTGGCGTACACCCATTATTCCAATCTCCACAAAACATAAACATATATCAAAAGTCAGAAATCAGAAACAGATCTAGGATATATCCATACGCCTCCAAGGGACCATGTCAGAGACGCCGTGATTTTGATTACGCACTGTCACGGAAAGTGTTCATGTCGCTGACGCCCCAACGACAAGTCAAAACAAACTGCTCGGGTGACAGAGTACAAAAGCTAAGGCCATGTAAATAATTACATGCAAACAAAAATGACACTAACCGGAACATGAAACCATGATTACAAGTCAGAGGTATGACATGCTATGACACACTAACAACAAATTGGCAAATACACACCGACCCAAATAACGAAGCGATGATACGTATAAAACGATGACAGACTCTAAACATAGACGTAAGTCCGTACTACAAAGTAACAGATATAAATTTTATACTATGATGATACGACTAACGAACACGTACACATGGAAAGAAACGAAATTTATACTATGATTAAAAGAAAACAGAATCCGTATAACCTTAGTTGGCTAATCAAAGCAAAGCAAAGCCAAAGCAAAAAACGGATAGTCCTTAACGCATACGCGAACCTATATTTTCATTATTAAATTCATGCATATAAGTTGGCTATATGATATGTTGACTCATTGATTGCCCGGCGACAGAGATGTTTGAGATCGTTAAACTCATATCGTCATGTTTTCGGGACACTAATCATACATCAACTCAAGGTTTTCTCATGCTAATGTATCTGTTTATTTTTATTAAATAGTACATCTATATTTACAACTTTACTCCATTATTTTTATTACAAATAGAAAACAACTTGCTATGCAAACAAATTAGAAAACTGTTAACTGTTGCTTTCTAATTGTAAGGATAACAATTAAGTATAATTAACATTTACAAGATTTATATAAAACTAACTAAATTATTTTGTTGATTAAAAAAAAGAACACATGTGCTAACTTTCTAATGCATTTAGTTTTTCTATACTAATATACCCATTTTTTTATAAACGTTATCATAGAACTGCAAATAAATGTCCAAATCAAAGAGTTACATCTTGAGCTTGATGAAACTATGAGTATAGAAAGGTTTTCTATCTACTGATTGCGTATATAATCACATAACCAAATCATAACAAAGTGAACATGCAGCACACATCTAGGAGAAATTTTATTATTAACAAGACTAGAGTTTAACGATCCAACATCTTGAACGAAGAATTGATATTGCGGTATATTGTTACATTAACGGTTCCAATCGCCGGCAATCGATCAATAATCACGAAGAACAGGGTAACATATGAAAGATATAACAATGTTTCGAATTACCTTACTAGTTGCTCCGAGACGAATCAGAAATACGGCAGCCGTAGAAGTATCTAATAATATCGGAGGCTGTGTCACGCAAAGCCGAAAGGGAGAACCAAACGAAACCTTTAATGGCAGCGACAACATAATACGACGACGGCTAGCAGCTCCGATGACCTGAGCATATCGGGCAGAACATAGGTGCTACGATGTTTGCGGCAATTCTTCAAGCATGACACAAGTAGCGGAACTAGAGAATAAGCAAGCGATTGAATGTGCTTTGTGGATGGAGGGCTTAAAAGCCGTAAGAAAAAAGGTTGGTTGAGAGAGTTAAATCCCGACTTTGTTGATTAGTTTGTTATGGTAATCGTTATTGAGAAGAATTATACGATCGGCTAAATCGTTGAAGACATAAATGATACAACGTGATGTTCGGATTTAAATGAGGAATGTACGTTGATTGTGGTGGTTTGTTACAGTCATGGTTGAAATGATCTATTCATTTATTTATTTACTAGCTGATAACCCCGGGAGGATCCCGGGGTTGAAAAATCTAATTTTATGTGATAACCTATTGCAAATGGCTCAAGTTAACTAACCACAAAATCTCTCAATCATTGGATGTTCATAATATTCTAATCAGTAATAACTCATATTCTCTAATCTAAAACCTAATCAGTAATCATCTAAAGAATCACTTATGTAAGCTGCAACTATTCAAAAACTCATCACATCTCTCTAATTTCTCACATTCTAATGGCTCTTATAATTCCTAACCTAATCAACTAAACAAACACTTAAGTTGGAAGTTGTAACCATTGCAACTCATTATGCCACGTGGCATAATCAAGAGATGGTTGAGGCCACCATTGAACGCTACGTCAGCAACTATCAATTCTTCTCGGGAGCGTCCCGGGGTTGAAAAATATAACCATTCTAATAATAGTAATACTAATAGTAATAATGACTATTCTTGTAATTAAATAAATAAAAAAACAACCTTGTTATAAGGTGACACCATGTGTTGCAGTGTTTCGCGATTCTTTCTCCTAGCTTCTCTTGATGAAATATACATAGTAAAATTCCAATGATAACATGGCGATTGGGCTGATTTTCAACATCGTAGATAAGAACCTGGTTTAAAAGAAAAAACATTATTAATGAATAACATGAACACTTTGTGTGTTTTTTTTCCTGTATGAACGAAACCCCACAAAAAAATAGTCGATTTTTTCTCCGTTTTTTATATAGCAGTATGGTACTCGTTGAAAGATAATAAAACGCTCGTTAATTTGGTGTAATTTTTTTCTTTAAAAAATCTCGTATATAAAAGATATAAACGTTTAAAAATTATGGGAGAAAACATGAGAGAGAAAATTTTAAATTTATTTTTAAATTTTTTTTTTCCTAAAATAACTCAATTTAATTAAAAAAATGAAATAATTCAAAAACACTAAAATCTTTCAATTATGATGCCACGTGGCAGTTTCATGGAGAGGTTGAATGCATCATTACATGCCACGTCAGCAATGTTTAATTCTTTTATATATATTAATAGATTTATTTGACTTCACAAATCAACATATATGGGTTAACAATTAAATCAACGATTCACATCCATATCTCCAAGTATTATCATTCTTTGATGATGACCAATGATAATCATCATTAGCAGAGTAAGCATATTCTATTAATAAATAGCTTATATATATATGTAACATAAATATATACACATACATAGATCCCTTGTATAAATATTCATGTACACATTTTCTTATAACAAACTAGCTGATTACCCCGGGAGGGTCCCGGGGTTGAAAAATCTAATTTTACGTGATAACCTATTGCAAATGGCTCAAGTTAACTAACCACAAAATCTCTCAAGAGATGGTTGAGGCCACCATTGAACGTCACGTCAGCAACTATCAATTCTTTCCGGGAGCGTCCCGGGGTTGAAAAATATAACATTCTAATAATACTAATACTAATAGTAATAACTATTACTCTTGTAATTAAATAAATAAAAAAAATAACCTTGCTATAAGGTGACACCATGTGTTGCAGTGTTGCGCGATTCTTTCTCCTAACTTCTCTTGATGAAGTATACCTAGTAAAATTCCAATGATAACATGGTGATTGGGCTGATTTTCAACATCGTAGATAAGAACCTGGTTTAAAAGAAAAAAACATGATTAATGAATAACATGAACAGTTTGTGTGTTTTTTTCCTGTATGAACGAAACCTCACAAAAAATAGTCGATTTTTCTCCGTTTTTTATATAGGATTATGGTACTCGTTGGAAAGATAATAAAACGCTTGTTAATTTGGTGTAATTTTTTTCTTTAAAAAATCTCGTATATAAAAGATATAAACGTTTAAAAATTATGGGAGGAAACATGAGAGAGAAAATTTTAAATTTATTTTTAAATTCTTTTTTTCCTAAAATAACTCAATTTAATTTAGGGTTTTATGTTTATCTTTTTTTTAATTAAAAAAGGAAATAATTCAAAAACACTAAAATATTTCAATTATGATGCCACGTGGCACTCTCAAGGGAGGTTAAGGCCTTCATTGCACGCCACGTCAGCATATACGTTTTCTTTTATATATATAGATAGATTTACTATGGCCATCTATTTACTAATTTACCAAATATATTATTTGAGAATTCCGTTGATAGTTATTATTATTATTTATTATTATTATTATTACACTAGTTAAGTAAGAAGTAGTAATTAAAATATTTGATATTCAATGATAATCATAACATTTAATCGATTTTACAAAGTTGCAAATTCGTATAAGATCCGACTTAATAAATCAACATTTATTATTCTACGGTTTCTAAATTTTTGGATATTACAGAAAACCCTAAGGTAGTGTTTGGTATGATGGAATGGAATGGGGAATGGAATGAGTCATTACAAGGTAATGAAAAATAGCGTGTTTGGTTGGTCAAAGGAATGGAATCACCCATTCCACAAGACATTCCATTCCCTCAAAACCATTCCATCCAACCCCCATGCTTTTTTTTCATTCCATCTCTCATTCAATCTTCATTAACAACACCATAAGCCACCATCCACCACCACCAACACTAACCACTAACCACCAACCACTATCCTCACCACCCACCACCATCGTTACCACCCACCACCGTTGCCACCACCCACCACCGTCTCCCACCACCAACACCGTCGCGTACCACCGATGCCACTACCACCCACCACCGTCGTCACCACCCACCACCACCACCGCCGCCACCAACCACCGCCACCCACCACCGCCGCCATCCAACACGACCCACCGTCGCCGCCGTCACCACCCACCACCAACATCGTCGCCTACCACCGATGCCACTACCACCCACCACCGCCGTCACCACCACCGCCGCCGCCGCCACCAACCACGCCACCCACTCACCACCGCCGTCTCCATCCAACACCACCTAATGTCGCCGCCACCGCCCACCACCATCACCAACCCACTACCGCCGCCCTCCAACATGACCCACCACCATCTCCCATCACCAACATCGTCGCCTACCACCGATGCCACTTTCACCCACCATCACCGCCACTAACCACCACCCACCACTGCCACTCACCGCCGATTTTATTCTTTCGTCTTTTCCTGCCTATCCAACAACACAACGTAATGTTTTGTTTCATTCCCACATGGCAACCAAACAAGACATGGAATAGTAATGATCCATTCCATTATCTTGTCCATTCCATTACCTCGTCCATTCCATTCCCTCATCCATTCCATTACCACATACCAAACAGGCCCTAAGAGAGTGCAAGCATACGATATTAGAAAAGGAGATTCAAGCAACAAATAAAACTAACCTCAAAGAGAATTTAACAGGTTTTCTATGATGAAATCGGCGGCCCGAACTTCACTTGTGGCTGCACCCTTTCTCGCACCGCGTTGATCTTGGATTCCATGTATGAAGAATCCCTATTGTTTTACGCCGTCGGAGTCATGGCAGAGGTAGAGCAATGGTGAAGAAATAAATCAATGCCAAATGTCAAAGTAGAGCAATGGTGAAGCTGGAGATGCAAAAGGGGAGATAGCAGGAAATGGATGAAGAAAATGGCGTGAAATTGGTGTGGACGATGAGGAGGCATGGCTTAAACACCGATTAGTGTCTTCGCGAAGACACGTGGTAAGCATCAACATACTCAATGGCTTCAAGCTGAACACGTGTGTTGTACAGATGGCAGTAGCAGACTTAGACATGGTGATGATTAGTTTTCTACCCTTATAAGTTGACAAAATTACAATAATGGCAAATTTACTGTTCAATAAGTTTGTACATTAATATTATGTAATATGTATAAGAATGTTAACTGATAGGGGGTGGCATCAATGTGATATGTTATCACTACTGGAAGATATAACATTAGCATCTCCTAAACTATAAAAGGTACTTGATTTTATTATCATTATCTCAAGATTATTTCACTTCCACCATCCCATAAAATTTGCAAAGTTTTATTTGGCCCATACATACTTAAATCTAAATGTCCCATTATATGTTTAAATATGTAGACCATCTGTTAGTACAGCCCAGTAATTAGACACAAACATATGTGATGCACATATTCTGGTTATAATTGTAGGTGATTTTTAACTTGTCATTCTTCCAAAAAGTGAATGTTTTGATTTTCATTAGCAATCCCAGAAACAAAATGCGTTGTAGGTTTCCTGGGATGAACTAATTTTGAATTCATATTTAAGTGGGACCATACTAAACACAACTAATTGAATAAATGCAGAAACGATTCATTAGGAAATCACGAACCGGAAGTGCTTTATAGACGCCCTCAGCACAAGGAGAATGGATGAGGATTCCAACAAGGTGGGATCGAAACAAAGGGATTAGCCAGATTGCCATGAACAACTATAGCCAAAGCAAAAAGCCTAACCAAAGCCAAGTAGACAGTGTTGGGATCGGGAACCAGTCGGTCCACAAGCATATCCAAGTATTGGCATGGCAAACGTTACCACAAAGTATTTACTATTCTGAGCATAATTTTTTTATGTATATTTTGATTTTTGATGATGCTTAAGGAACGTGCATCCAACTAATGGCACCCGCCGCAATGCGCGGGTCGAAAGTACTAGTGTTTATAGTTTCTTTTGTACCGTGCTTGTATTTTGTTTTATCATAGAACAGTTTTGTTTGAAACATTAAGGGTATGTTTGGCAAGAAACTTTTAAAAGCTTTTAGGACCTTTAAGCTTTAAGTTTTTAAGAAAAAACTCATACTCAATAAAAATGCTTGTTTGATTGAAAGAGCTGGAAGCTTTTAGTTAGGAGAAAAAGCTCTATAGTGAAAAGCTATTACTACTAGCGTTTAAGAAAAAACTCCCACAAGTTTAAAAAAAAAATAAAAACCTCCCTTACAAGTTTTTAATTATGCCCATTTTGGTCATTTTATACATTTTATTAAAATCTCCATCTACTCTGCCAAACACCAAAATATATTTAAAAAGCTTTCAGCTTCTAGCTACAAGCTTGCAGTTTCCAGTCACCAGCCACCAGCTAATTTTGCCAAACATACCCTAAAATTTACTTAGCTTATAATAATCAGAGTCTATTCTACTTGTTAACAAGAGTATGTTACATAGGTGAAATCAGAAGCACTTGAATATCTTCAATAATCGATCTTAAAGGTCTACGTAAAAAAATGTCAATCATATTCATTCTCTAACAGCACACACATGTTTGAGTTCACTTAAAATGTCAATTTTACCTAGAAAGTGTAAATATGATTTTTGAGTAAACTGCCATTTTCGTCCTTAAGGTTTGGCACTTTTTGCCAGTTTCATCCAAAAGATTTTTTTTTATCAACTGGCTCCACTAGTTTTCAAATTCTTGCTGGTTTCGTCCAAGTGCCTAACTCCGTTAGTCAATCTCAGTTAACTGAGGGGCAAAGTTGTCAATTCAAATATTATCTGTATTATAATAATAATAATAATAATAATAATAATAATAATAATAATAATAATATTGATCATTAGTTAGTTTAATCATAGAAGTTTACAACTTAACTCAACCATGGTTACTTTCCCCTCATCATCTACCTCTTGACCTTTCTTTCTCCCTCCCCTCTTTGATCCAGAGCTACAACTAAACTCAACCCAACCATGTAAAACTAGTTTGAAGAGCTATTATTATCATCTACAACAACAATAATAATAATAACTAGCATAAACAACAGCTCCTTCTTTAGCCAACGGAACAGACAACAACCCAGTCCCACCCAGCATCACAAACCCTAACCCCTTTAATCGACCCTTCATCAGTCAACATCTTCATAACACTCTCAACCGTCTTCGCATGACCAATCCGTATATCCAACTGCACTTTATTCACATCATCAGTATCTCCATATATCTTCTTCCATCTCTGAAACCCATCGTTTGTGAAATACTCTCGTACTACCTCCTTATCGCCGCCACCGACCTCCTCTGCTTGTAATTGGCGCCGTTTTTCTGGGTCGGAGAGGGAAATGGCGGCGGCTATGGCGGTAATGGTGGTATGATGATGGTGGTGGGTTGAAGAAGACCACCTCAATATCGATCTACAGTGAGCTCTCAAAACCCACCTCAATATTCGGCCTCCGTCTCTACTCTCTGGTATCCCCCTGTCCCAAATCCGAAAACCACCTCCATTACAACCACCCCACCACCACCACCGGTACCACCCCTGTTTCCAAAGACATCCAAGAGGTCATCCACCACGACACCTCTGATCACCGTACATCGTTCAAGAGATCCAAATCGACATAGGGAAGTCAGAACACCGTGTCGTGTTCTCTTAGATAGTCCGAGTCGTGTTTGTTGATGAAGCTAATGATGGTGATGGTGGGTTGAAGAAGATGATGAAGGTAATGGTGGTATGATGATGGTGGTGGGTTGAAGAAGAGAGAGAGAGTAAAGATAGATAGAGATAGAGAGCAGAGAGAGGAACATGATTAGGAGAGAAAGAGAGAGACTTTAAAATTTTATTTATTAAATAATATAAAGTATAAGGGTATTTTAGTCTTTTTATAAGAAGTTAACAGAAAAAATGGATGGAGTTAACGAGTTGGACGAAACCAGCAAGAATTTGAAAACTAGTGGAGCCAGTTGAGAAAAAAAAATCTTTTGGATGAAACTGGCAAAAAGTGTCAAACCTCAGGTACGAAAATGGCAGTTTACTCATGATTTTTAGGTATCGTGTTTTAAATACCTTAGGCAATCCCCTTACGGTGGAGTGGCACCCTCATTACTTTCCTTATGGGTGGTGGGGTGTTCGAGTCCTATCGGCACCAAAATGCTGTTGGTGGCTCGGGTTTTACCGCAGTGAAGCTTCAGGCAACGGGTTTTCCCTGGGAACTGGTGTGAAATTATTGGTGGACCTGGGTTACTCTCGGAGTACTCATTTGTCCAGTGGGTACTTCAAAAGTGCTCGGGATTGATTTGTTGGCCGTTAAAAAAAAAAAAAAAAAAAAAATACTTTAGGCATTGTGTTATACAAGGACACCATGAATTTAAAACATCGTACCTACAAATTTAAAACATGATGTCTCTTTATGTAAGTTGACATTGTAGACTATCCTTTTACTAAGTACGTATGTACTAGGGGCGGACCTAGTGTATTACTAGGTGTTGCGTCCGTTGCTACTCAACTTCGCACGCGTAGTGGAAAATTAATGGAAAATTTGTTTTTTTTTTACGAAATATGGAAAACGTTACTACTAAAATGAAAAACGTTACTACTGAAATTTATTTCTATATCCGCCACTGGTATGTATGTACACACATACATATAAGCCCATACATAGCATAGACAAATTTAAATATAGAACCTTGATAATGTATAAGTAACAACACATAGTATAGACAAATTTAATTATAGAACCTTGATAATGTATAAGTAAAAACACATAATAAAAGTGTTGTTTTGTAGTTTCTACTTACAAGTGGTTTTGCATTGAAAACCTTCTGCACACACAATGCTTCAAGTGTAGTAAGAAATGTGGTGTGTTGATCTAATCAAATCTATGGTAGGTGTGGTGGCTAGATCGTAATATCGATCTTGAAGTGTTTGTCGGATGTTATTTATATTGATTAATCTGTTGGACATCGTTGATGGTGATTAAGGTGGATAGTATGAACATTTAAACATCTGTATTTCTGTATCATATATCTACAAATTTGTTGTAATAAAAATGCATTTTAACCATAAGCATTAGTCTCTTGAAAAACAATATCAATGAGATATATGTAGTTTGGTTAACTTGTGTATAGTTTTCTTTAAATATATAATTGTACTAGCTGATTACTCTGGGAGTGTCCCGGGGTTGAAAAATCTAATATTACTTAATAAAAAAGGATAAAAGAAGTAAACAGTCTCAACCTCTTTTAATGTTAAAGAAAGTTGTTCTAATGTTTATACTATCAAAAGGGTTCCCATGCTACGTTCCCAGCAGATTAAAAAATCTCAACCTCTTTTAATGCTAAGCATATCGTCATAGCACATGAACATCGGCAATTCATATATGTAATAGTAGGTTTAAAAACATATATTCTATCATAACATGATTAGTGACTTGCCTATTTAAGAAATTACCTAAATACATTGTGTTTTTTTCTGCATGAACAAAAACTCACTAAAAAACATTTTTTTTTCGTTTTTGTATAGCACTATATATGGTGCTCGTTGGAAAGATAATAAAGCGATCGTTAATTTGGTGTAATTTTTTTTTTCAAAAAAATGTCATACATAAAAGTTACTAACGTTTAAAAATTGTGAGCGGAAAATAAGAAAAAAATAAAGATAAAAATATTAATTAACATATTTGAAATTTTAAAATAATCAATAGTTCACTAACATTTAAAAAATGTGAGAGGAAAATAAGAAAAATATATTAATTAACATATTTGAAATTTTAAGATAATATAGATTTTATTTAAAAATACAAAATAAATAAATTTAAAAGAAAGCTTCACATGATGCCACATGGCAACCTCCATTGAATGCCACCTCATACAAACTCAATTATTTTATTATAAGTTATAGACTGGGTTATGTACCCGTGTGATACATGGGTTGAATAATTTTCATTATATATATTATATATAAATTCAAAATAATTAAGAAAAAATAGATTACATATTATATTTAAAATAAAAAAGTTTCCTTTACAACCGAAAAAATATTAAATATGCATCAGCCCCTAAATAATTTCTTGTAAAAAACATTCGTATTCACATAAAACTTTTTTAAACTTTTCAAAATATATATTCCATACCGTGCTGTTACCTTATAGACTGCAGGCACAATAAAATAAAAAAAAATCAAAAACAATAAAAGTAAATCTGGTTGGGCTAAGATAATAAAAAATAAAATTAATTTAAAAGTACTCCTCATCTGTTAAAACTATCCCAATCGAGTATCGTTCATTTTGAAATTTGACATCAAGTTTCTTCAAAAGCCAAAGTATTTATAACTTTAAGTGTAAAATCATTTTTTTTTCTAACGTCAAGGTCCTTAAACATAATGACATTATTGGTTCATTTTGATTGTATTATAAAAAAAGATTGCGTGAATTATTAGTATGAAAATAAAGATTGAAACGAATTAGTAATAAAACTAGTGTGGCCATTTACTTAGATATTGCATTTCTTCATTGAAGTAACTTGAAAAAACAAAGTCAATGAAGATTTCAAACAATGATTTTTCATATATAAAATGTATTTTATAAATCAAGCTATTATGATACGAAAAAACCAAACATATTTAGTTTGGTACTAAATAAAATATTTAATTAATGTGACATGGTTTGTTTTATTTTGTTTATTTAGAACATTGTAAAAAATATAGTCATAAATTTAAAGTGAAAGACCACATAGTAGAAAATAGGTTAATTTAAGTTACACGATTTAAATTTAAATTTAATACCATATAAATACGATATCTTAAAAAAATGAATATTTTTTAATAAAGATTGTTCTGTTAGTTTATAAACATTTTCAAATTATGTCTAATAATTTATTTACAATTTTGTATTAAAATATAATTATATTAATTGATTTACAAAAACATAGGATATATATATATATATATATATGTATATTAAACTGAATTTCTGTAATTATATTAATAATTATAGTTATAACAAATAAAACAGAATAAGTAATATTTATTAAATAAAATACAAATTAAAATAAATGTATTGTTTTAAATAATAAAATAGGAGGCTTTATGAAGGAGTTCTATGCACTCCATGTGTTGTCTTTTATTGGTATAGATAGAAATAGATTAATGTTGATTGGTTTATTTTATTTATTTGTTTTGAACAATATAAAAGTCTCACAAAAAAAACTTAACAAATTGTAGTTTTTATTATTAATTTGTTTATTTCACTTTTGAACTATTTTAAGCATCTAAAATTAATTTGTATTTGCTGAGCGTATTTAACATTTAAAACAATAACCAAAATAATAAAACTTAATAATCATTTGTCAAACATCGTAACAAATATAGTTTTTAAACTTAGAATAACAAATCCCATTAATGATTTCGGTTACAACTATAATTATTAATATAATTACTAAATTCATTTAATATATTTATATTAGCCTTTCTCAAATCAATTAATATTAATATCAATTAATATAATTATATTTTAATTTATTGTATTAAATAAATATTGAAAAGAGAAAATTCATGAGGGAGTACCATGTGTCCCTCATGTGTTTTCTTTTATTAAGATAGATAGATACGTGGATATGCATACATGTGCACATACATTGAAGGATTGGATAAGGTTGTCACGTCTAATTTAGTGTGACTTGTCTAGTTGCTTACTCAGAAACATACATGACTACCCTAACCAGAGTTGATACAAGTCAGCTTATATTACGTATTTATGTGTTTTCACAGTTGCAACCAACTTATTTAAAGCATTCTACATTATTTATTTGATGTAAAATGATAGGCAGGGCATAATCGTCTCACTGTAAAATCAAATTTCAGTTGAACTCAAATTGCGTCGCCCATATCTCGTTTATTAGGTTTACAATCGTAAAAAAAAAAAAAAAAACACTCTCTTAACTGAAAAATCAATTTTAATTGAATTCATAATTAAACCATCCCCATTCTCATTAATCAGATAGAGATTTACGATCTTACAAAAAGCAACAAAAACCTTGCTCTTACTCAGAAAATACGCATGATGAAATTCTAAAAACACAAAAATGCACGCTTTGAAAATAAACACACACTTTTAATAATGTGCGTTTAAAAAAACGCATGCAGCAAAGATATGAATAAAAACAAAAACGCACGCATGTATGCTAAAAAAAACGCACTCATGCTTCATAAAAATGCATGTATTCTACAAAAACAAATAAAAAACGCACTCATTGTTTGATAAGGCTATAGGGTGTGGAGACATGAGAAATGTCATGTCTCCATGCCATGTATGATGCCACATTGGATTGTTGATGTCTCAACTTCTTAAGACACTAGTAGAATGCCCGCGCGTTGCCGCGAGTATGTATTTTTATTCACATTTTAAATTTCCAAAACCTTATACACCATACTATCATTTATCCAATCCGATCTGTGCTTGATTTTTATTTGCAACATTTAGTTACACACATGAACCAAAGAGCCCTTAGCCTACTGGTTACAAAGTGTTAAATAAGGCTTAGCCTTTTCTTGTGGTGATAATTCAAATTCCATTGGTAACAAAAAGTTAATCCATTAAAAAAAGTTACATGAATTAATCTATTACTTGGTAATGGTTCTAGGCAACAAAAAGTTAATACATGAATTAAATGTATTGAATGGTGGAATTGATTTGTATTAGTGACTTGTACATAAGGGTATTGATGGAAGAAAATGGTAAAAGTTAGAGATTTATGCATGAGACCTTTTGTATGCCATCTTAAAATGATGGTGAAATTACCTTCTTACCCATCTCTCCTCCTTAATAAGGTAATAGAGATAGAGATGAGTGGGTTGTGGAGACACCAACACCTCATGTCTCAAGCATTTATTACTATTATTTTTTTTATAAATATTAATTTTAACTAGTATTATAAAACTAACAAATAAACAAAATAAAATTCAAATAAATAGTAGATTTAAAATAAAAATTACAAACCATCCTAAAATTAAAAAAAAAAAAATACAAATCATCCTAAAAATAAAAAAAAATAACAAACCATCCTAAAATTAAGTAGTAAAATACTAATCGTCGATTCCGTTGTTCCATATATATTCGATCAAGTCGGCTTGTAGATGATGATGGATGTATTCGTTACGTAACGCGAAATCGTTTAACTCTTGTTGCGCTTCGTCATCTGGAATAGTATTCTCCTCCACCGCATTTTCATCGAACTCACAAATAGCTCGGCCTTCGTCTTCGATGATCATGTTATGCAACAAGATACAAGCATACATACAATAACAAAGTTTTTTTTGGTGTGAAAGCACGTGCCGGGTTTGCGATGATATGCATTTCGCTTGTAGAACCCCAAAAGTTCGTTCGATATCCTTCGCGCCGCTTCTTGAAACTTTGCAAATTTCTTTCTTTTTTCGTCGTGAGGGTGCTTAATACTTTTAACAAGTGTAGAATAGTTTGGGTATATTAGATCCGCAGGATAATACCCGTGCTTGTACTCCACCCCCGAAACTGTGAATTTTGAATCCGGACCGGTTCCCTTTCTAACATCCTCAAACACTAATGATTGGTTAAGAACATTAAGGTCGTTATTGGAACCGGGAACACCAAAAAAGGCATGCCAAATCCACAAGTCTTGTGACGCGGCAGCCTCTAAGATAATAGTCGGGTGACCCTGATCGCCTCGATAAAACATGCCACGCCACGCATTAGGGCAATTTTTCCACGGCCAATGCATGCAATCGATGCTTCCAAGCATCCCTGGAAAACTATGCTTTTCGTGATGGAATTGATACAATTTCTGGATATCGTTCGAGTTTGGTTTTCTCAAATATTTTTTGCTGTAGATCTTGACAACGCGATTGGAAAACTTATACAAGCAATCACGTGACGTTCTTTCGGACATCCGTAAATACTCATCCCACGAGTCGGATGCCGTCCCGTAAGCTAGTTGCCGCAATGCCGCCGTGCATTTTTGATAAGTTGTGAACCCTCGCTTGCCTTTAGCATCGTGCCGTAATGTAAAATACGGGTCACAACTCGCCAAATCATCGGCAATACGTACGAACAATCGACGGCTCATCCGGAACCGCCGCGTAAACATCTCGTCCGTATACACCGGTTGGTCGGCAAAGTAATCTCTGATTAATCGCTCGTGTGCACCTACACGTATGTTGTTACCAAATTACTAACATATATATTTGAAGAAAAATTATACATTCTAAAAAATAAAGTATCTAAATATGTATTTGAAGATAAATTATAAACTTACCCTCCCGGTCTCTGTTTATGGCCGCTTGCCTAGGTCGCGGTTGCGAGCTCACCTCGTCTTCCTCCGCCACGATTAGTTGTGCCGATTCCCAAACCGCGTCACAAAAACCCGGTTTTCTTCGCTCGACGAAGATGAGGAATCAATCATTGGTAGGTATGACATTGTTGGGAAGAAAGTAGAAGAGAGTTTTATGTTGGTTTTGGTTGATTTATGTGGGTTTATTTGGATGGTTGGGTTTATATATTTGGTTTTGGTTAAAAAAATAAAAAAAAACAAAAATAGTCGTTACATTCAAAAAGTAGCTGTTGGTTTAAAAAAAAAAAAAGGGAAAAAACATGATTGGTTCGTCCAAATCGTTCTCCAAGGGACATCAGGGACGGAGGAGGGGACGGTGTGGGGGTTTGAGACGGGGCAAAAACAGAGAGGATGGGGGGGGGGGGGGCGGGCGTCTGTGTACCGTACAGGCTAATGTGCATTTAATAATGTCTTTGTGGTTTAAACAACTGAACACCAACAAACAAACGCACAAATTCAACATTCAAAAACATTCAACAAATAACTTGAACCGGTCTTCCTTCTCCCTCCTCTCTCCTCATCCTACAACACCAACCAAACACCGACAATCACACACTTCATCACCAATAACAAACCATCCACAAAGGATTCTTCACGTACATTAATCTCTTACAAAAATTCATCATGTGAAACAGGGGCCAGAAGAGGAGGGTGGTTGGATACATAAAGAGGTCATTAGAAACAGTGGCACAGGTTAGATGGGGCGGGCGGGGCGGCCCCCCCCCCCCCCCCCCCCCCCCCCCCCCGAATTTTCGTTCACAAATTCCGATTATATAGTATTCGTATAGAATTTTTTAGGTATATACGGTTTCGATCCCCCGTTTTTTTTGAAAAAAAATAGGTATATTATATAAATCAAAACTAACGATACAATGCTCCCAAAAACCGGTTGTTTTACCTAGTTTATCGTTTTTCTTTTCTTTTAGGCCCATTTTATTTTAAGAGTTAAAACCCAAGTGTTTGATTTAGCCCATTTATTTTTTTAGGAAAACTAATTTAAAAGCTCACTTATACGACCGGGAAGAAACAAAACCATAACATCTTTTTTCAAAAGAGTGAATGAAGAACAAACAGAGGGAATAGATAATGAAAATATAAGTAAACGTCAAAAAGCTTCAACAAGCGAACCGATTAATGAACCCGTTAATGAAGCGGATCAAAACAATTGTAACATCCCGTTTTTGTTATATAAATAAAATGTCTTGGTTCATATTTATTTGTGAATGAACGGGTTCATGATCGTTAAGGTAAAATAATAACATGCGAGATGGGTACTCGTATGTTTAGTATTAGTCGACGAGCAAATGTCAGACAGCATGATTATTTAAAGTATAAAAATCTAGTCGAGCCATTGGTATTATACGAGGACCGTTTAGTTATATTAACAAAATATATTATATTTGACCCTACTCTGTTTTTAATGAAACTTAGATCAAAACGTAGAGAATAATAAACATGTCTCAACAGTATATTCGTATTTCTATAAAACGTTATATGTTGAAAGTTATACAAGATAAACGAGTGAAGCAGCTGAAATATATAATTAATATAAATACTAAAACTAATTGGGATGTAGGATAGTAGTACGTAGCTTTTGGAAAAAAAGGAGAATAAATTGTGAATCATAGCTTTTGAAAAGAAGTGTAACTATATTGTTAAGTAGGATACCATCCCACATCGAAAGCATCAAGTTCTGTGTCCCGCATCGAAATATTAGAAAAGGGTATTTTCATTTGTCTCACATCGAGGGGTTATAGAAAGAAAAAGCTCAGCTCAACCTTATAAATAGATGTGCTCGGTGGCTAGTTTAGTCAAACCAAAAATTTTGGGAACGCTTTGTTACAAGAGAATTCCGAGTCTACGATACCTCCTTGGGTGTTGTAATAGTCAATTTTAGAGTGAGTAGGAGCACGAGTAAGGAGTCTCTACATCAGTGTGTTATAGATAGTTTTGAGGTATGTTCCCATTTAAGTTATGTTTAGTTAATAATATTTTTATTAGTATTATTAGTAGAAGTTTAATATTATTATTTTTAGGTATTAGGGTTATTATTAGGGGTGGATATCGGGTAGCCTAGCCTTAGTTAGGCATTGACTGATCATCCATTCTTAAACAAGGTAGCGTTAATCAATATCTAACTGTAATAATAATTAGTTAGGTGTACCGTTACCTAACCTAGGGTGGTATAATTGTATCAGGACCCTGAGATATTATCTGGTTGTATTAGCGTTGTCAACTGCTAAGGGACTGATAAAGAGGTGAGTTACTTAAACTATTTTCAAAACGTGATACTTGCTCATAAAATTGTTTTGGTGGTGATTGATCATGTATATGCATCGAACCATAGGTGTATGACATCCAGGGTAATATATTTTATAATGATCATTATATTTTCCCGGGGGGGGGGGGGCATACACTTACAGTCTGCTGGGGAATTGGTAGACTGTGTGTGCCTACTGGGGAATTGGTAGGCCACGGGTGGGTCTGCTGTGGAATTGGTAGACCATGTGTGTGAATATATGACCGGATGTATCCCCAGGGGGGGACATACAGTTCCTACTGGGGAATTGGTAGGCTGTATGAATATATTTTGGTGACATGCAAATGCTACTTGATCAATAAAATTGTTTATGGGGTGTTTTACTGATGAGTCGGTTTATGTGGCTCACCAGCTTTGTGCTGACGTATTTTTTATTACTCGAGCATGTATCACAGGTTGATGGTGTAAGGAATGGGAGTTCCTAGCTGAGAGTTGGAATACTTTAGACGGTTCATCGTACTATGGTTAAGCTTTGTTTAGCTTAGTGGTACCTGGATAGCACTGGCTTGTAAAAATACTTAAGTTGTGTAATGAGATTACGTTTCCGCTTTAAGTTTGCGCCGAAATGGTCACTGTAAGTGCCCCGGTCTGGGCGGGGTGTGACAAGTTGGTATCAGAGCTTTAGTTTAAGAGATTTAGGAGTGATAAACCAAGTAGAAGTGCCAATCTTGGTAGGCGGAGGCTAGTGTAATAGAGGATGTATATGATAGGTATGCCGAACTTTATGATGGAAGGACCGTATGGTAGTTGGGAGTATCATAGTATGTTTCATATATTGCTTTCATACCTGGCCAGTATGAAGGTTAATGTATGACACTGCTATGATCTCGCAAATATCATATTGTACTGAAATCAGGAAATAGTAGGCAAAGTTTTAAAAATGTGGTTGAGCTCTAGTACTTTGCTACTAAAACTTGTGTATATAGGTTTATCTATGGGAGCGTATTGTGCATATCTGTTTTTCTAGGGTGGCAATGATTGATAGGATAATAAGAGCTGATTTTATGTGTCCGAGGTAACTAGTGGAGTTTGTATACATAGTCTAGCTATACGAGCGCATGTCTTAAAGTATGCCTACGGTTTATGTGTAGCATAGGTGAGTATGAATATTTGTGCGTGTTAAATGAAACCATAGTATACGTAAAGTAGATAGGGCAATATAAGGCCTGAATAAAATACCCTAGATAGATTAGTTGTGTAATCAGGTAAGGAACTTAACCAAACTTGGTATCTCCACTTTCCTGTGACAGTTAATAAGAACCGGGTTCGGAAGTAACCCAAAGACAGACTGTAGTGGAGTAAGGAAGGCATTTGAAGCCGATGTTTTCTTTTTCTACCCGGTGACATATAAAACTCTCTTAGAAGTTTAGTCAGAAATATCAAAGGTGCATTAGTTGAGAAACCTCTAGAAAAGGTTAATGTGTCAATGGTTGATGTTCAATCGACCAAGTGCACGCACAAGGACTTTACGCCTTGCAAACCGAGGCAGTGAAAGTCAGGACAAATATCAACTTTGAGATATGTTAGAAGAAATCCCTAGACTATATTATTAAGAAAAAAAAAGGGATAATAATCAAGATTAGAGGATATCTACTTTTAGTAATTATAAAAGGCAACGTGGACCCACACTTCAATGTTAGACATGTGGAAAAAGACATTCTTGTTCATGTCACAAGTTGTTTGTAGAAATCGTAAGAAACCCATGCACACCTGGTATCAATGTAGAGAGCCTCGTTAGTGTTTTAAGATTATAAGGATTGATGGTCTAAGAAATAAAAGAATACAAAGCCCAATAGAGCAAGATGTAGAGCTTTTGATATAGAGACTGAAAAAGCCATAGGAATATTGATGAGATAGTGGGTACGATACTGATAAACAATTTCTATGATAAGATATCGTTTGATGCTGGTGTTGACAGAAGTTTTGATATCTGAACCTTTTAGAATTTCGTTTATTTAAATTCTCAGTAAGCTAAATAAACCATCTATAGTAATAGTAGCAGATGGAAGGGAATAAGAAATTGGGAGTTATATCAAGGATTGTATCACCTAAATAAGTAAATACCTCAATACCTATAGACTTATTATCACTGAAACTTGGATTGGTGGATATAGTACTAGGGATGGATTGATTAGCTTGCTAAACTCGTATATTGGGTGATAATAAGAACAAAAAAAAAAAAAAAAAAAAAAAACTAGTAAACCCATAAGTTTCGGTATGATGATAAAGGCAATTAAGTGTATCCGAAAGGTCAACTAGATTAACTAGTAAATGCACCAGAGACTAAGGAAGATAAGAATTTAATGAAGGTGCCGGTAGTAATCAAATTTCATGAGGCATTCCCCAAAGATCATTCTAAACTATCAGCCGATAGAAAAATTGGATTGAGAATCCATTTGATCCCGGGGGCAACCCCTTTTGCTAGAGCCATTTATTGTCTTACCTTGACTTTCAATGGAGGAATTAAGAAATCAAATTTTGAAGTTACTGGACAAAGTTTTATATATTTAGCACGTCGGCATGGGTCGTTGTCCGGACACGATACAATATGTAATGGTTGATACCCATAGCCAGGAAGTTAGGACACGATACAATACGAACATTATGAGTTGTTAGTAATGTTATAAAACCAACATATCTGTAGTATTCGTAGATCTCATTAATTTAGTTGTAAGACAAACGCGTCATAATAAATTTCATGCATTTGGACGTGGTGTTAAGGCAACTCCCTTGTACCAAATTAAGAATGATAGGCCTTAATGAAAACCATATCAAAAGAGGAAACGGTGGTTGGTAGCCAAGATTATTGGGATCTATGAATGATAGTATCTTAAGTTGTGATAATCGAATATGAGATTCTTAGTTTTGACGGGTTATGGGATATGATACCAGAGGAAGCTCATAAGTCAAAATACACTGTACATCCTAGTAGCAATACAATATAGGATTTTAGAAATGATTATTGCTGGCTGGGAATAAAAATCTATATCCCATGACAAGCTGAGGAATACCTTATCTACCTAAAAGTCAAGGCAGAGCATCTGAAACCATTTGGCTATCTATAGGAACCTGAAATCCCATAAAGGAAACGGGAGATGATAATAATGGACTTTGTTTCTAAGCTTCTAAGATTGAGTCATGGGCCCAATGCTATTTAAGTAATAATTCATAGGTTCGCCAAATCTACACACTTTGACCATCCTTAAGGGCAAATGAAATGTAAGTCAAGCCTTGTACTAAATAGATTGTCTTATGACACGGTGTGTTTACATGAGCTATATACGAGGGAGAGATTTGTTCTCCTTAAGTTTTGGGAAAGGTTTCTAGAGAAAGCTGAGAACTCAAATATATCTAAGTAGTGGGCAAAATGAATGCACTAATCAAGCTTTAGAAGGTATACTACATGCGTACATAATAAACTTTAGTAGTAGTAACGACGATCATCTAGCATTAATTAAACCATCATAGAATAATAGCTACCACGCCAATATTATGGCAACACCATATGAATCCTTATATGGGAAGAAATGTAGAGCGCCCATCTTTTAAACTGAAGTATGCAACAGCTTATCTAGACATGGGGTCTTATATGAAACAACTGATAAAGCAGTGATGTCATTAAACGATAAAACAAATATTAGAATATTGGAACATAGAAATGATGAAATATTACAATGGAAGTGATGACGAGATGAAGAGGTCTTCACCTCATTTGTTCAAAGTTTACAGGTTTCGAGGACGAAACCTAATTTAATGGGGATATATTTGTAACATCCCGTTTTTGTTATATAAATAAAATGTCTTGGTTCATATTTATTTGTGAATGAACGGGTCCATGATCGTTAAGGTAAAATAATAACATGCGAGATGGGTACTCGTATGTTTAGTATTAGTCGACGAGCAAATGTCAGATAGCATGATTATTTAAAGTATAAAAATCTAGTCGAGCCATTGGTATTATACGAGACCGTTTAGTTATATTAACAAAATATATTATATTTGACTCTACTCTGTTTTTAATGAAACTTAGATCAAAACGTAGAGAATAATAAACGTGTCTCAACAGTATATTCGTATTTCTATAAAACGTTATATGTTAAAAGTTATACAAGATAAACGAGTGAAGCAGCTGAAATATATAATTAATATAAATACTAAAACTAATTGGGATGTAGGATAGTAGTACGTAGCTTTTGCAAAAAAAGGAGAATAAATTGTGAATCATAGCTTTTGAAAAGAAGTGTAACTATATTGTTAAGTAGGATACCATCCCACATCGAAAGCATCAAGTTCTGTGTCCCGCATCGAAATATTAGAAAAGGGTATTTTCATTTGTCCCACATCGAGGGGTTATAGAAAGAAAAAGCTCAGCTCAACCTTATTACAAGAGAATCCCGAGCCTACGATACCCCATTGGGTGTTGTAATAGTCAATTTTAGAGCGAGTAGGAGCACGAGTAGGGAGTCTTTACATCAGCGTGCCGTAGATAGTTTTGAGGTATGTTCCCATTTAAGTTATGTTTAGTTAATAATATTTTTATTAGTATTATTAGTAGTAGTTTAATATTATTATTTTTAGTTATTAGGGTTATTATTAAGGGTGGATATCGGGTAGCTTAGCCTTAGTTAGGCATGGACTGATCACCCATGCTTAAACAAGGTAGCGTTAACCAATATCCAACTCTAATAATAATTAGTTAGGTGTACCGTTACCTAACCTAGGGTGGTATAATTGTATCAGGACCCTGAGATATTATCTGGTTGTATTAGCGTTGTCAACTGCTAAGGGACTGATAAAGAGGTGAGTTACTTAAACTATTTTCTAAACGTGATACTTGCTCATAAAATTGTTTTGGTGGTGATTGATCATGTATATGCATCGAACCATAGGTGTATGACATCCAGGGTAATATATTTTATAATGATCATTATATTTTCCCATGGGGGGGGGGGGGACATACACTTACAGTCTGCTGGGGAATTGGTAGACTGTGTGTGCCTACTGGGGAATTGGTAGGTCATGGGTGGGTCTGCTGTTGAATTGGTAGACCATGTGTGTGAATATATGACCGGATGTATCCCCAGGGGGGAACATACAGTTCCTACTAGGGAATTGGTAGGCTGTATGAATATATTTTGGTGATATGCAAATGCTACTTGATCAATAAAATTGTTTATGGTGTGTTTTACTGATGATTCGGTTTATGTGGCTCACTAGCTTTGTGCTGACGTATTTTTTATTACTCGAGCATGTATCACAGGTTGATGGTGTAAGGAATGGGAGTTCCTAGCTGAGAGTTGGAATACTTTAGACGGTTCATCGTACTATAGTTAAGCTTTGTTTAGCTTAGTGGTACCTGGATAGCACTGGCTTGTAAAAATACTTAAGTTGTGTAATGAGATTACGATTCCGCTTTAAGTTTGCGCCGACTGGTCACTGTAAGTGCCCCGGCCTTGGCGGGGTGTGACAACAATCAACAAGGACATGATATTCCTCAAAATCCACAAGCAAACATGAATGAAGTGTATTTAATGTTTAACTCGACCAGAATCAAATCACCGAACCGGATATATAATCCGACCCGAACATATAATAGAAAAAAAATTTAGGTCTCGTGTTGTGACTGGTGATTTCCGACCCCCCGACCAACTTCCCAAGCTTCGCCACTGATTAAAAACAGTCTGCTGGGGAATTGGTAGACTGTGTGTGCCTACCGGGGAATTGGTAGGCCACGGGTGGGTCTGCTGTTGAATTGGTAGACCATGTGTGTGAATATATGACCGGATGTATCCCCAGGGGGGACATACAGTTCCTACTAGAGAATTGGTAGGCTGTATGAATATATTTTGGTGATATGCAAATGCTACTTGATCAATAAAATTGTTTATGGTGTGTTTTACTGATGAGTCGGTTTATGTGGCTCACCAGCTTTGTGCTGACGTATTTTTTATTACTCGAGCATGTATCACAGGTTGATGGTGTAAGGAATGGGAGTTCCTAGCTAAGAGTTGGAATACTTTAGACGGTTCATCGTACTATAGTTAAGCTTTGTTTAGCTTAGTGGTACCTGGATAGCACTGGCTTGTAAAAGTACTTAAGTTGTGTAATGAGATTACGTTTCCGCTTTAAGTTTGCGCTGACTGGTCACTGTAAGTGCCCCGGCCTTGGTGGGGTGTGACAACAATCAACAAGGACATGATATTCCTCAAAATCCACAAGCAAACATGAATGAAGTGTATTTAATGTTTGACTCGACCAGAATCAAATCACCGACCCGGATATATAATCCGACCCGAACATATAATAGAAAAAAAAATTTAGGTCTCGTGTTGTGACTGGTGATTTCCGACCCCCCAACCAACTTCCCAAGCTTCGCCACTGATTAGAAACACCAAAAGCCTATGAGCTTGTCGACGAAGACACCTGTGAAAAATTCATCGTTTGGTGAGATGTTTTTGTGGGGTTCACTATAAACGCATGTTTATTTGATCAGCACTTTCAAATAAACGCACATTTAAATGTGACAAAAATGTGGGTTATGAATAACAATATATGATTGCCACTTTCAAATATTTAATACATATCAAAATGTGGGGTTCACAAAAAAAGGCATGTGGTTATTTGAAAGTGGCGTCATTTGTTTCAAAGCTTAGATTTTTAAGGAAAGAACAAGGTTTGTGATCGGTTATAAATTTGGATTTGAAATTCAGACGAAATCGTCAGTTATGAATTTGATTTGAATTCAACCACGTTATTCCAGTAAATTTTAATCACCCGAGATTTGAACGTGATTACAGGGGATGGATCAAATGTCTAATATACCCTGATAGAAACTAACAAACGTATTTTTCTAAAAAAAAAAAAAACCGTCATTACACGTGGCACCCTTCCTACACTTTGTAGGTTAAGGAGACTTCGTACCATATACTTTATCTATAATATAAATTCCAATTTATTATAGTTAGACATATAAATTAATTAGATTTCCTTTAGAGTATTATACTATTATTTAGTGCTATAAATAAGTTGAGCTGAATAGTGATGGTTGTAGATGTTTACGTGAATGGGTTATAGGGTAAAAAATGGCCCTGTCAAAATGTCAAAATGAGTTGGATAAAAACAAGTTGGATAAAAAGAAGTTTTAAAACAAGCTATACTTTTTCTAAATAATGATATCTTAAGGATATTTGAAGTTCTATAAACTATTGAAGGTGATTTGAAGCAAGTTCAAACTAGGAGAAAGGCGTATCAAGGATATATTCATCATCTTTTCTTTTTTAAACCAAGAAATCTTCAAGGGTATAAAGTTTAAACCTTTGATTTTTCATCATGTCTTTAAATTGGGTTCTTGAAAGATTGTTCACCTAAACTTCAAAGGTTTTGAAAGAAAGTTTAAACAACATTTTTTGTTTTTATAAAAATGGAAGATGATGAGATGAAATGAGTGTATGTGTGTGTCGTGTATAGGTGTGTGTGTATGGTGTGTTTATGTTAAGTGAATTTTGATGAATCTTGTGATCAAAAGTTAGGAATTTTTGTGATTATTTTTGGATGATTAAAAAGTAAAGAGTTAATAGCCATTTTCGTCCCTGAGGTTTGGGCCAGTTTGCAACTCTAGTACAAAAGTTTATTTTTTTGCAATTCCTTCCCTGAGGTTTGGATTTTGTTGCCAAATTCGTCCTTTTCACTAACCCAGTTAAAAAAGGTCGTTAATGTCAGGGGTAGGGTTGTTTTTTTACCACTTTAATGAAGGACAATTTTGTCATTTGATACCTTATGACTATTTTAATAATAAAAACAAAAACCATAGTCTTCCCCTACACACAAACACATAACACACACACACACACACACACACACACACACACACACACACACACACTCTCTCTCTCTCTCTCTCTCTCTCTCTCTCTCTCTCTCTCTCTCTCTCTCTCTCTCTCTTCTTCTCCATTAATTTGCTCTGTAATAATAATAATAGTAATAATAATAATAATAATAATAATAAACACCATCGTCTTCATCTTCCCTTTGCACCCCTCTGCATTGTCTTCCTTCAGCACCACCCCCAGTCTCCCACCCTCTGCATCGTCTTCGTTCAGCACCCCCCACCATCAGATCCACCCCTTACCCACCACGTTCAGATCCACTCACCCCCTCCGTCAAACCAACAACCACTATCAAACCTAGCCTATCGAACCACCCAACCACCCATTCGAACCACCCCTCAACCGTCACCATACCCTCACCCTCCATTCAAACCACCCTAAAACAGATCTGTGTGTTTTTATAGAGTGAGAGAGATAGAGAGTTAGAGGGAGAAAGGTAGAGAGAGAGAGAGGGGGTGAGAGATTACGATACCTAACCGTATCAAATCCATTCCTCTTCCCAATCAAGGGACCTACGTAACCAACCTTCGTAGATAATCTATTAACCTCAGCAGCGGTTGTGATTGCTCGACGGAGATGAAGAAGTGCGAGTTGAGTTCGAGCAGATGTGGTGGAGTAACAACTTAAGGTTAGGGTTTTGGTTGGAGTTGCTAAGAGTGTTGATTCCATTGATGATATTGATAATGGTTGAATATTATTATTATTAATCTGATACATTTAGAGAGAGAGAGAGAGAGAGAGAGAGAGAGTAGGGGGTAGGGTGGGGGTGGGGGTGGGTAAGATTTTTTATTAAAATTTTAAATTGCAGTTAAAAAGACAAAAATACCCCTGACATTAACGACCTTTTTTAACTGGGTTAGTGAAAAAGACGAATTTGGCAACAAAATCCAAGCCTCAGGGAAGGAATTGCAAAAAAATAAACTTTTGTACAGGAGTGGCAAACTGGCCCAAACCTCAGGGACGAAAATGGCTATTAACTCAAAAGTTAAATACAATCTGATGTAAAAATGAAAATATGAATAAAAACTTAAAACAAATTGCATCTAATGATTCTTGACTTGAATGTGGATTTATTTTATGATACTATGTTCAAAAATTCAAGTTATGAGGATCAAATATAATTTTATGTTCACTTAGTTATCAATTTAAATCCTTTTTATCATAATAAATTGATTAAAAATTCATTTTAAAGGATTTAAATCCCAAAATTTTTGTGAAGTTATTTCTAACCATAAGAAACTTAAATAAAATTATGAGTTCAGAAAATAATACGTTTTTATGGATTTTCCTATTTTTAATCATTTAAAACATATTTTAAACTCAATAAATCAGTTTTAGATAAAAGTAAATTGAGAAAAATGGTGGAAAAAGTATTTCTATTATTTTTATCAGAAGGTAACTATTTTTCATCAAAATAACCTTTTTGAAGTTCATCTTGTATTTTATTCTTATTTATGCTTAATAAGACATAAACAAATCATCTAATTATATATCATATATAAAATCTCTTTTATAAATATTTTTCTATAAAAATATTTCAGAGCTGGATATCATAAGTGTAAATCTTAGACTCATTTGTTTAAAAAGTATGTATTCATTAAAATTGTTATATATTTAGTTAAAATGATTAACTAAAACCTTTATATAAATTAATTAGAATATTTTTTATTCAAAATATTCAAATAATAATAATTAGTTTACTTAGTCATTTTATGAAACTTAAAACATAATATGCCACCGTGATACATATTTGTCGTTAAATACATATTTTCATAAAAAATATCATTTCCCCAAATAATTTAGCGAACCCTAACGCCTTAGATTCTGGACGCCTTAGACTTTTAAGACATATCCCTTATTAGTATTCTTATACATATAGGTTGAGTTTTTCAGAATTCGTAGTCTTAACTTGTGACAAGTTTATTTGGATTTATCGTGCTTAGCAAAACAGTGAGTATATTTATCCCCTTTTTATATTTTCTTACACTTTTGGGGTGATTCATGTACACCTATGAAACTTACACTTACACATATTTATAAACGTTTTTACACACAATTCATACACATGTTATGCTTTAAATTCTTGTGCTTGATGATTAGACATAAACGTAGTATACTTGCAATCGTTACATAATCATTAACTTTTTTAGCCGACTTTAACAATGAATAACGCTATTTGGATTGACAACCCGCCTAATGGAAAGTACCTATGCGTTAGGGAAGTCTTGGGTCATTGTTAATTGTTTAGTCTTTGTCAATCATAAAGGTTTGATTGTGACCCGCATCGTGTGCATACGTGTTTATCATACTGCCTTGAGTAAATCATAACACTTGAATTGTAAAACCTTTTTATACCTATATCATACGTACACTAACTAAGTTTACTCACCAACATCATGTGTGTTGACAAATACTATGTTGTACATGTTTCAGGAGATGCTTGAAGTTTATCACATAAGGCTTGGACTTAGACATCATGAATAAAACTTATGCTTTGTTTCTAGTTGTAATGTTTTGAAATGTAATGTTTGACACTTAATCGTGATTAAATAAATATTTGTATTTTAGTACCTCGAGCTTATGAACAATCGTTACCTCGTGACACCTCGATGTTTCCGCCATCGGTTGGGGTGTTAGAGATCAAACCTTCAGCCTAGAGGTTTCTTCTTTCAAAGTCTCACTTCGTGCATCACAAATCTTGTCTGTAACACTTGTTTGGATTGTTAAACCCAATGCACGTACACGTAAAGTATTTTCTAACAACTTTGCACTAACAAGAGTGGTTAAAAACATGGCTTTGACACATGAAATTTAACCTTGAAAATTTTAGTTTAAAACAGAAAATTTCATAAAAATAATAGCCTAGGGTGGGTGGTCAAACCCGATAGATCTACCAATATACTCCGTGGTTCCCTCCAAGAACTAATGATTGTGACTACGGTGGGAGACACCGTACACAAAATGCACAGGAAAAATCGCACTTACTCTGGCCATCACTTGGTTACGAAATGAACTATTGGACCCTATTATTATCATGGTTAATTAGGATAAGCCCACGGGCTCAGTTAGGTTTCTAAGGTTCCCTGTGATCTCTATATATTGTAACCTAACCTTTCAATAATATTATTCAGTATTCTATTGTCTTACATGGTATCAGAGCCAGCCAAGGCTCTCTACCGTCTCCACCACACCATACACAAATAATCAAACTCTAGCCGTCACCACTTTGAGAAAAACCCTAGAAAAGGCGGCGTGCTGCCATTGCCGCCGCCGCCTTGTCCTGCCATTGTTTGTTTCTTGTTATTTTCTTATATTTAATTCTAAATAAAGCGTTGGTTTCGGTTATAGATCCCAACCATTATTCATATATTCGCTCACTATTTATCTCCTTTGACCCATCCTACCTCTCCACACCACAAAAAAAAAAAAATCCTTTGTCGCCGTCTATGTTTGTCTTTTCTTCCCATCACCAACATCCCTTTTATCTTCTATTTTTTCAAAAGTCAAACACGGATTCACTCACTCACCACAAACATCCGCTGTTCCTTTTTTTTTTCTTTCCTTTCTCTTATTTGAGTTCCATCCTCTGATGTTTAGTTGCTTTCTTTTGCTTTATCTCTATTCCATTCTATTTCTTTTCTTATTGTTATTCTCTAGCCGGATCACAGCCCGCTACCACCATTCTCAACAGATTAAACGACGGTTTAATCAGGCATCTTTCTTTGATCTAAGCATTTCACTTCTTCTCAAAACCCCGCCTAACAACGGTCACCGGGCTTTCACCATCTCTTTCATCTCTTTGACATCCCGCCTCACGACAAGAGTCGTAGGGTGTCTATTTGTTCTTCCTTTTATCTTTTTTTTTCTTTCTTTCCCACAACCTCTCTTTTATCCTTTCTTTTATCTTTTGTATTGTCATGGCCAACAAATATAGCATTGACTTTATTGGGATCTAGTGGATCTTGTTTGTCATTATGGGAAATAAGAAACGAAACCAAACATAGGGAACTTGTGGACCGAAGTAAAGTCATTATTGAAGAGTACGGGACTGACCTAAAGGTTATGGATTTATGGCAAAATTTTGGACTTACAAGTCAAGTTAAGAACCGAGATCAAGACTACGTTTTTTTTTATGTATTTTTTTTATTTATGTTTTTTTTTTCCAGTCTAAGCGTCCGATTTTCTACCGCTTTGACTGCGAGGGAGTATTGGACCCTATTATAATCATGGTTAATTAGGATAAGCCCACGGGCTCAGTTGGGTTTCTAAGGTTCCCTGTGATCTCTATATATTGTAATCTAACCTTTCAATAATATTATTCAGTATTATATTGTCTTACATGAACTAGTATTGATAAGTATTCTATATATAACAAAATCAATTGGGTAAACAGTTGAAAATTGTTATTGATTTATTTTGATGGTTTAACCCCATGTGACTTGTGGTTGGACCATTCCCTTTTTTTTAGCCAAGCCATGCTTTTGTTATATACAGACATTTTGTGGCTCAAATCCCATAACTTCTTTCTGGCTCAAATTCCATAACTTCTTTAATTGCCTTTTTCTACTTATCTTTTTATTTTCTTAGTTTGCTTTAAGGCCCTAACCACTTCTATATTATGTTGTATATTAATTTTTTATTTTATTTTAAGATTGTTATTAATATCTTTATTTTAATTTATGTCGTATATAAGTTAACTTCAGTTTTTATGTAATTCTTTATACTGTTAGATTAACTATTGTTTTTATACTATTAGATTAACTATTGTTACTATTGCTATTTTTATACGTGTGTATATATATAACAAAATCAATTGCGTGAACAGGTTGAAAATTGTTATTGGTTTATTTTTGATGTTTTGACCACATGTGACTTGGTGGTTGGAGCATTCTTTTTTTTTTTTTTTTTTTTTAGCCAAGCCATGCTTTTGTTATATATAGACATTTTCAGGCCCTTATACCTTAACTTCTTTAATTGCCTTTTTCTACTTATGTTTTTATTTTAATCTTTTTAGTTTGCTGTAGACCCCAACCACTTCTATATTATGTTGTATATTAATTTTTTTCTTATTTTAAGATTGTTATTAATATCTTTAATTTAATTTATGTTGTACATGAGTTAACTTCAGGTTTTACGTAATTCTTTATACTATTAGATTAGTTATTGTTCTTTATACTATTAGATTACCTATTGTTACTATTGCTATTTTTATACGTATAATGTTAATTTTTTCTAACAACTTGTGTTTCTTAAAAATAAAATAGAATATGTAGTATTTATTTTTTTTCCACGACATTTCAACATAAACTTTGTCTAAAACGGAGTTATTAGATTAACTATTGTTCTTTATACTATTAGATTAACTATTGTTACTACTGCTATTTTTATACGTATAATGTTATTTTTTTTTCTAACAACTTGTGTTTCTTAAAGAGAAAATAGAATATGTAGTATTTATTTTTTTTCTCGACATTTCAACATAAACTTTGTCTAAAACGGAGTTCTATTCAAAATAGAGTATCGTTTGGTATCGTAAGCTATACGAGTGCGGACATCATGAAGAACCCAACCAATTTGACTAACCAATGTCGGTAATTGTTGGTATTATTGAAATCGATACCATATTCGTTCTCATTGTTTTCAAAATGTAAAAGATATGTCTATATCTTTTTGAACATATCATAACTTTATTTATTTTTTTATTACTATAGCGAGTGTTGGTACCGTAACATGCATTCTTTGATACTGATCGAATCCCCGCCACGTAGCACAGGGTAATCTCGCTAGTTTATACTAATGATATGAGACTGAAGAAAACAAAATATAAGAAAACAATAAACAAGTACGAATAAAAAAAGCCATTATCATCATTATCACTTCATGTCTCTTTACTCTATCTAGACGAACTTGTCTTAGTTCTTCACGAACCATTATCATCATCATTTCTCTTAACTTTATATTTGTACAAAATTTTCAATACATTCTTCATTAAAGTAGTGATGCTTTCATGGTCACATTTCAGTGGGGAAATGGCCAATAATCACTCCCTTCATCAGTTTACCGGATGTCACAAAAGTGGCTTGCTAAAAAATAATGAAAAGTTAAGTTGGTTGATTTGCTTGCTTCTTGAAGAACCTTAGATCCGTCTCCAGAGAAGAACTTGATTAAACCCAAACTTGGTTATATTTGAAATCAGAGCTGCAAACGAACCAAAATGAACACAAACAATGCCTAGTTCGTGTTCGTTCATTAAGGAAATAAATGTGTTATCATGAACATTTGATGAATAATTACCGAACGAGATTTTTTGCTCATAAACATAAATGAACACAACAGAAGACGATCATTCATTAACACAAACAAATACATATTAAAAGGTTTGTAATGTACAAAACACTAATATTGATTAAATATTTAATTGCCAAGAATTTTGAAGTATTTAAATAAAATATACATGTAACACATTTATGAACCTTAGATCCATCTCCAAAGAAGAACTTGATTATATTTGATATTAAGGTTGCAAACGACCAAACTAACACTAACACGACATTATTCGTGTTTGTTTGTTAAAGAAATAAAGGTGTTATCACGAACTGTTTATGAACACTGTGACACCCGGCAAATTCTGGTTAACAACATTGTCTAGATGAAAGTCTACCTTAGCGAGTCACGCGTATATTGTACTTAACTGGGTTAGTTAAGTCGGGTTATGGTTCGGGAACTATCGGTTAGTCTAGAAGATCATTGGATGTTGGTCTAGAGGTTCATTAGATGTCAGTCCTTAACCAAGTGTACAAACGGTGACGATTTGTAGGATCGTCAGGGCATACGGAACATACAAGTCTCGAGTCCCGGGAATTGGTGAACGAGTGTGAATATGTGTATTTACATGTGTTATGTGTTTATAATCATTATGTGACTTGTCGGTATGTGAATATGTGTTAACATATGTTAAAACGGGGTTTAACGCGCAAAACACACGAAACTAGCCCCTATGGGCGATTAGGGGGCCAAATGCATGACTGTTCATGCGATTAGGCCCAAATGCATGACTGTTCATGCGATTAGGGGGCCAAATGCATGACTGTTCATGCGATTAGGCCCAAATGCATTACTGTTCATGCGATTAGGATTCCTAATCGCGTGTAAAGCTGCATAATCGCGTGTTACGGGCTGGACGACTAAAAACGACTATAAATACCATACTTGACCTCATAAACTTCATTATACAAACCCTAGTCATCCCATAACCTGCCCCAACACACACAACCTCTGGAACGCGATTTTTGATCAAAACACAAGGTTTCAAGCTTAATCCATCATTCTTTCACAAATCTAAGGTTTGGTTTCCATCCATGAATCTTTATAAACGTTTTTAATCAATCCCTAATGGTCCAGACCTGTTCTAAAACGGAAAAGCTTTCTGAAAATCGTTAATAAGTGTTGTTAATCGGATTTTAACTAGTATACATGTGTTATGGGTGTTTATGATTAGAAAGCTAGGGTTTTTATGATTCAAGATGAATGAATGAATGACATGTTATTATGTTAGATCAGAATAATAATGATATTATGATGATAAAATCTGAGAATTTATTATTAGGGTTATAGTTACGCATGTTAGTATGATGTTGCATGCTATGTGAATGGTGTTTGGATTACGTGATTGCATGCAGGGCTGATAATACGAGGCAAAACGAAGGGTTTTAGTTGAAACATGTTTAGGATAGTGTTTGGGATGATATTGGGTGGTTACACACGTTCTGGATCTGATTTGGAGCGTTAAACGCGCGAAAAACTGGAACAGCAAGGTTACAGGCGATTAGCAATCCTAATCGCCTATGTTAGAGGCGATTAGGAGGCCAATCGCCAGTCTTTCATGCGATTAGGGCCTAATTTCTAGTACTTACATGCGATTAGCCCTAATTGCGAGTTGTTACATGTGGTATAGCCCTAAATGCTAGTAGTTACATGCAATTAGCCCTAAATGCTAGTAGTTACATGCAATTAGCCCTAAATGCTAGTAGTTACATGCGATTAGCCTTCCTAAATGCCAGTTGACCAACCTAAATGCTAGTTGACTTTTCCTAATCGCGTGTACTGCTGCTGTAAGTATAAATTAGCATTCCGAGACCGATTTGACATGTAGGAACATGCTAGGAACCCCGTAACATATCTAATAACTTGGTAACACATGTTTGGATGTAATTCGGTGATACGTGAACTATGTGCTATAACTTGTTGTGCGTTAACGTATGTTAAGTGTGATTGCATGATTGCATGTTTGAGAGCGTAAACATAACACGGGGAGTCTCGGGTCACCAATAGGATGTCGAGTCTTGTACTTTGGGTCAGTTAAACAGTCACGGTGTTTTCAAACGAACTTGGTTATGGTCTGGACATCTAGGGACTAATTAACCTGCGGGTTATTAGTCTAAGTACTTGTAACTGTCATATGTTAGGTCGCCGCTTTATGGGACTAGCATAGCAGCTGAGTTTACTCGTGTTAAGGAGTAACGCAACTTAAGGTGAGTTTACGGCCCCTCTTTTAAACTGGTTTCATACTTTCGGGGGAGAAAAATGTGTTAAAACAATTATTTGGTAACTACTGTCATACTATGGGTTTCTATTGTGTACTACACGATCTTTGGAAGTCCCGGGGGGAACCATGAATGTGCGGGTTTGCACAACGGGGAAATGTGAATAGCGCTATTGGGAGTGACCAACCCCGCTCGTCGGCTTGGAGGGCCGGGCGAGTGCATATTGTCTCAAACAGGAACAACAGGAACAACTGGTTTACTTTTCGGGCACAACATCTGGTATGCGTGTTAGTAATGGTTTTCCAATCGTGGTAGTAACAAAACATACGCTAGCTATCGTACACTGGTTTTCGATTTGTTATAGTATGGACAGGTGGACTTGGTACTTGGATTACAAAACCTGTAAACTCACCAGCATTTTTGTGCTGACGTAAACTTTTACATGTTTTCTCAGGTCGCTAAGGTAGCACTACTGGACTAGGGCGCACACGTCTGCACGGCGTCTAGTTAGAGTCGCATGGTTTTCATATGTTGAACATTTGGTTACTTTGAGATACTGTTTTGAATAAGCTTCCGCTGTAAACGGGGATTTTAAACTATGTTTTGAAATTGCATTATATTCATTTAGACTTGTTTATTGTGATCGTTGGTTTGGATCCTGGTTTGTCATGCGCCTCGCGGTAAAACTCCGCAAGTGGATTTTGAGGGTGTGACAAACACTTACTGAACGAGATTTTCTGTTCGTGTTCATTCATGAACACAAACGAACACATAGATGAACGAACATTGCCTTTGAACTAACACATACAACATACTAATATTTATTAAATATTTAATTAGTGAGAATTTTGAATTATTTATATAAAATATAAAAATAAAATGCTCTAATAAACTATCGAACATCAATGAATATGTTACCGAACATTCACGAACATTGCCTTTGTTCAATTTCATTTGTTTAACTAGATGAAAATTCTTGTTTATATTCATTTGTTTATTAAACTAACAAAACACAAACGAACTTTCTGCTAAATAGTTCAGTTCATTTGCAACTCTCTTTGAAACTGTATGTCTAAGACTTGAGTTCAACTCTTATTCAACTAGTTTATTATTTAAATGTTTTTTAGCTTATACATAAGCACGATTCTTATATATATATGTATATATATATATATATATATATATATTAATAAACGATGTTTATGAACAATGACTTGACAGCTTAAGTCACGGTGTCCTCCGAACCACATGTGGGCTATTGAAGGCCTTTTCTTCTTCTTCTCCTTCCACGTTGGTCGATACATCGTGTAAGAAAGAGAGTCGAGAGAGAGAGAGAGAGAGAGAGAGAGAGAGAGAGAGAGAGAGAGAGAGAGAGAGAGAGTCGACCAAAGGAGGAAGAGAATCCAACAACAATCCTCTTCATCTTCTGACGTTGATTTAAGTATGAACCAGAGGCGGTGGAAGTTAGGTGCGACGGACGGTGGTTAAGTGAGTTGAGGATTCCGAATTACAGATCGCTGTCATAGCGGCCACTACTGGTTTTGGTCTCCTATAGTTGGGTATACGGCTAACTATGGTGGCAGTGGTAGCTAATTGCTAATGGTAATAATGGAGCTTATTCTCTCCGTACTATCTGTAAGCACATACTAGTTTTTATAACATTCATATTTTTTTAATAATATGTAACTATCATTGAAGATCCAAAATGTGGACGAACCTGACGTAGAAGCTATTACAGGGGCGTCCGGACTAGATCTTATGAACCTTGGTCTGATGTAAACCTGCATAAGGTAAAACACCGTTAGGCTCCTTACAGGGGAGGAGGAAGGGCCTCTCTGTAACCACCCTCCGGCGTGAGAATAAGTATTTATTCGTAGAGTAAGAAAGTAGAGAGAGAAAGTGTGATTCGGAGTGTGAGCATTCGTGTGTCACTTGTACTTTGTGGGGGGTATTTATAGTAGTAAGCAAAGTCGTACTTTGCTTCGGACCCCCTTCGTACAATCCTTCGGAAGTGTCTGACTTCCGAAGGTGTATTGTACTATCTTACATCTGGGGTGACATGTTGAGGTTCCAACTTGTTTTGTCCGCGGCACAGTCTGTTATACTTGTTCAAGCTGCGGTATAATATGTTATACCTCTTCATGTCCCCCCAAGTACTTAAGTTTATTTTTAACTTATTGGACTTAAGTGCAGTTGTGGTAAGGATCCTTTAATGCCTTTGTTCTTCTATTCCGCGGCATAATGCTTCGTACCCCTTCACATCCTCCAAAGTCCTTAAGTTTATTTTTAACTTGTTTGACTTGGTCGAGACGGAGGCTATACTCCGGCATTCGGAGGCTAATCTTTAGGGATCTAACACGTGTCGCTACTTGATGATGGGACGCGTGTTTAAAGACACGTGGACCGACTATCCACCACACGTCGCGACGATTGATAAGACGTTTGTTCAGATTTCGAGGCGATCTGAGCCACTCATCTGAGACAGCTGTAATGCACCCCATATTTTGAACGGTTGATCTGCCTCCCATATATAAACCCTCCTTTCTTTTTCCTTTTCACTTTTACCACTTCATTATTTTTTTCTTTTACCTATTCTCTTGTGTTGGAGCTTTGTCCGCTGCCTCTGCCTGTTTGTTCACGAAACGTCCCCTGCAACCGTTAAGGTGCGTTCGATTCTTTTCCTTCTTCCTTCCTTTAAACTTGTTTCAGTTAGATCGTTTTAGAGATGGTGAAGGATGACATGGATATTACCTTTTCCAAACTATCCTCCGATAAATTAAGTTGGTTTTTAGATGAATATAGGATACCCCGTGAGTTGAACCCCGTCTTGCCCGGTCCTCAAGAACCTATCCACCTTTTCGTAAAGGGAAGTTTGGGTTTTATACCAGGGTTTCTGATTTTTCTAATTACCGGGTCCCTTTCACAAGGTTTTTTATGAGGGTTTTAAGGTTTCACGGAGTGCACATTTCGCAAGTTAATCCCTTCGGCCTTAGCCGTATCAGCCACTTCGAGCTTTCCTGCCGAGCCTTGGCTAAGGGTGTGGACTTGAATGTGTTTCGATGTTTTTACAAGTTGAACAAACAGGGGAGTTGGTATACATTCGAGAAGCGAAGATATTTGGAAAGTTGTCACGAAACCACCAGTTTGAAGAATTGGAAAAATCAATTCTTTTGGCTCGATGACCGTTGCCTTCCTTCGGACATGAAGTGGTGTACACGGTTCGAGTCGTCTGAATGGGAGTTGCCCAAGGATTTTAAGTATAATCGTGCCTTATATGTGAGCCTTGCTGAGAACAAGACTAATATACAGAAGTATCCGGAACACGTCCTTGTTTTGGGCTGCATTAGTGGCAATTGGGATTTACGTGACCGGTGGCCCGTAATTCTATATGATGGTGTGGGTGAGTGGAGAGCAGCGATTTTTCATTTTAAAGATTTTTGTGCTTTATCTCCTAACTTTAATTTTCTTTTTTGCAGAGATGTCGTTGCTTGATAGCTTGAAGCTCACTACCTTTAATGACTCAGCATTGTCATACTCTTATGTTGACCTGGAACCGAGTGAGCCCCTAGTGGACCAAGTTGCCAGAGGTCAACATCCTATCCATCCTGTGGGGAATCCTGCGACTGGCGCTAGTGGGGCCGGAGGAGAGGGGGTAACCACGGGGGTTATCACCGAGAATGTAGGCGGTGGTTCAGGCGTTGTTAACACTGAAGCAACTGACAAGGGTGCTATGTCTGTTCTTCCAACAGATGCTTCTGCCACTTCCCAGCCAGACGATGCTCATATCCCTCAAACGAATGTGGCTGCTAGTACCGGAGGTCCCCACTCTGATCCTTCTAATGCCACTAAGTCTATTTCTCTGGGGCCTCAGGTAATGCGGAGGACAGGTCTGTGACCGAGACTTCTATTTCTAGGGAGCCGGGGAAAAGGAAACGCACCGGTGCTAAGGGTACCAGGGCTAGTTCAAAAAACCCCAAAGAAACTAAGGTTCTTGGATCAACCTTCTGAGGTATTCTCTAACCTTTTGAATAATCTTGAAAATCACTTATACGGAGGGCAATCCTCCCGTGACTCAGCCCCGGTACTAATGGTGGACCATCCTCGGGTCGAGCAGCATGGGGAGAAGTTTATTGTGGATGAGGAGGAGGACGAAGAAGATGATCTTTTTGTGGGACTCAACAGCCCGTTAGTTGACAAGGTGTCTGGAAAGGAAGCTCAGAAGTCTGGTGAGTTTGGTCAGTCCCCTCTTCTTTCTCAAACTGACATGGGGAACAATGATGTTACTTTTCCCCCAAGTTGGTTTGAGACTGAAGTATTTGCCACGTGTGGTTTTGCAGCGTTGGTAGGTGAAGGTGCAAGGTCGGGTGCCTCAGCTGCGGAGGAGAAATTTTCCCCGAAATGGGATCTGAAGAATGGGGATAGGGTGGTAGATGCCCTTTTAGCCCGCATGATGCTTTTTAACTTAGATACTCCGGCGTTACCGTGAGTATTATCATAGCATGGAGTCCCCTACTTTGTGTGAAGCTCTCCTGATAAATCAAGCTCAGTCAAACTTTTTGGTGACCGAAGCTTATAGAAGATGGTTGGACGCCGAGGTAGACCGAGAAAGGCTGCGGAAGAAGGTGACGTCGGGCGGTCATGTTGTGGCTATGAAGCAACTGAAGGATAATCTTAAAAGTGCCCAACAACAAGCCTCTTCTTCTCAGAAGGCCCTGGCTTCTGCTGCCGAGGCGCAAGACAAAGCTCTTAAAGAGTTGGAGAGTTTGAAGAAAAAGTTCAACTCTTCTGAAGCCTCTCATGCCGCGTCTACCAAGGAGTTGCAGCACGTGATAAAGCAGATGGAGATCACGATGGAAAATTTGAGGAAGGGGACGGACGCATTGACGGCTAGTACGTGCGTATTCATAAAAATTTTTCTCCTTTTTTGTTTTTCCATTTTTAACTCCCTTTCTTGTTCAGAACGTGATGAAGCATTGAAGGGGGAGAAGGTGGCCCAGCACGTTTATGCTGCAGCTAAAAAGAAGATGGCCGAGGATGAGGAGGCCTGAAAGAAGCAAAGGGCCGAGCTTGTGGCCAATATCGATGAGCTTTTGATCTTCAAAAAGTTTTTTCTAACGGAGGGGGCGCAGCTTGTTATGGATTTTGTTCATAAGGTTCCAATCATGAAGCAGGCCGTGAGTGGAGTCGTCAACGCTATGAACGCGGCCGGGTTTAACGAGGGTTTGAAGGTAGGGTATGCGGCTGCCGCAAAAGGGATTCCTTTGGAGAAAAACCATTTACTAAAACCTGACATCGACGCGCAGCTCATGTCTGCAGTCAAAGCCTATGACTCCCTCATATTTCCAAAGATAGCGAAACTTGCTGATCAAGTGACTGGCTCTCCTGAGTCTCTTTCTGAAGCTTTCGAAGAACTTAGGCTTGCATCTTCTTGAATATTTTCCTTTTCTTTTGAACAAGTTTTATTTGTTCCGGGCCTTTGTGTGGTCCGGCTACGTCTGTAATATGTTAAATAAGTTTCATCTTGGTTCGGTTCCTCTGTTGGGACCAAGCCTTAGTACTTTTTAGTTATTCCGGACTTTGTGTTGGGTCCGTGAGTACTTGTTTGAATGTATGTTTTTGTTACACGTGTTCTTTTTTCATCCGTAGGTGCTTCCTTTTTTACGGGCTATCGTACCCTAAGACTTTTTTATTTTTCTAGGGATCGTGGTTTTAATGATCATGCGTCCATGTTTTTCATTATGTCGCGATCCGTACGTATATTTATCCGCGGATTGTTACATTTGTACTTGTCTTTTTTGATAACCATGGTTTGTAAGGTTTCCTTACCAAGACGCGGCTATTGTCTATGCCGTGTGCTGGTGTTTGGGTTTCCCTTTTTTAGATAGATTTTATTTTACAACTTTTTGTTGTAAAGATTAGCAAGGTGCTTGATTTAGGTTAGTTAAGATTCGGACCAAAAATTATCCACTTTGGTTCGGATCCTTTTGCTATTCCTGTTCAAATTGTACGTGCCACGTGGCCTTTTTTACGTCGAGTTTTTGTTTGAGCCTCGACTTATTGCAACACCTTAAAATAATTTTAAAAATAAACCAGCTTTTAATTAATACTAGAGTCAGGGAACAACACGTCCCAAATGATGATAAGAAGTAAAACATGGGGAATAGCACATCCCACTTTGCAACATGAAATTACAAGAAAATGTTACTAAAGAAAAACTAGCTGGTACTGCTCACATGTAGCATTTTTTCAAATGAACACTATTTCAGGTGCGAGGCATATCTCTCCCATATAGGGTTTGGAGGGTGTAGGCGCCTTTTCTCCTGCGGTTTTTATTAGATATGGCCCTTCCCATGATGTGGCCATTTTCCCTTTTTCTACTCCGCCAGCCTCGTTGCATCGGAATACGTAATCTCTGGGTTTGAACCGGGTTTCCTTTACTCTAGAGTTGTAAAATTTCTCCAACTCTTTTTTGTATCGTGCTTTTTTGATAGCTGCGGCTTCCCTTCTCTCATCAATGTTGGGTCTTCTAACCTGGAGAAGAACAGATGATTGGAAGACCAAAATATATTACTCAGTTGATCCTTAGAAATAAACAGCATTTACAAGGTACTTCTCCCAAAAGACTGTTGACCCTAACATCTGTTCTACCCAAACAACTGCTGTGACAACTACTGCTGCAAAAGACTAATTGGATAACAACTGATAGAGAACAACTGCTGATCAAAGGTCTGATGAAGAACAACTGCTGATCAAAGTGCTGAAGACTAAAGGTTTGTTGGAGCCAACAACACTTAGGCTCCAACAGATGATACAAGACCATCAGAGTTTTCTCAACAACAGTTTACCTTTCAGAGTTTTACAATGTAACAGCAGTTTGTATATAGCAGATGTTTTATGTTTGTTATTCTGTTAGAGGTCGCTGTCTTAGGTGACGTCATCTTAGATCATCAGTGGTTTAGATTTGTCTATAAATAGAATAGTGCTTGTACTGTTCTATTCATCACTCGAAACATTCTCTCAGACAAACATTCACAAAGTGATCAGGCTGAGGGGGAGTACTTGTACAATTGACTGTAATCATTCAATATTATGAAAGCATTCGATTAGAAAACATTTACTCTCTTGTTTTGATTGATAGTTTATTATTCCGCTGCACTTTCTATTTATAAATCACTTCGTCTATCACATCTTTACTTAAACAAATCAAAACAATCAAACTCAGATCCTAGCAATTGGTATCAGAGCTTGGTCAATTAAATTCGATCTAACAAATCAATTTAATATAAACAGATCAGCTCACAATTATTGATATCGTTTGTTTGTCGGATTAAAAACAGAGTAATAGATTATTTTCGATTCAACCGTTTGTAAACAGACTTTGTTTTTGAAAAATCGAGAATGGCTTCAATTAATCACGATCCACACAACACTGGCATGAACAACAAGCCACCGATGCTTGTCAGATCTGAATACAATACCTGGCAACGTCGGATGAGCCATGTTCTAGCTCAACAGAACACCGGGTGTTGAAAGTCGGTCATCTTCGGACCACATGTTCCGATGGTGCCGAGTACTGAAGATCCCAAGGTTCAAGATCCTAAGAAACTTGAAAACTACTCCGACCAGGATTTTCAGAAAATTGAGTTAGATGCCAAGGCCTACAGTATTGTGGCCATGGCTCTACCCAATGATATATATGCTGGGCTGTTACACTGTAACAGTGCAAAGGAGTTGTGGGATGCACTGAAAGAACAATTTGGTGGGACTGAAGAGGTTATTGAAAACAACCGTGAAATACTTAACCAACAATATGAAACATTTAGTCATGTTAAGGGAGAGTCATTAACTCAACAATTTGAGAGGTTTAACTGTCTCATTAGTGAACTAAAACTGGTTGGTCTAACTTACCCATATTCAACTTTGAACCATAGGTTTTTAAGATCACTACCAGATAAATGGGACACTATTGCTATAGTTATAAGAAACTCAAATGGATTCAAGGACCTATCACTGACCCAGCTTCATGGTAAGCTCTTGACCTATGAGAGAGAGTTTAACCAGAAAAAGAATCTCCAGGACTCTGGAAAAGTGTCTGATGACTATGTATTTGGTAATACAACACTTTTAGGTCATGATGAGGTGCCTGGTAATAATAAGGATCAGAGTTATGATCATTTCATTGACATAACATCAGGTTTTAACACAGGTTTTAACTCTGATTCTTATTCACCAAACTATGCTTTTACAGCAAGTGGTGGTGATATCCAGGCATCTGATAACATATCCATTGAGTATGATGACTTAAAATACTTTGACTCTGATGATTTGGAAGAAATGGACATTATGCACCAATTGGCCCTTGTCATTGTAAAAACTAACAATTTTTACAAGAAAACTGGGAGAAGGTTTCTAGGGTTAACTAGCAGGTCAAAAGTGGGGTTGGATAAATCAAAGATTAAGTGTTATAAATGTCATAGACTTGGTCATTTTGCTAGGGAATGTAGGAGTCAACATGGTACACCTATGATTACCTATCCAAATCAAAGGCCACAGACCAACACTTATCAAGTTTCCCATAATACCCCTGGACCAAATGTGCAAAACACTGCTCATTTTGCACAGTCCTCAAACACTGTTCCTGTCCAGTATGTCCAAACCACTGTTCCTTAGATCCACTATGTGCAAACACCTGTTGCTCAGGCACAAATGCCAATGACTGCTGCTCCACCCTCTGCCCCTGCAGAGACCAGTCAACAGAGTTTCTTCACACAAGGCTTTGTTGATCGGAGCAGTCTACCAGATGAGTTAACAGATGAAAATTTTGCATTAGTTGCCAAAGCTGAAAATGAGCCAGAAAATTTTTGTTTCATGGCTATGGTAGAAGAGGTTGAATCTGAGGAGGTGGTAACTGAATATGTAGTTGTGACTGATGATATTGTTGATGAGGTAGTTGCAGGTGAAAAATCTGAAGAAGAGGTTGTGAGTCTCTCAGATCCCTGGGGTGCATCTGATGATTGTGAGTGCAAGTGTGATTGTGCATTGATGGCTACTGCTAAGGTATCTCCACAAATCCTTAAAGATTTGTGTTCTGACAAATGTGTAATAACATTTGCTAACATCAAAGAGGTAATGAAAACCTTAGGAAGAAAATTTTAGATGATGAAGTTCAATTTGAGAAACTTTCAAAAGAGTTAAAATCAAAATTGACTGAAAAAGAATCTGAGATAAGCAGCTTAAAACATGAAGCAACTATAACCAAAGACGAGCTCCAAACTATGATAACTAAATATCATAGTTGCAAAAGTGAGCTTGAAACCACCCAAGTTGAATGTCAGAAATGGGTGGAATCATGTAAAGGTTTTGAGATGCTCCTCAACAAACAAACCAAAAGTCATGTGAAGTTTGGTTTTGGTGTTGAAACCACTGCTCCAGCTTTTGAAAACACTGACAAAAGGGATCAAAAGTTAGTTGAGGTAGTACCAACTAATTTGAAGGGTCAAGAGATTAAAATCACTGAACCTAATGGCAAGAAAATTTTTCTTGAAAAACCAGAAGGTTCCTCATCATTTACTGAACTTGAAAAATATGAATTTAAACCTACTTGGTCTGATTAGTGTGGTACTCTTGAAAACTTCAAACCAGTTGAATTCAAAACCCCTGATGGTAAGAAAGCACCACAGGCAAAGGTCATTCCCTTGATAGATCTTCTAGCAGATGATCAAACATCTGTTGAAAAGAAGACTGAAAAGGGGAAAAAGAAAGAAAAGTTTGTTCACTTGTTCTGTGATTTCTGTGAAAAGAAGAATCATGTTACTAAAAACTGTTTTCTTCTAAAAGCATATGACATCAACAAAGGAACAAGTGTGTGTGATTCTAAGACCACATGCTCAATATGTGGTAAGAAGAATCATAAAACTAAAGAGTGCCTGTATCTAAAAAATTTTGATGTCAAAATACAAGAATACAAGGCTAAAACTCTTGCAAATCAAGTGGTGAGTACTTCAAAAGGAAAGCCCAAACAGACTTTTGCTCCAATTCAAACATTTGTTACCAAAAATTTAGAAACATCTGTTTCCAGGGATGTTCAAGTAACAGATGCTCCACCCACCAACAAGTACCCAAGGGGATATGGACAACCACCATGTCATAATCTGCCACATGTTTATGAAGAACCCAAAAGGCCTTCTAAACCAAGAGTGAACAAAAATCCCTATAGATACTATCATCTGTCAGGAAGTGATCAAACATCTGTTGCACCAAGTGTTGACATCCAAATACTGGCAAATGGTCAGCAACAGTTGTTGAACTTGATTTAAAAACTAGTTCAAACCACTAATCACCTTCCTAAGCTTGAGGCTGAAAAGTCTGTGGACCCATCCAAAGCCAACTTGGCTTTGGACACTCACCAAAACTGATCAATTACTGATGTGCAGGGAGCTTCTGCTTGCTTAGATAGCCTTTGGTATGTAGATAGTGGAGGCTCTAGGCACATGACAGGATGTAGAGCCCTTCTTCTGGATTTCTTAGCTCATGGAGGGGGTGATATATCCTTTGGTAATGATTCAAAAGGTAAGATGTTGGGTTCAGGGACAGTTCAGGCTGGGAAACTCAAGTTTGAAATTGTCAATCTTATTGATAATCTTAAATTTAATCTTCTTATTGTATCACAAATTAGTGACAAAAGGTATGGCTCATTCTTCACTAAGAAAACTTGTAAGATTATTGGGCCAGAAGTGGTGAAAAAGATTGATACCATCATTGCTGAGAGCAAAGCACAACTTGTTGCTCACAGGAGTGGCAATGTGTATGTGGTTGATATGTTGAAGGACAATCCTATGACAAATGTCTGTCTGTTTTCTGCTCCCTCCACAAAGGAGACAGAATTGTGGCATAGGAGACTGGGTCACACCAACCTTCAAACTATCAACTCACTCTCAAAACAAAGCCTTGTCAGAGGTTTACCATCAAAAGAATTCAAATGTGATGAGCATTGTGTTTCCTGCTTAAAAGGAAAACAACATAAAAGCTCTTACAAATCCATTGATGAGTCCAAAACAAGTCAATGTCTACAATTGTTGCACATGGACTTGTTTGGCCCAGTTAAAATCATGAGTCTAAGAAGGAAGAGATTTTGTATTGTCATAGTTGATGATTTTTCTAGGTTTACATGGACTTACTTTCTACACTCTAAAGATGAGACTGCAGGTATCTTGAAGGACTTTGTCACCAAAGTTGAAAAACAATATGACTTGCCAGTAAAAGTCCTTAGAAGTGACAATGGGACAGAGTTTAAAAATAAGGAGTTGGATGATTTCTGTGTGTCAAAAGGGATTGTGAGGCAGTACAGCATCCCAAGAAAACCAGAGCAAAATGGGGTGGTTGACAGGAAAAATAGAACTCTCATTGAAGTTGCAAGAACCATGCTAGCAGATTCTGGTTTGCCACTGTCCTTTTGGGCAGAAGCTGTAAACACTGCTTGCTATGTTCAAAACAGAGTTTTAATCAACCCAAGACATCAAAAGACTGCTTATGAAATTTTGTTCAAAATCAAACCATTAATCTCATTTTTCAAAATCTTTGGCTGCCCATGTTTCATTTTAAATCTTAAAGATTCCATCTCAAAATTTGCAGCTAAAGTAGATTGTGGATATTTTCTGGGATATTCTTCTACTGCCAAGGCCTACAAAGTGTTTAACACAAGGACCAAGACAATAGAAGAAACTCTGAATGTAAAGTTCATTGAACTTTCATCCCTAAAAATCCTAGCAAATCCTGCTGAGTTGTTTGATTTAGATAAATTCAAATTTGAAGATATTACTGTCAAAAGTAACAGTGCAGGTATTTCACAATCTCCATAACAAGATTACAGAACAGATGTTGTGATTCCAAGCCACTATAAAGTCTATTCTGCATCAGGGGAAGCAGCTGTTCAAAACAACTGTCAAAACTCTGCCACAGCTGAGTCAGCCACTGTTGGCCAGTCTTACCCTCAAACCACTGCTTCACCAATTACATCCACTGCTCAATCATCTATTGACAAAAGTCAAACCTCTGTTGACAAAAGTTAGTCCAGTTTTACACCACTTGGACCCATTCCCCCACCTCCATTTCAAACATCTGTTGGCACTACAGAAGTGCAAACAGATGTTACATCAACAGAGTCACCAAACCTCTGTCCTTCACCTCAAAATGCCATCATACCATATCAGGGAGATCTAATCTACCTAAGAGCTCATCCACCAGATCAAATCATTGGCAACATCAGAGAGGGTGTGCTCACAAGAAGCCAATCGTCATATATCTGTCTTTTTGCAGGCTTTCTATCTCTCACACAACCTGTCAAGTACCAAGAGGCACTAAAAGACAACAGTTGGGTAGAAGCCATGCAGGAAGAGCTCCTTCAGTTTAAAAGACAACAAGTATGGGAACTTGTACCACTGCCTAAGGATGTTTGTCCAATTAGCACAAAGTGGGTCTTCAAAAACAAAACTGATGAAAGGGGTATAGTTGTCAAGAATAAAGCTAGGCTTGTGGTTCAAGGCTTCAGACAAGAAGAGGGGATAGACTATGATGAAACCTTTGCTCCTGTAGCTAGGCTAGAAGCTATCAGACTCTTCCTAGCCTTTGCTGTCAATCACAACATCAAGGTGTATCAGATGGACATAAAATGTGCATTCCTATATGGCAAAATTCAGGAAGAAGTCTATGTATGTCAACCACCTGGTTTTGAAGACACATTCCATCCTGATTATGTCTACAAGCTTAACAAAGCCTTGTATGGACTCAAGCAAGCATCTAGGGCCTGGTATGAAACTCTTTCCACCTTTCTCTTATCCATTGGTTTCACAAGAGGCAAAATTGATAAAACCTTATTTTTGAAATGGAGAGGGAAAGACTTAATGATTGTACAAATATATGTGGATGACATCATTTTTGGATCCACATGTAACAAAATGTGTGAAGAGTTTAGGGAACTCATGACAGCAGAGTTTGAAATGAGTGCTATGGGTGAACTTCAGTGCTTCCTTGGTCTCCAAGTAAAGCAACAGCAAAATGGCACATTCATTCATCAAAACAAATATGTGAAAAATTTGTTAACTAGATTTGAGATGAATGACTGTAAGCCATGTAGTACACCCATGAGTACAGTCAAGCTACTCACTATTGATGACAAGGATGAACTGGTTAACCAGACATATTACAGATGCATGATTGGGTCTTTATTGTACTTAACTGCATCTAGGCCAGACATTATGTTTGCCACTTGTGTTTGTGCAAGATCCCATGCTTCACCCAGAAAGTCAAACCTTATTGCTGTGAAAAGGATATTCAGATACCTAAAAGGTGCTCCCACACTTGGTATCTGGTATCCCGCTAATGGAAACATTGAGCTTTCAGGTTATTCAGATAGTGATTTTGCTGGCTACCACACCACAAGGAAGTCTACATCAGGAGGGTGCCAGTTTCTAGGGAATGCCTTAGTCTCATGGCAAAGCAAAAAGCAAGCAGCTGTTTCAACTTCAACAGCTGAAGCTATATACATTGCTGCTGCAAGCTGTACAACACAACTCATGTGGCTTCAAAATCAACTGCTGGATTTTTGGATAACTGTACTAAGGACTCCACTCATGTTGGACAGTCAAGCTGCTGAAAATATCATCAAAAATCCAGTATCTCATTCAACCACAAAGCACATAGACATCAGACATCATTTTGTCAGAGATAGCTATGAAAAAGGTTTGATTTCTCTGCACCATGTTCCAACAGAGGATCAGTTGGTAGATGTGTTGACAAAAGCTTTAGACACATCTACCTTCACAAATCTGATTTCCAGAATTGGTATGCTAACCATAGACTAAACAACAAAGATGTTTTAAATAAAAACATTAAAATGTTTCAAAAAAATCAAAATTCATCCTTAAAAAAAGCATTTTGGTTGAAAAATCTGTTAAGGATAAAACAACCACTGTTTCATCCATTCTATCCACTGTTAGTTGAAAAATCTGTTTCAAACATCTGATCAGATAAAACAGCCACTGTTTGGTTGAAAAATCTGTTTCAAACCTCTGATCAGATAAAACAACTGTTTCACTATATATATATATATATCTATAATAATAATAATAATAATAAAAACAAGTGCTGTTAGCATCAGCACTTTGGTAAGACAACAGCTGTTTGCATCAGACCTTTGGCAACAGCTGTATGCAACCAGATGTTTGCCACGTCTGCTCTCAAAAGCAAAGTTTTGGCCATATCAGCGGTTTCACTAGAGCCTATAAAAACCCTGTTTTACCACAACAGTCGTTACATTGTCTCATTGTATTCAAAATACTGAAACCGCCTTCATCAAGCTCAAACCCTCACTCTAATTCCTTTCATCTCAATACTCGAAATCCATTACAATGGATCTTCAAGCCAAAGCCACCCACAATTATCTCCCATATCTGGTGAAAACAGATGAAAACGTTCCATTCCATTCCACCATTGACATCATCCTAAATTCCAAATACCTGACAATCCTAACCGCTGATGCTCCCATATATCTTGACACACTCCAAGAATTTTGGTTAAACGGTGAGTGTCTTCTTTAAGACAAAAAGCCTACAACCATAATCTCAAAAATTGGAGAGACAAATGTCGCCATTACCCCTGAACTGGTATCCACAACCTTCTCACTCAATGACTTGTCAGGTAACGACTCTTTCCCTAAGGTTGAGCTTCACAAAGAGTTTCAGGAAAGAGGCTATGATGCACAAATGACTGGATCAACTCTGTTTAAAAAGTTTTTCCCACCAGTCATGAAATTTTTCTTTCATACCCTCCTTCTCTGTGTCTCTGCTAAGTCCACTTCCTTTAATGAAATCCCATTGAGGATTCAGTACTTGGGATATGCTATGCTGTCAGACTCTGACTTCAATTTATCCCAGGGCCTGTTTATGGACTTAGTATCAAATGTGAAGGCCATAAAGTCTGGGTCAAATAATGCTTTTCTACTTTACGCAAGAATTTTGAGTGTAATCCTTCAAAAGGTTTTACAAGAAAAAGATTTTAAAAGGGATGAATCTGTTAATATGAAAAGTCTAACAGATGAAACTTTCACAAGAATGCTGGGTTCAACCACCCAAGATAAAGTATCAAAAGTGTCAAAAGTTTCCAAAACACAAACAAGGAGGACTAAGACAACAACTGTTGTCCAAACCTCTATTGTTGAGCCCACTGCTCCTGGTGATCATGGCACTACATCCAGTGCTGTGAAACCCACACCAGCCACCTCCAAAAGAAAACGTCCATCCACAAAAACCACCACAAAAACCAAAAGGGGCCTTTGGAAGATGAGATACCAGAGGAAAACCTTGTTGCAACACAAAGGCAACAAGAAACCACTGTTGTTACTTCCCCACAACAGATGGATTCATCTCAACCTGAGCAAACTCCTCATGAATCCTCACAAAAGGATCATGTTGTAAGCCAAAGGGAAACACATCATGAAGCATTTGAGTCACTTGATCATATGCTCATCAGCCCTTCTCCCAGGGCTTCTTCTCTTTTCACTCCTCCACCTTCACCCAAACATGTCCCTCCAACAATGCAACCTCTATTTGAGGCTATTGATAAAACTCAGGACAATCCCAGTTCCTCTCCTTCACCCATTAATGAGAGTATACCTCCACAAGTGACTGGGACTGAGGAAAATCAATCAGCTATCCCATAAGCAGAAGAGGAGGTTACACTCCTAGAGTTCAATGAAACTCTAGGTGAGTTTTCAAATGAAGCAGCCACTACTGATATAGAGACCATTGTCTCACAACAGGACAGTGGTTACATAACTAAGACTTCTTTGAAGACAACAACTGATGAGGCCACTATAGTGTCCCCAAAATCAGTTGGAAGTCCCCAGAACCAAGAAAAAGGGGCATCTGGTTCTCATCCTTTGGACTCACCTCCTAGGACTGCACCATATACAACTACCACTGGTAGGAACCCAGGTGATCCTGTTAACTTAGGTGATGGGTTAAAATACCAAGAATTGACGGCCAGAGTACAATCCATAGAAACCTCTGTTGCTGATATCAAATCAGATATCAAGACAATATTGGGATCATTGGCTACTCTCACCAAGAGTCAACCCTCCATAGAAGATATTTCTAGTGAGCTATGGAAATCTGTTTCCCCCATCATCATAGCTCACAGAAAACTAGCAGGTCGGACTCATGAAATATACATGGCTCAAATCAGAACTATGGCAGATGCTAGGTACAAAGATACCCAAGCTGACATTAAAGCCATTAAAGATCATTTGCTGAAGACCACTGGCTCTGCCCCTGCCACAATTCTCAGAGATGAAGATGATGATGAATTCATTGCTGATGATGCCAAAAAGGGGGAGAGTGGGAGGGATAGATTGCCAAAACTAGATCCTTTTGGTTGTCCACCCTCACAAAAGGGAAAATCAAAGTCTGCCAACAAACCAGGGTCTACCCACACAGCACCACAACAACAACAACAACCAAATGTTCAAACCTCTGCTGATACTGAAACTGCCAAAACCAGCAAAGCAAAGCAAAGGAAATTGATACCTCTGCTAGTGAAAAAGCTGAAAAGGCTGCTGAGGAAAAGCAAAAGAGGGCTGACACTTTGGAAGTTAAGGCAGAGTTTTTGGTGCAATTGAAGAAAGAACAACAGCAAGAAGTTGAGGATGTGGGTTCCTCTAAAAGGAAGGAAATGCCTGCCAAACATGTCAGACAACCACCATCCAAACTTGCTGCCAAAACCACTGCCACCAAAACCACTGCTACCACCACATCATCTGAACCTATCACTACAACCACCAAACCAACCACTAAACCTACCACCACAACTACGAATACACCTACTACAACCACTTTACCACCTAAATCCCAAACATCTACTGGTTCTACAAAAGTGCCAACAGATGTTAACACAACAACTGCTTCAACACCACCATCACCAAAAATCTTGTACAAAAGGAAGAGAAAATCTACCTTTGTAGTACAGGATGAAAACATACAAACATCACCACCTACTACTTCAACCACATAACCTACACCCATATCTGCCATTTCACTTTCATCATTCTCACCACACACCTCACAATTTACATCCCATAGACCACCACCAACCATTACACCATTGGCTGTTCAGTATCCTCTTGAACTTGATCTACTCAAGGGGAAATGAAATCCTTCTACAATACTGAAAAACCATCTGAAAGATCTTTCCCATCTCTTCCATATTTTCTTGTTCCCCTAAACATAGACAAATATCTTAAATACAAGACTGAACAGGCAGATGCAATCATCAAAGAGAAATGCAAAGGGAAAGATGACAGGACTGTTCAGGGCATCCATTCAGCAGAGCTTAGCAAACTGAGAAGGATTGAAGATTTTGCTAAGACCTTAAGCAATTCCATGTCTACCATGCCTCTCAGCAGTGACATGGAAAGGGAGGTTAGGGAATCACTTCTTGAACAAATCTTGGCAACTGATGACCTCTGTCGTCACGGGTCATACAAAACCTAAATAACCTAGGTAGCTAGGGTAAGTAGGGTATCGAATCCAAGGAGCATGTGGTTAGCGTCACACTAGTTGTTTGTTTGTCTAAGCTAGTTACAAATAAATATAATAATATAATTATGAAGTTTGCTAGTTTTATCTTTTTGTTTGTTTTATAAAAATGTTGAAATGGTAACAAAATAATCTAAATAATTAATAAAGATAAATGTAGCTTCCACCCGGGATCCTATTTGTATAATCTTGCAACCTATTCGACTTAACTACAAGAACATCACATTGACATGGCCTTGGCTATCCTATCACAATAACTATTCAGATTGAAATAATAACTAAGGACAGTTTACTCAATGGTAATCAATTTAGTTATCCTGTCACAATACTAAAGATGATCTATGATAGTAACCGAACAATCTAGTTATCCAGTCACAATAACTAAAGCCGATTTCTAACACCAACCGTGCAACCTAATTATCCCTATACAAATATCAACCAACCTCCCTATGATGCCAGAAATCACAATTAATAGATAAATTGATTCAAATATAAGCAAGATTTATTCAATCCAACAAAGGTAGTAAAAATACTAGTTCATACATAATCAAAACGAATTCAGAATACAAAATCAATACAAAGATTCACCCGGGGAAAGCTACAAAAGATTTAACTGTGCATATTGTTCACGCGACTTCTTCTTTTCTGTGTGATCCTCCCTCTCGGTATGCGTGACCTAATCAGCAGCCAAGAAGGCTGCGCCTTCTGTTTCTCTCGTGCCCTCCGATTAATAATATTGTCTTTCTCCCAGTCACGTTTTTATCAAGTCCACATCGAGTCTTTTGGTCAAACTCCACATCAAAGCCCTTGAATAATTTTTCCCAAATTTTCTCATCATCCCTTTGACTGTGTCGCTTTTCTTTTAATTTAGTCACTCTTCTTTTGAAACCCCATTTTCTATTAATAATGGGTTTTGACTTTTGGGCCGTGACATAAGTTACGGGTCTTTTGTTTTTATTATTATTAGTATTAATAGTAGTAGATTCCATGCATGTTACTGGGTGCTCAGGTCTCGAATATAATTTCTAATTTTTCCGCCCTGCTCCACACGAGCACCTACCAAAAGTATAAAATAAATAAATAAAGTAACCAAAAAGTAATAAAAAATATACAATACTAAAATAAAAAAGTAAATGCCTAAAACTAATAAAAATACTATCTAATCGACTAAAAATATACAAAACTGACAAATAAATGTGATGCATTTAGCAACACATCAGCAACTATGCCTTACAAAGCAAACAGGAAGCAGTTTGCAGGCTGGACCACTCATGCTCTCAGAGAAGAACTCATAAGAATTGAGGACATGACCAAGAATCCCCCCAACTAAGGTCTCTTCCCCAGATTTCAGTAAAGGCAGAGATTCAGTCAGAGCCTTAAAGTTTAAGAGAATGAGACAAGAGATTGTGGCTGCAAAGTATGGGGAGATGAAATCTGTTGCAAGATGGTCAGAGCTGAGGCTGGTTGAAACTTACAATAAGTTGGAAGAAAACAGGAAGAAAGACCCTACCTTGCCCAGAAAACCTGTCTACTCTGATGAACCCATGATGAAGAGACCTCAATAGGCTTTTACATTAGACAGCCTACTTGACACTTCTGATCTATCTGTTGCTGCAAGAAGACAGTTCAAAAAGAAGAAAGAAATGTCTGAAGAAGATCAGAAGAAGTTTGCTGATACTTTTATAAAGGAGGGCCTCTATAATCAAATACACTATTTCTCTGATCCCACTACTGAAGAACTCAGAAGACTCATTGGGAGACCTCCATCACCAAACTCATCAAGAATAAAAATGCATCTCATCAAATCCTCTGATTCAAAAATTCTAAAATGGAAGGTCAACAAAGACACCCATGAATTGAATATGCTCAGATAATATGGAGAAGCTCAAAAGCTAAGCATGGATGATGCATATGGCCTGTGTGCAGATGGCCTCCAAACACTGCTGAACCTTGAGCTTGAAAGAGATGTAGAAGACCTCTACTCATTGAACTTTGAGTTACAATTCAAAGGTAAAATCAGAGAAAGTCTTATGAGAAAATAAAGATCAAGAATAAAGCTTAGTTTTGGCAACATCTGTTCTAGGGGGAGATTGTTGGGTCTGCTGATGTTAGGACAAAAAGGATTGAGGAAACCACTTTTGCAAACCTTAGTCTAATTCATACTTCTGCAAATTATTCTAAATATAGAACTACTGAAGAAAGAAGACTAAAGTACTGACGAAGGATTCAATAAGTACTGAAGAAGATAGATCAGAAGTTCTGAAGTCAAACCAGACAAGTCTGCTGAAGAACTACTGAAGACAAACTACTCATCAGTAGTTTGTCATTCATCAGCACTTGTAATAGAATCTTTCCACCGCCCTTATGTTTCAGTAGTTTAATTGTTTATTATTACTTTATCTTGTTGTACAAGTTCCAAGAATGCAACTTGTTGCAGACTTGCTTTTTGATCAAGGTTCATGTATTTGTAAGTATATAAATAGATGGGTTCATCCCTCTGTTTTAGACATCGATTTTAATTGAAACTGAAATCCTTCAAAGCTCATTATTGTTATTTCCATTTCATTTACTGAGAATCTGTTTGAGTATTTATTATCATTCACATTCAATACTTAGATTCTCATTAAACTTGTCTTTAGTTTTCAAACATCCAGGGGGAGTAATAACTCTTGTTGATAGTGTAACTTTACTTACTTATTCCGCTGTGCAAATCTGATTGAACTTGCTAAACACATAAGTGTTCACTAGCATGTAAACCATCAAGAGCATTACTGATCCAACAATTGGCATCAGAGCACTGGTTTATCAGATCACGTATCAATCTAACACATTGAGAATCAGACACAGGCTCTTATTGATATTCAATAAAGTATTAAAAGTTCACTTTTTCAACATCTATCACTTTAAGAGATATTTGACAAATCAATACTCTTTAAAATGGATCCACATAATACTAGTTCTGCCAATAAACCTGCTGTGCTAGTTAGAAATGAATACAATATCTGGCAAAGGAGAATGGCACATACATTATCTCAGACCAACACCGGTTGCTGGAAATCTGTGATATATGGTCCTCACAAACCACTAAACATTAATCTTGAAACTAAAGTAGAAATACCAAAAGACCCAAAGGACTATACAGAAGATGATTTCATAAAACATGAGGTTGATGCTAAAGCTTTCTCTATGTTGGCAATGGCACTCCCAAATGAAATCTACTCTGGACTATTACATTGTGATAGTGCCAAAGAGCTTTGGGACTGCCTAAAATAACAGTTTGGAGGAACTGAAGAGGTGATTGCCAACACTAGAGAAATCCTGGCTCAACAATATGAAACATTTGCTCACATAAATGGGGAAACTTTAACTCAACAATTTGAAAGATTCCCCTCATTAATATCTGAGCTAAAATTAAATGGTCAGACCTATACAACTGTATCTATGCTTCATAGATTTTTAAGGTCTTTACCTGAAAAATGGGAAACATATTCTATAGTCCTCAGATCTTCACCAGACTTTAGCTCACTCACTCTTACAAAAATACATGGGAGATTGCTAACTTTTGAAAGAGAAATCGATCAAAAGAAAAAATTGCAAAGTTCTGGTAAAACTGCCGATGACTATCTACCAGGCAGTACATCACTATTGGGACAAGATTCACCTACTTGTTCAAATAGTTTTGGATCTTTTGACCACATTGACATAACTGCTGGGATCTCATCAGAAAGATCATTCCCAGGTTATGACAATGATGAATATAGTCAAACTGCTGATAACATGTGTTTTATCATGGATGATTTAAAAAATTTCAGGAGTGATGACTTAGAAGAAATGGACATCTTACATTAACTGGCCATGTTAAGTATAAAAACAAACAAATTTTATAAAAGGTCAGGAAGGAAATTTCCAGGACTAAACAGTTCTACAAAAATTGGTTTTGACAAATCTAAGCTTAGATGTCATAAGTGTCAGAAGTTGGGGCACTTTGCTAGAGAGTGTAGAAGCTCTAGCTACAACCAATCTCAGTCTGGAAATCAGTTTAACCCTAGTTATAATAGGAATAATGGAACACAGGGTATGTTGACTGAAGCAGTCTTCCTTTTGACACTACTGAGTGCAATCCTGATGCAAACAACAAAAAGTTTGACATCAACTGGGGAGAACCTGACAATGGCAGAAAGAATTTTGCCTTAATGGCATTTGAGGGCTGCACCTCAAAATCTGCCCTGTCTCAGGTATCAAAAGAATCTTTAACAAAACTTTGTTCAACTTCATGTAAAGAATCTTTTGCTCTCATAAGTGAGACCAATGTGCATTTACAAGGCAAAGCAAATGACTCTGAGAGAAAATTTACTCAGATGAAATGTGATTTAGAAAGAAAACTTGTTGCAAAGGTAGAAGAAAATTCTAAATTGACTAACAATGCTATTGAAACCCAAGCACAACTTAAAATCATGATAGAAGACCTAGGAAATGTCAGAAAAGAGCTTGCTGACACCAAGGTTGTTTGTGAAAAATGGGTAGAATCTTGTAAAGGGTACCAACTACTGCTTAACAAACAAAGTGCATCAAATGTTAGGTTTGGCATAGGGTACAATCACACTGAAACACCAACTGATTTTTCCCCCAAAACTACTGAAGATGGGAGAAAATTGTTTCAGATGAAACTTCTGAAGAGAAACAATGCACATCTTTTCATGAAAACTTTCTAAAAACTCACAAAGAAAGTTCTTCAGAAGTACTGATAAACTCTGACTTTAAGCCATCAGTAGTTTCATCTACATCAGGAGTTGAGAACCTGAAAACTACTGATGACCTAAAACAAATCAAAACAGTCAGAAACTTGCCTTCAAATGAAAAAGAGAAGGCAAAAGAATGTGAAATCTGTGGTTTGTTTAACCACAAGACAGAATTTTGTAGATACAGAAAAGGAATTCAGTATAACAAGAAAATTTCACAATTGGTTGTGGGAAAACAACTCAAAAATGATTTTGAAGAAACCTTTTCTCCCAAGAAACAACAACCAGTCAACACCTTTTCTCAGAAAAAGATGAAATCTCAACAACAGTCTTTTTCTCAAAATTCTCTTTCAGTAGTTAGACCTACATCATCAGCAGTTTCACAAACTGCCGAGATTAAAGATCTCATGTATATGGTACAACTACTGATGACCAAGGTTGATGGTGGTCCTCAAAAGGATACCACCATTGCTCTTAATGAAACATCCATTGTAAAAAAGACATGGATTCCTCAATCTGGTCAAGAACAAACTGTTAATGTTCTCAATAGTAAACCCAAAGCCAAACTGTCTTAGGAATTTCCAAATCTAAATAATTTGCTACTTTGTGCAGAGGGTCTCCAGAGGCTTAAATAGCATTTGGTATGTTGACAGTGGAGGCTCAATGCACATGACAGGATGCAGATACCTGATAAACAATTTTATGAGTCAAAGAGAAGGATCTGTATCCTTTGGGAACAATGCCAAGGGATATGTGCTAGGACATGGCAATGTCTCTTCTGGAAAAATACATTTTGACAAGGTCAATCTAGTTGAAAACCTTGAGTACAACTTGCTGAGTGTGCCACAAATGTGTGATAAATGATATTCTTCCTTTTTCACAAAGACAGCATGCAAGATCATATCACCAAAATGCCAGAAGTTGATAGAGAAGATCATTGAAGATTATACTTTGTTGATAGCCAAAAGATGTGGCAATGTCTATGCAGTGGACATTGAAAAGGACAAAGTACTAAACAACACTGCCTGTTTCTTCTCAAAGGCATCAACTTCAGAGACTGATCTCTGGCACAGGAGACTTGGCCATGTGAACTTTAAAACTATAAATAAAGTCATAAAAATGGTCTTGGTTAGAGGTCTACCCTTGAAAGTATACCAGTGTCAAGAACACTGTGTATCCTGTTTAAAGGGAAAGCAGCATAAGTCCTCCTATAAGTCTATTGAAGAATCAAAAACAACTGCATGTCTTCAACTACTCCATATGGACTTATTTGGGCCAGTAAAAATCATGAGCCTTGGTAAGAAGAAGTACTGCTTGGTCATCATTGATGACTATTCAAGATTCACATGGGTATTCTTCTTGTTTTCCAAGGATGAGGCAGCTGAAATCATCAAGTTCTTCATTCCACAAGTAGAGAAACAATATTCTCTATCTGTCAAAGCCATTAGAAGTGATAATGGGACAGAGTTCAGGAACAAAACTCTGGATGAATTCTGTTTGTCTAAAGGGATTATTAGACAATTCAGTGTTCCCAGAACTCCTGAAAAAAATGGTGTGGTAGAAAGGAAGAACAGAACATTAATTGGAGCAGCAAGAACTATGTTAGCTGATTCAGGCCTACCATTGTATTTCTGGACTGAAGCAGTTAACACTGCATGTTATGTTCAAAATAGAGTCCTTATCAACAAAAGACACTCCAAAACTGCCTATGAAGTTCTTCATGGCATGAAGCCCCTTATCTCCTTTTTCAGGGCTTTTGGATGTCAATGTTTCATTCTAAACATTAAAGACTCTATTTCAAAGTTTTCTGCTAAAGTTGATTCAGGTTATTTTCTTGGTTATTCTTCCACTAGGAAAGCCTACAAGGTTTTTAACTAAAGAACCAAGATAGTAGAAGGCAACAAGAGACACTCCAAAACACACTCTTATTCCAGCACATCCTGCTGAACTCTTTGACCTTGATAGCTTCCATTTCGGACCTGAAAAGACTGTCACTTCATCTAAACCTACTTATTATGGTGATCAGAGGTTTGATGATGGGGATCCAACATCATGGACTCCTAAAACAGTCATTAAGTCAACTTTCAAACCTTCAGAAGTTTCACAAACTTTTGATTCAACAACTGCTGATGTACAAACTCAAACATCTGATTCAGCTCCTACAACTACTGAAGATGTTCAAACAGCTGAACCAAACATTATCAACCTCAGTGGTTTGTTTGATGAAGTACAAGAGCCACCTACACCTGTCAGTGGTTTACAACAACTGATTGAACACAAAGATCATCCATTGGAACAAATCATGGGTGATATTACATCAGGTGTTCTCACAAGAAACCAGCTTTCCAACTTTTGCTTCTTTTCAGCATTCATTTCTCAGTTGGAACCTAAGAAGTACCAAGAAGCCCTTAAAGACAACAATTGGGTGGAAGCTATGCAAGATGAGTTGCTTCAATTCAAGAAACAACAGGTTTGGGAAATCTGTCCCTTACCACCAAACAAGCTACCAATTGGCACAAGATTGGTTTTCAAGTACAAACAAGATGAGGCTGGTATGATTATTAAGAACAAGGCAAGACTGGTGGTACAAGGTTACTCTCAAGAAGAATGAATTGATTATGATGAAACCCTTGCTCCAGTTGCAAGACTTGAAGCCATCAGGTTATTTCTGGCCTATGCCGTTTCCAACAAAATAAAAGTTTTTAAAATGGATGTTAAACGTGCATTTTTGTATGGAAAGATCAAAGAGGAAGTGTATGTTTGTCAGCCACCTGGGTTTGAGGATCCTTCTCATCCTGAGTGGGTGTACAAGCTTGACAAAGCTCTTTATGGGCTAAAACAGGCTCCAAGAGCCTGGTATGAAACACTTTCCAACTTTTTGCTCAAAAATAACTTTACAAGAGGCTCAATTGATAAAACTCTTTTCATTAAAAATGTTGGAAATCATGTCTTACTTGTTCAAATTTATGTTGATGATATCATATTTGGTTCAACAAATACAAAACCGTGAGATGAATTTAAGAAACTCATGCAATCAAAATTTGAGGTGAGTACAATGGGAGAACTGCAGTACTTTTTAGGACTGCAGATTAAACCAGATGATCAAGGAAAGCAGGTTATTAAACAAATTTTCTTTACAAGACTGTAAATCATGTTCCACTCCCATGACACCTACCACACAAGTTGAACCAGTTGATCAAGGAAAACAGGTTGATCAAACCATGTATAGATGTATGATAGGTTCCCTTTTATATCTAACTGCTTCTAGACCAGATATTATGTTTTCAACATGTGTCTGTGCTAGATATCAATCAGCTCCTAGGGAATCACACCTAATTGCAGTCAAAAGAATCTTCAGATATCTGAAAGGAACTCCTACACTTGGAATTTGGTATCCTACTTCTAGCAATACCAAGTTATCAGCTTTTTCAGATAATGACTATGCAGGGTGCAAAATGTCAAGAAAATCAACATCTGGTGGTTGTCAATTTTTGGGAAACTGTCTAGTGTCCTGGCAATCAAAGAAGCAAACATCTGTTGCAACTTCAACTGTTGAAGCTGAATACATTGCAGCTGCAAGTTGTACATCACAGATACAATGGCTCCAATATCAACTTCTTGATTATGGAATCAAAGAGACCAAGACACCATTGCTTGTAGACAGTAAATCTGCCATTAGCATCATTCAAAATCCTGTTCAGTTCTCAAAAACTAAACATATTGAAATCAGGTATCATTTCATAAGGGATTGCTATGAAAAAAGCAAGATTGAAGTGAAGCATGTGACAATAGCTAATCAAATTGCTGACATATTCACTAAACCCCTTGACACATCAACATTTCAGAAGTTAGTATCCATGCTTGGGATGCTAAATTTGTAAGTGTTTCTTTTACTTTTCTGCACTTATTTTATTTTTCACTTACATCTGTTTTTAGTCCAAAACTTCTGAAAAACAAAAGGAGAGAAACTACTGATGAACAAAACATCAGTATGGGAATATTTTCTAAAAAAAATGATTAACTTCTTATAAAATAATCTTCAGAAGTGTTTATAAAACTTTCTCATCAGTTGTTAACAAACTACTGAAGAGAAAATGGGAACTACTGATGATAGTTGTTCTTCATCAGCAGTTTTGTCATTAAGGGTAAATCAGACATTTCCCACTTCAGAAGTTTGACCTAAGGCGGTTATAAACTTCTGATAAACACCTTTTCCAACACTTATCCTTTCAAAAAGCAAAATTCCCTCCTTTCTCAAAACACTCTCAAACCCTTAACCTGCAAAAACACTGTTCGATCCACACACACACAAAACCACATGGCTCTAACACTGAAACAGGGACACAATCAAAGAGGCTACTTTGAGAAACATGAAGCCTAGTCCCAATACGACGAAATCATTGATTTAGAGGGTGTTTGGGATTGCGTTTTAAATCTGATTTTTAGATTATTGCGTTTTGAAAACGCAGATAATCAGTTTTTAGTGTTTGGATTGCGTTTTGAAAACGCAGATAATCAGTTTTTTAGGCTACCAAAACGCAATAATCTATAAGCAGCTCCACCCCTGCTTTTCCAAAACGCATAATCTGTTTTGAATAATCAATCCCAAACACCCCCTTAGTCGTCAAATCCCAATACTTCACTGCCCTCACCATTGATCCTCCTATGCACACTGAAACTCTAAATGAGTTCTGGGCAAATGCGGAGACGGTGACAGTGAATGATCAAGTGATCTCCCTCAAATCAACCATCCAAGGGAGAACAATGGGGATTAGACTGGGTTTAGATGATGTGGATGCCCCAGATCAATTTCCAAACTCTGAAATTCATCTGACCATGACAGAGTGTGGTTACCAAGGTACTATCTCACATGCTACTATTTTTAAGAAATTTTTTGAACCTAAGTACAAACTTTTGTTTCATTACATCATCATGTGTCTAAGTCCAAAAACTGGATCTTATGATCAGATGCCCTCTACTTTTCAACCTATTTTTCATTCCATTGTGAATGAAACAAAATTCAGGGCATCAGCACTTTTCTTTAATGAGTTGGTGTTGCATCACCAAAACTCTAAAAAGAAGTTTTTGGTGTATCCAAGGTTCATTATGCAATGCATAATTAAAGAACTTGGAGAAGAGATGCTTGTGGGTAAAACAACTGTTTTAAACCCATTAACCTCGCAAGCATACTCTAGGCATAATTGTAACATCGCGTGATTTTTACTTTTCATGCATTTTAGATTCTATACATAACAAATTTCAAGTTCGCCTTTATTCGTTTATTTTATGTTACTCCTACCAATTAATGACGAGTCGTCATCATAATTTTATCATATTCAAATTAGGCGTTATAACAAGAAACTCATCTAGTTAAAATCTTAATATATATTTATAGCATATAAATCTTAATACTCTCAATCAAAAAAAAAAAAGAAAAAAAAACGTCACTTTAATGTAGGTTGATTTTTTTTCTCCAACAAAACAACAACAGCGAACAATTCAACATAATGTGTTCCTTATATAATCTGTCGTTATACATATATACTAAAAATATCTACATTATTATATGTGCTTAATTAAGTGTATAGAAATACATCTAGTTATATTAACATGAACAAAATATATGTGTGTCTCAGTACAACAAAACTGAAGCTTCGTTTTTTTTCTTTTAAAGCTCGACAGGACAGCATAAAATAATTAGGATCATTACCTAACAATCAAACTTAACTCTCACCTAATCTCCTCCCAACCACCCTAATTACTGCATTAAACACCCAACCAACCCACCTCACCTATAAATACAACCCCTCTCCACCCTTTAACCTCTTGTTCATCCATAATCTCTCTAAAATCACTCTTTAATCCTCAAAGTTTTGAGCAAACTTCCTGATAACACATCAGTAAGTTTTCTAAGCTCAAACCTTCTTTCTCTTCAGTTTTCTTCTTCTTTTTCATCTAAAACTCCTTAGAGAAACCTCTAGGATCTTCCCCATATTTATCCACAAAAGTGTGATAAGGGTAGAGCACCTAAAAGAGGTTCCAAAGGTGGTTGTTTTCTGAATTATACTATATAATAATATAAACATATTCTTTCAAGTTTCTATCTTACTAACTTATTATTAATCCTTGGAAGGTTTGTGGTTACACCCTACCTTACCAACTCTCTTGACCCTTCTTGTGCTATGGATTTATCCACACTAGAAAGGGGAAATCCCGTGTCCAAAACCCACGTTTATTCCATAAGCGAAGTGGTTATGACATGAACTTATCAAATGGATTCACATTCCTAACTTCATACCATCCGAATCATCTATGATGGTTTTGTGCTTGGTCTAACTTAATCTCATGACCATCCGGATTACCCTAAAGGCAATTTGTGCTTGGTTTGCCTAAAAGGTTTGCTTGACTCTCTTGAATCTATAATCTAAGCCCTAAAGGCAATTTGTGCTTGGTTTGCCTAAAAGGTTTGCTTGACTCTCTTGAATCTATAATCTAAACTCGAACCTAAGACTCTTTATTTTTCTAATTCTAGTTAACCAAGGCTAAGGAACTAATCCCCCAAGACTCATTCTTTTGGAACCTTGCTAAAACGCACCCAAAGGTGAGTTCATACTTGTCCCCCTTTTATTCTTTATTCTTTGGGGCTCAACATGTATCACTATCAAAACTCAAACGATTTTAAACTCTACAATCTATTATGCTTAGTCTAAAGTCTATCATATTCTAAATTCTATCATGCGCAATCTAAAGTCTATTATATGCTTGTACGCTATGCTATGTAGAATTATTTACTCTAACATACAAATGTTCATATAGTTGACAACCCACCTTGCATGTATAGCGCTATAGGATTGGCTATCTGCCCCCTACATGGGTCATGTTAATCAAAATTCTTCGTGGCTAGTCGCCGTTTGTATGGTTCTCTTGCATATGCCTATAAGCAAAACTTTATTATACTATGTATGTATGTCAAAACTAGTATGCTCACCAATGCTTTATGTGTTGACGGATATTTTATACATGTTGCAGGAAATATTTATTGCAGGACATTCAAGAAAACTACTTAGGATTGGACATAGAAACTCACTCTAGTTCAAGTTATCATATTCTTGTTGTTGTATTTTTCGTTATTTGAACTACTTGTATTTCTATTTTTAGACAATAAATGAAATTCTATTTTTAAACTATATTGTCACAAAATTTAGTGTCATGAAGTCTTTGAACAATCTATCACAAGTCACACCCCGATGTATTCCGCCATCGGTTGGGGTGTGACAGATTGGTATCAGAGCCATGACTATAGGGATCTAGGAAAAATTGCCATGATTGACCTAGACTATAGTTAAGAACCTTTTTGACCATTCCTTTTATCATGCTTAATATACTTGTTCTCCCTATCTTACTTCTACTCAATTCTTTTGGTCCTTAAAATTTACCTTCCTATATGTGGATTACTCTACACTCGAAGACGTTCGTATATCACAAACGAAAGGAAATCACCGAAATAGGCGTGAAACCCTCACTTTGGTGATAACTTTCAATCCGCGTAAAATCTTTGTGTTTTTGAAACTACACCAAGATAGGAGTGATATCTTCACCTTGGTGGAAATTTCACCATTCTCATTCTAGTGGACACTACCAATTGAAGGTTAGAATTAATTTTCTTACCACATTGGACAAAGTGTACAAACCACACTCAAAGAAACGACCTCGCTAAGATAGGAGTGAAATCCATAACTTAGCGATTAGTTCACTCCTTGATTTGTATTTTTTTCAATCTCGCCAAAGTCTCAAATTTACTAATGACAAGGGACATGTAGTAACTGGAAGGGTGAATACGTTAACCGAAAGTTTCGGCGAGAGTATTTCCACCTATTAGGCCAAAGCATGTTTCCCAACTCAAAGGTAAATTCGAATCACTTTGGTCAGTCTTAGTTCCGTTCCGGAACACTCCAATTGTTTGTTTAAAACAAGCCTCTCATTTTATGTTAATATTACTTTCAATGTTGTTTTCATACTATGTTTTCATTATATATTCGATTTATTCCACTCGCATACAATCTCAAGACTCGCATTTACAATCTACTCTCGCGATCTCCAAACAATACTAATAATCGCAAACCAACATAAATCAAAACTCCTTTATGTTAACTAAGTGCACTATACTTGCTTATGCATACGTGTTATACTATTTCAACAATGTGAAACTTGCGTCCTCTACGTGTATTTCTTTTATCCAAATTTGCACCAACTTTACCGATCTAGTGAAATTTTACTCACAAGCTTTCATTGTTAATCAACATTCTAATAACTCCTTGCCTAAATTCAAAAGTCACCTTGTTAAAAAAAAAAAAAAAAAAAAAAAACGTTTATGCAAATTTTCTTATGTATGATTCTCGTAGATGTCCTCCCGTCTCAACAAAATCGATCTCCACCAACTGGCGAGTCTTATTGCCTAGTCAAGATTCTCCCTAACCTAGAGACACCAACAAACCCAATTCCAAACCCCGGTGATGCCATTCTGGACAGCACAAACCATGTAGATACTGAATCTTCTACCCATACCCCTACCAAACAAACGAAAAAGGATAACCGAAAATGCAAAAACCTCAAACGAAATCACACTTCGACAACTCCTAAGACTCCAAATCCCAACAAAAGCAATACCATGGAACCTATCCGCTATGCAACAGTTGTAAATTCCACCATGTCACTCACTCACCATGCCACATATGCGCCAACTGTGGTGTTTATGGTCATTTAGCCAAAACATGTCGTCACACCACAAAACAACGACGCAACCCATGAACGCAGCCAATGCCCAAGACTTGCCATGGTGATCTACGATGCTGGAAGACCCACTCACCACACTAAAGAAGATCTATTTTTCTTTTCTCAAAAAAAATAATAATAAATAATAAGAGAATTTCTCTGTGTAATGTTTTCATGAAACTGTTCGGATGTGAAATTTTCCTTTTTATGAAACACCATCGTTATCCTAGTTTACAATCATATTTTATCGGCAAAACTCAAACATCACAAAACTCTTTTCTCCTTGCGCACAATCATTTTCAAATTTTTTGAACAAAATTCTTCCTACTATTTCTAAGAGGATCCTATACTTCTATAAAATCCTCACTTTCAAACCACTAACAAATGTGTGCGTCGAGTCTATATGACAAACAAGATTCTAAATGGTAAAAGGGTTTAAAAAAAAATTCTTTTGTAAACAGGACTTGTGAGCAAAGACACGCTAAATCAAATAACCTACTTCTTTATAATCCCAAGACCTTTTCTCTTGAAATCGTACCACGAGTCAAAATATTCATCAACCCCAAACTAAATTTGTCAATAAACTATTTTTCTCGCTTAATAAAATGGATTTTTCATAAATCAAACGACAATCTTTGAGAAAACTTTTACACCAAATCTTCCCCATTTCAATTAAATATGTTTTTCTTTAACATCCAACGCACTAAATTTTCCTACCATCAAACTTGACCCTTAATCTTAAAAAGCTAAAATTGCTCGCGTACCCATAAAACTCAAATTGTAATAAACTCGAATGCTATGTTGCCTTCAGTCAAAACATTTTTCACGTGAACGTTTCCATTAGAAATCCAATTGTCCATGCTTTTGTTTGATTTTATACATCTAAACGTAACCACCTATACACAAGTCTACACCATTATGTCATGAAACCAAATATCCATGTCAAAACACGTACGGTTAACAAAAAAAAAAAAAAAAAAAAAAAAAAAAAAAAAACCCTACTTAATGCTTTTTTTTCACATTGTGTGTTTGTATGTCACGTTGCTTGCTATGTTTACAATATCAAAACTGTCTAATGCCTTGTTTATTGTCTTTTCCTTTGTGTATAAGTATTTTGTGTTCACTAGCGACCCACACATAACTAAGAGGAATTATGTGGACCATACGACAATCGGACTAATTACGGGTGCACACGTAATTACAAAAATTGGACGCATGGAAAACATAACAAGTCCTAGTGTGTGTAACCTATCATGACTTGAATAACAACACGGATGAGGTATGATAACGGCATGGTGGATACGCCGCCGGTACATCCTATACATAAATGTCCTGTCATACTACCAAAAGTAGAGTTATTCGTGCCATGAGAAGTTTTGGGTGTCGAGTTTAAATTTTGAACAACACTTACGTTATTTATCTTTTACGAATCCGTTTATGTTCTAGTTGTTAGTCTAATTACACTTGCATTATTTATCTCATATGCATATTATAACCTTGTTTTGAACCACACTCTTTACTATGCAACATCATTCTTGTCGTGAATAATCTATACTTGTAATCTCCATCAAACTTCGTTCCTTCCTCGTGCTTTCCTTGCTTAATCAGCAATCCTTCCATTATCAAGATCTATTTCTAAATTCCGTAAGCTCTGGCCTTAATCTCTAAAAGCATTTATACATGTAAAGCAAGATTCGTCCCTCACTTTATATATTTCCTTAACTAATTATGTACTGGATTCAAAACTAAATACTACTATTTATTTCGCTAAAAAGTTGTTTTTCAAATAGTCCAATTTCTCGTTTATTTAATCACTTCTAAAAAGTTTTCCTAAAAAATTTTTTGACCTTGTGCAAACCAAATATCTTTTACTAAAAACTACGCATTCCAACATGTAGTCACTTATTATCCTCAAATATTTACTATCCCACCAAATTACCCAAGGACATCCCTTTTACAAGCCAAAAATTTCTACTATTTCATATACGTTATACCGTACAATTACTTACTTTTCCCCAAAATTTCTAAATGTTATACAATATACTTAACCACCTTCAGCTTTTGCTATTCTATACCGTATAACTACTTATTTTCCCAAAATTTATATATGTTATACAATAAACTTAACAACTTTCAATTTTCACTATTTCATACCACATAATTACTTATCTTTCCAAATTTGCTGCATTAATTTCATATACGTACTTCCTCCCTTCATTATTTAAAAACACTTTAGCCGGTCAAACTTTCAAATTTCTACGTACGACCTTGGGTTAAAGATTTTAAAGTACTTTTCATACGAGCATAATTATCGCACAAGTGACTAGATACCGTATTTGACTTAAACATAATAAACTAACAACCTATGTTCTCATATCAAACCACTTACCTATTTTTCAAAAGGTTGACTCTTAATTAAATTTCGAGACGAAATTTCCTAAAGTATGGGAGACTGTAACATCGCGTGATTTTTACTTTTCATGCATTTAAGATTCTATACATAACAAATTTCAAGTTCGCCTTTATTCGTTTATTTTATGTTACTCCTACCAAATAATGACGAGTCGTCATCATAATTTTATCATATTCAAATTAGGCGTTATAACAAGAAACTCATCTAGTTAAAATCTTAATATATATTTTTAGCATATAAATCTTAATACTCTCAATCAAAAAAAAAAAAAAAAAAAAAAACGTCACTTTAATGTAGGTTGATTTTTTTTCTCCAACAAAACAACAACAACGAACAATTCAACATAATGTGTTCCTTATATAATCTGTCGTTATACATATATCCTAAAAATATCTACATTATTATATGTGCTTAATTAAGTGTATAGAAATACATCTAGTTATATTAACATGAACAAAATATATGTGTGTCTCAGTACGAGAAAACTGAAGCTTCGTTTTTTTTCTTTTAAAGCTCGACAGGACAGCATAAAATAAGTAGGATCATTACCTAACAATCAAACTTAACTCTCACCTAATCTCCTCTCAACCACCCTAATTACTGCATTAAACACCCAACCAACCCACCTCACCTATAAATACAACCCCTCTCCACCCTTTAACCTCTTGTTCATCCATAATCTCTCTAAAATCACTCTCTAATCCTCAAAGTTTTGAGCAAACTTCCTGATAACACATCAGTAAGTTTTCTAAGCTCAAACCTTCTTTCTCTTCAGTTTTCTTCTTCTTTTTCATCTAAAACTCCTTAGAGAAACCTCTAGGATCTTCCCCATATTTATCCACAAAAGTGTGATAAGGGTAGAGCACCTAAAAGAGGTTCCAAAGGTGGTTGTTTTCTGAATTATACTATATAATAATATAAACATATTCTTTCAAGTTTCTATCTTACTAACTTATTATTAATCCTTGGAAGGTTTGTGGTTACACCCTACCTTACCAACTCTCTTGACCCTTCTTGTGCTATGGATTTATCCACACTAGAAAGGGGAAATCCCGTGTCCAAAACCCACGTTTATTCCATAAGCGAAGTGGTTAGGACATGAACTTATCAAATGGATTCACATTCCTAACTTCATACCATCCGAATCATCTATGATGGTTTTGTGCTTGGTCTAACTTAATCTCATGACCATCCGGATTGCCCTAAAGGCAATTTGTGCTTGGTTTGCCTAAAAGGCTTGCTTGACTCTCTTGAATTTATAATCTAAACTCGAACCTAAGACTCTTTATTTTTCTAATTCTAGTTAACCAAGGCTAAGGAACTAATCCCCCAAGACTCATTCTTTTGGAACCTTGCTAAAACGCACCCAAAGGTGAGTTCATACTTGTCCCCCTTTTATTCTTTATTCTTTGGGGCTCAACATGTATCACTATCAAAACTCAAACGATTTTAAACTCTACAATCTATTATGCTTAGTCTAAAGTCTATCATATTCTAAATTCTATCATGCGCAATCTAAAGTCTATTATATGCTTGTACGCTATGCTATGTAGAATTATTTACTCTAACATACAAATGTTCATATAGTTGACAACCCACCTTGCATGTATAGCGCTATAGGATTGGCTATCCGCCCCCTACATGGGTCATGTTAAGCAAAATTCTTCGTGGCTAGTCGCCGTTTGTATGGTTCTCTTGCATATGCCTATAAGCAAAACTTTATTATACTATGTATGTATGTCAAAACTAGTATGCTCACCAATGCTTTATGTGTTGACGGATATTTTATACATGTTGCAGGAAATATTTATTGCAGGACATTCTAGAAAACTACTTAGGATTGGACATAGAAACTCACTCTAGTTCAAGTTATCATATTCTTGTTGTTGTATTTTTCGTTATTTGAACTACTTGTATTTCTATTTTTAGACAATAAATGAAATTCTATTTTTAAACTATATTGTCACAAAATCTAGTGTCATGAAGTCTTTGAACAATCTATCACAAGTCACGCCCCGATGTATTCCGTCATCGGTTGGGGTGTGACAATAATAAACCAGCTGCCTGGCCAGAAGATGACCAAGGGAACAAACAACAGTCCCCATGGAACCCTCATCTTCTAAACCCTCACCCAAAAAGGCCAAGAAAACAAAACAAGAAAAACAAAAACCCACCAACCTTAAAAGAAAGGCAGTTCAGGAAGTTGAGATGCCTGAACTTGCCAATGTGTAATCTGCACTTGACAAAGATGTGACTGAAACATCCTCTCAGTCTCATCCATCTCAAACCCCCCACAGAGCACCAATCACAATTCTCTTCAAAAGAAAGAAATTCAAGAAAACCATAACAACTGACCCTTCTTTTGAAATTGCTGAACCTTTACCCCAAACTGCTAAACCTTTACCATAAACTTCTGGACCTGAAACCATGGAAATTGTCAAACTTCTCTCTGGGCTAAAAGAGATTATCCCATTAGAACATGTCAGTCCCCAACAACCACATCATATACGGGACATACCATCAGACTATAACATGAATGTGGATATCCATAGCCCTAACCCAAGAGATGAGGATGAACCAGGGTTTCTAAGCCCAAACTTAGAAACCTTAGGTACATTTGAGGCTGCTACTACTATTTACCACCCAGTGGTGGATCTGAGGACAGAAGTAACATTGTTAAGACCTTATTTGTGGCAACTACTGATGAAGGCTTAATGCCTGAGGTAGGAAATCCTCTGAACCAAGAACAAGAGGTACATGAGATAACTGGGTTGGGCCTAGCTCATGATATAACTTATACTGTCCTCATTGAGGATGTTATCAGGGATTAAGATGATTCCATTGATTTGGATGATGATTCACACTCCACCAAACATGAATTGACGGCTGCTAGTGAAGGTCCTGCACCTGGTGTCTCTAAGCTCAAAGAGCTGGTCACACCAGATCAGGTTAAACTCCACTTGATCCCTGATTCCCCTAAAGTGGCATCTTTTGTACAACATGAAGATCACCCAAAAACACACCCCTCACTAAAAATGCCTACCCAATTCCCTGGGTCATCAAGCATAGATTTGAACCAACTATGCAGCCCAGATGGTGCCATATACCAGATGATGAACACCCTCATTGCCAATCACCTCAAATCTTATACAACTTCTTGGGAGTTGAAAGCCACAACTCAATTTGAGGTGATTAACAAGAAACTTGGTGAGCTGTCCAACAAGATTGACAACTCAAGACAGCTTGCTGAACTCCCTGGTAGAACTTCTCAACCTGGCAGGCTCCCAGAAGTGGATGAAGCCAAAAAGGGGGAGAAGATTAAGGAACCATTAGAGTCACTGGAAGCCAGAATAAAGGCAAGAGTGGCTCTATAACAACAACAACTGCTAGAAAAGGTCCAAAAACAAAAAGAAGATCAACAAAGGTCTGTTTCTAGAACTGAAGTTGAAGCTAAAACTTCCCAAGGCCATAATGAAGAAACTGTTGAAGACTCTGAAAGTACTGAAGACAATCCTTCAGTAGTTGACACTTCTGTCAACACTTCAGCGGTTAACACTTCCAACATACAAACAACTGAAGAGCCTTCCAAACCAACACAACAACAACCAACTCCTATTCCAAGGCCCATAACAACTCAAATGACTGTGCTAAGCCTTTCTCCAATTTCAATGTCCAAAGAATTACTAGAGAAGAGCTTACTTGCAACCCAAAGAAAGGCTAAGGAAGAAGAGATCTGGAACAACCTGGAAGCAAGGGAAGACTTGAGCTTAAATGAAAAGCTTCAAGCCTATGAAGCACAGTTTAATAGACAAGCTGAAACAGAAAGAATTGCTGAAGAAGACAAAAGACAACAACTGGTGTCTTTTATAAGAAAGAACAGCAAAACAAAAGCCTATTCACTCAAAGGGCTCTCAATGGATGAGCTAACTAGAAGAGATCAACTTGTTGCTGACAAGACTGCAACAGAGAAAGATAGAAAAACCAAGAGAGCACAGATAATTGAAGAACTGGTAGCTAATGACTATGGTTCAAAAGCCTCAGTGTCAAAGTGGAGAGAAGACAAACTACTGGACACATACAAAAGATATAAGGCTGACAAGGCTGCAAATCCAGAGAAGTACAAAACTTCTGAAGTATCAACTTCAGTAGTTAGAACTTCTGGTGTCAAGCAAAGACCAGCTACCAGGAGAAAGCCAGAGGACAATACAAAGACTGATTTCAAGATGGTGTTGCTAGAAGGCAACACAGTTGTACAAGGAGACTTTGATATTAAAGAAAAACCTCTGATAACACAGTTCAGGGATCCTTCAACATTTTCTTATCAAATCCAGAAGACTATCACTGACAAACTGCACACAAAGGTAGTTACTGAACATCATTTACCAACTTTTAAATTACCTGATGTGGTGCAAACAGAAGACAGAAGTGAATCCCACCCGAGAGTCACATAAATAGAGAACATCCAGCACTCAGGAACATCCCAGGGATCCAGCATGGTTGTCTATACTTCAGATTTTGACAGATCTAAAGTTCTGATCATCAGATGGTCCTTTACTGATTCCAACTCAGTATTGGTGAAAAGAAGAGATCTTACAAGCAAGGCCTACAAATCCATGAATGAACTGAAGAATCTATCAACACAAGACTTGCTTACAATTCAACATTTAGAACCTCAAAAAGGATCTCTCACTGATGAACAGCTGAATCAACTGAAGAATTCCATGTTCAAAGAAATATGGAAGATAGTCAATGACAGAAGAAAACAGCAATAAGGAATTAGATAAGGTTTTGGCTTCATCAATCCAGGGGGAGATTGTTAGGACAAAAAGGATTGAGGAAACCACTTTTGCAAACCTTAGTCTAATTCATACTTCTGCAAATTATTCTAAGTATAGAACTACTGAAGAAAGAAGACTAAAGTACTGAAGAAGGATTCAACAAGTACTGAAGAAGATAGATCAGAAGTTCTGAAGTGAAACTAGACAAGTCTACTAAAGAACTACTGAAGACAAACTACTCATCAGTAGTTTGTCATTCATCAGCACTTTTAATAGAATCTTTCCACCGCCCTTATGTTTCAGTAGTTTAATTGTTTATTATTACTTTATCTTTTTGTACAAGTTCCAAGAATGCAATTTGTTGCAACTTGTTGCAGACTTGCTTTTTGATCAAGGTCCATGTATTTATAAGTCTATAAATAGATGGGTTCATCCCTCTGTTTTAGACATCGATTTTAATTGAAACTGAAATCCTTCAAAGCTCATTATTGTTATTTCCATTTCATTTACTGAGAATCTGTTTGAGTATTTATTATCATTCACATTCAATACTTAGATTCTCATTAAACTTGTCTTTAGTTTTCAAACATCCAGGGGGAGTAATAACTCCTGTTGATAGTGTAACTTTACTTACTTATTCCGCTGTGCAAATCTGATTGAACTTGCTAAACACATAAGTGTTCACTAGCAAGTAAACCATCAAGAGCATTACTGATCCAACAGCTGACTTGGAGAAGAACAGATGATTGGAAAGCCAAAATATACTACTCAGTTAATCCTTAGAAATAAGCAGCATTTACAAGGTACTTCTCCCAAAAGACTGTTGACCCTAACATCTGTTCTACCCAAACAACTACTGCTGCAAAAGACTAATTGGATAACAACTAATAGAGAACAACTAATGATCAAAGGTCTGATGAAGAACAACTGCTGATCAAAGCGCTGAAGACTAAAGGTCTGTTGGAGCCAACAGCACTTAGGCTCCAACAGATGATACAAGACCATCAGAGTTTTCTCAATAGCAGTTTACCTTTCAGAGTTTTACAATGTAACAGTAGTTTGTATATAACAGATGTTTTATGTTTGTTATTCTGTTAGAGGTTGTTGTCTTAGGTGATGTCAACTTAGATCATCAGTGGTTTAGATTTGTCTATAAATAGAACAGTGCTTGTACTGTTCTATTCATCACTCAAAACATTCTCTCAGACAAACATTCACAGAGTGATCAGACTGAGGGGGAGTACTTGTACAATTGACTGTAATCATTCAATATTATGAAAGCATTCGATTAGAAAACATTTACTCTCTTGTTTTGATTGATAGTTTATTATTCCGCTGCACTTTCTATTTATAAATCACTTCATCTATCACATCTTTACTTAAACAAATCAAAACAATCAAACTCAGATCCTAACAATCAAGCAGGTCGAGATTTAGACGGAGTTCTTGATTGTTATTTTCGAGGCTCTGGATTCGGAGGGACGGGGATCCGATCTCAACGGGGATGTCATGGTGCGTCTCTCCCGTGCTAGTTTTGGTCATGGTGCGGTGAGCCCACAAGACGTTAGGGAGCTCATCTATCCAGCAGCTCTTTTTCCTTCCCAACCTTTTCTTAATCCCCTCAACCAAGCTTCTATTTATCCGCTCCACTTGACCATTTGCCTGCAGATGGGCCACCGAGGCAAATGATTGCTGGATATGCAAGTCTTGACACCACTTTTTGAAGGGGTTGTCTGCGAACTACTTCCCGTTGTCGCTGATTTTGGTTTGGGGCATCCCAAAACGGCCATACTATCTGTTCCCAGGCTAACTTTTTTACTTCCTTTCCAGAGATTTTGGACAGAGGCCGAGCCTCCACCCATTTCGTGAAGTAATCCATGGCAACTAATAAGAATTTCATACCCCCAGTGGATTTAGGAAAGGGCCCGACTATATCGATGCCCCATTGTTGGAAGGGCCATGCCGCTGTCATGAGAACGAGGTTGTTTTTAGCTCGCAGACTTACTGGTGCATGCCTCTGGCATTCCTCACATTTCTGAAGCTCAGAAACAATACTGTTGTGCATCCCTGGCCATAAGCACCCAATATTCATTATCTTTTCCACCACCATTCTTGGACCGACATGTATACCGCATATGCCACGGTGGATTTCTTGGATGATGTACGAGGCTTCATCCAAGTCCACGCATTTAAGGAACAGCCCCAAGAACGTTCTTCGATATAACTGTCCATCAATTACTTGGTATTGGAGAGCTTTGACTTTTAACTTTCGAGCTTTAGCCTTGTCTTCGGGAACAACATCATTCATTAGATACTGAACTATGGGAGTCATCCAGCTGTCAGCCGGCGAGGTTATTGACAACAACGCGGCTGTTTGGACTGTTGGACCTTGCAAGCCCTCCATGTGCACTTTTTGGTTTACGATATCAATGGTTGTGGCAGCAAGTTTGCTCAAAGCGTCTGCTTTCTTGTTTTTGCTTCCTGGAATGTGCACCACCTGACAAGCTTCGAATTGTTTCATCAATCTTTTAGCCTGCATTTTGAAGCAAGAGTTAGTCGATTTCTTTGGTATTATTGTCCGGAGTTTTTGGAGGTTTGGGTTAGTTCAGTACCTCGGCTAGATAAAGAATCATGTTGGGTTCTTTAGCCTCATACTCTCAAGATATTTGGTTTGCCACCAACAAAGAATTGACATGAGATATAACCTGCAGTTGGCATATGTATTTTAAAACTTTGTGATAAACTTTGCATATAGCAGGGAGTTTTTTATGCACAAATATATGCTTGTACCTTTTTGGCTCCGACTTTAATAGCCAGCCGCAACCCTTCCAAGAGTGCTTCATATTCAGCTTCATTGTTTGAACTTTTGAAATTCAAGCAAATTGCATAAAGTAGTTCTCGTCCTTCGGCTTCTCGCAAGACCATCCCGGCTCTAGACCCTTCTGCACCCGAAGCTCCGTCGGTATGTAAAGACCACGTGAGCTCCAGGGGATTTGGTGATTCAGCTGCCAGAGTCTTGGGTATTTCTACCAAGAAATCAGCTACTGCTTGTCCCTTGACTGGACCTCTGGTTTTGTAGGTGATATCGAAAGCACCAAGCTCGATAGCCCATTTGGTCACTCTATCAGAGGCTTCTGGTTTCCTCAAAATGTTAAGTATCGGTTGTTTGGACTATACTTCGATGTCGAAAGCCTGGAAGTACCGTCGGAGCCTTCTGGAGGTATGGACAAGAGCAAGAGCCAATTTTTCCAGTATTGGGTACCGAACTTCGTATTCTCGTAGGGCTCTACTAATGTAATAAACTGGGTGTTGAACTGTAGCTCTTGTAACGACGAGGACAGAACATATAGCACCTTCTGAGGCCGAGAGATACACTTTTAGTGTTTCTCCTGGTTCTGGTGCTGTCAGAATGGGTAAGTCAATCAAGCATCTTTTCAACTCTGTGAAGGCAGCATCGGCCTCCGAGGTCCATTCGAATTTCTCTTTTCCCAAACTCTTTTTCAACACATTCATGAACGGCAGTGTTCATTCCGCGGCTTTGGAGAGAAAGCGGTGTAGGGCTACTAACCGTCCATTTAAGGACTGCATTTCTTTCAAGCATTGGGGAGGCTGCATCTTCAACACGACTCCTACCTTTTCTTGGTTGGCTTTTATTCCATCCTGAGCCATTAATACCCCCAAAATTTTTCCTTCTTCAAGGCCGAAGGAACACTTTTTTGGATTCAACTTCATGTTAATCTCTCGCAGCTTGGCAAACGTTTCATTAATGTCTCCAATCATGGAATCCTTTGTTACACTTTTGATGACCACGTCATCCACGTAAACTTTAAGATTTTTCCCTATCTGATTTTTGAAGGCCGAATCCATCAACCTTTGGTACATAGCTCCAACATTTTTTTAGCCCGAACGGCATTTTTGTGTAACAATACAGACCGTTGTTCGTGACGAACGCTGTTTTGTCTTCATCACCTTCAGCCATCTGTATCTGGTGATAGCCTTTATAGGCATCAAGGAAACATTTCAACCGAAACCCTGCTACAGCATCAACTTTCACATCAATTTCAGAAGGGGATAGCAGTCTTTTGGACATGCATTGTTCAAATCCTTGAAATCTACACACATTCTCCAGGCTCCGTCATGCTTTTTTACCAAGACAGGGTTGGCTACCCAGGTTTGGTATCGTACTTCCCTGATGATTCCAGCTTTCAACAAATTTCTTACGTCTTCCGCGATGGCCTTGGCCCGCTCCGGAGCCATGATTCGCTTCTTTTGTGCTACGGGTTTTACCCCTGGGTAAGTATTCAGCTTATGTTCTGCCAAGCTTCTTGGAACCCCAGTCATATCCGAATGTTCCCATGCAAAGACGTCAAGTGAACTTGAAAGCAATTTCCAGAGTTTTTCACGAGTCGCAGCTTGAAGTTGAGCACCAACGGAAATTTTTTTCTCCGGGAAACGATGATGTATTGACCATTTTTCTATTACTGCAGCCCCGACCTCTCCGGGATCATTGTTATCATTTCCTGAGCTTAAAGACTGGCGAATTTCGGATATGCCAAGTCCGGATTCAGACTCTAGAGTGGCTATTCCTTCTTCTGTTGGAAACTTAAGTGCACCATGGATGGTGGATGTTATCATTCCGAATGCCTTCATTCCGGGTCTTCCCAGGCTGGACAATCTCCCCATAGAAGCTTATCAAGGGCATGGAGACAGGAATCAACCGCTGCTGCGATGCTTCAGCCAACAACTGGAAGCATTGAAGGTACATGATTTCAGAAGCATTACCTCCATCTACATAGATCCTATGGGTTTTATGCCCAGCCATGATCCCAGACACTATTATTGTCCCTTCTTTGTAATCATCTGGTGAGATAGGAGGGAAAGTGATAGCCCGAGACATCCATGTCATGACATGGTCATTGCTTCGCTTAGTCCCTTGAGGCTTCATGGTACGGATCATATGGATCCCGGTTTGATCATTTGGGTTGGCGATATGAGTTGCATTAACCTTTCCTTCCTTGATGTTTTTCACTAGGTGTGACAACTTTCCTGCCTTCAACGCTTTCTCAATCTCTTGTTTCAGTGACCAACAATCGTCCGTGTCGTGTCCTTTCGCACGATGATAGTCACAGTATTTTTTGGGGTTTTTGTCGGACGTTGGCTTTTGTCTCGGAGGCTTCGGGAAGTCGATATTTTCGGTACTGAGTATCTCACTTGGGGTTTTTGTCAAATCACCATAATTCGAACCACGGTGGGATATGGAGCTACGTCCAGAAGAATTCTTATCATTTCGTGTGTAAGGCTGCTGCCTGTTTTTTCCCCACGAACTTCCCCTATCCGAGCTGAGTGTAACATCTCGTATATATATATATATATATATATATATATATATATATATATATATATATATATATATATATATATATATATATATATATATATTCGTCACTTTAATTATATTAAAGTCTTGACTAGCCATGTCTAAATCATACTTATTATTATTATTATAATAATAATAATAATAATAATAATAATAATAATAATAATAATAATAATAATAATAACAATAATAAAACCAACATCTCTAAACTCAACCTACAAACCCAACCCATCCATCCCTTTACCAATTTTCGATCCCAAACATATCAGCCCAACCACCCGGCCCACCTCCTCTCACCCTCACTCTGTAAAAAAAGGGGGGGTCTGTTGCATGACTCGAACCCGGGCTGAGAGCCGGGTCAGCACATCCCACACGCACCAACCATCTAGGCTACACATCACTTTTGAATTAATCCCAATTCTAATTATATATAAACCCACAAAAAAAACCCTTACCCTTTCTCTCTTTTCTCGCTGCACAATCTCAAGCCAAACAAACATATGTTTGACCAACAAAAACCTTCCATATTTGACCACACAATTGAACGCAATATGGAAACCTTGAATTATATGACTGAAGGGATAGGGAGCCTAATCTGAAGGGTGCCCCTATCCCCAAGAAGCTATAACTCTGCGCCAGGTCACGGCGCAGAAACGCACCCGCGCGGGGAAGACAATCAGCATGCCTCGCGCGCCAAGGTGGATGATAAGCAACAGACAATGCCTGATACGCGCGTGTAACCACGCGCGGAATCTTCCCTTAACACCTCTCGTACGAAGTACAAGGAATGACAAAAGGAAGATTCATAAAGATCCATGTCAGAGCACGCACCAACAGGAGAAGGACATGTGGCAGATAGTACAAAAGGTGAACGGCTACACTGTGCACGCTGTCATGAACAGTGACCAGCAGGCATTACCTCGCCCACGGTCAGACATCACGTCAGACGGCAGAGGTGGCCTGAACACTGTAGCAAGTACGATGTTACTGCACACCATCAGGAATCCGCCACGTGTCCAGCTACAACAACGACCACACTGTAGCGTGACGTCATCAACAGTAATCCGCTCTTTCCCGCCATTTCAAGGAAGACCATGGACTTGGGCCTCGGTTGGGCCCAAGCCAATGGAGTCACCTGTGGGCCTCCCATGCAGCCCACTATTAGGCCTATAAATAGGATCAGATACAATCCTTGTATTCATTCAGAAATATAGCCATAACTATTACACACTCAACTTGTAATCTCCCTTGTTAGTAATAACATTCCGGTGTACTTACAGTGGACGTAGGTCATTAACGACCGAACCACTTAAATCTCTTGTTCTCACACACACTACTCACACTAACAATCTCTCGGGTTACCATTACGGTTTGGGTAAAGGATTAACCTTGTAGTTACATAAGTATTAACCACCCGGAGATTATACGTAATCTCCGGTATACTTATTGTTTCTTCATTGGCGCCATCCAACGGTTAGAACAGCTCTTTTCACTCATCTTTTAACCCACCCATGGCTGAACCCAACCCCAACACCTCCGGCATACACCAAGCCGGAGACGAAGACCTCCGACAGCCGGACAACCAAACTACACCCAACACTGTCGTCAAGCAAACGACGTCTCGGCTCGACAGGTCAGCCGTCGAAATCCGTGACGTCGAATCAGACGATGACAGTCAAGAGCTCTCTGAGGAGGATCCGGACCACTGGCTCCTCTGTCAGAATGCCAAGAGTGCCGCAATCTACCAACGAAAACTGTTGCAGCAAGCAAAAAAGAAAGGTAAGACACTTGCTTTCGATACTCCGTCGAAAGCAAGGTACAAGAAGAAAGATACGGCCAATCACGGTGATGGTCGTAGCGGGGAGCTCGGCGGAAACGTCAGAGCTCGGGGCTACGCCAAATCACGTGAAGAGCCGGACGGTTACGAATCGTCAAGCAGCGACTCCGATCACAAAGGAAAGAAACACACTCACACGTCGCGAGACAGTGAGATAGACGATGACTTGGTCAAACCATTTCGACCAAAAGCTTTTGCTGAGAAGTCCAAGTTCGTCGCCCGCATAGCGGCTGCCAAAGTACCAAGAAAGGCCAAACTCCCAAGCAGCATCGGTAGATACGATGGCCTGCGTGACCCAGACGACCATGTGCACGACATTGAGTGCGCAGGTGTGTCCGTGGACTGGCCTGTTCAAGTGTGGTGCCACCTTTTCGCTCAAACCCTCACGGGTGCCGCCAGGGTATGGTTTGACAGCCTCCCAGCGGGAAGCGTAAAGGACTTCGACGACCTCACAGAAAAGTTCGGCAGCCACTTCTCGCACCTACGTAAGCATAAGAAAGACAAAGCGGACATCTTGCTATGTCGACGATATGACCGAGAAACGATTGAAGATTACATAGTCCGGTTTAACAAAGAAGCACTGCAAATCGGATGCGGGGAGGAGCTCACACGGGCCGCGTTCATTCACAATGTGCGCAGTCCAGACCTCATGAAATGCCTCACCGGCAAGGATGGCATCCCAGAGTCCTGGGATGAGCTCATACGCTCAGCCAAAATATATGCCTCCTCCGAAAAATCTTTCAACCAGCAACACGGTTTCCAGCCACAACACCATAATAATAATAATACTAGACACAAAAACAAATCTGTCTGGAACCGCATCACAGGCACCACCGACGAGGGAAAGTATTCCCCGGCCGGTGATGCCCGCCAGATCATCAGCTCTAAACAAACGTGGGACCAACGCGGACACTCCAAGAAAAACCACGATTGGACCCCGTTAACAAAAACACCATCTCAAGTTCTGAAAACCGAGCAGGTCACCCTGAAAGAGCCCAACCCTCTGGGGAAGCGCCGAAATGTAGACCGTAGCAAGTTCTGTGAGTACCATAATGACTACGGTCATCTCACAGACAACTGCTACAGTCTAAAAATGGAGATAGAGACAGCATTGAAATCAGGCCAGCTCGGCAAAATGGCATCCACGGTTTTCGAGCACATGGCAAGTTCTGTGAGTACCATAATGACTACGGTCATCGCACAAATCTGACAGCCTATAATTCCGCGTCAAACTGCATTCAATTGACGTATTTATTAGCTTAAATCATTCCAAAACTGACCATTGAACGCGTGTTGACCGTGGTTTGGTCAAAATTATACCGACCTTCCAATTACACGAATTCTGTATAAAACGAACCCTCCATGACACTCTAAAAGGGCCGATTAAGGAACCTCACATGCGAATCCTCCCTAACCACCTCTCTGTATCATTAATTCGAGGCCCCTAAGGCCGATTTTGGTTCCACTCTTTTCCAACCTGATTATCAAGTAAGTTTCCAACTAATATTAGTTAGGGGTCGAATTTCAGCTTAGGAATAAAAGCCCTTTGATGTTTGTTGATATCAGTATCATCGCGTAGGTTAATTGATAGGATTAGGAGTTAGGGTTTATAAGATATGAAATTGTGGATTTGTTGATTTCAGGTTTTGTACAAATAAAAATCGAATCTATTCTAATCAACAAACACAAACCCAGACCAGTTGGTCTGGGCGTGGCATATACACAGAACAGATCCCGAGTTCGAGACCAGGCAGGGACGTTTTTGGTGTTTTTTTTTCAGCTTTTCTTCCTTTAAATTCTCTTTATATATATATAATGTGTTTATTAATACAATAAATTGTTTAAAATAGCAAACCTTGTCCAATCTTTTTATAAAAATTACCCCAGCTTCACAAAATCCTAAAGTTCATGTCCATAATTTTATTTTTCTGAAAATGATTATTTATTATTTTTAATATATTTATTTGTTAAAATCATAATTAATTCATAGGAAATTCATTTTTATCATTTTAACACCAAAATTTTTGTAGAAATATTTATAATCATATAAAACATTTTGATAGTTTAATTTTTCTGTAAAAAAAATGTTACTTTATCTAGTTTTATAATTTAATTATAGTTAATTGATTTAATTCAATTAAATTCACTTTAATATGAAAATAATATGGAAAATAATTTATTAAATTAGTTCCCACTTATAATACATATAAACTACTGTACAAAAATGAAAATAACATTTTTACACTTTATTTATATTTATTTCCTAATTATTTCATTATTAATAATAATAGATCAATTTAAAATACTAGAATATTAAAATTTTGAGTTTATAAAAATTCTAAAATGTTTTTATCTCAGAATAAAGTTTACCTGGAAATTTTTCTATTTGGTTGAGTTATTATTAATTTCCACTCTTAATTTATATTTATTAAAACTAATTAAAGCTTAATTCAAAAACCCTAAAATCCCCAAATTTAGTCTATGAAACCCTAAGTGCCCAATTCTCGATAACCTAGGCCCTTTTAAGTTTAGACACTTATTTTGAGTACTTGAAACTTTAGGACGAGCCTTCGGGATTCGCCTCACATACATTCACGACGCTTAGAAGTATATGCAACTTATCGAAGGTGAGTTTACATAGCCCCTTTTTCTGTTTTACATTTTGGGGTGAAACATGTTTAAACATTTTATATACTATCATTTACTCATTATTACATTGGTGAAAACTTGTGATTCAATTACACTATCATTTACTCATTCTATCATTTGACTGTAACAAAAAGACACAGTACAATCATTAACATTGATCAAGCCGCCTGTTTAGATTATAGCGTTATAGGTCTGACAAACCCATCCCCCCGCATAAATTCAGGGATGATCGACAACAGTAACAACATTTAACTAACTTGCGAGTTAGTCCTCAGTCGACACAAGGTTTGATTGTACAAAGACGCATTGTTACATGTCGGACTCATACTCTATCATTATACAACTGTGATTGTTGTACAAACTATTATTATCAGCTATATTCGAAAACCTATGTATTCTCACCAACTTTTGTTGACTCAAAATATTTTCAAACTTAACATGTTTCATGTTCTACTTGCTTGAAGATTGAGTTATTGCTTGAAGATGTGTAAATAGTATTGTTCACCTTGATGTACGAATTCTTGTAGAACAATTGTATGTAAATCATTTAATGAAATTTATTATTCACCATGAGCTACTGAACAATCATCAATACGTGACATCCCGATGTTTCCGCCATCGGTTGGGGTGTTACACTGAGAGTATTGGAGTTTTTCTTCCAGGAACTGTTTCCGGAGGAGGAACGATACTCTGTATCATATGTTTGGCTACAAGCACTCTTACCGCGAGCAAAGGCTCGTGCTCGCTCCATTAACACCTCCATTGACTTCGGGAGATCTTCATGCAATTTTTCCACCAACTGGTTGTTACGTACTCCGTGGCAAAATCTGGATATCCGGAGTTGACCCACCGCGCCGCTTATTTGCATGTTTTCTTTGTTAAATCTATCAATAAACTTTTCCAGTGTTTCGCTATCTTTTCTGCGCATATTGTGAATCTCGGTGATGTCTTTTGAACATCTCCGCTGTTGTGAAAAAGTTTTTTAGAAAAGCCCGGCGAAATTCATCCCAATTTGCTATCTCCCCGGCTGTAGCCCGTCAAACCAAACTCTAGCTGCTCCGATCAGAGTTTGGGCGAACATGTGGCACCATGCGGGCATGGGCCATAATTCAATCTCAGCGGCTCCTCCAAAATAAAAGACATGGTCATATTTTGATCGATGTCGTTGGATCGGTCAAAAGAAAAGATTAAGTAGTATATGGAAGTCGAGTCGTCTCCACAGGGAATTGGTGGAAAGTATAGTTTTGTAGATTAACTAGTAAATTAAAAATCTAATTGGTTTGTTGGTTGTTTTGAGTTTTAAGAAAACGAATTTTATAAGTTGTAAACAATGATATTAAAGAAGTAACCCCCTCCAGGTTTCCGGTTTAATGATTCACCCTACCCTTGGTTAGATGATTGGATACCACATAGACATAGTTTTGTTGAACGGTTTAAGTTAAGTGATAATCAAACACAAGTTTTTAATAATAACTCGTACAATTTAATTACCAACCCACGAATAACAACTACCCTCCCGTTAATCAAACTGCTCACGATGCAAGAAAACCGAATGCGAATGACTAAAAGATAAGCAATTGCACAAACGTGACTTGTTTAAATAACTCAAACCACAAATATCTTTCAAACAATTAAAAGACAATCCATAAACCAAACCAAACAAGAGTTAGAGTTTAACAAATAAACCTTACACCCGGAGGTGGTTACAAAGATGTTTAGCCGCTCATCTCCATTGCAAGATCTTCAATTGATGTGTTGTTGGAGATTGAATGCATGATTTGATGATTAAGATGAAGATTAGGAATGATTAATTAAGGGAAAAACACCTTGGGAATGATTAAAAACGGCTAGGGTTAAGTATCCTTTCGTTTGGGAGCATAATTATCTATTTATAGGGTTTAAACCAATAAATTCGTAACTTATGCTGGCAGGGGCGCAAGGTCAGATTTGCACCAGCGCACCTTGCGCTGGTACCCTTCTCAGCTTGCGCTGAGGAGCAACAAATTTCCCAAACTTTCTGTGATGCGCCAGGATCAGAGCACCTGCGCTCAAAGGCATTTTACCTTGCGCTCCAACTCGAAATTCCTTCTTTTCTTCACACTTTCACTTGGGATTGCATCCATAAACTTCCAACCTCTTGTCTAGCTTCCAAAACCTTCATATTAAGCTCCAATTAACTTCATTAAGCCTCAAGTACCTGCAAATCCCAATCATTCTCAAAGTAACTATGTTTTATGATATAAACCACTTAAAAACACCTAGTTACACATACTAAAACATGGTTAAACATCCACCCATCATCATCCGGATCGGACGTACCATCATACTTCTTAACCGTGACAGGCATTTTGAGTTTTGTCGGTAACCGTGCGCTAGCGATGCGTGGGGCGAACTTGGAATATGCAGCCATGTAGGCTGGGCGATACGGAGCTGTTAGGTAATCGTCTATAGTTGAGGTTACCATGCCCTTTGGGTTGGAATTGGTGTTAGGTGGGGTCAAACCAGAGGATGCTTGTGGTATGTAGCTTCCATGGGGAGTCGTATAAGCGGAAGTGATAAGTATCGTTGAGTATGTCATATGTGGCGTGAGACCCGATCTGGATCCCGAGGGGTTTAACCCGGAGGATCCTTGTGGGAAGTAACATCCGGAGGACGTGTTAAGTCCTTCGGTTGGAAACAAATTCACCTGCACACTTTTTAACTTTTCCTCTTTTTCTTGCTGTTCTTTTAACCTTAACAAGAGGTCACGATTTTTGATAAGGAAAGCTTCATCAAACTCCGAAGTGGAGTTGGAACGGCGAGGAGCCACGTTTTCTTCTAGGCTAGAAAGCAGTTGTTGTGATCCCCGTGTCTGAGAGGGGTTTTCAGATGAAGTAGGAATGGTAGATGTTATCATTACGGCTACCTCGTCCTGGTGTTCCGTGTTTGTGATATCAACTATTGAAAAACCTTTTGATGATGCCGCCATGGGAGGAAACCGTTGATATCTTCAAAGTTGAAGAAAACAGTTGTACAGACGGATGACGCCAATTGAAGATCCAAAAGGTGGACGAACCTGACGTAGAAGCTATTACAAGGGCGTCCGGACTAGATCTTATGAACCTTGGTCTGATGTAAACCTGCACAAGGTAAAACACTGTTAGGCTCGTTACAGGGGAAGAGGAAGGGCCTCTCTGTAACCACCCTTCGGTGTGAGAATAAGTATTTGTTTGTAGAGTAAGAAAGTAGAGAGAGAAAGTGTGATTCGGAGTGTGAGCATTCGTTTGTCACTTTTACTTTGTGGGGGTATTTATGGTAGTAAGCAAAGTTGTACTTTGCTTCGGACCCCCTTCGTACTATCCTTCGGAAGTGTCTGACTTCCGAAGGTGTATTGTACTATCTTACATCTGGGGTGACATGTTGAGGTTCCAACTTGTTTTGTCCGCGGCTGGTCTACCAAAGCCGCGGCACAGTCTGTTATACTTGTTCAAGCTGCGGTATAATCTGTTATACCTCTTCAATCATATTTTTATTTTACTATCATGGAATATTTAAAAAATTAAGTGAAGTGCTTTATTTTATTGTATAGATAATATAATAACTATAAACTCAATCAAGTTTGATATATAGCATTCATGTTCGAGTTCACCATCGCACCAACTTGTTTAATCTTTCAAACTCAATCAAGCTGTTTGATATATAACATTCATGTTCGAGTTCATTTATTAAACTAAATTCAATCTAAATATAAACTTTGACCTGATTTGAGATTTTAACAAGTTAGTTAAGCTTGTTTACGGACTTAAGACTTTTTAATTCATTTACACCCACGAAGCTTCCTAAAAACCATTTATAGTTTGAACCTTATATTAAAAAGTGTTACGTGTGCAATACTTTAAACTTTTAAGTTTTAAGTGGTCAAGTGACTCAAGTGGGTTACAGCAGCCTACAGGAGTTGCATGCTAAAATGCCCACCCACTAGCTATCAGGATCAGATGCTTGTTCACACACAGGACAAACAACCTTCTTCTACTTGGAAAATCATCTATATATATATTTATTTAAAAATTTTTTACCAAACTTTATATTTCATTTCTTAAACTTGTTAAAAACTTGTTAAGTTGCATCAAAATAGAAGGTAGATGGGCAACAAGCTGCGCCACCACCCGTTTTTAATTACGAATCCTAGTCTACCAAATGCAAAACCCTTGCCCCCTGGAGATGAACTATTGCTGTGGATAACCCGTTAGACCATGGTCAAGAAATAAATAGCTTATGGCGCTAGGAAGCCAAATGTATCAAAGACCAAGGGAACAAAGACGTGTTCATTCTCTGCAAAGCTTATCTTTTCTTAAAACAAACTACGTCTATTTTATATAAATATAACCTACTATTTTTAATTTTTCGCCTATTTAAATATTTTTAATATATTAGTATGATGTTATTGGTTTTGAATCCCGTTCAATAACGAACAAGCAGTATAACTGTTTAATAACCAATCTGATTTTTAAATTATTACAAAAATATTCTAATCCAATTCTCGGGTACCCTCTCGGGTAGGTAGTACCCGACTGGCTACATAATTCCTAGTGTCGCGGTATGGTGGGTCTGGTAGCATTCTAAAGTGTTAGAAGCCGAACAGTGGGTGTGTTTAATGGTCAAAATTTGGACTATTGTTTTTTTCCCATTTTCAGTATAAATACTAACCATTTCTACATTTATTTTTGAACAACAACCATTTGTACATAACTTTTCACCATTCTACATAGTTCTTGTATGGGTGTTGCTAAACTGTAGTTCGGCCTTCGGACATGTCAACCAGACTTTGCTGATGAGGCCGTATCCATTTTCGACAAAGGGCTTCGTGAAGCGGTCGAAGATATTGTAGTTTGTGGGGGGCGTTCTTTGGGGATCTTCAATGGCGGTTAGCTTCTCTACCGATACGGTCGGGAGGTCTTGTCCTGTGTTCGGCAGAGGACGTGTCTGCATATGCTTTTGTGGCCTCTAGAGTGCAGTCCTGAGGTCTGCAAGACCACATCTTACGAAACAGTAGGATTGTGGGGATGGACCTGGATTATGAGCTTGCCTTGGACATCGTTCGCAGCTCTCTTCCTGATTTAGATTTGGGTGGTTTTATGGATAAGGACACCGCCCCCAACAAACCTCAAAAGTTCTTGGCGAGTGCGTTTAACTGTAAAACCCTTCAGACTATGGGAGAGAAGTTTGCCATGACTTCGCGTCAGAAAGCAGGGTTTGAATGCCTCAAAGTAGCGCATGCTCAAGATTTCTTGGTTGTCCTTCCTATTGGGGGGCTCGGGCAACACATATCAGCTGTTGAATACCGGGTTATCCTTAAATACAGGCTCATGATTCCCATGTTTCCAGTTGATGAGCTGTGTCCGGTTTGCAAAAAAGCATGTTTAAATAAATTTGGGGAACATGCCCTTCATTGTAAGGAGCTTCCCGGATTTAAATACAGACATGATCTGGTTAGGGATGTTTTATGGGACGTCTTGCGAAGGGCAGGGATTTCGGCTAGGAAAGAAGCCCCGATTAACTTTTTAACGGACCCTCTAGAAGGGCGGTCTACCCTAAGGCCAGCAGATGTCCTCGTGTTCGGGTGGGCACAAGGCAAACATGCGTGCGTTGATCTCACAGGGGTGTCTCCGTTGGTGGGAGGGCAAGCAGCCTTGAGAGCAGAATCCAAGAAAGTTGTCAAACATGAAGCTGCATGCCTAGAGAACCAACACGTTTTTGTGCCATTTGCTTTTGACACATTTGGAGGTTTAGCCCCCGAGGCAATCCGGTTCTTAAAAAGAGTTCAAAAGGTGATGCAGAGTAACTCTCCAGTGACGAAGGACCTAAGTTTTATTTTTAATAGAGTAGGTTTTTCTATTCAAAAGGGGGTAGCGGCGCAACTTGTTGCTCGTTTACCCGCCTCCCACTTGTAAGAGTTATTGGTTAGGAAATATATATATAAATCTTCTAATTGTTAAAAAAAAAAAAAAGAAAAAAGAATCATATAAACATCACCATTCTCACAAAAGTTTATCAATTTTTGTCAATAATAATAATAATAATAATAATAATAATAATAATAATCCTCGTCTCGAAAAAAGCTCTTGACGTTCTTGGAGTAATCTTTCCACCGCTCAATGACGATGATATATTCTCAACGGATAGAGCAAGACACTGCAACATCTTCTATGTGTCACGTGATTGTGTAAAAGGTCACCAAGTTCTAATGCAAGATTATTTCGTCAACAACCCCAAGTACAACAGAAATACGTTTAAAGCAACATATCGTATGTCGAACGTTTATTTTGAAAATTGTAGGTGATATTGAAGAAATATACGAATGGTTTCAAGAGGGACTAGACGCGAGGATGCAAAAAGGTTTTACAGTGATACAAAATTACACTCGTGTTGTTAAACAACTCTGGCAATCCTACTGGCGAGTACAGTGAATATTTATTTATGACTGAATGGACTTAATGTGAATCTCTACCATATTTTTGTAAGGAAATAATTCAGATATACGACGAAGAGTTCTTATGTAGATCGACAAACCACCACATTGCACAGTTGTACGAAGCAAACGGCGAAAGACATCACTTTCCTGTTATACTTGGAAGCATTGATTGTACACATTTAGCTTGGAGAATGTGTCCTGGAGAGTTGGGAGACTAATATATGAGGGTGATCACCCATGCCCGGTGGTGAAGCTAGAAACTGTTGCCTCACAAGATTTGTGATTTTGGCATGCGTTTTGTGGTCCGCCCGGATTTAACAACGACACCAATGTTCTCATACAATATTCAGTATTTCACAATGTACGGAATGGAATCACACCTGAAAGTCCATTTCATGTAAATGGACAGTTACACAAACATGGGTATTATTTTACTGATGGGATCTATTCTTCTTGGTCGACGTTTGTCAAAGTGATTTGATATCCGACCGCTCAGCAACAAGTTTTTAGTCGGTATCAGTTCGGTTCATTATGTTATTAATTCAGTTTATTACAGTAATGTATGATGCTAGCACTTTACATCTATTGGAAACTATGAAAAAGAATACGGGTACTGACACCCATGTTTTTTGGTCGGTATCAATTGGATTCGTTAGTTACAGTACTGTGCTTACAATTGCTATCACTTATAAATTGACATGTTGAGACAACCATAAAACAAATACAATATCGGTAGCCGTGTTGTTCGTACTGTAGCGGTTCTGTTTTCACAGTAAAGTGGAATTTAATTGAATATATATTTAAAAATTTAAATAAAAATAAGCATGTTGCAATGTATATCCAAAATTAGAAAACGTTATATTATATTACTAGTATACGCCATATCGAGAAAATCATTAAAAACGAATACGACATTGGTACTCGTGCTCTTCGAACAGTATCAGTTCATTTCTTAAGACAAAGAACAAAACTTTCGTTTATATTTACCCTTATTGTAAATAAAAATAAGCACATAACAACGATATCTTAAAATTATAAGACGTTATATATAATATATTACTAAAATAAAGACAGAGGTAAACACGTCATAAAAGAAAAGAAAACTATACCATACTAAGTTTTGATAACATGTACACTTATACTTGATCACTTTTTAACAAGACACATAGAACAATTTTATTAACACCACAACCTAAGAAAACATGGCTCCTTAGCAAGCTGCTAAAAGAACCAAATAATAAAAACTGGCACAACGAAATTAACATGGGAGATTTAGAGTTGTAAGTTGTAACCCCTAAAATTCACACCAATTATCTAACCTTAAACTCGTGATCTTTGCTCTCTTCGGGATTGTCTAGAAAGAGACTTCGATCATTTTACATTACTATTTACAACTTAGTATCTTAAAAACTATAATTGAAAAAACAAAATATGTTCAAATGAAATCTATCTATCTATCTATACAACTAATATATGAAACTCAATGTGGACACATGGCACTCCCATGTTGATCCTTCAATTGTGTAGCCTATCAAATTGTGCCACATGGCACAACCATGTAATTTATAAATTTTTGTTTTTTCTAAAAATCAATAATCATTCTCATTTATTTTTGGTCAAGAATCATTGAATATGATTTTCTAAACCTTCTCCTCAATTATACAAAACCGATTTTCTAATCACTTTCAAACCCTAAACCAAATCAAAAAACAAAGCGCATCCTTCATCTCCTCTCCTTCAAGGTATCAGCTCTTCCATTCTTCTTGTAATGTTATCGTTGTCCATCTATCACGTTACTCTGTTTTTTGTTTTCGTTTTTTTTTTCTGATATGATTATATCTTAATCTTTCATGGGCGATTAATGTTTTTGTGTCTTTTTTTTAACTGATAAACTATGATTTAGCTTTCAATCTTTGATTTTTCGTGTATTATTGTTTAGGTTTAATAATTTTTAAGTTTTAGGGTTCATGTTTAGGTCTAATAGAATCTGTCAAAATCAAGTTTAAGTAGATAGCTTCAAATTTATAACTAGTGATGGATGATAATCACATGTATCGGAAAGGATTTAAAAAACCGTGTTACGTGTGAAATTCAAAAAATAGTTATAAGTGTCTCAATGGTTTTCAAGTTTTTCTAAAAAGTAGTTATATATTAAATATTCTAATGTGAGAAAATAAGGAGATCCGATGACTTTCATGATGAAATAAAAACAAGTTATTTTAGTTGAATCAATAGGATTGGTCGGGTGGATTTATATATAAAAACTTTATGAATAATTTAGTTGTTTGCATTGATACAATTTGAACGATATTGATTCATTTAAAATGTTAGATAACTATGACATAATTTACTTACCTATATATTAACATAATGATATTGTAACATTTTTTAACATTTGCTCTGTTTTTGTAATTACTACAATGATTTTTTCGTCCGTGTTCATAAGTTCTTATTCGGCTAAGATTGTTTAAAGGGTTCAAGAATTTTCATCAATTATTCTTATTTGTTCTTGAGGATCTAATATAACTTGGATCTTCATATGCTTGAGAGAATGTTTTTTAGTGAAACTCTTTAGTTTGGTTGGTGATTGGATGGATCATGGATCTCGGATGTGGGTGCACCCGATTGCATCATGTCAAAATCGGAAAGTGGTTTAAATTTTTTTAAAAGAATCTACAATCTTTCCTATTTTCAAGCTTCTAATTTTATAGAATGATTTAAAACTTCCGATTTATGGGGATATGGAATTGAATGATATTATTTAATGTGAATATAATTTTATGGTCGTTTTTAAAACTTCCGATATAGCTGTATTATGTGTGTTTGATACATCCAATTTTATGATCCTGGCGATTAATATACTATATCCTTTTTCTTTCGAAACTAGATTGTTCTTCCAATATGCCTTAAACGCAAAAGTGATGGGTCTTTCTTGAAACAAAATCAATTGTTATAGGCACGTCACTCAATCGGTTGTAAGTTATTAATTGTTCAATTTCCTAGGTTACTTTTCTATATTGTTCAAATCTTTTTTATAATTATCCTTGATTTATTTTTCTCAAAATTAGTTTTGTATATTAATCAAAACCTAAATTTTGGTAAAATAATTATATATTAACTATATTTACGCCCATTCCAAATTCAAAGATTTGACCATATAAACAGTTGTTAGTAGTCAAAACTATATTTATTACACAATTTGATAAAAAAAAATTAATCTTGAAGTTCTTATGTCAAAGTATGGCAATGTTTGACTTTTATATGTATAGATTTGTGATTTATCATTGTTGAATAAAATTAATTAGTATGTTTGAAAACACAGTAATTTTTTCGTAAATCATTAACAAAAAAATCAAAGTAACGATTTTTTATGTAAATTACAATCACTCTAATTGTAACTGTCACACTATTTTTGGTAGATTTTAGACTTTAACATTTTCATCAGAAATAATTTATTTTTATACATTCAAAAATTAAAATTTAAAAAACATCCGTTTTTTAAAGTCAACTACATTTAAAGAGACAAATAAATGATTAATTATTTGATTTGTCAAATTACTATTTTTAGGTTATAATTAGCATTTATCATAATTTGCACAATTTTTGGAAACATCTAATTTTTAATAATTATGATTTCAATTTGATTAATAACTTTAAACATAATCGAGTTACTATATCCTTTTTCTTTTGAAACTAGATTGTTCTTCCAATATGCCAAAAACGCAAAAGTGATGGGTCTTTCTTGAAACAAAATCAATTGTTGTAGGCACGTCACTCAATCGGTTGTAAGTCCTCCTTCTCCTTATTATTTTGTTTATTAATTGTTCAATTTCTTAGGTTACTTTTCTATATTGTTCAAATCTTTTTTATAATTATCCTTGATTTATTTTCTCAAAATTAGTTTTGTATATTAATCAAAACCTAAATTTTGGTAAAATAATTATATATTAACTATATTTACGCCCATTCCAAGTTCAAAGATTTGACCATATAAACAGTTGTTAGTAGTCAAAACTAAATTTATTACACAATTTGATAAAAAAAAATTTAATCTTGAAGTTCTTATGTCAAAGTATGGCAATGTTTGACTTTTATATGTATAGATTTGTGATTTATCATTGTTGAATAAGATTAATTAGTATGTTTGAAAACACAGTAATTTTTTCGTAAATCATTAACAAAAAAATCAAAGTAACGATTTTTTATGTAAATTACAATCACTCTAATTGTAACTGTCAAACTATTTTTGGTAGATTTTAGACTTTAACATTTTCATCAGAATTAATTTATTTTTATACATTCAAAAATTAAAATTTAAAAAACATCCGTTTTTTAAAGTCAACTAAATTTAAAGAGACAAATAAATGATTAATTATTTGATTTGTCAAATTACTATTTTTAGGTTATAATTAGCATTTATCATAATTTGCACAATTTTTGGAAACATCTAATTTTAATAATTATGATTTCAATTTGATTAATAACTTTAAACATAATCGAGTTATTATTAATTATTAATCATATATATATATATATAACCGTTTTATAAAGAAACTTAAATTTGCATTTTTATAAAAAAGATTAATACGGCTAATTTACCTTGTATATAATCAATTTTGTATATTTATTTTTCGTAAATAAAGTATGTTTACATATTATTTTTGTTAATCTGATTATAACGAATTATCAATTTCAAATTATAAATTAAAATTCAAAATATTTAAATTCGAATTACACAAAATTTCAAATTTTGTTTAATAATGGTAAGAAATTACACATACTAATTATCCTTTTAATTACACATTTTGAATGACTTAGTTTTTTAAAAAAAATAAAATTTTGAATTAAAGTTAATAATGGTAATCATTACATCTATTTATTATCTTTAAATTATGATTTCCTAATATATTTAAAATTTAACAATTAATGTAACTTTCTTAAATTAATTACAAGTACAAATTAAAATTTTAAATACTAGAATTTGAAATTATAGAATTCGGTTAAACTTTAAAAATATTTGAATACTAAATGTTTTATTTAAATATTTAATCTGAAAATTTTGAATTTAAGGTTTATGGTAACATTTAGATTTAGATTTAATTAACATATTTAAAATATTTCATTCAAATTTTTGAATGATTTGAATCTTTCAGATTTTGATTACTAGAATTTGAATTGATAAATTTTAATTAAACTTTATAAATATTCAAATATTAAATGTTCTATTTAAGTATATAATTTCATATTTCGATATCTATAATTTTAATTTTTAAATTTTTTTAACATTAGAAAAATTGTAAATTTTGGATAATAATGGTAACAATAAGACTTAATTATAACATTTAATTCAAATTTTGAATTATCTGAATATTTTAAAAAATTTCAAACTTTGAATTTTAAATTCATAATTGTAACAATTAATCCTACTATGATCATTAAAATAGAGATATTATAATTAGAGATTTCCTAATATATTTAAAATTTAACAAATAATAGTTTTAGTTATAAATTTCTTAAATTAGTTACAAGTTAAAATTCAAATTTTGAATACAAGAATTTGAATTGATAGATTTCAGTTAAATTTTATAAATATTCAAATATTAAATGTTCTATTTAACTATATAACTTCATATTATAATATCTATAATGGTAACAATTAGACTTAATTATAACATTTAATTCGAATTTTGAATGATCTGACTCAAACGGTGTCTTACTTTTAACATTTTATCAGAAATATTTTTCACTTCTATTTATGTTTTACTAGATAATACTCCTCAAATACCATCTGATAACAAGATTCAAGTGAAGTTCCAAAGGCATCAATTCTCAATATCTGTATGTTTCGCAATGACCACCAATAAAAGCCAAAGATAGTCTCTATCGAAGGTTGGATTGTATTTAAGAGACCCCGTATTCTCACATGGCCAACTTCATGTTGCATTGTTAAGAGTTAAAAGAAGTAGAGGGGTGAAATTACTTATACTACATGGTGATGGGAATGTCAAGATTAAAACAAAAACTGTGGTGTATAAGGAAATATTTAGTGATATTTAAAATGTGTATTTCTTGCTTTTAAATTTTAATAAAATATTTATACTATATTTTGTTTATAGGTTTTACCGCTCCAAATAATTGTTAGTTGTTGAACCGCGTGTCCACGTGTACAATAGTTTAGTTATTATATATAAGATATTAGAATACACACTCACACACAGGTGTGTATAATACAGATTACAATTATTCCATATATATCTAATAATATATCCACCCACATGCATTTTGATTGTTGGTACAATTCGCACACACATGTATATATGTAGGATCATGATCTTATGAGAATCATTTCGAGTTAATAGGACTTTGAGAACTCCTCATAAACAAATATTTTATTCAATTTTTTTTCGTAAATGGTTGATTTATTCCTCACTAAAAATTGTAAAAAGAAATTAAGAAAAAAAATTAGGATCGTGAAATCACATATATGTTAATAAAACTAGTAGAGTGCCCGCGCGATGCAGCGGGAAACAGAAACACTTCTAAGGGTGAGTATGGCTCTGTTAAGTTCGATTGTTAGCCTTAATCTAAACTAAAATCAAAAGTCACCAATCAATCAATCTTATTAAACAATTGGTTCATTGGTTCGATTAGTATTGTTAGATTATCGGTTTTAGTCCGATTTAGTTAATTTTGGTGAATAACAAAAACAAACTTTGGCTAAATTTTTTTGTCTAGAAGTACATGAAATGGAGGTATAAATACATGAAATAGAGGTAAAAAAATAGCCCTGTAAATGAACCGAATGTTCATGAGCTATTCGTTAACTTGTTCGGCGGAAAGTTCGTTTATGTCGTTTATTTAATAAACGAATAACCAGGAACAAAAAAATTTGTTTGTTTAGTTAAATGAGTGAATATGAACAAACGTTGAGTTTGTTTATTTATGTTCGTTCATTTATGCCTGTTTAAGTTTATTAAGTACATACGTAGTTATATTTACATAAATACAAACATAAATTGGGGTTTAGTTACTTGTATAAATATATAACCAATTAGTAATTGGGTTTTTTCAGTAATATGAAATCGTTCACATTTATTATGTTCGTGAACGTCCGTTTATGTTCGTTGGTTAACTATTTGTTTAGGTTTAAACGAACGAACATAAACGAACAAGAACATGACAAATTTCTTAATGAACGAACATAAACCCAAAAATGTGTTTGATTATGTGTTCGTGTTCAGTTAAAATTAAATGAACATTCGATTCGTTTATAGACCTAGGTGTAAAAGCTAAAAATTTCAAAACCCCCTCTATTTATACCGCCACTACAATTCATAAACATATCTACTCAGCTTCAAACCATATTAGAGTATAATTTGCTATATACTTTTAATTAAAATTTTGATTTTTTACGTGATTAACAATCTCTAGAGGTGAACAATAATTGAAACTCAACCGAAATTGAACAAAAACATACAAAGCCGAACATAAAAGTAACCAAAACCGAGTTAACCTAACATCGGTTTTTTTGTACCCTAAGTTAACCAAAATTAACAAACCAGACTGAACCATTCATACATATATATCCTTTATACATCCATTACATGTATTTATACATTCACTTCATGTGCTTCTAAGCAAAATTTTAACCAAAGTTTGGTTTTGGTTATTAACCAAAATTTACTAAACCGAACTAAAAACGACAATCTAACCAAATAGACTGAACCAATTAACCGGTTGGTTAACAAGATTGATAAGATGATAATGTCGATTTTTGTTTCGGTTAAGGCTTATAACCAAACTAAACCTAACCCAACCATGAACCATTAGAAGTGTCTGTGTTTCCTACCACATCGTGCGGGCATACTGTTATAAATATATTAATGGACCAGTTTCAGGTTAACTAATTTGGGTTAACTAAGGGTACAAAAAGAAAACGATAACCAATTTTAAGCTAAATCGGATGTTTTTTCAGTTTTCAATAGATTTTGGTTCAGTTTTGTCAGATTTTTGGTTTGGCTTCGGTGAACGGTTTAGTTATTGCTCACTCCTATATATCGTTAATCACGTAGCACATAAAGATTTTTTAAATAAAAAATAGCAATACTATACTCAAATTAAAGATAATAAAATGCTCATTATTATGATGTAAATTTTTTTTTATAAAAGTATAAACGCATTAAAAAAATATGACTATTTAAAATCATGGGGGTGGTTTGCTTAAAATATGGAAAAAAAGTTTAACTATAATTTAAATAAACAAAAGTTAAGTAAAGTTTAAGGGATTAAAATGTAACTAATATAGGGTATTAAAATGTAAATAATGTATGAATGACTATTTTACCCTCATTTTAGGGTTATTAATGAAAAATAAGTTCTTAACTTTTGGGTATCTTAAACTACCCCTCACTCATGCATTATAATATAGTAGAGATAAGTATTTTTCAAATAATGTTTACTTTTACGTAAAAAAAAACACCATTCATGTGCCTTTTTACATGGGAGGTGATATTAAAACTCCTCCACTTCTATTCCCCCCCCCCCCTCCCCCCCCCCTCTAAGTGTTTCGCTTTGGCCAAAACGAGGCGATTTGGTTACTTTTTTAACTACCTCGGTCTGAGGTAAGTTATTCTTTCTGATTTGACCCCAAGCGCCTCGCTTTGGCCTAAGCGAGGCGCTTGGAATCCAACTTTTATTTTTGTGGTATTTTTTGTGTTTTGAATTGGTTTTTTATTTTTTTTATTTTTTAATACAATTATTGTAAAAAAAATTATAGAAATTAAAAAACAAAATAATAACCACCAACTTTTATCGACATTGCTCCAACTCAACTCAACAAGACATTTAAGCTGAAGACACTTTCCATCCAACACAAGGATTGCTCCAAGTCAACTCAACAAGACATTTAAGCCGAAGACACTTTCCATCTAACACAGGGATTGCTCCAAGTCAACTCAACAAAACATTTAAGACGAAGACACTTTCCATCCAACACAGGGATGGCTTCAACTCAACTCAACAAAGACATTTAAGCCGTAGACACTTTCCATCCAACACAGGGTTCACTAACAGTGGTGTGGTCTACCTTTTTGCTTATGATCCAACACCAAATCTCATTATCTGTCAACGATGAAGGCAACCTGAAAACAACCGGATGGTTGGTAGCTATAGGTAAGAACGTTGTGGATGAGGATTGTTTACCTTCCCATTGATTTCAAGTATGTTGCCTTCATCGTTGACAAATATTTCTCTGACAACAACTGAAGGCAACCTGGAACTAGGTGATGGCCATACCGACGTGAGGGTAGTCCATTAGTATTAATGGCAAAGTGATTGTAAGGGAAGAAGAAGAGAATGTTATATATGTTTACCTTCCCATTGATTTCAAGTATGTTTACCTTCCCATGGAAACTCTGAAGACCTTTACGGAGGTTTGCCAGAGGGTCATTGGTCTTCAGAGTTTCCAACCCCTAATACATTCATCAAAGGATATTCATGTGAGAATGCATAGTACAAAATTCTTTTGACAAACGTCTGGCTGATATCCAGCTGCTGGATTTGTTTACCTTCCCATTGATTTCAAGTATGTTTACCTTCCCATTGATTTCAAGTATGTTTACCTTCCCATTGATTTCAAGTATGTTTAGCTTCCCATGGAAACTTTGAAGACCTTTACAGAGGTTTGCCAGAGGGTCATTGGTCTTCAGAGTTTCCAACCCCTAATACATTCATCAAAGGATATTCATGTGAGAATGCATAGTACAAAATTCTTTTGACAAACGTCTGGCTGATATCCAACTGCTGGAATTGTTTACCTTCTCATTGATTTCAAGTATGTTTACCTTCCCTTTCAAGTATGTATACCTTCGGTTTGATTTCAAGTATGTTTAGCTTTGGTTTGCTGTAGGACTGGCACGCTGTATGGCCCAATTGAAATGACACATGCAAAATGTAATGTCATGCACAATGTGTACTCACAGTGACATCGAACACTTTATATGAGTAAAACGATCGCTTTACAATGCCGAAAATGACTATCATCACTCTGTATGGATTGCTTGTTAGCGCCGATCCTACTGTCGATTTCTTTCCACAACCATTGCTCCAACATAACTTGCACCGGCTTGAGATATGAGTTTGATTAGCTTGAATCTCTTTGATCCATGGTATCCACTAACCGTGTTAATCAACCTCATATCTCAAGCCGGTGCAAGACCCTTATAGAGGGTCACTATTCATATACCATTGTTGTTGGATGTTCATGTGAGAATGCATAGTACAAAATTCTTTTGACAAACGTCTGGCTAACCTGAAGTTCCTTTTAATTATAAACAACATTAAAGAAGGACTTGTGCTATTTCTTTTCAAACCCTTCCATCTTATGGAAGTTGCTAAAATAGTTAAACAAATGTATTTGCGAATAATACATTCATCAAAAAGACCATCTCTTTGTCAGTCACCCTCATAGGAAAATCGACTCTCACACTTATGCGTAGATCAAGGAGATTGATGAAGATATTCATCAAGACCCTTACAGAGGGTCACTATTCATATACCATTGTTGTTGGATGTTCATGTGAGAATGCATAGTACAACATCAAAGAAGGACTTGTGCTATTTCTTTTCAAACCCAACTCAGGGCAACCCTTGTTTGCTTATACTCGTGTACAGCCTTTATCAGGTTGCCTTCATCGTTGACCGATATCTCTCCGATAACAACCCTTGTTTGATTATACTCGTGTTCAGCCTTTATCAGGTTGCCTTCATCGTTGACCGATATCATATGCAATGAGATGATTTCGTACAAGATTCCAATGCAAGCAAGTCAAATTCAGTAGCGATTATCGCGTGTCATGGATCCTTTGAAAGTGGATACCATGGATCAGAGCTACCTAGTTCTTTTGGCCATAGGTACAGAAAGGTTATAAATGTTCATGTCGTTTCAGGTTGCCTTCATCGTTGACAGATATCTCTCCGATAACAGAAGATGAAGGGTTACTACTCTACACTTCAAGTAGAAGAAGATGAAGAAGAATAAATGAAGTCTATTAATAGAGGTTCGTAGGTTACTCAAACCCTTCCATCGTATACCTAACACACTACAATAATTCACTATTTTATACATACAACACACCTTCATCGTTGACCGTGTTGGAGCACTGTTCTTCTTGATCTTGATCTTCACACTTGCTTTTGACAAACATCTGGCTGACCTGGAGTTCCTTTGCAACCAGGTAGAAAGGAACTAGGTTGCAATATAAAAATCCATCACATCACGATTTGCATCCTGGAAATAATGAGTAACCTACTAACTAACCCTTCATCTTCTCTGTTTAAAGTCAGCTGTACTGGTGATCGAAAGAAATCGACAGTAGGATCGACGCTAACAAGCAACCCATACAGAGTTCGTTGTACTGGCTGTCGAAAGAAATCGCGTGATGATAGTCGTTTTTGGCGTTGTAAAGCGATCGTTACTGTAATGATAAAAAACATTCCAAATAACTGTAATGATCACTACGGTTAGTGGATACCATGGATCAGAGAGATTCAAGCTAATCAAACTCAGGGCAACCCTTGTTTGATTATACTCGTGTTCAGCCTTTATCAGGTTGCCTTCATCGTTGACCGATATCTCTCCGATAACAACCCTTGTATGATTATACTCGTGTTCAGCTTTTATCAGGTTGCCCTCATCGTTGACCGATATCTCTCCGATAGCAACCCTTGTTTGATTATACTCTTTATATATGAATAGTGACCCTCTGGCAAACCTACCTCTGTTTTGAATTTGTTGCATCCATAGAGAAGTTATCAATCTCACTGTAATGATCAAGAACATTCCAAATAACTGTATAATTTCAGCTTTTGTTTAACTATTTTAGCAACTTCCATAGAGAAGTTATCAATCTCACCGTCCAACAATTCATCTTCCTTGTCTTAAAACCCTTGACATCGCTGTTTGATTGCTTGTTAGCGTCGATCCTGTTGATTGGTATATAGAGAGCAAACCGACGATCATTCAAAAATTTAAAGTTACCGCTAACCTCTGCGCCATCATCGACTACAGCAAACCGACGATCTTCCTCCACGGCACTCCTAATGGGCCTCTCTTTATTTCACCGTACGATTTGTGTTTTTGTTGCTTTTTAATAATAAGTTTTGTGTTTATCAAACTCTAACGTCTGAGCAATGATTTATTATTATTATTATTTTATTTATTGTTATTTTATTTCTGTTTTGAGGGTGTAATGATCATGATGGTTATGATTTGACAAACGATTTTTGAAAGTATCAACATTCGGAAATTAGTAAACATTACGAAACGCGTCAAACAGAGACTGGAAGTCTAGCATGTCGATTAGACATGCAAAAATCGTGTTTTGAAAAAATATGGGTATTGACTGTATAGTCGGAGCACCACGTAGAATGATTCATGAAAGTTGAACAAACTTGGATGTTTCAACCAAAACACACAAACGAGCAATAAACGACCCGTAACGCATAAAACGAATTTTGTTGTATTGGGAACAACTAAAAACATTTTAAAATGAATTAAAATTAATTTTTAATCAATAACAAGTATTTAAAATGAAATAAAACAAGTTAAATTTTTTTTTTAAAAAAAAACCTTATATTTTAATATGTGGAAAGTTGGGACCACTATTGGTAATTTTCTTAGCTGGGACTGTTATTCGCCAATAGTCCATAGTTAGGATTATTTATTTCCATTATTCCTTTACTTTTTATGTTTGTTTGATAGGGGTTTTTAAAATTCTCTCAGCCAGCCAGATATGGCATTCATTTTATCATTTCTTTTGTACGTGTGTGTAACGAGATATTCACCATTGTGAAAATGTAAGTTGGTAGAAAAGAAATATCGATATAATAAGGTAAGTTTTACTTATGTTAATGTGGTTTTTTTTTTAATTTATTATGATTATTTTATTTTTATTTTTTGTTTAGTCTAATTAAATAGACGTTTCAAAGTCGGGTTTTTCTTCTTCTTTGTTATTCTACGATACCTTCGATTCGGGACCAATGTTTAAGATAATATCTTTCAAAAAAACCTTACTGGGACCAATTACGTACCGACCTTAATGCACAATCAACGCCGGCCCTAAGGGGGTGTGGGGAGAACTTCTAGCCAGGGCTGAATTTCTAAAGGGGCAGTTTGAGCGGCGACGAGTGTTTTCTTTCTACAAGTATTTTCTTTTTGTTTTCGACTTAAAAAAAGATCTCATCTTAAACATCACTGATTATAAACGCAAGAATGTAAAGAGTAGATAAGAAAGAAAATGAGTCATACATGATAAACTAGTTTGGAAGGATACGACACAATTAAAAAAAAGTTGAAGTGTGTTACTTGAGATTTGTGTTGTGGTACAGTAATTGTGAAGCCTTTGCAGTAAATTTTAATATAATAATATATAGTAGTACTACAAAACAGTAATTGTCTCATGTACATGATGCAAGTTAAATTTATTTATTAAAAAACTTTTAAAGTCTAGACATAAAATAATGGTCCTTCTAATTATTATTGAATTTAAAAAAAAAATGGTGGTTTTGTTATGAGCCAATTAGCCAAACATATTAATTTTTATAATTATTATGACACTTTCAATTCTATATCCGGTTCGACCAGTCTGACTAAGGAACCGGCAAGGACACCGGTTTAACATCCGCTTCAGTTATGAAACATTGCTTAAAAGACCTAAGACTAAGGGGCACATATTTTACGGCTCGGCCCGGACACCTGAATTTTCAGGGCCGGCTCTGTGCACAATACAACAAATATCATGCAGTTGTGATTTTATTATTCAAACTGGCTTTATTTTTTTCGAAAATAAGTCTATTATTTCGGAATAATATCTGAATATGTCTTTTACTTCTAATTTAAAAGCGCGATGAGATGTCATTTTTTTTATTATTTGAAATTTGTTTACTACATAAAATTGTTTAAAATGTTCTATTACCATATCACATAGTTATTTATAAATGAGAAAGTACTGCGTATAAAGAAATCTTAATCTATAAAGTGTAGGAAGAAACCTTAGAGCGTCACGTGGTTTTGTCAGTGTTTTTGTTAATTACGTTTCTAATTCATATCAATGGTAAAGTAGACATTTTCGTAATCCCTGTAATCTCGTTCAAATCTTGCATTAGGTTCTAAATTAGTTGAATTACTTAATTGAACGAGAACCACCACCTTCAACCTCTCTCCACCGCCGCCACGCCACCCTGCACTACCGAACACCATAACAACGTTCAACCAAAACGGAGATTGATGATTTTTTTTTTTGCTGTAACGTGATCGAACGTCGTCTCGCCACCGTTCACCACCAAACGTCACAACCACCTGCAAACCTGTAAGAGATCCATGATCTTTTGCTGTAACGTGGTTGATTTTTTATACGACATGAGTTTAGAGTTTTCCAGGGGAACTAAAATTCAGAAACCAAAGTCATGCTTGCGTGATTTTCTAATTGTACTTAAGTGATTTTCTAATCATTCTATTTACCATCTGTTTTGTAACAATCGAATAACCTTGTGATCCAATCCATATAATAATAGGCTCAATTGATTTTATAATGTTGTTTATAATCAATGCATACGTAACTAGCAAAACATTCCCATGTGACCATAATCAATGCATAAAGTCCATTATCAATTATGAGAAAGTGAACTTGCGTTATTTTAGGAGAACTTGCGTTTTTATCAAAGTGTTTATCATTGTTCCAAGAATGAACTTGCGTGAACTTTGAGTCAAATATGCTCTGTTTTTCGTTTAAAAGCCAAAGCATGCTCCAAGTACGTGATTTGTTTTTGAAATTAGACCAATGTTTTAGGAGTTGTGGTTTTTTGTTTACGTTCGTCAGGTGATTTTTTCGAGATCGTAAAACTAATTAACGAGGATAGGGCGACACAATTTGAATTTAATTTAAATTTGTTTGCGCAATTGACTAAACTACCCTTCCTATGTTTTTCACCAACTTTAATGACGCAACAAAATTACAATCTTACCACTGATTAATTTAACTAAACAAAATTACAATCTTACTACGTTAAAGGTTCTTTTTATATTATCTTCACCCTTTATAAATAATGTAATATCACATCATCATCATTTATAAATAAAAAGATGTAAAATCAAATTATAAATCTCAAGCTTTTTGAAGGGCTAAAACGGAATTTAATCAGGTTCTTTTTAATATATATATATATATATATATATATATATGCATGCTTAGTACTACTAGCAGAAAACCCGCGCGATGCGGCGGCGATGACAATTTACAAGGCGGTGCTCGTTTTCAGTTCGTTTGAGGATTCATTTGTGATATATTATGTTAGTTTTCTTATGTGTATAATGTTTACCAAAGTGTATTATGTTAATTGTATGTATTCTCTTGTTAAAGTTTCATGTTAGGAGCAATACTATAGTTTATCTGTGTTGAATAAATGATAATTTAACATTAAAAATTATCAATACTCCCGAAACCTTTGTGGAGTGCATTAAACTAAAACAAGATTAATAGTTGTGGGGATTTTCTCAATTGCTACATTCTCACTATTGTGCTTTTAATAGAAAATAACACAAAAATAAGGTTAAACAGGCTTGAAAACAAGTTTTCAAAAACAAAAACAGTAGTCAACAACATAAAAAATAGGTATCCCGTTTTTTAAATAAATGTAAGAAAGGAGTACAATTATATACACCAGCTTATTGTAACTTATCTTTTTGTTGATATCAAAAAGGATATACTAATCATTGTATTGTATTGTGTTTGACATAATATCTTCAATATGTTGTCATTTATGTATTCCTTACGTTTAATAAAACGTGTACTAATTAACAAATTTTAGTAGGACTACTCACGTGGATCAAAAAAAATAGTATCTTAAAAACCAATCAAAAAAATTTGGACCATAGCATCAACAAAAAACAGGTCTTACAACCCTCATTATCATCATCTTCACCAACTTAGTAGTATCCTCTTCATCTCCAATATCTTCCTCATCCTCTAAATCTTGTTCAAAATCTGTATATATCACGCCCGCTTCAACTTGCTTGACCCAACAATGCTTCTTGCCTTTATAGTGCACATGCATAAGTGCAGTGTTCACACAATACGCATCACAAAGGCTCGACCCATCTTTCGTGCGATGATTGGCATATATGTTTTCTAATAACATGTAATAGAAGGGCATAGATGGCAAGCCTAAATGTATGAACAGAGATTTTTGTACTCAATAAAACAAAATTTTAAGATATCTTGAATCACTTTCCCAAAGAAACCAAATCCATAGAAGAACCAAAAGTTTTGATAATTTACTATTTTCATTAAACACCAAAACAGCAAGACCTTGAGATTATATCTTCTTTAATGACACATATATTTAAAAAAAAAAGGTATTTGTTTAAAGAGTTATTGGCAACATTGATAAGGTCATCAGCTAGGAACTCGGCAATGGCCTTGACAAGCTTTAAAGGTGAAATATCAATACCCGATGCCTAACAACACCAGCATAAATGATTCTGGTAGTCTCCTTTTGGTCCAATGCATTGGTAGTAATGTAATCCTCCACTACCATTTTGATTTCTACATAAGGATGTCTGTACTCGACAGTTGAAGCTATTCACACACACAGTTTAATCTCAAGCCGAACAACAACACGTTCCTAGACTGCCACAAAAAAAAAAAAAAAGCTTATAAACATATAATTCATATTTAAATGATACAAAATAAAACTCTAGAAATATAAGTTGCAACAAAATAACAAATCCAAACAAATGACAAACAAACTGGCCACATATAATACAAAATACCGTAATCGTCACTGGCCACATATGATTCAAATACTAAATTACATGAGCTTTGAATTTCAAAATGTGAGGCACATGTTCATCATCAAAATTATTTATATCATCATATGTTACAAACAGTCAACCAGCAAATCAAGTAGTCAACGGTCAGCGAGTTAAATTTAGTATCAAAAGTAAAATATCTCACGTTACCAACTTCTAAAAAACACAAGGTTAAGCAATGTCAAGTGTCAAATTGAAGGACGACCTAGTCAAGTTATAAAATTCAATCAATCTTGAACTTTATATGACAAAAATATTAAATAAAGAACTGAAAGTTGCGAGTAGGTTCTTTGATAATCCAGCAAGCCAACAAAGAATCTCATATTCTCATGTTACCAGCTACTAATAATTTACCTCAAAATCAAGATTGAACTAATTGCCTCCAATAGCAAAGTGTACTTCTGAGAGGCAAATGATTATATTCCAAGTAGTGAAAGTGAACCAATGGTATTTATTAAGGATTTCAAATCTTGAACATCTCGTTTTCAGTTGAAAGTAAACGATCCCTTTGACAAAGTTGGTCTACCGCAACTTGTGTTGCAATCATTTAACCCTGTTTTCTTTGAATTTCCTCCAGCCACCTAATAATAAAAAAATATAAAAATTAGAGGCAAAAAACAGGTGTCTTTTTTTTTTATCATATCATAGAATTAGTCCCCTCTCAGTTTCTATCACCTATCAGACCTAGATATGGCATTTTGACCCATATTACTATGCAAATGAGTTGATTAAGTCATATTTTCATCTCAAGAAGGTGAAAGTGCAAACGTTAGCTTTATCAGAGACCGGTCAAATGGGTCAAGAGTAGCCCCAACTCTGTATTTAATCCACTAAACATCCTAGGTTATTTAAACAAAAGCAAGATTTTCATAGAAAGAAGATGATTTTTGTTCTAGATCAACCCATCTGCCCTAACATGTTTCAACTTTTGACTCATACAAAAAAGTTACCAGTTTTGACCTGTTACCCAACCCACCATACGTAGTCAGTTTAACACCACAAACCAGACACACAAAATGAAAATGTTGATGTCCTTAAATCTAAACTCTATTACTCAGATGGTTAATTCATTAAATATATGACAGAACTGTGAGCATTGAACCAATTGGTATTATAGTTGTTACATTAATTTTCAATTTATAAGAATCGTTAGAGGAGATTAGTCTTCATTCTATTTCATTAAAATAATTAAAACTGAACTCTTTTGATAACACAACATAAAGAGTAACATTAATAAAAAAAAATAATAAAATAAACTTAAGATCAAATCAAATAGGTTATGTTATACCAGAGCCATATGAACAATAATCAAGTTATACAAAAACTTGCATACAAAGCTACCAAACCTGGAAATCATTAGTATTGTATTGGTCATGAAACTAACACAAAAATTCAACAGACAACAAGAAATTAAATTTGAATGACAGTCAAGAACAAACCTGGAAATCAATTAGTATTTCCTCAAATCGGGGTCATACACTGCAGATTGAAAGAGAGAATAATAAATTTCTCCAAATCGATTTTTAACACAAGAGAAAGAAAGAAAAAGCAAGAGGAAAGAGAGAGAGGCAGAAGATGAAAAAGTAATATGAAAGGAGATTTAGTTTTCTTACCAGGTTGGTTGCTTGATCGATCTTCAAGATGATTAAAATCAGATTTGAAGCTTCATGGTTCTCATTATCTCAAATAGTGAGAGAATCAATAGACTGTGGTTTAAACATAGGGATTTGATAGAATTTAAAAGTTGTCTGACAAAACATTGGGAAGAGTGTGGGATTCAAAATTTGAATTAATAAATTTGGCCGCCAAAAGTTAGATCAAGGTTTGGTGTTGATGTTGTGTGCATTGAACTATTGTACAATAAGCTTTCAAGGTTTGTACCATTTAAAAATGTGGCAAATGACCTAAGTTGCCCTTCCTATCTCCATATTATATATAGTATAGATAACATGTGGCAATATAGTAACACAAATCTATATTTATATATATAATAAACCAAAGCATTTTTAATGACAAGTCATAATATTATGCAATCTCTCTTTTGAGAGTTGCCACATCTGAGAGATGCCACATAAGTTGTGATGTGGCAACTCTAGACCAATTAAAAAAATGAAATAAATATGTTTTAAATATGATTTAACATAATCTATTAAATACATAATCTATTAAATGTAAATATTAAAACTTTATTATTTTCTCTCTCATGTTTCCTCTCATAACTTTTAAACGTTAATATCTTTTATATACGAGATTTTTTAAACAAAAAAATTACACCAAATTAACCAGCGTTTTATTATCTTTCCAACGAGTACCATAGTGCTATATAAAAAAAAACGGAGAAAAAAACCGACTATTTTTTGTAACCCGGCAGGTATTGTGTCAGGTTTGGAATTAGTTTAAAAAAAATTATGGGTTTGGGTCGGGTCTGGGATTAGGTGATACCCGACCCAATTACCTTTTTTTTATATTAGAATATGATAACTTATGGCAGAGATTTGTTTAAAATAATAATAATAATATTCACTTTGCTTAGATTTCTCAACCCGGGATGCTCCCGGGGTATAAGCTAGTTTCATATATATATGATTTCTTAAAGGTTTAAAAATATATGTATCAAAGGTGGAGTGAATTTATTGAAACGAGTGAGTAGATCAGCAACTATTCATCAAGATAACATATCAATATATATATATATATATATATATATATATGATTTCTTAAAGGGTATAAGGATAAATGGAAAACCCTCCTAAACTGGAAAACTCTGGAAACCCTAACTTCCCGAGCTTTTTTTTATATGAAAATTTTAGGGTATATAATATACATGATTTTAAGCATTTTGAGCAAAAAAAATCAAAAAAGCGCCAAGTACTTTTTTTTTTTAAAAAAAAAATAAATAAGTTTTTGGGTAACACATCGTTAACATATGTTAATTTCGCTTAACATGTGTTACCCGAAAACTTATTTTTAAAAAAAAAAAAAAAGTGTTCGGCGCTTTTTTGATTTTTTTTGCTCATAATGCTTAAAATCATGTATATTACATGCATTAAAATTTTTAGGCCCTAAAAAGCTTGGGAAGTCAGACAGAGTTTTCCAGTTTAGGAGGGTTTTCCATGGATCCTTACCCTTCTTAAAGGTTTAAAAATATATGTATCAAAGGTGGAGTGAATTTATTGCAACGAGTGAGTAGATCAGCAACTATTCATCAAGTTAACATATCAATATATAGGATAATGAAAACTAAAGTATAGATTTTTGTTTTTTTTGTTTTTCTTGTTAAAACTAAAATTAAACCAAGTTAAACAACCCATAAATTTAAGTAGAAAACTTCAAACTTATTTTTTTATATGGTTCATGGTAGTTGATCTTAGAGCATCTCAAATGGCACGTTGAGGAAGTAGTCTGAAGAGTGATGAGCCCAAGCAGACGAATTGACCGATGGAGGTGATGACGTGGTTTGTGTCCGGTTTGTTTAAATTGACGGGTCCGATGCGGGTGATTGCCCTTTATATAGTATAACATCTTAAATTAAAAAAAAAAAAGTTGCTTACTTAAAAAAATTAAAATCATTTTAATAAAAAATTGAATATATTTAATTAAGAAAAACAATAAATTTGTTAAAATAACCTAATTAAAATATTACATAAGCATAATTGAAACATTACACAAGCATGATAAAAATATTACATAATCCAAATTATAACATTACTTAAACGTAATTAACATAATAAGACCTAATTAAACACACATAAGCCCTAATTACTTCATTCCCAATCACCTAGGAATGACCAAGGAGATGATATGTCACGATCGCTATCATAGTCGTCCAACCTCTCATCTCGAGGAAGACGTTTGAAGTCAGGGGAAGATGCATAAATCATTTCTTCATCCGACGTATGAACGTATTCCTCACACATGTTTAGTACCCTGTAACCCAGTTGGGTGCGACTTGTTGTGTTTGTGACAAAAGGGTTTGTAGTGACGTTGGTTTTAGTCTCCCCAAGTTGTAGTTTGCAAAATTGTAGTTGAGCCATGGTGTAGTCATATGCTAAGTTTAACTTTCTGTCTGTAAAAGGATTTGAATCATCATCTGCTTGAGGAAAATGGTTTGCATGTGAAGGAGGATAGACTAATTAAGGAAAAGGGTAAGAGGGTGGAGGACGGTGATTGCTTGAGGAAGTGTTTGTGGATCATTTGTATTCATTTAACATATTAGCAAATGAACATAAACAAACATATACGCGTTAAAAAAATGACACAAATACCCATTCTATTTTAAAAATAAAATAAAAACTTTCTTTACTAGCTTTTAATTATGCCCATTTTGGTCATTTTATACATTTTATTAAAAGCTCCAGCTACTCTGCCAAACACCAAAATATATTTATAAAGCTTCCAGCTATCAGCTTGCAGCTACCAGCTACCAGCCTTCAGCTAGTTTTGCCAAACATACCCTAAAAATTAAATAGGGGAACAGTGACCAAATATCACTAATTTCAAATTTATGTTAGTTAAAATTAACTTAACAGATTATATAATTGTCATGTAACAATTCATTTTTTTCTTCAAAACACATCCTAAGGATCGAACGTGTTAAGAGATCACATTATATTTTATTAAAACCATTCAATACACATATTTTTAAGTCATAACTTTTTTATTACCAAACATATTTAACAGTGTAATACATAAAATCCTAACCTACTTAAAACTAATATAAACTTCAAACCCATTAAATTCTGATAACTTTTATAACAAAAAAGAAATGGAACGTTGTCAAAACCTTAAAAAGATATTCTACATTTTGTGTAAGATATTTGATATTCCATCAACTAGTATAGAAAAAGTCATTAAAGTGATCAACCTTCCACCCTCCTTCCATAGTCCGTACCTTGGACCACACACAGCTGTAGCCCAACTCACACTCACCCCACCCCCTTTATATATCCACCCCACCCCCTCCCCCTCAAGCCACATTCAAATTTAACTTGTCCACATTCTCTACATTGTTATTTCCCACTTCTCATGAGAGGAGTAACACTACCAACTCTAAATATCCAACAACATATATCACCACCAATTCAATTGAATTATTATCATTATTATTATTTTCCCACCACCTTTAGAAGTTGCAATCAAACTAATGGAATCTCCATCTTACTACCCGCCCCCGATGCACCATTCTGATTCAACCCGCCCTACACTTGGGTTCCCGCTCGGTACCGCCTTGCTGCTGATTGTTATTTTCAGCCTCAGCGGTATCCTCTCTTGCTGTTATCATTGGGACAAGCTCCGCCACCTCCGCGCCTCGTTTTCGGATGCTTATGACTATGATCACTCCCCTTCTAAGCCTAACAACACGTACTCGGTATGTTAATTGTCTCAATTTGATTTTTAGTTGATTAACATTTTGTTTCATATCAATTTTGGATTGAAAAAGGATACCATCGCAACTTCTTGCTCGCTTACCTATTAATCCAGATATAACTTGATTTTTTACTGTGAAATAAAATATTAACTTATACTTTTATGATTTTTTTTTGTAGTAACACGAGAATAATTATGATAACAATAAATACAACAAAATTATTATAGCAAAATGATTTTTTTTAGTTAAATAAATTCTGAGTATTTTCAAAAAAACAAAATAAATTCTGAGTATATCATAGCATTATTGGAAAAAAAAAGTTTGACAGCCCACGCCTGGAATTTTTAATGTCGGATTTTGATGGCCCGTGTTTTTCACGTTTCTAAGTTTAAATGTTTATTTTTTCAACTCTATAGTTTTTGTTTTGAAATAATAATTTGATATATTTTTTTTACTAGCTGATTACCCCGGGAGGGTCCCGGGGTTGAAAAATCTAATTTTTTTTGTATGTAATTGGACAAAAAAAATTTAAAACATTTTAAACGGGTTAATTTTTCTAACAAATTACATCAAGATAGCGGGAAGGCGGACAACAAGCTGCGCCACCACCCCTTTCTGAATGGCAAACCCTAACCGACAAAAAACGTAACCTTGCCCACCCGGAGCCGCCACCCCTTGTGCGGTCGTATCTTCCACACCGCACACGTTACTAAGACGCCAGTGTAAGTTGATTTGGTTGATTGATTTGATTTGATTAAAAATTAACGCATTTGTTGTTAAACAGGAAGCGATAGAAACCGAGAAGCAGAGTTATCCGGTGGTGATGCCTGGAGATCGGATCGCAAGGTTCATAGCAATGCCGTGTCCGTGTGAACCGTCTAGGCAAGAGACGGTGGTCACAAAAGAAGTTCACAATGTTCAAAAGCCACCACACGTTGCTCTCACACTATGCTAAATTACTTTTTTTTTCTTGTATATATTTATATAAAGATAAATATATTCGTTTTTTTTTAATTTATAGGATAAGTTAAAAGATTATTCTTTTTTTTTTTTACTTTTTATGTTTACAAACCACTTTATCACTTTTATGCTGCTTTAGGCCTTTAGATATTTACGAATGAAATGTCTAATCTCACTTGTTGCGAATTAAGTTTTGTATTATTTTGATCGCAAATCAAGATAATGATATCTGTCTTCGTAAAAGAAGCAAAAAATGGTGTAAAAATGGGAGATAAAATTAGCCGTTAAAAAAATATCATATTTTGCGCTCATTTTTCTAGCAACGGTGATTATCCCCAATTTCAAATACATAACTTTTGTCTCTTTGCCATATATTTATATTAAAGTTAAGACACTATAGATAGTGGCATTTATATATGGTATCACGATAATGTAACTGATGACGGGTGTCTGGCCTCGACGAGCCGAACCGGGTGTCTGGCCTCGACGAGCCGAACCGGGTGCCTGGCCTCGACGAGCCGAACCGGGTGCCTGGCCTCGACAGGCCGAACCAAAACAATCCGAATGGCCGAACTATAATACAAATAGACAAAACGCAACTTGTTATGCCTTTCGAAACAAGATAATCAGGTACGTGGTCCGGAAGAGGATGTTCCCGATCGGAAGATGAACGTTCAGGATGAATGAACGAACCCTGACACGGCTGGACCATTGGTCCATACATCTGCACGACAGGTAAAGACGGAACAGTAGACAAGGTACAGCCGCTAACACGGCTGGACCATTGGTTCATACATTTGCATGGCGGATAAAAACGGAACAATAACAAAGTACGGCCGAATCAATATTATATATTATAACCCATGATGAACAGTGTTTGAACAGTAGATTTCTCCTCCTATAAAAGGAGAACTTCACCCCTCCAACCAACACAACAATCTAACCTACTCCTCTTCTCTCTACAACCGAACCAAGGTTGGAGTACCCTCTTTTACTATACAATAATCATCAACACTATATAATTAAAACCAAGCCTTCAACTCTCTATAATATTATTTCCGTATCATCATCTCGTCATGAACTCTCCCTCCTTAACAACACTTTTATCCATGATCATTATATCATTTCCTCATCATTCACAGCTTATGAATATATCTATGTGATGACATATATACATCAATATTAGATATCCATATAACCATGTTAATATTGGCAAAATCCACATCGTTGTTCAGATCTAACAACCTAAGATTTAATATACTATAAGCGATCTGTTCTTCATATGGAGGTCCGAGTAACAGCAGTGACACAGCTATGACGTTCTGATCCAAACGACGAACCGTATCAGCAAGACCGTACCTCAACATTAACACTATTGGATTTTATAATATTTCATTTTTATACTTTACCAAAAAGAGGGAGTGTTTTAGTGATACCTGATGACTTCCTTTATAGAAGGTCCTATAACAAGCCTTCTAACAGTGGTTTTACCTGGAATTGGAAGGGACAAGTCACTAGTGCTCTCTGCAAAGCATGAGTAGCCTTTTGTCTTTGTTGACCGAGCTTTGTTAAATGTTTGAGTTAAATGCCAATTTCGTCCCTGGGGTTTAGGCCAACTTGCCACTACAGTACAAAAGTTTTTTTTTTTTTTTTTGCAATTCCTTACCTGAGGTTTGGATTTTTTTTTTTTTTTTTTTTTTTTTTTGCCAAATTCGTCATTTTCACTAACCCAGTTAAAAAATCTCGTTAATGTCAGAGGTAGGGTTGCCTTTTTTACCTCAAGGACGAATTTGGCATTTAAAATTCAACCTTACCTAAGGGATGAATTTGGCATTTAAAATCTCGTTAAGGTTAGGGGTAGGTCTGACCTGGGTTGACTAGACCTGAAACGCGGCTCGTGACTCGAACCCAGCCCCAAAACAAGACCCGTCCTTTGAACAAACCACCATCGGACCACTACTAACAATTCACCACACCACCATTGCCACCATCTAAGAAAACCACTAAACTCATTCACCACACCACCATTGCCACCATCCAAGAAAACCACCCCAAGATTTATCACAATATCCCCAAATTCATTTACCATTGAGCAACCGAAAGTCAACTACTTGAGATCAGGTGGAAATGCATCGGTTTTCGTCGAAGAAATGCCTCCAGAGTCTCCTGAGGTAGCTAGAGTGGAGTCTTATAACCACTTTCCTGCTTACCAGTATGCAGCTGATAGCTTTTTTTGGAATGTAGTCTCCATTGCATCCACATTCGCAGTCGCAGTCGCAAGCGTCGATATTTGGTTATAACCGGCCGAATTTGCCGCCTCCTTCGCCTCAAAGATCATCACAATGGGACTTCCTTTGGAACCCGTTTTCGTCGTTGGATTATTATGGGTATAATAATAGAATTAGTGTGTTTGATGATGATGTTAATGGGTTACAACAAGTTAGAGAAGAGGAGGGGATTCCAGAGCTTAAATAGGAAACGGAACAAGAAGAAGTAGAGCATTTTATCCATAGGATGAATAGGGGACCGAATGTTCATGTTAGGGGATCTAATGGTCATGTGAGGGGCTCCAATGGTCATGTGAATTGTGATCATGAAGATGAGGTTTTAGTAGTTGATGATGATGATGATGATGATGATGATGATGATGATGATGATGATGATGATGAGGATGAGGCTTTTGAGACGGATAGCGGGAGGAGACTGAAAGCGAACATGAGTTAGAACCGAGGCCAACGATGAGTAAAACGCAGAATCTTGAGGTTTTGAAAGGAGAGAGTTCAGGAAAGTTGTGAATACTGGGAATGGAGATGGGTTTATGAATCAAGAAAAGAGTAGAAACGAATGGACACCGGGGTTTATGGTTTATGTGAACCGAAGGCCAACGAGCATGTCGGAGGTTATTAAAGATCTTGAAGCTCAGTTCCAGATCATTTCTGATTCGGCCAACGAGCTTTCGGTTATGTTAGATGCTAACCGGGCTCAGTACTCGTCGACGTCACACGAACTCACAAGTTTGAATTCGGTCTCTCTTTATTAGTTTGTTTGAAGCTTGATAATTGCAGCTTAAGGAGTGGCGTTTGTTTCTTTTTTATTTAACAGCTATGAAGATTTTGAATCCTGTAGCATTGTTGAGGTCTACATCGTCCTCTCGGTCAAACTCGTCGAGATTCTTGGTGAATTCTTCAAAAGAAGAAGGTTATGCTAGCAGCAGTGATTAGTCGGATGACTCGTGTATTTATTTTTCATTTGAATAAATAATATCTTCACTATATTTTCCCTTCCCTCTCTATCTTCACCATATATTCATCTCTTCTCTATCATTATCACCACCATCTGTAAACATCACCACCACGCCTAAAACTCCAAAATCAATCCAAGGTACCTTCCAAACCCCAAGAAAAATTAGGGTTAAATGGGAGGAAAAATTCACCGTTTAAAAAAATGGCAGGAGAGAGAGAGAGAGAGAGAGAGAGAGAGAGAGAGAGAGAGAGAGAGAGATTTGACATAAAATCAATGCTCACGGCCAGTTAACTACAACTCGAATGTGCTTCACGAGACCACTACCAGCATCGATGGCGGCGGTGTTACCGTGCTTGTAGTCGGCTACCCGTGACCAAAATTGTTAAGGTCTGCATCGTCCTCTCGGTCAAACTCGTCGAGATTCTTGGTGAATTCTTCAAAAGAAGAAGGTTATGCTAGCAGCAGTGATCAGTCGGATGACTCGTGTATTTATTTTTCATTTGAATAAATAATATCTTCACTATATTTTTCCTTCCCTCTCTATCTTCACCATATATTCATCTCTTCTCTATCATTATCACCACCATCTGTAAACATCACCACCACCCTAAAACTCCAAAATCAATCCAAGGTACCTTCCAAACCCCAAGAAAAATTAGGGTTAAATGGGAGGAAAAATTCACCGTTTAAAAAAAATGGGGAGAGAGAGAGAGAGAGAGAGAGAGAGAGAGAGAGAGAGAGAGAGAGAGAGAGAGAAGAGAGATTTGACATAAAATCAATGCTTCACGGCCAGTTAACTACAACCCGAATGTGCTTCACGGGACCACTACCAGCATCGATGGCGGCGATGTTACTGTGCTGATAGTCGGCTACCCGTGACCAAATCGGGTAGCGCCCGGTCCCCCCTTATGCTACATAACCAACCTTCATGCTCCTCACTTATTCGTGTTACTTGTGTTATCATTTATTAGTAAACGGTCAAAGCCGATGTCCATTCTGAGAATTAAAGCTTTGTTGAAAGATATTTTTGTTTAGATAAGCGTTGAAAAGGACTTCAAGTCTTTGATCCGTCCAATACGATTTTTAAACGTAATCATAAAATGGCGGAGAAGATTGTTTGTTTTAGTTAGGGATGGCAATGGGTCAGATTTGGGACCGGTTTAGGTAATCCCAACCTCATACCCGATTAGGTATGCTTGTTCCAAACCCGTCCCAAAACCCGTCGGGTTTATATCGGGTAATTACCCGTCGGGTATCGGGTATATTCGCGTGTTTCGGGTAAACCCGTTAATTTTAAAAATTTATCCAATGGGTATATCTGACTAAAAACCTGTCGGTATCTATTGTGTGACTACTAACCAATACATTTAGCATTATCAAATATGTATGTAAATGATTACAATGTATAAATATAAAATAGTTAAATCATATAAAAACACTAAAAAACATAGATAACACATATTATACACAAATAATTGGTGTTTTTTTTTTTTTTTTTTTTTGAAGAAGATGACTATCTAGATGGACAATTAGATATATTATGAATACATATTTTAAAAGATATATAGGAAATTGCATCGGGTCTCTAATCGGGTAAACGGGTGTACTTTATCGGGTAATCGGGTCGAGTAAATGGGTATATCATCAAATCCCAAACCCGTCCCAAACCCGCGAAAAAAATAAAAACTAATCCCATACCCGGACCCATACCCGATTACCTGACCCCAAACCCATCCCAAATGTGTCGGGTTTCAGGTTTACCCATCGGGTTTAGGTTTGATTGCCATCCCTAGTTTTAGTAAACGTACATTAAAATCCTGATCATGTGGCCTAGTGGTAAAAGGGTCGGTTCTCTCTTTGGGGGAGCCGGGTTCGATTCTCACGGGAGGCATGTGATGGATACTCCTACTCTTGTGGTGGGGTAGGTGGTTGGGAAGTGATGGAAAGACCCTTGACCCTTGTGGTCATGGGTTCGACTCCTGATCCCTCCAGGTTTTACCGGTTTACTACCGTCGTGCCTTCGGGCGGGTTTGTGGGCCGGGTTTTCTCTGGAACTGGAGACGGGTGGGCCGAAGGGCTCTGTCCATACGGACTAGAGGCCGTCTGGGGCCTCTTTCGGCCATTGGGGGTCGCGTACAGAATACCCGACAATACTTTAGTTGATCGTTAAAAAAAAGTAAACGTACATTAAATATGAATTTAAAATTAAATAATATCTTTTTCTATCAATTAGCTTATGTATATTTAAAGGTTGTGAAATGTTTCATAAACCGGACGAGACAGATTAAACGTACATGATATTTGAGAAATAAAATCAAGCACCCCACAAAAAAACAACTTCTTTTATTGAACGACCAACAAATCAAACCTGAGCACTCTCGGGGTACCCCTTCGATAAATTCAAGTACTCCGAGAGTACCCGAGTTGTCAAACATCAATTCCGGGGAAAACCCGGTAATCCACCCGGCCGTAAGCACAACGATGAAATAACCGGTAAAATCCGTATGGCTCAAGAATCGAACCCAAAATCCTCTGGGTCTTCTATCATTGCTCACCAATGTCAACATCCTTTCATTAATCCTTGACAATTATCACTTTCAAAGTAAGAACGAACTAGTAAACAAGCTTAAACTTTCGAGATGGTAATATTATGTATTTTCTTTAGTGATGGCTTTCAATAATACAAAAAAAATCTCACTTTAAACTCGATTAAAGAAACTCTAATGTCAAAAAAAGTTGGAACTTTTTATGTAGTGAGATAAATGTTTGGTTTCATGCTACTTTTTAGGGTTTACTAGAGTTAAATCTGTATATACAATAGTGGGAATTTGAATTAAATAATCCAAACTTTACCAGGTTAGAAGACAATAATCTCAACTTAAAAATTGGATTTTTTTTTTGAACGGAAACTTTTATTAACATCGGCAAGCTCTAAAAAACAGAGCCGCCAAAACTATACACACATATATAAAGGGAATTTGACCCAATCATTCCATACAATGTTATTAAATTTAGTTCTATACTTCAACCATAAAAAAGTCTTGGACTTCACTTCCGCCACTGCTTCCATAATTTTTCTATCTTTATTTTCGAATACCATAATGTTCCGAGCATTCCATATCACCCAAGTAGTAACCATAATTATGCCTCTTATGATCTTTTTTCTCCACTTCTCAGCATGCACATTCTTGTATAACATCAGCAAATCCCCATACTCGTAAGCGAAAAACGGAGCTAACTTGCACCAATTACATATCAAACTCCATATCCCATACGCGAAGCCGCACCTCACCATCAAATGCTTTACGTCTTCCCTATCAACGCCACAAAAGGACATGAAACATCTTGAATACTTACATTTCTTTGAACCAGAGCCACCCGAGTGGGAATCCGATCTCTAGTAACTCTCCAAGCCAACAAATTCACCTTAATAGGAGCCCATCCCACCCATTAAAAATTGAAATATAACTGTCCTAATTTGTCTTGTTTTTTATTTCATTTGGCTAAAACCAATTGGGGTTAACTCATTTTAAACCCCCGTTAGTGGAAGCGTGATTTTTTTTTGCCAACCATGGCATTTTTTACACGTCATCTGCTAATGTGGCATGTTACGTAGGTAGAAAACTAGCTGGGTTAGTTTGGTCCAGTGAAATAAAAACCAAGACAAGTTAGGTCTATTAAATTCTAATTTTTAATTTGAGATAATTATCTTCTAACCTGATAAAATTAATATTATTTAATTTCAATTCACCTATATAATTGTTTAAAGACTTTTTTTATTCACACCCTTAACCAAAATTTAAACTTTGCAAAGAAAGTAAACATAACATGTAACTAATATTATTCCTTTACCTAATTTATATGTCAAATCAAACAAGGTCCTTCTCCTCCTCCACCACCCTGCCCGACCCCACTCCACCTCTTTAATTTCACTTTTTCTTTTTCAAAAATGATTTTAGCTTAGTTAAAATTATTTAGGGAATAGACGTCCACTGAATTTTTTCACTTCATTGATTTCTATAAATTTTGTATTGCCGCATCATTTTACTGAAACATTTTTCTAAAGACAACACTTCACTGATTTTTTACCGAACAATCAATTATTTTCAAACATAATAGTAATAATAATATATAATGAGAGAGAGAGACAATTGTGATATTAATGAGAGAGAGAGAGTGTGTGTGTGATTTGAGAGAGAGAGAGAGAGAGAGAGAGAGATCAGGCTTACCAGCTCGTAAACTACAACCAGATTTTGGTTCACGAGACCACTACCAGTATGGGTGGTGACGGTGTTACCGTGCTGGTAGTGGGGTACCTGTGACCAATTCTGGTAACGTCCCATCCCCCTTAGAAAAAAAATGACCATATATGAAATTGCTTACATGGATGATTGGATGAATGAGATAAAAACAACCCTAAAGAAATCAAGTACATTGATGGCCCATTGACGAGACAAAGTTTTTAGAAAACACCTACGTTTAAAAGTTTTGAGTTCAAATCTCACAGAAAAACATTAAAGAAATTTGTCTTCAAAAAAAATATTTTTCTTTAAACTAGTTAATTGATGATTTCATATAATTTTCTATGGTTTTTCATGTCATCTAGGCCATACATGTCATTGTTTTTATACAAACATATATATGATGACAATTGTTAAGCACTAAAATCTATTGATGTTAAATCTTAATTTAAATCACAATTTGATTAGAAGCATGGTCGGTCTAATCTTTTTGGAGGCCCAAAGTGAAATGTAAAACTGGGCCCTTTTGGACCGGCCCTCTTGATGCATTGATTTGAAAGTTTGGAAACTCATCCTTAATAATTAAAATTAACAATAGGAGAAAGTTATGTTGAAAGAGTTTAAGATAAGAGTCCACTACGTATGGAACCATCTAAAGTCTCAATATAATGATTTAGTTATAGACTTATATAGTGATTGAACGGCGATCAAGATAAATGACGATATCAAGGAAAAGCCACTGGATATGTAATCACTATGAAGATTGTTTTTGAAGACGAATAGAAAAAAAAAAAAATCAAAATCTACTTTAAAGCCTTGATCAAGAGATATGTACAACTTTGATCACACAACATTTACATAGATTTTTATCTTGAAAACTGAAAGCATGCATCACATACACCATCACATATTATTATAGGGTAGCATAAGCTCCATTTCTTAAGTGAGGATTTAGGTTGTAGATTTCATGTTGTTGCTACACCTTTGTGTGCATTAGATATAATCAGTGGCGAAGCTTGATCCGAAGGTTCGAGGGGTCGGAAGTCACCGAGGGTTCGGAAGTCACTGGTTTCGGGGGTCGAAACCCTATATTTTCAAAATTTTCTATACGGATACTATATAATCGGAACTTCTGCGCGAAAATCCGGTGGGGGGGGGGGCGGTCGCCCCTCCCCGCCCCTACAAACCTGCGCCACTGGATATAATGCTAGAATTTATAAAAGATTGTGACAAGCTTGTAATAACTAAAAAACTTAAATATTGGAAATCATTTTAACGTATATATTATAATAGTGAAATATATATTAAGTTGGAAAAGATATATCAACAACAAGATGACACACTAATGGATAAGTGACCCAAAACAATGATCGAGATTCTAGAAGCCATTCTTGCTAGGCCATGTAAATGGTAGAATCAATGATGCCAAAGGATGAGAGTTACTTGCAACCGATGCTCCTTTCAATTTGTAGAGGTCATAATCATTTCAAAACACCTCTTTGGATATCGCTTCATGCGCATATTCAATTGTTTTAGAGAAAATACTAAAGTAGCCACTTTTTTTGTTGTACCTATATAGTTATATCAACAAAAGATTAGGTCTAGATCAGGCATGACATATGCAACAGCAAGATTGCGAATCTATTTTTCTCACGCGTTATACATTATTCCCTAACGCGCTTGCTTGTATGGACATACACATATATATATATTACACTAGCTGATTACCCCGGGAGGGTCCCGGGGTTGAAAAATCTTATTTTACGTGATAACCTATTGCAAATGGCTCAAGTTAACTAACCACAAAATCTCTCAATCATTGCATGTTCATAGTATTCTAATAAGTAATAACTCATATTCCTTAATCTAAAACCTAATCAGTAATCATCTAAAGAATCACTTATGTAAGCTACAACTATTCAAAAACTCATCACATCTCTTTAATTTCTCACATTCTAATGGCTCTTATAATTCCTAACCTAATCAACTAAACAAACACTTAAGTTGGAAGTTGTAACCATTGCATCTCATTATGCCACGTGGCATAATCAAGAGATGGTTAAGACCACCATTGAACACCACGTCAGCAACTATCAAGTCATCCCGAGAGCGTCCCGGAGTTGAAAAATATAACCATTCTAATAATACTAATACTAATAGTAATAATTATTACTCTTGTAATTAAATAAATAAAAAAATAACCTTGCTATAAGGTGACACCATGTGTTGCAGTGTTGCGCGATTCTTTCTCATAGCCTCTCTTGATGAAGTATACCTAGTAAAATTCCAATGATAACATGGCGATTGGGTTGATTTTCAACATCGTATATAAGAACCTTGTTTAAAAGAAAAAACATGATTAATGAATAACATGAACACTTTGTGTGTTTTTTTCCTGTATGAACGAAACCCCACAAAAAATAGTCGATTTTTTCTCCGTTTTTTATATAGCACTATGGTACTCGTTGGAAAGATAATAAAACGCTCGTTAATTTGGTGTAATTTTTTTCTTTAAAAAATCTCGTATATAAAAGATATAAACGTTTAAAAAATTATGGGAGGAAACATGAGAGAGAAAATTTTAAATTTATTTTTAAATTATTTTTTCCTAAAATAACTCAATTTAATTAAAAAAAGGAAAAAATTCAAAAACACTAAAATATTTCAATTATGATGACACGTGGCAGTTTCATGGAGAGGTTGAATGCACCATTGCACGCCACGTCAGCAATGTTCAATTCTTTTATATATATTAATAGATTATATATAAATAAGTCTTCATTAGATTAAAGAGTTTTAATCTGGGTCATGCTTCAGATGAGTTTTGTTGCATCTACGACTTCTTAAGATCTATATATCACTACAATTGAGTGTTTGGACTTTGCACATAAAAATAAAAGCTAAAAGCCACAGCTCTACGAATGATAATTACACCATTTTTTTTTTCAGATTGTTAGGACAAAAAGGATTGGTGAAACCACTTTTGTAAACCTTAGTCTAATTCACTTCTGTCATTTTGGCTAAGTATAGAAGTACTGAAGAGAAGACAAGAAACTGCTGATTAGAAGATATGAGAAGTGCTGAAGTTGCAGAAGTTCTGAAGTCCAAACCAGACAAGTTCACTTCAGAAGTACTGAAGACAAAACTACTCTTCAGTAGTTTGTCCTTCATCAGCACTTAGCATCAGATATTTTCCACCGCCTTTTTGCATCAGTAGTTTATTGTTTATTATTACTTTTTAGCTGTATTTGTTTCTTTCTATGTTGCAACTTGTGCAACTTGTTACTGTTGTTTCTGTACTTGCTTTTTGGGCAAGATACATGCATGTAAACGTCTATAAATAGGAGGCTTCAACCTTCTATTTTAGACATTGATTTTAATAGAAAAATCCTTCAAACACTCTCATTGTTCTATTCCATTTCTGTGTTTATTGTGAATCTGTCTAAGTATCTAATTCTCATTTACAGCTTAGATTCATAATAAACACTTTGTCATTTATTAGTTTCAAACATCAAGGGGGAGTAATAACTCTGCCTTAGTGTAAAAAGTGTTGCTTTAACTTATACATTCCGCTGTGCTTATAATCTGATCTACAAGGACTTGCTAAACACTTAAGTGTCAAGATAGCAAGTTCTTACTTAGCAAAAGAGCAAACTGATCCAACAATTGGTATCAGAGCGTTGGTTTATCTGATCACATATCAATCTAACAAATTGAGAATCAGACACAAAGCTCTTATTGATATTCAATAAAAAGATCAAAAGTTCACTTTTTATCAATATCCATCACTTAAAAGAGTCATCTGACAAATCTATACTCTTTAAAATGGATCCACATAATACTGGTTCTGCCACCAAACCTGCCATGCTTGTGAGAAATGAGTACAACATATGGCAAAAGAGAATGGCACATACCTTGTCACAAACCAACACAGGTTGTTGGAGATCTGTGATATATGGTCCTCACAAACCAGTAAATGTTAATCTTGAAACTAATGTTAAGGTCCCTAAGGACCCTAAAGAATATACAGATGAGGATTTCCTAAAACTTGAGCTAGATGCGAAAGCATTCTCTATGTTGGCAATGGCTCTCCCAAATGAGATATACTCTGGCCTTTTACATTGTGAAAGTGCCAAAGAACTTTGGGACTGTCTTAAAGAACAGTTTGGAGGAACTGAAGAGGTGATTGCCAACACCAGAGAGATTTTAGCTCAACAATATGAAACATTTGCTTATATTAATGGGGAAACTTTGACTCAACAATTTGAAAGATTCTCCTCATTAATATCTGAGCTAAAGTTAAATGGTCAGACCTATACAACAGTGTCTATGTTACATAGATTTTTAAGGTCTTTACCTGACAAATGGGAAACTTACTCCATTGTTTTTAGATCCTCACCAGATTTTAGCTCCCTCACTCTTACAAAACTCCATGGGAGATTACTTACTTTTGAGAGAGAAATTGATCAAAAGAAGAAATTACAAACATCTGGTAAAACTGCTGATGACTACCTACCAGGTAGTACAACACTTTTGGGACAAGATTCACCAACTTGTTCCTATGGATCTTATGACAATATTGACATAACCACTGGGATCTCATCAGAAAGATCTTTCCCAGGTTATGACAATAATGACCAAAGTCAAACTGCTTATAATCTATGTTTTATCATGGATGATTTGAAAATTTTTAGCAGTGATGACTTAGAAGAAATGGACATATTACACCAACTGGCCATGCTAAGCATTAAAACTAACAAGTTTTATAAAAGGTCAGGAAGGAAATTTCCAGGATTGACCAGTAATACAAAAATTGGTTTTGACAAATCTAAACTGAGATGTCACAAGTGTCAGAAGTTGGGACACTTTGCTAGAGAGTGTAGAAGCTCTAGCTTTAACCAATCACAATCTGGAAATAACTATAACCCCAATTATAATAGGAATAATGGAACTCAAGGGAGTGCTCATTTTGTACAGGCACAAGCTCCTCAACAGCAATATATGCCTCAAGTACAATATGTTCAAGTGCCTGCTCAACAGATGCAGAGCCAACAATCAATCCCTCCCTTTCCAGCTGCTCAACTTCCTCCACAGCCTCAACAACCCTCACAACAAAGTCTCTTTACCTCAGGGTATGTTGACTGGAGCAGTCTCTCTTATGACACCACAGAGTGCAATCCTGATGCAGACAACAAAGTGTTTGACATCAACTGGGGAGAACCAGACAATGGCAGAAAGAACTTTGCCTTAATGGCATTTGAAGGCTGTACTTCAAAATCTGCATTGTCACAGGTATCAAAAGAATCTTTGACAAAACTTTGCTCAAATTCTTGCAAAGAAACTTTTGCTCTCATAAGAGAGACAAATCTGCACTTACAAGGCAAAGCCAATGATTTAGAAAGAAAATACACACAGATAAAATGTGATTTAGAAAGAAAACTGTGTGCTAAAACAAAAGAAGTTTCTAAATTAACTGACTCTGCTATTGAAACCCAAGCACAAATCAAAATCATGCTAAATGACCTGGGAGATGTCAGACAAGAGCTTGCTGACACCAGGATCACTTGTGAAAAATGGGTGGAATCTTGTAAGGGGTATCAATTATTGCTAAACAAACAAAGTGCTTCAAATGTTAAGTTTGGCATAGGATACCATCATGTTGAAACACCAACAGATTTTTCTCCCAAAACTACTGAAGATGGGAGAAGAATTGTTTCAAATGAAACTTCTGAAGGGAAAGAATGCACATCTTTCCATGAAAACTTTCTAAACAGAAATCCTGGCATTTTTAAAGAAAGTACTTCAGAAGTATTTACAAAATCTGACAACAAGCCATCAGTAGTTTCATCTACATCAGGAGTTGAGACCCTGAAAACTACTGATGAGCAAAATCTTTTCACAAATGTCAGAAATTTGCCTTTAGATCAAAAACAAAAGGCAAAAGAATGTGAAATTTGTGGCCTGTTCAACCACAAAACTGAATTTTGTAGATACAGAAAAGGAATTCAGTTCAACCAAAAATTTAAACAACAGGTTGTGGGAAATCAAATCAGAAATGATTATGAAAGAATCTTTAAACCCAAGAAACAACAACCTGAAAACACCTTTTCTCAGAAAAAGATAAAATCTCAACCAAAATCTTTTTCTCAAAATTCCTTGTCAGTAGTTAGACCAGAATCATCAGCAGTTTCACAAACTGCTGAGATTCAAAATCTAAGGAACATGGTAGAACTACTGATGACCAAGGTTGATGGTGGTCCTAAAAAGGATACCACCATGGTTCTTAATGAAAAATCCATTGCCAAAAAGACATGGATTTCTCAACCTGGTCAAGAACAAACTGTAACTGTTCTCAAGAGCAAACCCAAAGCCAAACAGGCTTGGGTTCCTAAATCTAACTAATTTGCTTTTATGTGCAGAGAGTTTCCAGGGGCTTAAACAGCATATGGTATGTTGATAATGGAGGCTCTATGCACATGACTGGATGCAGATACCTGATAAACAACTTTATCAGCCAAAGAGAAGGATCTGTATCCTTTGGGAACAATGCTAAGGGATATGTGCTAGGACATGGCAATGTCTCCTCTGGCAAAATACAGTTTGACAAGGTCAATCTGGTGGAAAACCTTGAATACAACTTGCTGAGTGTGTCACAAATGTGTGATAAAGGATATTCTTCCTTTTTCACAAAGACAGCATGCAAGATCATCTCACCAGAAGGCCAGAAGTTGATAGAGAAGATTATAGAAGATCATACTTTGCTGATTGCCAAAAGATGTGGCAATGTCTATGCAGTGGACATTGAGAAAGACAAAGTATTGAACAACACTGCCTGTTTCTTCTCAAGGGCATCAACTTCAGAAACAGATCTCTGGCACAGGAGACTTGGCCATGTGAACTTTAAAACCATAAATAAAGTCACAAAAATGGGCTTGGTCAGAGGTCTACCTTTGAAAGTATACCAGTGTCAAGAACACTGTGTATCCTGTTTAAAGGGAAAACAGCATAAGTCCTCCTATAAGTCTATTGAAGAATAAAAAACAACTGCATGTCTTCAACTACTCCATATGGACTTATTTGGACCTGTCAAGATTATGAGCCTTGGTAAAAAGAAGTACTGCTTAGTCATCATTGATGACTACTCAAGATTCACATGGGTATTCTTCTTATTTTCCAAGGATGAGGCTGCTGAAATCATCAAGTTCTTCATTCTACAAGTAGAGAAACAATATTCTCTATCTGTCAAAACCATTAGAAGTGACAATCGGACAGAGTTCAGGAACAAAACTCTGGATGAATTCTGTTTGTCTAAAGGGATTATTAGACAATACAGTGTTCCCAGAACTCCTGAACAAAATGGTGTAGTAGAAAGGAAGAACAGAACATTGATAGAAGGAGCAAGAACAATGTTAGCTGATTCTGGACTGCCATTGTACTTTTGGGCAGAAGCAGTTAACACATCATGTTATGTTCAGAATAGAGTTCTTGTGGTCAAGAGACATTCCAAGACTGACTATGAAGTTCTTCATGGCATGAAGCCCCTTATCTCCTTTTTCAGGGCTTTTGGGTGTCAATGTTTCATCTTGAACATCAAGGAATCTATTTCAAAGTTTGCTGCCAAAGTTGACTCAGTTTACTTTCTTGGTTATTCTTCAACTAGAAAAACCTACAAGGTTTTTAATTATCACACCAGGATAGTAGAAGAAACATTGAATGTCAAGTTCAATGAGTCAAAACACACTCTTATTCCAGCACATCCTGCTGAACTCTTTGACCTTGACAACTTTCACTTTGGACCTGAAAAGACTGTTACTTCTTCCAAACCTACTTATTATGGTGATCAAAGGTTTGAAGATGAGGATCCTACACCATGGACTCCTCAAACAGTCATTAAGTCAACTACAACACCATCAGAAGTTTCTCAAACTTCTGATCAAACAAATACTGAAGGCCAAACTCAAACATCTGCTTCAGCACCTGCAACTACCGAAGAAGCTAAAACTGCTGAACCAGATATTATAGACCTCAGTAGTTTGTTTGAAGAACAAGAGCCACCTACACCTGTCAGTGGTTTACAACAACTGATTGAACACAGAGATCATCCACTTGATCAAATCATGGGTGATATAGCTTCAGGTGTTCTTACCAGAAACCAGCTCTCCAACTTTTGCCTATTTTCAGCCTTTATTTCACAGTTGGAACCAAAGAAGTACCAGGAAGCCCTCAAAGACAATAATTGGGTGCAAGCTATGCAAGATGAACTGCTTCAGTTCAACAAGCAACAGGTCTGGGAAATCTGTCCCTTACCTCAAAACAAGCAACCAATTGGTACAAGATGGGTTTTCAGGAACAAACAAGATGAAGCTGGTATGATAATCAAGAACAAGGCAAGACTGGTAGTTCAAGGGTACTCTCAAGAAGAGGGAATTGACTATGATGAAACCTTTGTTCCAGTTGCAAGGCTTGAGGCCATCAGGTTATTTCTGGCCTATGCCATTTCCAACAAAATTAAAGTTTATCAAATGGATGTGAAAAGTGCATTTTTGTATGGAAAAATCAAAGAGGAGGTGTATGTCTGTCAGCCACCTGGGTTTGAGGATCCTTCTCATCCTGAGTGGGTGTACAGACTGGACAAAGCTCTTTATGGGCTCAAACAGGCTCCAAGAGCCTGGTATGATACACTCTCCACCTTTTTACTCAAAAATAACTTTACAAGAGGTGCCATTGATAAAACACTTTTCATTAAACATGTTGGAAATCATGTCTTACTTGTTCAAATTTATGTTGATGATATCATTTTTGGTTCAACAAACACAAAACTGTGTGATGATTTTAAGAAACTCATGCAATCAAAATTTGAGATGAGTACCATGGGAGAACTGCAGTACTTTCTAGGACTGCAGATCAAACAACAAACAAATGGAACTTTTATACATCAATCAAAATATGTTAAAGAATTATTGAACAAATTTTCTTTAAATGACTGTAAATCATGTTCCACTCCCATGACACCAATCACACAAGTTGAACCTGATGATCAAGGAAAACAGGTTGATCAAACCATGTACAGATGCATGATAGGTTCCCTTTTATACTTAACTGCTTCTAGACCAGATATTATGTTTTCAACATGTGTCTATGCTAGATATCAATCAGCACCAAGGGAATCACACCTTATAGCAGTCAAAAGAATTTTCAGATATCTGAAAGGAACTCCAACACTGGGAATTTGGTATCCTGCTTCAAGCAATACCAAGTTATCAGTTTTTTCAGATAGTGACTATGCAGGGTGTAAGATGACAAGAAAGTCAACATCTGGTGGTTGTCAATTCCTGGGTAACTGTCTAGTGTCATGGCAATCAAAGAAGCAAACATCTGTTGCAACTTCAACTGCTGAAGCTGAATACATTGCAGCTGCAAGTTGTACATCACAGATACAATGGCTCCAATATCAACTTCTTGATTATGGAATCAAAGAGACCAAGACACCTTTGTTTGTAGACAGCAAATCTGCCATTAGCATCATTCAAAATCCGGTACAGTTCTCAAAAACCAAACATATTGAGATCAGGTACCATTTCATAAGAGATTGCTATGAAAAAGGCAAGATTGAGGTGAAGCGTGTAGCAACATCTAATCAAATAGCTGACATCTTCACTAAGCCCCTTGACACATCAACATTTCAGAAGTTAGTATCCATGCTTGGAATGCTAAATTTGTAAGTGTTTACTTTATTTTTTTTATATGCATATCAGTTAGAATCCAAGTTAACACTTGATTCTACCCAACTCTACATCAAACTTCTACATCAATCACTACTGCTATGCATAAAACAACAAATTTTTTTTCTTTTCCTTTTTCCATCCTTGATTCCATCCTGTTTACCTTTTCCTTCTTTTTTCTGGTTTTCACTTACAAAAGACAAAAGTCTGAAACAAAACTTCTGAAAAACAAAAAGAGAACTACTGATTAAACAAAAATCAGTATGAGAGGAACTACTGATGAACAAAAATCATCAGTATGGGGATAATTTTCTGAAAAAGTGTGTAACTTCTGATAAAATAACCTTCAGAAGTTATGAATAAAGTATTTATAAAAACATTTCTCATCAGATGTCACAGCTACTGAAGAGAAAATGGGAACTACTGATGAAGTAATCCTTCATCAGCAGTTTAAGTCAAAAGGGCAAATCTGACTTTTCCCATCATCAGAGGTTTGACCTAATCAGTTTAAAACCTCTGATAAAAAGATTTTTAACCAAAGGCGGTTTTAAAACTTCTAATAAAGAAGATTCAAGCGGTTAAAACTTCTAATAAATACCTTTTCTACACACTTATCCTTTCAAACTCAAAATATCCCTCCTTCTCTCTCAAAAACTCTCTCAATAACCTATACCTGCAAATCCACTGTTCGATCAAAACCCAAACCACATGGCTCTAGTTCTAAAACAGGGACACAATCAAAGGGCCTTTCTTGAAAAACAAGAAGGCTGGTCCCAATACGATGAGATCATTGATCTTGTCGTCAAATCCCAATATTTTACTGCTCTCACAATAAACCCACCAATTCACACTGAAACTCTGAATGAGTTCTGGGCAAATGCTGAGACGGTGACAATGGGTGATGAGGTCATTTCCCTCAACTCAAGAATAAAAGGGAAACAACTGACCATCACACCGGCCACACTGGCAACAAGACTGGGTCTGGATGATGTAACTGCCCCTGACCATGTTGCTAACACTGATATTCATCTAACCATGACTGAGTGTGGTTATCAAGGTACTCTCTCCCATGCTACAATATTCAAAAAATATTTTGAACCAAAATACAAGCTTTTGTTTCATTATATTATTATGTGTTTGAGTCCAAAAACAGGGTCTTATGACCAGATGCCCTCCACTTTTCAACCAATATTTCATTCCATTGTGAATGAAACTAAATTCAGGGCATCAAAACTATTTTTCAATGAGTTGGTGTTACATCACAATAATACCAAGAAAAAGTTTTTGTTATACCCAAGGTTCATTATGCAATGCATAATAGGGGAACTGGGTAATGAGGTGCTTGTGGGAAAAATTTCAACTTTAAATCCTTTAACATCACAAGCATACTCAAGGCATAACAAACCGGCTGCCTGGCCAGAAGATGATCAGGGAGAACAACAACAAGTCCCCCTGAAGCCCACATCTTCCAAACTCACACCACCAAAAGCCAAAAAGCCCAAGCCAACAATAACTGCTCCCCACCAACCCAAAAGAAAAGCTGTTCAGGAGGTTGAGATGCCTGAACATGCTCATGAGCATTCTGCTCTTCAAATAGATGAGACTGAAACACCCTCTCAGTCTCATCCATCTCAAACCCCACCAAGAGCACCCATAACCGTTTTATTCAAAAGAAAAAGACTTAGAAAAACATATCAAACACACTCTTCTTTTGAAACTGCTGAACAACAACTTTCACCACCTATTGCCCAAACTACTGAACCAACCCCACAAATTTCTGAACAAGAGGCAATAGAAATTGCCAAACTTCTCTCTGGGCTAAAAGAGAATGTCCCATCTGATCATGTCAGTCCCCTACAAACACAACAAACAGGGGACATAACTACTACATCAGACATGGATGTGGACATCTCTAGCCCTATCCCAAGAGATGAGGGTGGACCAGAGTCTTTAAGCCCAATTTTAGAGACCCTTGGGGCATCTGAGGCTGCTACTACTCAGTTACCACCCAGTGGTGGATCTGAGGATAGAAGTAACATAGCTAAGACCTCAGATGTGGCAACTACTGATGAAGGCTTAATGCCTGAAGTAGGAAATCCTCAGAACCAAGAACAAGAGGTTCATGAGAGAACTGAGTTGGGCTCAGCTCATGATTTAACTGAGACAGTCCTCATTGAGGGCAACATCAGGGATTCAGATGATTCCATTAGTTTGGATGATGTTTCACACACTCAAACTACTGAATTGACGGCACTTTCTGAAGGTCCTGTTTCAGGGGTATCCAGGCTCAAGAAGCCAGTCACCTCTGCACAGGTTAAAGCCCACTCAATCCCTAAAACCCCCAGAGTGGCATCCTCTGTACAACATGAGGATCTCCCAAAAACACCCCCTTCACAACAAATGCCTACCCAATTCCCTGGGCAAACAAGCATAGACCTGAACCAGCTATGCAGCCCAGAGGGTCCCCTGTACCACATGATGAATACACTCATCAGAAATCACTTCCAAACATATACAGCTGACTTGGAGCTGTCGATCAAGAACCAATTTGGAGTGATCAAGACCAAGATGAACGATCTGTCAAACAAAATAGACTTCAACAGCAAACAGATTGCTCATCTTCAAGGACAATTCTCCCAACCCTCTGCTTCAAGGGTTAAATTGATGAATCCAAAAAGGGGGAGAAGATCAGGGAACCTAAGGAGTCATTCCAAGCCAGGATAAGGGCAAGAGTGGCCATCCTTGAAAGAGATCAAAAAGATCAGGCCAGGAAAGAAAAATTGGCCAAACAGTTTGGTGTCTCAATAGAAGAAATTGAAGCAGCAGAGAAAGAAGATGAGACCCAAACATCTGAAGAATCCCTAAGGCATAATGAAGAAACTTCTGATGACAAAACTTCTGATGAAGAATCAGAAAGTACTGAAGACAATCCTTCAGTAGTTGACAAACCATCAGTAGTTGTCAGCACATCAGAAGTTAACACTTCCAAACCTCAAACAACTGAACCTTCCAGAACCACTGCTCCCATTCAACCAACATCTGATCCCATCAGGCCTACAACTGTTACAACAATGACTGTATTAAACCCTTCTCCTATCTCTCAATCAGCTGAACTATTAGAGAAGAGCTTAATTGCAGCCAACAAGAAGGCCAGAGAAGATCAGATTTGGAAATCTCTGGAAGAAAGGGATGATTTGGATTTAAGCCATGAAGAAAAACTTCAGGCTTATGCAGCTGAACTACAAAGGCAGGCTAGCCTTGATGAGATTGCTGAACAAGAAAAAAGACAACAACTGGTGTCTTATATTACCAAGAACAGCAAGACCAAAGCCTTTACACTCAAAGGACTCTCTATGCAAGAGCTGACAAGAAGAGCACAATTGCTTGCAGACAAAGTGGCCACAAGCAAAGATGGAAAGGCCAAGAGAGCCCAGATAATAGAAGAGTTAGTAGCAGAAGGATATGGTTCAAAAGCCTCAGTATCCAGATGGAAAGAAGAAAGACTGATGGATACTTATAGAAAATACTTGGCTGCCAAGGCTGCAAATCCTGAGAAGTTTCAAACTGCTGATCCTTCAAGATCAGTAGTTAGAACTTCTGGTGCATCTAGAAGAACTGCTACTCAGAAGAAGAAGGCAGAGGACAATGTCAAAACTGACTTCAAAATGGTACTACTTGAAGGAAGTTCAATAGTCCATTCAGATTTTGACATTGAGGACAAACCTCTGTTAACACAATTCAGGGATCCTTCCACTTTTGCTTACCAAATACAAAAGACCATCAAAGAAAAGATGCATACCAGAGTAGTGACTGAACACCATCTCCCAACTGTTCAGATGCCTGATATGCAACAACAACAAGGAAGAGAATCCCACCTGAGGCTATCTGAAACTGAAGACATCCAGCACTCAGGACCATCAACCCAAGGGACAAGTCTGGTTCCCTATTCTTCTGACTTTAACAAGTCAAAGATCCCTATCATCAGATGGTCACTTACTGATAACAACTCAGTACTGTTGACAAGAAGAGACCTCTCAAGCAGGGCTTATAAGAAGATCAGTGATCTGAAGAAACTGTCAACACAAGACCTGCTCACAATTCAACATCTAGAACCACAGAGAGGATCTCTATCTGATGGTCAGTTAAACCAGCTCAAGAACACCATGTACAAAGAGATATGGAAGATTGTTCAAGACAGAAGAAACACATAAGGAATTAGTAAGGTTTTGGCTTCATCAATCCAGGGGGAGATTGTTAGGACAAAGAGGATTGGTGAAACCACTTTTGTAAACCTTAGTCTAATTCACTTCTGTCATTTTGGCTAAGTATAGAAGTACTGAAGAGAAGACAAGAAACTGCTGATTAGAAGATATGAGAAGTGCTGAAGTTGCAGAAGTTCTGAAGTCCAAACCAGACAAGTTCACTTCAGAAGTACTGAAGACAAAACTACTCTTCAGTAGTTTGTCCTTCATCAGCACTTAGCATCAGATATTTTCCACCGCCTTTTTGCATCAGTAGTTTATTGTTTATTATTACTTTTTAGCTGTATTTGTTTCTTTCTATGTTGCAACTTGTGCAACTTGTTACTGTTGTTTCTGTACTTGCTTTTTGGGCAAGATACATGCATGTAAACGTCTATAAATAGGAGGCTTCAACCTTCTATTTTAGACATTGATTTTAATAGAAAAATCCTTCAAACACTCTCATTGTTCTATTCCATTTCTGTGTTTATTGTGAATCTGTCTAAGTATCTAATTCTCATTTACAGCTTAGATTCATAATAAACACTTTGTCATTTATTAGTTTCAAACATCAAGGGGGAGTAATAACTCTGCCTTAGTGTAAAAAGTGTTGCTTTAACTTATACATTCCGCTGTGCTTATAATCTGATCTACAAGGACTTGCTAAACACTTAAGTGTTAAGATAGCAAGTTCTTACTTAGCAAAAGAGCAAACTGATCCAACACAGATCCCTACACTATATATTATAAATCTATTATTTATACTCGTTGTTAAACATTTAAAAATAAATAAATGTAATTTAGTCAAGTTGTTCACACTTATAAACGTGTATTGCATTGCTACGCTCACAAGCTTGTAGAAATATAATATACAATATTTTTTCACGCTTATAATTGTAAAAAAAAAAAAAAATGCTTGTTCTTGAGATCGTACACACATAAACATGTCTAAAAAAAAAAAAAAAAAAAAAAAAAAAAAAAAAAAACATAGTGTAGTGAGAAAGTTATTGCAGTCAGTTTCTTCACTCTTTACACGAAGTAATAAGTTGTTACAAATTACGGATCCCTACACTTTTGATTAGCAATTTAGCACACACAAGGTTTCTGCTTACACGCATATTGCTTGTTGAATTTTATCATGCCTATAAGTATTGAAATTAAATATTAAATAATCCTAACTATTAGCTGTTAGCCATCATCAGTCTCAACTTCAAAATCATTGCTGACGGTTGAATTTTATCATACCTTTAAGTATTGAAATTAAATAATCCTAACTATTAGCTGTTAGCCGTTATTAGTCTCAACTTCAAAAATCACTGCTGACGATTGAATTTTATCATACTTAAAAGTATTGAAATTAAATAATCCTAACTATTAGTTGTTAGCTGTCATTAGTCTCAACTTCAAAAATCACTGTTGACGATTTCAACTGTTAATTTATTTTCCCTCAACGGTTTCATACTAAATAAAAGTTAACTCAGTTAGTTTTCCTTGATGTGGACTGCAACATAAGTAGTCCACATCATAAAAACTTTGCCACATAAGCAAACCACGTCATCAAAAGTTTGACCTTTTTGCCCCATAAGGCATCCACATCAGCAAAATGTTGACTTTTGCCACATAAACAATCCACGTTAGCAAAAATTATTTGGGTTAACTTTTAGCTAGTATGAGACCGCTGAGAAAAAATAAGTTAAAAGGTGGGACCGTCGTCAGCAGTGATTTTTGAAATTGAGATCGGTAGCGGCTAGCTACAAATACAATAACTAAGATTATTTAAATCCAAGATTCCTACGTAATATTACTATAAATGTGAACAAACTGATATTTTATATCTACATGCTTTAATCAAACCAAATGGCCAAATTGGAAATTGGAAAAATGATTATTATTTGAAAGAGAATATTAGGTATTTGTTTGCAAATCTTAGGACAAAAGGGGTTGTAGATAAATTGTGCCATTATACCACACAAGAAAATAAGAGCCAATCAAGTGGAACCTTTTCACTTTTGTCCGAAGAGGTTGTATGGTGGAAATCCTAATGTACTTGGGTAAAACCAGTGATGTCTTTCATACAACCTTCGTACCAACTTGTATTTCATACATGCTATATAGCCTTCTTCATAGCAAATCACAAGAGAATAAATTTCAATACATAATTCACAAGTTAGTATATACCAATATAGAACTAGTGAGATACTCGTCCGTCAGGACGGGTTTTCGAACGAGATTAGAAAGCGTGAAAATATATTTAGGTTGATGTTATCATTTTGAGTAAGCGAATGTCGATAACTAATCCCTATATAATCTTGAAGTATATCAATTTTAAAAGTTTTGTTAATATATATTATTTATGAAATCAACCATTGAAAAAAAAAAATACTAATTTATTTGTTTTGTTTAAAAATAAATTATTTGAAATCTTAGTATGAAAACATAAACATAGAAAGTTGGCTAACATAATTGAACACAAACATGATCTACTTCTTGGAATCGCATTGCAGCTTTTCGACATGATTTCTTAGCGTCTTCTTGTAGCTCAATCTTGTTTGTTTAACATTTGAAATTTTGAATGGGAGTTAGGCACATTGTTGTCACCATTGTATACTAATACCTTAGATTGGCTAAACTCGCTCTGTTGCTCGTTATTAACAATACCCTAAACGAAACATACACCGGATGAAGATCATTTAGAAAAATAATATATCTAAAATCATATCAATAAAATCATTACCTCTTCTTTCGCGTAGATAGTCTCATCCTCTTGGTCATGAGCAACAATACACTACACGAAACAAACCAAGATGTTACTTTTATAAAAGCAACTATCTTACTAACATAAAAGGCAAATAAATATTTTACTTCTATTTTTGCTTGGCTAGACTCGCTCTCTCGCACGTTATTGTCAACACCCTAAACAAAACATATAGACGCATGAATCACATTTAGAAAATAAATATATATAAAATCATATGAAAACAAATCATGTACCTCATCTTTAGCCTCACCCACTTGGTCATTAACAACACCCTAATTAAAGAAATAAACCAACATGTTACTTTTTATAAAAGTAACTAACTTACTAAGATGAAAAGAACAATTTTACTTCAATTTTTGCTTGGCTAGGATTGGCTCCTTGTTCCTTAGAAACGATACCCTGAACATAACATACCAACCTGTATTACATTCAAACTAAAAAATCACCTCAATCCAAAAAAAAAAAAACAAATCTGTTAGGATCTGAGTTTGATTGTTTTGATTATGTTTAACTAAATATGATAAAAGTGAAACGAATATAGAATGAAAGTGCAGCGGAATAATAAACTGTTAATCAAAACAAGAGAGTAAATGTTTTCAGATCGAATGCTTTCATTTATCTAAAAGATTACAATCGTACAAATACTCCCCCTCAGCCTGATCACACAGTGTTTGTCTGAGAGAATGTTTGTGTGTGTGATGCAATAGAACAGTACAAGCACTGTTCTATTTATAGACAGACTTAAACCACTGATGACCTAAGCTGACGTCACCTAAGACAGTGACCTCTAACAGAATAACAAACATAAAACATCTGCCTATTACAAACTACTGTTACATTGAAAGCACTGATAGTAAACAGCTGTTGTAGGAAAACTCTGATGGTCTTGTATCCTCTGCTGGAGCCTAAGTGCTGTTGGCTCTCAGCAGTGCTTTAGTCTTCAGTACTTGAATCAGCAGTTGTTCTTCATCAGACCTTTGCTCAGCAGTTGTTCTTCATCAGTTGTTTATTCAGCAGTCCTTTGTATCAGCAGTTGTCATAGCAGTTGTTTGGATAGAACAGTTGTTAGAGTCAGCAGTCTTTTGGGAGAAGTAAGTGTAAAGACTGTTTATTGAAAGGATCAACTGTTAGCATATTTTGGCTTTCCAATCATCTGTTCTTCTCCAGGTCAGCAGACCCAACAATCTCCCCCTAGAACAGATGATGCCAAAACTCAGCTTTATTTATTGATCTTTATTCCTCATCAGACTTTCTCTGATTTGACCTTTGAATTGTAGTTCAAAGTTCAGAGCAAACAAGTCTTCTTCATCTCTTTCAAGTTCCAGATTCAGCAATGTTTGGTGATCTTCTGCACATAGACTGTAAGCATCATCCATGCTAATCTTCTGAACCCTTCCATCTGACCTGAGCAATGTCAATTCATGGTTGTCTTTGTTGACTTTCCATTTTAGAATTTTTGAGTCAGTGGATTTGCTGAGATGAATTTTTATTCTGGATGAGTTGGGTGATGGAGGTCTTCCAATGAGTTCTCTGAGCTTCTCTGTTGTAGGATCAGAGAAAAAATGTACTTGATTGAAGAACCCTTCCTTGATGAATGTATCAGCAAACTTCCTCTGATCTTCTTCTGACATTTCTTTTTGTTTCTTGAACTGTCTTCTTGCAGCAGTTGATAGATCAGAGGTGTCAAGTAAGCTGTCCAAGGTAAAGGTCTGTTGGGGTCTCTTCATCATTGGCTCATCAGTGTAAACAGGTTTTCTTGGTAAGCTGGGATCCTTCTTTCTGTTTTCTTCCAGACTTTTGTATGTCTCAACCAGCCTTAGCTCAGACCATCTAGAGACTGACCTCATTTCCCCATAGTTGGCAGCTACTATCTCTTGCCTCATCCTTTTAAACTTCAAGGCTCTGACTGGGTCTCTGCCTTTGCCAAAATTAGGAGTAGAGACTTTAGCCTTGGGGTCTTTGGTCATTTCTTCTATTCTTAGAAGTTCTTCTCTTAATGCATGTGTGGTCCAACCATTAAACTGATTCTTGGTTGCTTTGTAAGGCTTGGTTGCCATGATCTGTTCCAGAAGAGATTCCCTTACCTCCTTTTCCAAGTCACCACTGAGAGGCATGGAGGACATGGAGTTGCTCAGGGTCTTAGCAAAGTCTTCAATCCTTCTGAGTTTGCTAAGCTCTGCTGAATGGATGCCCTGAGCAGTCCTGTCATCCTTCCCTTTGCATTTCTCCTTAATGATGGCATCCACCTGTTCACCCTTGTATTTCAGATATGTATCAATGTTGAGGGGAACAGGGAAGTTTGGGAGAGATGGGAAGGATCTGTCTGATGGCTGTTCAGTATTGTAGAAGGATTGTAATTCCCCCTTGAGTAGATCAAGTTCAAGGGGATACTGAATAACCAATGGTGTAATGGTTGGTGGTGGTCTATGGGATCTGAATTTGGATGTGTGTGGTGAGAATGATGTGATTGGAATAGCTGTGATAGGAGGAGTGGATTGTGCAGTTGAGGTGGTGTTTGGTGATGTGTGTATGTTTTCATCATGTACAACATAGGTTGATTTTCTCTTCCTTGTGTACATGATTTTAGGGGATGGTGATTTGGTAGCAGTGGTTGGATTAACATCTGTTGGCCTTTTAGTAGGTCCAGCAGATGTTTGGGATTTGGCTGGTGATGTAGGTTTGGTGGTTGTATGTTCAGGTGTGTTTGTTGGTTTGGGTACAGTGGTTTGGGAAGCAGTGTTTTGGGTGGTTTCAGTGTTTTGGGTGGCAGTGGTTTCAGTAGCAGTGGTTTTGTCAACAGAGGTGTTTAACTTGGATGGTGGTTTTCTGACATGCTTAGCAGGCCTTTTCATCCTTTTAGAGGATCCCACATCTTCAGTTTCCTGCTGTTGTTTCTTCTTGAGTTCTACTAATGACTCTGCTTTAACTTCCAAGGTGTCAGATCTTTTCTGTTTGTCTTGAGCAGCCTTTTCAGCTTCTATGTTTGCAGAGTCATCTACTGCTTTGTTCTTGTCAGTGGTTTGTTGTGGTGCTGTTGGTGTTGCTTGTTTTTGTTGTTGTGGAGATGTTTTATTAGACTCTGGTTTGTTGGCAGACTTGGCTTGGCTCTTTTGAGAAGGAGGACAACCAAAGGGATCCAGCTTTGGTAGCCTATCTCTGCCACTCTCCCCCTTTTTGGCATCATCAGCCGTGAAAGCATCATCATTTTCATCCCTGAGGATGGTGGTAGGGGCAGAGCCAGTAGTCTTTAGCAGGTGGTCCTTGATGGCTTTAATATCTGCATGGGTATCTTTGTACCTTGCATCCACCATGTTTCTGATTTCAGCCATATATGTCTCATGTGTCTGATCAGCCAGTTTTCTGTGAGCTATGATGATGGGGGAAACAGATTTCCATAGCTCACTAGCTATATCAGCTGTTGATGGTTGACTCTTGGAAAGGTCTGCAATGGAGGCCAGTATAAGCTTGACATCAGATTTGATGTCTGCTACAGAGGTTTCAATTGTACAAACTCTGTCCGTCAATTCTTGGTATTTTGACCCATCTCCTAAGTTAATAGGATCATCTGAGTCCCTACCAGTGGTAGTTCTACCTGATTCAGTCCTAATATGTGAATCAGATGCCCCTTTTTCTTGGTACTGGGGACTTCCAACTGCTTTTGGAGACACTATAGTGGCTTCAACAGTTGTTGCCTTCAAGGGAGTCTTAGCAATGTAATCACTGTCCTGATGTGAGACAGTGGTCTCTAAATCAGTAGTGGCTGCTCCACTTGAAAACTCACCTAGAGTTGCATTGAACTCAGTTGGTGTAACCTCCTCTTCTGTTTGTTGGATAGCAGATTGAATATTCTCAGGACCAGTCACTTGTGGGAGTATGCTCTTAGTGATAGGTGGAAGAGAGGAACTGGGATCTTCCTGAGATTTGTCAATTGCCTCAAACAGAGGTTGCATGGTTTGTGGAACATGATGTGATGGTGAGGGTGGAGGAGTAACAAGAGAATTAGCCCTGGGAGAGGGGCTTGTGAACATTTGGCCAAGTGACTCAAATGTATCATGATGTGTGTCCCCGTGGCTTACAACATGATCCTTTTGGGAGGATTCATGAGGAGTTTGGTCAGGTGAAGGTATGTCCAACTGTTGTGAGGAAGTAACAATAGTGGTTTCAGGTTGCTTTTGTGGTGCAACAGAGGTTTCTTTTGGTACCTCATCATCCAGAAGCCTCATTTGTGGTTGAGTGGTGGTTTTTGTGGATGGATGTTTCTTTTTGGAAGTGGCTGGTGTGGGTTTCACAGCACTGGATGTAGTGCCATGATCACCAGGAGCAGTGGGCTCAACAACAGAGGTTTTGACAACAGTTGTTGTCTTTGTCCTCTTTGTTTGTGTTTTAGAAACTTTTGACACTTTAGACACTTTTTCTTGGGTGCTTCCACCCAACATTTTAGTGAAAGTTTCATCAGTTAAGCTTTTCATTTGTATTGTCTCACCCTTGTTGAAAACTTTTTCTGGTAAGACTTTTTGTAAGATTACACTAAGAATTCTTGGGTAGATAAGAAAAGCATTGTTAGACCCAGACTTGATTGCTTTCACATTTGATACTAAGTCCATGAACAATCCCTGGGAAAGATTGAAGTCAGAGTTTGACAACATGGCATAACCCAGATATTGCATCCTTAGTGGGATTTCATTGAAGGATGTGGACTTAGCAGAGACACATAGAAGAAGGGTATGGAAGAAAAATTTCATGACTGGAGGGAAAAACTTTTTGAAAAGAGTTGATCCAGTCATCTGACCATCATACCCTCTTTCTTGGAACTCAGTGTGAAGCTCTGTTTTAGTGAAAGAGTCCTTACCTGCCAGGTCATTCAGTGAGAAGGTTGTGGATATGGTTTCAGGGGTAATGACGATACTGGTTTCTCCAATTTTGGAAATAATTGAAGTAGGCTTTTTGTCTTGGAGTAAAAACTCAGCATTCAACCAGAATTCTTGGAGAGTATCGTGATAAATGGGGGCGTCAGCGGTTAAGATGGGTAAGTATTTGGAGTTTAAAAGAATGTCGATGGTGGAATGGAATGAACCGTTGTCATCTGTTTTAACCAGATAGGGGAGACAATTGTGGGTGGCTTTGGCTTGAAGATCCATTGTAATGGATTTCGAAGGTGAAGATGAATGAAAATTTGATTGAGGGTTTGAGAATGAAGAAGGCGGTTTCTGTATTTTGAATACAATGAGACAGTGTAACATCTGTTTTGGTAAAACAGGGTTTTTATAGGCTCAAGGAGACCGCTGATGTGGCCAAACCTCTGCTTATATGAGCAGACGTGGCAATCATCTGATGGATGAAACATCTGGTGGAGAACAGCTGTTTTTGGCAAACAACTGATACAAACAGCTGATGGAACCAAATTTTTTTTTTCAGATATAGTATAAATATATAAGGAAACAGTTGTTTTATCTGAACAGATGTTCTGAAACAGACTTTTCAACTAACAGTTGTTTTATCTGATCAGATGTTTTGAAACAGATTTTTCAACCAATAGTGGATATGAATGAAACAGTGGTTGTTTTATCTGATCAGATGTTATAAACAGATTTTTCAACCAAACAGCTATTTGAAAAAAAATTTGATTTTCTGAAGCATTTTATTATGATTTATTAAAAAAAATTTATTTGTTTAATCCATGTTTAACATACCAATTTTGGAAATCAGATTTGTAAAGGTAGATGTGTCTAAAGCTTTTGTTAACACATCTGCCAACTGATCATCTGTTGGAACATGGTGCAGAGAAATCAAACCTTTTTCATAGCTGTCTCTGACAAAATGATGTCTTATGTCAATGTGTTTGGTAGTGGAATGAGAGACTGGATTCTTGATGATATTTTCAGCAGCTTGACTGTCCAACATGAGTGGAGTCTGAAGTGCAGTTATCCCAAAATCCAGTAGTTGATTTTGAAGCCACATGAGTTGGGCTGTACAGCTTGCAGCAGCAATGTATTCAGCTTCAGCTGTTGAGGTTGAAACAGCTGTCTGCTTTTTGCTTTGCCAGGAGACTAAGGCATTCCCTAGAAATTGGCACCCTCCTGATGTGGATTTTCTTGTGGTGAGACAGCCAGCAAAGTCACTATCTGAATAACCTGAAAGCTCAATGTTTCCATTAGCAGGATACCAGATACCAAGTGTGGGAGCACCTCTGAGGTATCTGAATATCCTTTTCACAGCAATAAGGTTTGACTTTCTAGGTGAAGCCTGGGATCTTGCACAGACACAAGTAGCAAACATAATGTCTGGCCTAGATGCAGTTAAGTACAGTAAAGACCCAATCATGCATCTATAATGTGTTTGATCAACCAGTTCATCCTTGTCATCAATAGTGAGCAGCTTGACTGTACTCATGGGTGTGCTACATGGCTTACAATCATTCATCTCAAATCTGGTTAATAAGTTCTTTACATATTTGTTTTGGTGAATGAATGTGCCATTTTGCAGTTGTTTGACTTGAAGACCAAGGAAACACTGAAGCTCACCCGTGGCACTCATCTCAAACTCTGCTGTCATGAGTTTTCTGAACTCTTCACACATTTGGTTACATGTGGATCCAAAAATGATGTCATCCACATATATTTGAACAATCATTAAGTGTTTCCCTTTCCATTTAAGAAATAAAGTTTTATCTATTTTACCTCTTGTGAAACCAATGGATAAGAGAAATGTGGAAAGAGTTTCATACCAGGCCCTTGGTGCTTGTTTGAGTCCATACAAAGCTTTGTTGAGCTTGTAGACATAGTCAGGATGGAATGTGTCTTCAAAACCAGGTGGCTGACATACATAGACCTCCTCCTGAATTTTGCCATAAAGGAAGGCACATTTGATGTCCATCTGATACACCTTTATGTTGTGGTTGATAGCAAAGGCTAAAAAGAGTATGATGGCTTCTAGTCTTGCTACAGGAGCAAAAGTCTCATCATAATCTATTCCTTCTTCTTGTCTGAAGCCTTGAACCACAAGCCTGGCTTTATTCTTGACAACAATACCCCTTTCATCAGTTTTGTTTTTGAAGACCCACTTTGTTCCTATAGGACAAACATCCTTAGGAAGTGGTACAAGCTCCCATACTTCTTGTCTTTTAAATTGAAGGAGTTCTTCTTGCATGGCTTCTACCCAACTGTTGTCTTTTAGTGCCTCTTGGTACTTGACAGGTTGTGTGAGGGATAGGAAACCTGCAAAAAGACAGATATTGGAGTATTGGCTTCTTGTGAGCACACCCTCTCTGATGTTGCCAATGATCTGGTCTGGTGGATGAGCTCTTAAGTAAATAAGATCTCCCTGATATGGAACGATGGCATTTTGAGGTGATGGACAGAGGTTTGGTGACTCTGTTGGTGTAACATCTGTTGGTACTTCTGTAGTGCCATCAGATGTTTGAAATGGTAATGGAGGAATGGGTCCAAGTGATGTGAAACTGGACTGACTTTTGTCATCAGATGATTGACTTTTGTCAACAGATGATAGGTCAGTGGTTGTGAGGGGTGAGGCAGTGGTTTGAGGATAAGACTGGCCAACAGTGGTTGACACAGCTGTGGCAGAGTTTTGACAAATGTTTTGAACAGCTGCTTCCTCTGAGGGAGAATAGATTTTGTAGTGACTGGGGATCACAACATCTGTTCTGTAATCTTGTTGTGGAGACTGTGGAATACCTGCATTGTTAGTTTTAACAGTGATATCTTCAAATTTGAATTTATCTAAATCAAATAGTTCAGCAGGGTTTGCAGGGATTTTTAGAGATGAAAGTTCATTGAACTTTACATTCAGAGTTTCTTCTATTGTCTTGGTCCTTGTGTTAAACACTTTATAGGCCTTAGCAGTAGAAGAATATCCCAGAAAATAACCACAGTCTACTTTGGCTGCAAATTTTGAAATGGAATCTTTGAGATTTAAAATGAAACATGGGCAGCCAAAGATTTTGAAGAATGAAATTAATGGTTTGATTTTGAACAAAATTTCATAAGCAGTTTTTTGATGTCTGGGGTTGATCAAAACTCTGTTTTGAACATAGCAAGCAGTGTTTACAGCTTCTGCCCAAAAGGACAGTGGCAAACCAGAATCTCCTAGCATGGTTCTTGCAGCTTCTATAAGAGTTCTATTTTTCCTCTCAACCACCCCATTTTGTTCTGGTGTTCTTGGGATGCTGTACTGCCTCACAATCCCTTTTGACACACAGAAGTCATCCAACTCCTTATTCTTAAACTCTGTTCCATTGTCACTCCTGAAGACATTTACTGGCAAGTCATATTGTTTTTCAACTTTGGTGACAAAGTCCTTCAATATACCTGCAGTCTCATCCTTAGAATGTAAAAAGTAAGTCCATGTAAACCTAGAAAAATCATCAACTATGACAAGACAAAATCTCTTTCTTCTTAGACTCATGATTTTAACAGCGCCAAACAAGTCCATGTGCAACAATTGTAGACACTGACTGGTTTTGGACTCATCAATGGATTTGTAAGAGCTTTTATGTTGTTTCCCTTTTAAACAGGAAACACAATGCTCATCACATTTAAATTCTTTTGATGGTAAACCTCTGACAAGGCTTTGTTTGGAGAGTGTGTTAATAGTGTTGAGGTTGGTGTGACCCAATCTCCTATGCCACAATTCTGTCTCCTTAGTGGAGGCAGCAGAAAATAGACAGACATTTGCCATAGGATTGTCCTTTAGCATATCAACAACATACACATTGCCACTTCTATGAGCAACAAGTTGTGCTTTGCTCTCAGCAATAATGGTATCAATCTTTTTCACCACTTCTGGCCCAATAATCTTACAAGTTTTCTTTGTGAAAAATGAGCCATAACCTTTGTCACTCATTTGTGAAACACTCAGAAGATTAAACTTGAGATTATCAATAAGATTGACATTTTCAAACTTGAGTTTACCAGCTTGTACAGTCCCTGAACCCAACACCTTACCTTTTGAATCATTACCAAAGGATATATCACCCCCTCCATGAGCCAAGAAGTCCAGAAGAAGGGCTCTACATCCTGTCATGTGCCTGGAGCCTCCACTATCTACATACCAAAGACTATCTAAACAAGCAGAAGCTCCCTGCACATCAGTAATGGATTAGTTTTGGTGAGTGTCCAAAGCCAGGTTGGCTTTGGATGGGTCCTCAGACCTTTCAGACTCAAGCTTTGGAAGGTGATCAGTGGTTTGGACTAATTTCTGAATTAAGTTCAATAACTGCTGCTGACCATTTGCCAGTGCTTGAATGTCAACACTTGGGGCAGCAGTTGTTTGATCACTTCCTGACAGATGATAATACCCATAAGGATTTCTGTTCACTCTTGGTTTAGAGGGTCTTTTTGGCTCCTCATAAACATGTGGCAGACTGTGACATGGTGGTTGACCATAACCTCTTGGGTATTTGCTTGTGGGTGGAGCATCTGTTACTTGGACATCTCTAGAAGCAGATGTTTCAAGCCTTTTAGTAACAGGTGTTTGGACAGGGGTGAAAGTCTGTTTGGGCTTTCCTTTTGAAGTACTAACCACAGGGTTTGCAAGAGTTTTAGCTTTGTATTCTTGTATTTTTACATCAAAATTTTTGAGATACAAGCACTCTTTGGTCTTGTGATTCTTTTTCCCACATATTGAGCATGTGGCTTTGGAATCACATTCACTTGTTCCTTTGTTAATGTCATATGCTTTTAGAAGAAAACAGTTTTTAGTGACATGATTCTTCTTTTCACAGAAATCACAGAACAAGTTGACAGTCTTTTCTTTCTTCTTCCCCTTTTCAGCCTTCTTTTCAGCAGATGTTTGAGCATCTGTTGGAAGATTTTTCAGGGGAATGACTTTTGCCTGAGGAGCTGTCTTCCCATCAGGTGTTTTAAAATCAACAGGTTTAAAATTCTCAAGAGTATCACACTCATCAGACCAAGTAGGTTTAAATTCATACTTTTCAAGTTCAGTAAAAGATGAGGAACCTTCTGGTTTTTCAAGAACAATTTTCTTACCATTTGGTTCAGTGATTTTAATCTCTTGATCCTGCAGGTTTGTTGGTACTACCTCAACAGACTTTTGACTCTTTTTGTCAGTGTTTTCAAAAGCTGGAGCAGTGGTTTCAAAACCAAAGCCAAACTTCACATGACTTTTGGTTTGTTTGTTGAGTAGCATCTCAAAACCTCTACATGATTCCACCCATTTCTCACATTCAACTTGGGTGGACTCAAGCTCACTTTTACAACTTTGATATTTTGCTATCATAGTTTGGAGCTGGTCTTTGGTTATGGTTGCTTCATGTTTTAAGCTGCTTATTTCAGACTCTTTTACAGTTAAACTTGTTTTTAAATCTTTTGAAAGTTTTTCAAATTTAACTTCATCATCCAAAATTTTCTTTCTAAGGTTTTCATTCACCTCTTTGATGTTAGCAAATGCAATTACACATTTGTCAGAACACAACTCTTTAAGAATTTGAGGAGATACCTTAGCAGCAGCCATCAATGCACAATCACACTTGCACTCACAGTCATCAGATGCACCCCAGGGATCTGAGAGATTCACAACCTCTTCTTCAGGTTTTTCACCTGTAACAACTTCACTAACAACATCATCAGTCACAACATCAGATTCAGTCACCACCTCCTCAGATTCAACCTCATCAACCATAGCCATGAAACAAAAGTTTTCTGGTTCATTTTCAGCTTTGGCAACTAATGCAAAATTTTCATCTGTTAACTCATCAGGTAGACTGCTCCAATCAACAAAGCCTTGTGTAAAGAAGCTCTGTTGACTGGTCTCTGCAGGAGCAGAGGATGAAGCAACAGTCGTTTGCACAGGTGCTTGAGCAACAGGTGTTTGCACATAGTGGATCTGAGGAACAGTGGTTTGGACATACTGGACAGGAACAGTGTTTGAGGACTGTGCAAAATGAGCAGTGTTTTGCACATTTGGTCCAGGGGCATTATAGGAATTCTGATAAGTGTTGGTCTGTGGTCTTTGATTTGGATAGGTGATCATAGGTGTACCATGTTGACCCCTACATTCCCTAGCAAAATGACCAAGTCTATGACATTTGTAACACTTTATCTTTGATTTATCCAACCCAACCTTAGATCTGCCATTTAACCCTGGAAACCTTCTCCCAGTTTTCTTGTAAAAATTGTTAGTTCTTACACTGAGAAGGGCCAATTGGTGCATAATGTCCATTTCTTCCAAATCATCAGGGTCAAAGTATTTCAGGTCATCATACTCAAAGGATATATTGTCAGATGCCTGGATATCACCACCACTTGCTGTGAAAGCATAGTTTGGTGAATAAGAATCAGAGTTAAAACCTGAGTTAAAACCTGAAGTTATGTCAATGAAATGATCATAACTCTGATCCTTAGTGTTTCCAAGCACCTCATCATGACCCAAAAGTGCTGTATTCCCAAATACATAGTCATCAGACACTTTTCCAGAATCCTAGAGCTTCTTTTTCTGGTTAAGCTCTCTCTCATAGGTCAAGAGCTTACCATGAAGCTGGGTCAGTGATAGGTCTTTAAATCCAATTGAGTTTCTCATCACAATAGCAATAGTGTCCCATTTGTCTGGTAGTGATCTTAAAAACCTATGGTTCAAGGTTGAATGAGGGTAAGTAAGACCAACCAATTTTAGTTCACTAATTAAACAATTAAACCTCTCAAACTGTTGAGTTAATGACTCTCCTTTGACATGACTGAATGTTTCATATTGTTGGTTAAGTATTTCACGATTGTTTTCAATAACCTCCTCAGTCCCACCAAACTGTCCTTTCAGTGCATCCCACAACTCCTTTGCACTGTTACAGTGTAACAACCCAGCATATATATCATTGGGTAGAGCCATGGCCACAATACTGAAGGCCTTAGCATCTAACTCAATTTTCTGAAAATCCTGGTCGGAGTAGTTTTCAAGTTTCTTTGGCTCAAACACCTTGGGATCTTCAGTACTCGGCACAGTCGGAACATGTGGTCCGAAGATAACCGACTTCCAACACCCAGTGTTCTGTTGAACTAGAACATGGCTCATCCGACGTTGCCAGATATTGTATTCAGATCTGACAAGCATCGGTGGCTTGTTGTTCGTGCCAGTGTTATGTGGATCGTGATTGATTGAAGCCATTCTCTGATTTTTCAAAAAACAAAGTCTGTTTAAAAACGGTTGAAACGAAATAAAACTATTACTCTATTTTCAATCCAACAGACAAACGATATCAATAATTGTGTGCTGATTATTAAATTGATTTGTTAGATCGAATTTAATTGACCAAGCTCTGATACCAATTATTAGGATCTGAGTTTGATTGTTTTGATTATGTTTAGCTAAATATGATAAAAGTGAAACGAATATAGAATGAAAGTGCAGCGGAATAATAAACTGTTAATCAAAACAAGAGAGTAAATGTTTTCAGATCGAATGCTTTCATTTATCTAAAAGATTAAAATCGTACAAATACTCCCCCTCAGCCTGATCACACAGTGTTTGTCTGAGAGAATGTTTGTGTGTGTGATGCAATAGAACAGTACAAGCACTGTTCTATTTATAGACAGACTTAAACCACTGATGACCTAAGCTGACGTCACCTAAGACAGTGACCTCTAACAGAATAACAAACATAAAACATCTGCCTATTACAAACTACTGTTACATTGAAAGCACTGATAGTAAACAGCTGTTGTAGGAAAACTCTGATGGTCTTGTATCCTCTGCTGGAGCCTAAGTGCTGTTGGCTCTCAGCAGTGCTTTAGTCTTCAGTACTTGAATCAGCAGTTGTTCTTCATCAGACCTTTGCTCAGCAGTTGTTCTTCATCAGTTGTTTATTCAGCAGTCCTTTGTATCAGCAGTTGTCATAGCAGTTGTTTGGATAGAACAGTTGTTAGAGTCAGCAGTCTTTTGGGAGAAGTAAGTGTAAAGACTGTTTATTGAAAGGATCAACTGTTAGCATATTTTGGCTTTCCAATCATCTGTTCTTCTCCAGGTCAGCAGACCCAACAAAATCGTTTACCTCTACTTCAGCTTGGGTAAGGCTGACATATTGCTCCTTATCAGCAGTAACCTAAATGTGAATCCTTAAGCAAATTCCAACTAACTAAATCCATAAGATTAATATAAAACATGTAGTATACCTCTAAATGTCAAGACATATAAAGTGAACATCTAAATCAACCAAATATATAACCAACCATTGATAGGAAGAGAAAAGAAGTCCGAATGTTTAACAAAACTAAAATAATTGGTTACACAAAAGTCTTGGTGTACACAACCCCTTGTAACCTGTTAAATCAAAACAAAGAATTAATAGTAGCAATCTTCCACATTTATAGTCATGTCTAATTCATTAGCATCTTTAGAATTTGATCCTATAATAATTTTACCAGTACTAAACATGTATAAAATGGTGTACTCTAAAAGAATAGGCTAAAGAAGATGGAAAACCCATAATTTTATCTAACCCTCGTCTTCAATCCTCCATAAGTCAACAATATAAGAATCTATCCCAAGAGTAAGAAACATATGAAGCTCGTTACGTACAACTTTTGGTTTTGAGTTTTTTTTTTATTAAATCTGATTGAATACTTACAATTGTGTTCATGTGTTTAGTCTTCAAATTTATTTGTTTGTTAAAATTGTGGTTTAAATGATAAAGAAAAAACATTCTTTTTTTTTTTGTATAAAATAAATGTAGTTTTACTATATAGCATTTAGCATTTGTATTTATCATAAAAGTTTTCATTTTTGGAAGAATGCTATCTTTATGTTTATGTTTTCTTTGAAAGGCTTTAGCTGACGTGTTTATATGATTAATGTTCAACTCTGATTGAAAAGTTTAAATTGTGATTATATAACTGCCTATTATATGATTTTATTTGCACGATGTTTATCTTTGCTGGAACGGTTATAAGTATTCATATTTATAGTGTAAAGGGTTTAGTGTACACAAACAGCCAAACTTAGACTACCAGTTTAGAGTACACAATAAAAACTTAGGCTACCAAGGTATAGCAGACAATAAAAAACAACTTTTGTTTACAAAATAATAGCGAATATGAAAGTAAACAAACTACTCATAATAAGGAGACGTGATCAATCAATAAAACATGGAATTCATTGAATTATCAGAATTAACGGAACCGGTTGTAAATGAGGAAAACTTTTAATGAGAGAAATAAATCATGTAGTTCATACAAGATCTATTTATAATCAAACAACTAAATGAGTTACGACTAATGTCACATTGATAGTGACAGCCAATAAACTTATAACCTTAGATATTTTTTTTGAACATTAACTTTCATTTAAATGACGAGCGCGACTTGGAATTGAAGACCGCTCAAAAGAAAGCCATTACACCATATACAAGGGATTCAAAACCCAATCTTTTCACACTAAATCTTAAATCTAGAACGAGTTTTCAACCATAAAATCGACATAGATTTAATGTTTGCCACAATTTCTTGAATATTAGCTTGTTTTTTATTGAAAACCTTGTCGTTTCGCGCCTTCCATATGACCCACATAGTAACCAACATAATCCCGCGTATTTCTGCTCCCCTGCACAGCTTTGTGTATCGACAAAACATTACTAACCTGAAATGCAAAAAAGCGGATCAATTGTGCACTACCTGCCAACTAACGTCCAAACCCATTTGTAAAACCGCAACCTGTGTATAAATGGACTGCAGATTCATCTGCAAACTCACAGAAGCTGCAAACGCTACTGCCCACATTAACATTTCTTTTCAAAAGAGCCAGACGCGTCGGTATTTTGTCCATTTCAGATCGCCAGGCATGTATATTACACTTCAACGGAACCCACATGACCCACTTGAAACTGAAATGGGCTGCATAATCTCTATCATCATTGAACTTCTCTTTCACCGACTTAACTGAAAACCGTCCGTCCTTTTCTGCAGTCCACTTCCAGCGGTCTTTTGACCCGTTACAAACAACATCTTCCAGCAACCTTAAAATTCAGCTAACTGAGCCTGTTCGATACTGTTAGCAGGCTCGTGAACCCAACCCTAGGAAAAACCACCAGCCGTGATCCTGTCTTTAACATAACATGTCTTATTGCCTTCCAATCTAAACAAATCGGGCCACTTGTCTTTAAAACTCTCCTCTCCAGGCCATATGTCCAGCCAGAAGCGAATGCTAGCTCCGTCCCCCAACTCCCCTTTAATCCAACTATGAATAGATTTATTCCCAAATCTTATATTGTTTCCTGTGGTTACAATGTTTTTCCAGCAGCCACTAATGTATTTGTTCAGTGGCAAAACGGACCAATTATTTGATGTTTTATGACACGTCATAATCACTTTTCGCCATATAAAACCTTCTTCGGTTCGAAATCTCCATACCCATTTAGCAATGAGAGCGTCAGTAACATCTTTAAGCTTTGTGATTCCCAAACCGCCCTTTTTTTTTTGGAGCCGTAACTCTATCACAAGACACCCAATGGATCTTGTCTCTTGCATTTGTCTCGGCCCATAAGAACTTCTTAAAAATATTTTCTATTTTCCCCAACACAGTAACTAGGGCTTTATAAATAGACAAGTAATAAACTGGAAGGCTTTCCAATACCAACTTGATTAAAGTGACACGACCTCCTATGGACAAGGTTTTAGCTTTCCACATTGCTAACCGGCTTTCAATCACCTCAACCACCTTATTCCAATTATTACAACGATTCATATAACCTGAAGATATCTCTGTGGAATGCATCTAGTGACAGGTAGACAACTACTGCATTTAAGGCATCCAATGTAAACTTACAATTAAGACGAGCCTCATTTTTTCTGTAATCCATCAAAATCTGGTATGAGAGAATGAAACTATGAAATGAAATAACCAAGGTTGTAAACCTGTTTCTAGTTCCTACTGTGAGAAGAAACTTTGATTATATACATCAAGAAGATAACAAACTCAAATACAATAAGACTATATATGCCTGAATTCGAGGCTTAAAGCATGGTTGATATTCTAATAACATTATACCTGACTTTTCCCAATCACTTTTTGCTTCGTATAAAAATAGTATTGTTATCAATGCCTATTTCGATTATGAAACCACTCTTTTTGTGTCTTTTACATCATAACCCTATACAACACAAGTCTATGACTCAATCAATGAAAAATGTTATTGTTGCCTCTATCAAAGATAAACACTAAATCTAGGTAGTCAAAGGCACAAAGGGGTCACTTGTCGCCTTGGCGCAAACAAAGCGCATGCTAGAGGCAAGTATAACAAAAAACCTAACATACAAAAGAAAGCAATAAGTACTCCTCAAGTATAACGAAAAACCTAATTATTAGAGTGATGGGAGTGAGGGGCATGAGTTGGCATGTGGCAACAATGGAGTCCACAACTTAAGCCCCCAAAAAGGTGAGAAGGGGGCGGCTTGGCTTTGAGGCTTGAGTTACCATGTGACATTTCTTTTGTTTTTTTTACAAACTAATTAAAAAGTCATACAAATTAAATAAAAACACATTAAATTTAAAAAATATATATATATATATATATATAATCGGCTTGTGTCGATTATATCCTATTTAAAAAAAATATTAGTCATGCTTAACAATATATGTGTGTAACAATAAAACTAAATCTTAAGAATATATATTATGTAACAGTAAAATAACACACTTCAAAGACGAGTGAAGAGAAAAGAAAGCTTAACCAATAGGAAAGGAAGCCTGGCAAGTCAAAAGAAAGCCTAAAAAGGAATAAAAGACACTCTTAGGGCCTTCGCAAGTGGTGTTTCTTAGAAGACTAGTGGTTTTACCCGCGCGTTGCTGCGGGGCCCAAATACATTTTGTAATACAACAATGTGATTATGTATAAAGCGAAAAAATGCAGATTTAATAGCACACCCAAGTACCCAACGTTGTGCTTCAAAAGAGCCATTTTGAAATAAATATTTAGCTACTTGCTAGGTGAGTAATTTGATGTGCTAACTCCCTTGATCCACTAAAACGTCTATTCTTAAAGTGATTTGTTGGCATGTCCCTATCTCTCCTTTCAACTCACTCCCAAATCCGAATATTAACAAACACAAGACACCATATTTTAAAAAATTAAAGAATGGTAGCTAGTGTATGACATATATAAAGCATATGTTTGCCTCTTGATTCAACTCTCTGTTATCTTTATATCTTTCCCTGAAGTAGAATCATCGTACTCATCAATCTACTGGAAATGAACAAATTAGCTTAAAAACGACACCGTTTGTTAAAAAAAATAAATAATAACACATGATTATTTGATCTGCGAAATGGCTCGGTCATCGAGCTTTGTTTTGCGCCTCATTTTTGGCATTGAATTGCTTTTTCAACTTTAAGATAGAAAAACAAGCCAAGCAAAACAAGAAACACAACCATAATTCAAGTAACATAAATCACATATTATTTCAAAATCTTTTTGTTAAATAGAATGTTCTAAGCCGACCTAGAAGCAAATGAAACAACTCGAAATCAACCTAAGATTGACCTCACATCTTCATAAGCTAAAAAGCAAGAAGCGTTAGCTGGGACATTTTTTGTCACTACGGATCCAAAACCTCTGTATAAACCTTTGATTCCTTCAGTTTTAAGGATCTTTCTAAAAGCATCAATTGAACCGGAATATTTAGGGTTCTTATAATCATCAATCTGGATCACACTCTTAATAACATCAGTAGGGTAAACGGAAGCCCATGCACCTCTAGCTAAACCTCCTGCTATGATCAACGAACCACGGCCTAGACCTGATGTGCCAGGTCCACCAGCAAAATGCTGTTTCAGGGCCTCGTAGAGACCAAACATGGCTGCATTCCCCGGTTCTTCGCGGGCCATTGTGGGAATAAGTCCCTTGAACAGATCACTCACACCTCCTTCTGACCTCAAGACTTTCTTAGGGGCTGTTTGGTAAGCCTCTTGATGAGGCTCTGAACCATTCAACGCTGAATGATTCAGCATTCAGCGTGTTTGTTCAGCTTCTGAATGGAATGGAATGGTTAAGGCTGAACCATTAAGACTTGAGATGTTGCTGAATCATTAAGCACTGAAATAGGTTGAACCTTAATGAGGCTCTCCTACCAATGTAGGACAAGAATATTAACCATTAAGAGGTCCAACTTAATGATTCAGCACTTAATCAACCAAACAACCCCTTAGCTACCTCCAATGGACTGCTGTACGTCACTACAGCAGTTACTGCTGCACCAGCTAGTGCACTTTGGGCCTGCAATCTACATTTAAAACCGGCTTAGGTGTTTGGATATGACCTTTAAACACTATGACCTTTAAGGTCAAACATGTATGTTCAAATTCATTAGAATGCATATTTAAACAACACTGACCACCATATGTTAAATAAAGTGAGCAGATCAATTTTGAGGCTGCAAATTTGCATTTTGACATCTGAAAGAGTAAATCTTTGAACTAATGAAAGTAGTTGTGTGAAAACCCACTGACATGCACTTAATTAACTCAATTGGGGTGGCCAAAATGGCAACTGCAAGTCCAGCCCCAACTCCAGCAACCACCTGCTGGTTCACAGTGAGGTTTGCACTAGGTTCAGACCTCAAAAGTGCTTCCATTTGACCCCTAACTGTGAACAGAACAACGGTCAAGGATGCCACAATGGCAAGTGGGGCCCCATTCCTTTGTATGATCCCCGTGAACCTTCTGCTGATAGTGTCTGTTTAACTGCATCTATTGCGCCGGCATATCTAGGGAGTTGACCCGGTGGTGGGATCGGTTGACTTTGGAGTTTTCATTATTAGTAAACATATTATAAATGTCAACAGTTAATTAAATATCATAAACTAAAATGCATTACATGAAAATGAATACATGGGATTAAGAACTGTACATATTTTTGTGACTAATGCTATAAAACATAGTTTTTGTAAATCTGTTATTAAAATGTGTGCATGCGCAAGGGCGTGCGTGATTTTATAAGTATATATAAAAGAATTTTGTGATTAACTAACCTTGCTCACTTCGTTCATCTTCACCGCCAAAGGAGGTTGCATAACAGTCGTCGTCGGAAACGGCCACCAACGGCCCCGGAAACGGGTGCCTGAAGGCCTTAATCGCAACCCAAGCGTCAACATAAACATCACCGATCATCCAAAGAGGTCATCTAGGGGGGGGGGGTATCAACAATTGCGCAGCCTAACATCCTGGTGCAAAAAATTTGGCGATTCATCACAATGGAAAACAACAAAGAAAAAGAACCTGACATTCTGGGTAATGACAAATCAAGTATATTCATCCAGAATGCTTAGCAATGTTTGTGTCTTACAAAGCAGCGTCCGAATGATATTATCATAAGCAGGGCTATAGAACGCCAAACTTAGGTAGTTGCATGACATATATCACGCTATTCAAAGAACTAATGAAAATTTCAATAATATTTCTAGCCAGGTTTGTTGTTACTATGGCACAATCCAGAAATTTAACCCTCAATTCACATAGTAGCCAACAGTTAAGTAGACGTGTCCTTTGGGCCAAAATCGATGAAGTAAAACTTCAAGACGCTTGTATAAGTAGCACATATCCAAAATCAATAAACTTCTTTAATATGGATTACTTATACAAAGAACTTTCCTTTGTGACGGTGGTCACAACAGCGTTGTTGCCGACCAAAAGTCACGGGGGATACTCAACAACCGTCCATGGCTCCTGTACAACTTCAACTATTTGATTACTGGCAACAGTAGGTGTATATTCAAGTCACATACATTAAAGGAAATATTGTAGTCATACGAATAACTTACAGGTGAGTGTAGTCACCTCTTTGTTGACAAACATGTAACAATCTTCACCCTAATTCAAATAGGATTGTTAGCTCCTGATCAGTTGTGGCCATTGTTTGAATTTTTATTAACACAATGAAAGCAAGCACTTGAATATATTTATACATACAAACAATGAAAGCTATGACACGCACCACGTACCATAACGATAAATAGCAGCTTAGCATCAGGATTTGCATAAAATCCGCTTTTCAACGCTGCTTGAGGATACTCCTCTTCCTCTGAATTCGAACAACTTGCGGCCATCTAACAAACCAGTGTACATCCTTTTTAGGAGGCAAAGCTACACCGATCCCAAACTGCTTTGGTCGTTTCTCGAACAACTAATTCACCACCTTCTCCTGATCAACAAACATTTCACATAAACTTTAATCCAAATATAATTGCCGTACACTATCAACCTCATAAACTAACATCAACTTCAAATACATGACATTAGTTCAAAAATCATAAAAATGCATCAAGCTACCGGAAAGGAACAAATCAGCTTCAGAATCAAAGGCGTTTGTTAATGATCATAGTAGCGCAACAGCAATCTACTGGAAATGAATGAATCAACCTTAAAAACGATGTCGTTTGTTAAATTAAAAACCATAAAAATAGTGATACTACTAATAATAAACAAATCAGCTTCAAAAACGATGTTGTTTGTTCAAATGCAACATCAAGCTAATGGAAATGAACAAATTAGATTAAAAAACGACGCCATTTGTTAAAAAAAAAGAATAATAACAAAACGAATAGAGATACATACCGTTTTCTTCTTAGTTGCAACATTTTTCATGCCTTTCTTCGGAGCCTAATATGATTAGCGTCAGAACAACAAAATAGACAGAAATTGAATTAATGTTTTGATGATTAGTAATTAGTTATAATATTGCAAATGAATTGAGTTAGATGACTGACCATTAGTAGAGCTTCAGATGCAATCGGCGATACGGCGGCGATGAAGAACCCTAACAGAAGTGTGTGTGTTTTACGTTTATTAAAAATAAATATCAATGAGTAAATTGAGTTGTGAGAGCTCTTCCATCTGTTCGTATGGTCCAAAAGAGAGGAGAGAAGGTGAAAGGATTGAGGGGTAGTAAGGGAATGTGATTTTTAATTTGTACCTAAAATCAAAATATAAAATTACACTACTAACCTTGTAAGTGTCTTAATATACACCTAAGTGACGAATTTACCCCTATCATTTAAGCTTTATGAAGTTGTATATATTGCTACAAAACTTGTACCAATGACAAAATTACAATATGGTACACCACTCCTCCTTTATAATGTACTAGCGGGAATGCCCGCGCGTTGCCATGGGTATGTCTATTTTATTGTCGCATGTTGCATGCGGCCAGTACATAGGGTGTCAAAACAAGATTGGTGGTGTACCTTACTAACACCGTAGCAAAATTCATATTCCAAAGTATCCATACCTATTGTTAATCCACCATTAACATTCAAAGCTGTAACATGAGACTTCTACAGTCATGATATTACCCTAGAGGAGGATTAACTAAAATAGTGCATTCATAAAACTAATATAGATCAAGAAAAGAATGAAACATATAGCATTTACAATTTCTTTGGAAGCTGCAAGATACAATCTTAATCATAGATGGTACACAACAACACATAAAGGTGATTGTGGTATACAGAGTGTAACATATGATGCACAAATTACAGTTTGATTAAATATGTTTCAGAAAAACAATAGAAAAAAAAATAAGTGTTGAGAAAGTCAAGTGTAGTTTATCAGATTATGAGATACAGTTCATAAGTTACCATTGGAGCTACTGTTACGGACTGACCATCTCCTGAAAGTGCTACTGACAAAACTCCTGCCTCCAAACCGTCCAAAACCGCGTCCTGAAAATGGACCCTCGACCATTGGCGCTAGTAGCCAGAGCCGCCTGGTTCATTGAACCCGAAAACTCCACCACGTCCTCCACCACCTTCACTCATGCTTCCATCCACATTTTCAACTTCAACCGCGCACGCATCCAAATTAATAACCAAAGACCCCCTCTTCGAGCTTAACCACTCCCCAATTTCCTCCGTCACATTCCTACATTTTTTCACCTTAATCTCAACCAAATTCGGACACCCAAAAGCAAACGCCTCAATCCCTTCATTAGAAATCGGACACCGCTTAATACTTAACTTCTTCAATGCAACACATTTCGCCGCAATACAAGCAATCTCCCCATCCGCTACCGTCTCACTCCCACACAACGCCAATTGCTCCAACTTCTTACAATTCACTGCAATCGCTTCTAAACTAACCAACCCCGGATTAATCCCAATCAAAACCAACTCCTGCAAATTCACACTATACTTCCCTATCGCCATCTACGTCTCATTCCCTATCCTATTCGTCTTCCATCCTTCAACAATCTGGCCTCATCTGAAATAATTACCTGAGAAAAGATAAATGCGTTGAATAAGAGAGTATTTTTCACTTTGTTAGCATGTTCATCAATCATCAGGGTCATGCTGTGAATTTCTCTGCCTTTAAAATTGAGTACAAGGATAACTGACACTTGATAAAGAGCCTACAGTTTCGTTGCAACAAACATATCATTAATAATACATTTTTAACCCAAAATCTAATAAATAAAAGGAATATTGGATTTTAATACTCCTAACTTTTAGAGTTTGGCCGGCAATACTCCCAACTATAGAAATGTTTGCCAGCACTCCCAACTTTTAAGGTATTTTCCACTAGCACTCCCAAACGAACCCAGTTAGTTGGTTCGGTTAGTTTGTTGACGTGGCATGCTGACTTGGCCATTATTGCTGACATGGCATGCTGTGGAAGATGATGTGTCATCTTATGTGTCATCCACATCAGCATGCCACGTCAGCAATAATGGCCATGTCAGCATGCCACGTCAGCAAACTAACTGAACAAACTAACTGGGTTAGTTTGGGAGTGTCAGTGGAAAATACCTTAAAAGTTGGGAGTGCTGGCAAACATTTCTGTAGTTGGGAGTATTGCCGGCCAAACTCTGAAAGTTGGGAGTATTAAAATCCAATAAACCTAAATAAAAAATGCAAATACATGTACTAACAAATTTCACCACATGACATTTGTAATTAGAGGCTCCCTGAAGAGAATAAAGAGAAGAAATTAATAACATGTAACAGACATACTAATTGGTAGATAAAATAAAACATGTAATTGCAAAAATAACTTGCGCCTAACACGAATGCGGTCCATAAGGTGATCAGTGGGTGGTTTAGTGGCTAGTGCAAGTGCACCGAGAGTATCCATGATTAGGTTCACCCAAAGGAGCTACACAGAAATCAAAAGTTGTTTGAAAGGTTGCGTATATTCTTTGGGTGATCAGGTTACCACTCGTCTGGAGACCAGAGGTTGTCTCGGCCATCGGCGGTCATTTCCCCGGTTTTGTCCGAAAATTTTGTATATTTCGAGGCGGCCCCCACCGATTTGAAAAAGAATTTGGTCTCGTGACTTTCGATCCACCACCAATTAAAAGTTCAAACTTCGTCATTTATTTTGTGTTTCTTTAGAGACTATACTTGTAAGGATTCTTGTTTATCTAATCATAACAAATTAATTAAAAATCGGATCTAAAGAAGAAAGACAAAGAGTTAGCAAACATAAACAGAGATTATCAGCTTTCTAGTTTTTATTACCAACTCCAATTTCAACCATTCCTAACCTTGTTACCTTTTGGTAATTCTTTTTTTACTATCCTTTGTTCATTTTCTTCCACACAACATCGAATGAGTTTTCATCAAAGAAGGAGAAACATCAAAAGTAAACAGTGGACCCGTTGCAGCCAAACCAATAAGAAGGTTAACTGCTATAGTTTTTAATCTAGATATATCCTCATCCATCACTTTGCACAATAAGCATAAGACATGAGTTAAAGAAAATAATAGTTGTACACCCACATTTAGAAGTTTGGCCATTGGATTAAAATGTTACTCGTCAAATTGCCTAGAGATTATAGTTGGTAGAAAATCTCATACAAGCATATATTTGGTTTCATTTATGGAAATTCCTTTGATAAGGCAAGAAGTTATAGAGTGAAACTCTTGTCTTTCCAAGAAAAAAAAGGCAGTTTCATCATCCAAGAAGTTTAAGGTAGGTGCTTGCATTAATGAAACCAAATATGTTTTTTTTTTTTGAAAATTATGAAATAATGATAAAGGTTAAATATTTTAGAAGCCTCAGATACACTACAACAAAAAGGGCTTTTAAGGACCTTATGTGTGGGACACTTGTAAAATGGGGTCCTAAAAAACTATTTAATAGGACGAATAAACTTTTGGGGTCCTTTTATAATATACGCTACTAAACCAGTGTCCTAAAAAGCTAACTAATAGGATGGATGATTATTTGGGGTCCTATTATCATATAACTTAATAAGACACTTAAAATGTAGATCCTAATAAAGTAATTTATAAGACATATAGTTGTTGGTGTCCCATTATGTCATAATGTAATAGGACACTTGATCACCGATGGACCTATTATAACATAACTTAATACGACACTTTGTAGTTAAGTCATAAATGTTCGATGTTATAGGACCCTTTATAGTCGAAGTCATATTAGAACATAACTTAATAGGACACTTGACACAAGGGTCTTATAACTTTAACCTATATAGGATGCTTAATCATCGTGATGTTATTATAATACATCGTAATAAGACACATGATATTTGAGTCATAAAACATCCGTTTTATAGGACACTTATTCGTTAGAGTTTTATTATAACATAACTTAATAGGACACTTAACACTTGGGTCTTATAACTTTAACCTTTATAGGACACTTAAACATAGTGGTGTTATTATAATACACCATAATAGGACACTTGATATTTGACTTTGTTTAGAAAAAAAAAAGGAATTAAAAGATATGGATCATGCAAGTGTTTGTTTACATGCCTAACTTCTTTTTTAGTGTTTTTTATTTTTGGAATTGATATTATCACCTGTTCTTACCAGCATACACATATACATTGGTGTCTAATTTTCTAAAATAAATGTTTAATTTGCACATTTATCCTGTTATACAATAAATGAAAATTTTGAAAAAGAAAATGTACAGTACATGGATTAAAGTAAATGGAAAATTAGTCCACTGTCGTATGAATGATAAATGTTAACAATTGCCGATTTAATTTTATAACTATACTGCAAGTTGCATAATAAGATAGACTAAAAATAAAAATATCTATAAGTGTTGTTATAAGTGTTGTTATGATAATTAAGACTAGAAAAATTAATATTTCTTAATTTTTTGCTTAAGAGTATGGGTGGTAAAATGGGTAGGTTGGATTGGGTTGGTTATTGGGTCAGGATGGGTTTGGGTTACGATGGGTTGGGGTTAAGATGGGTAGATTAAAAAAATGAGTTAGGTCAGGATGGGTTTGGGTTCGGATGATTTGGATTAGGATAGGTTCACATCAAAATAGATTAAAAAAATTTAAAAAATTAAAATAACAATTAAAAATTAAAAAAAGTAAAAAAAAAAACGAATTTAAAATTAAAAAAAAACAAAAATAAACTTAAAAATAAAATTTTAAGGGATCCGAAATATTTCATTTCGAACCGGACCAGTTCGACCAAATCAGGCAAGTTAACACAACCCGGGCCATTACGACCCGGCCGGGCCTGGTAGCGACCCGGGCTGTTTTGACCTAACCGGACCCGTTAGCGACCATGTTCGTTTCGACCCGCCCGGGCCTGTTAGTGACCGGAACCGTTTCGACCCGACCGGACACGTTAGCGATCCGAACTGTTTCGACCCGATCGGGCTCGTCAACAACTGGGCCCGTTAGCGACTCGAACCATTTCGACCCGACTAGGGCCCATTAGCGACCCAGACCGTTTCGACACGACCAGACCGTCAACCCGGGCCGTTTCGACAAGATCGAGCTCGTCAACGACCGGGACCGTCTTGACCCGTATGGCCGTTTAACGACCGTAAAGTTTCGTCCCGAATAGGCCCAGTAAGGGCGCATGCCATTTCGACCCGATCAGGACCGTTAGCGACCGGAACCCAGCCGGGCCCGGTAGCTGTAACACCCCAACCGATGGCGGAAACATCGAGGTGTCACGTAGTGACGATTGTTCAATAGCTCATGGACTAAAGTGTAAATTTGAATACATTGATTAAATAATTTATTACATTCAAATGAAATACAACGATTCTAACTGCCAACTAAATTGAAATACAATAAATCAAAATCTAATATAAATCCGAAAGCTTAAAGGATGCATCTCAAAACAACCTGAAACATGTACAAAATAATTTGGTCAATACAAAAATTGTATTGGTGAGCATACCCTGTTTAAATAAATATAGTAGAAAAATGTTTAGCAATTCATGTGCGGTACCATTTGCAATTATGTAATAAGTAATATCCGTTCAAAACCAAACCTGAGAAGAATGACTAACACATGACTAACCAACTGAATAATGAATTAACAAGACAATGACCAAGATTCTCAACAGAGTCTCAAGGGGGTATACCATAGTACTATTCATTGAAAAGCTAGGCCGCCCAACGGTTAATGATTTTGACAAGTCATAGACACACCAATTAACATAAAGCAAACACACATGAGAATTGCATTTAGTAAAAGAAATAGAAACTTGATAGTAAGTACATGAGTCACCCCAAAATAGTAAAACAGTAAAAAGGGGAAAGATATACTCACAGTTTGCGAAAGCGATCAAAATCCAACTTAAGCGGTCGTGAGCTAAGTAATGGGAATTCCGAGGAATTCAACCTATAACGTAATAGAATACTAATAAGGGAAAAGTCTAAGAGTCTAAGGTAACTAGGGTCTAAGGCATTAGGGTTTGCTAGACGTATGTAGGGAAGACGAAGTTTTTATGATAACCCGTATTTAGTAATAATTTTAATTAAAGTATATTATGATTTAAGATTTAAATATGTGACTAAGAAAATATAATACTATGCTTCCACTTTAGGAACATTTTCTATTTTATAGAGAAATATCCATAAAACAGATTTTAATAATTTACATTTAACTAAATAATTAATTATATCAAATTAGATATAAATGAACTGAAAATACAAGATATGATCCAAAAATGTTATTTTTATAGGAAATGGATTCTTTATGATGTAAATCAATGAAAATAATCTTCTCATAATTTTTATAACTTATTTATATTTAAAACTGATTTAATGAAATTAAATCATGTTTAAATGATTAAAAATAGGAAAATTAATAAAAATAAATGTTTTCTGAATCAACTATTTTTATTTCAGTTCATAATGATTAGAAATAATTTATGACAAATTTTGAGACAAAAACCATTAGAAATGAATTTTTAATCGATTAAATATGATTAAAACAAATTAAATACTAAAAATTACGAAAATAAAATATTTTTCAGAAATAAAAAATATGATAATTATCTATGAGATGTCATGAAGCTACACCTAAATTTTTATAATTTTTGGATCAAAAATGAATTTATTATGAATATTCTAAGATTATGACTAATATATATATAATTAATAAAAAAGAAATATATATGGAAAAAAGATAACCAAAGAAGGATGAAAACCCCAAAAATAATGCTGCTTCTAAGGGGATTCGAACCTGAATCCTTTGGTGCACAAACACATAGGATAACCACTACACCACAAACTCATTTGTTGAAGAATTTCAATTAAAATTTTATTTAACATAAATGCAAGTTTAGTCATCTTCTTCCCCAATCTAACAAACTAGAAACCCCAACCCTAGGTTTTCAATAACCCGATTCAGACAAAGAAAACGAGCAGAACCAAGGGGCTTATGATCGGACCTTTATAAAGAACGAAATGGCATAAAGAAAAACGTCTTACAATATCGACTAGTGCTCGAAATCAACGCGTACAGGTCCGAACTTGGGTCGCGATTTGTCAAGCCTTTTGGTCACGTTTGGAACGAATTTTGTGTGGGTTTGAATCGTGCAACGAAGCAGGAAGCGATTAAGATAGGTGATTAATATAATTGCCAAGTAAAACGCACGTTTTAATTCGATTAAAGGCTTCCGGCGGTTACACTACTTGAACCGATTAATTGCTCACTAAAAACAGCGTTATGGACCGATTAATCATTTGAGAACGTTGGTATGTGATGGAGAAACGTTTTGGCATTAATAAGATTGATTTTTAGGTATTAATTCTCGAGTTAAGGCTTCGCCGGAAAAGAACTCCGGCCGCCGGATCTTTTGGCCGGAAACGAGGGGCAAGAGGGAAGGGAAAACAGATTTGAAATGTTTGATTAATTGGCAAGAATGGTCCCTCTAGATTTAACTTGGTTAGTTTATTTATTATTTAGTTAGTTATTTTCCAAATAAAACTTAACCAAGTTAAGTTTATTTAACCAAAAATTTCTAAATTTTATAAACTTGAAATTTTTTTTTTTTTATTAAATCCATTGCGTAGACGTTTCAAGATACGTATTTGATTAAAACTCATACTCGATCCATAGATATAAATGATAAGATTTTGGTTTGCTCTAAAATTAAATTTTAAAAACGACGAAACTTATAATGACTATAATGGAAATATTTGAAGGACTATTTTCGTCAATTAACTGAAAGACGAGGGTGACGGATGTCACAGTAGCGACCCAGACCGTTTCGACCCGACCTGGCGCGGTAGCGACCCAGACCGTTTCGACCCGACCTGGCGCGGCAGCGACCCAGACCGTTTCAACCTGACCCGTCCTGTAGCGACTCGGACCGTTTCGATCGGCCGGTCCCGGTAGCGACCCGGACCGTTTCGACCCGACTGGGCCCGGTAACAACCCAGACCGTTTCAATCGAACCTGTCCCGTAGCGACTCAGACTGTTTCTATCCGTCCGGGCCCGCTAGCGACCGGAGCGTTTCGACCCGAACGGGCCCGGTAACGACCCAGACCGTTTCAACCTGACCCGGACCATTTCGACCCAACCGGGCCCGGTAACGACCCAAACCGTTTCAACCTGACCCGTCCCGTAGCGACCCAGACTGTTTCGACCCGGCCGGGCCCGCTAGCGATCCGGACCGGTTCTACCCGAACGAGCCCGGTAACGACCTAAACCGTTTCAACCTGACTTGTCCCGTAGCGACCCGAACCGTTTCGACCTGGCTGGTCCCGGTAGCGACCCGGACCGTTTCGACCCGACCGGCCCCGTTAGCGACCCGGACCGTTTCGGCCTGACCGATCCCGTTAGCAACACGGACCATTTCGACCCAACCGGGCCCGCCAACGACCAGACCATTTCGACCCGAACGGGCCGGTCAATAACCCAGACCGTTCGGACTCGATCAAGTCCGCTAACGACTCGAACCGTTTCGATGAGATCGGTCTCGTTAACGACCCGTGTTGTTTTGACATTGCCGTCCGTTAACAACCCGAACAGTTTCGAACAGACTTGGGTGATCAACAAATGCAAAAGATATATTTTTTTGTTTTTATTGACATTGATTTCTATGAGGCATCAAGACTTTTGGTATTGATGAATGATGAGTGTTAATTCAGATTTTTCTATGCTTATCTAAAAAACCATCCTGGCCCATTTGTTTGTTTTTTTTTTTTTTTTTGAAATACCCATGTTAACCCTTTGAAAATTATACTAAACTCATTTTAACTCACAAGATCAAATTTTAAACCCTAACAACCCAAACTTAACTAGATGGGTAAAAATTATCAGGTCTACTCAAGAGCCTAACAACTTACAGATTCGTTGTTCTTCGGGAGTATGATGGAATTAAAGCCAAAATTCAAAACAACCAAAGCCACAACAAAATTCTACCATTTGATGACAACTAATATCATAAACCTCATAAAACAATATGGATATACATAACGGATGTGTTTCATTTTCTTTTAAATGGAACACCTTAATTTAAAAATACCTGAACAAAGGAAAGTGTTTGTTGTTGATTGTTGAAAGCCCCATAAGATAAATGCTTATGAAAATGGTAGAATGTTGAATATTCTAGAGAATGAAAAAAAATTAAAATTTCTGGGATTAGGTGATACCCGACCCAATTACCTTTTTTTTATATTAGAATATGATAACTTATGGCAGAGATTTGTTTAAAATAATAATAATAATAATAATAATAATAATAATATTTATTAATCATATATTGGCAGATGTCATTTTTATAGTTTAGATACTTCTAATTTTATTCACTTTACTTAGATTTCTCAACCCGGGACGCTCACAGGGTATAAACTAGTAATAATAATAATGTAAATGATGAAGCTTCACGAGCCCAAAGAAAAAAATATAAAAAAAAGAGTCTAAAGGCCCATTTTATTGGAGGGTTTCAATCTTTCGGTCGGATTTATTTCGAAGGGCAATATTATAAAGTGGTTCAGCGGCACATTATTTTGGGGGTGGCATATTATTAATATCTTCGAATATATATCAAAGCAACCGCCATCGGAGGAGATCGAACAACAGCAACTTTATTTAAGGTAGAGAGGAAGTGAAGGCCAGAAAGGCACTGGTTCAAGAGTGAAGATACGGGTTCAATCACTAAAAGTTTTAGTTTTTATATTTATTTACTTTGTGTTCATGAAATATTAAGACCATGACTTTGCATATATTTGAACCTTTGTTCTTATTATATTTCATTATTATGAGTAGCTAAATCTTGAACCATTACCTAGGTTGTATGATAACTGCATGTTAATTTTATAGTTCTCGGTTTTGGATTTATTTTTGAATGGTTAATGTTTTAGTAACGGTTTAGTTGGAGTTTATTATGATGTGTGTGTGTGCTTAAGTCTAATGTATTATTTTTGAGAGTTTCATAAACGTCCTAGTGAATGTCTTTCATGTTTGGATGTTTATTAGGGTTACCTGCTTAGTGTTTGTAGCTTAGTTTGTGGTTTTGGTACCAAAAGCCATATAAACTTGATAAGAGAATTTAGAGGACTTAGGTATTCTTCCATTCTTGAGACCGGGAGGTGATGGAATGTTGAGTTGTCTAAAGCTTTAGGTGTTAGGTTTTGGGTGAGACCGGGAGGTGATTCTATCCTAGTTGTCTTTAGTTCCTTGCAATTCCAAGTCATAGTTAACCCAATTAGATTACTCCTCTACATCTTCGGGTGTATTGTGATTAGAGAGACCGGGAGGTGATCGATTCATTTGAGTACGTTTACATTCTTAGTTAGGTGAGACCGGGAGGTGATCTGAGCTAGATAGCTAGCGTTTTATTCTTTAGGATTCTTTGGGGTGTGTTGGTGAGACCGGGAGGAGATCTAGCACGTCTTAAGGTTTCTTAAGTTATCTTTAGAATCTGGTAGCCATTCAGTTTTTCATTACCGAGAGTTGTGAGTTTGCATGTAGGATTCTTGGCCTAGGTAGTTGCCTTCCTATCCTGATATTTTCTTCAATTATCCTTGCTGTGTGTTTATCTTGTTTATTTATTTAATTATTTTATTTCATTATTTAAAAAAAACCTAAAAATCATTTATAACCCAATTTATTTTAAGTCTTAGTCAAGTCTAGTTTTGTTTTCTATTAGTGTCATGTGGGTTCGATACTCGGACTTACTTAGTCTGTACTACATTGATAGGTACACTTGCTTGTCGTGTGGTCTAGTTTTGTTGAGTCTGTTTTATATTACTAGGTGTCTAGGTTGTTTATATTTTTAGACCATACATAGCACATCAGTACCTATATTTTCTCTTTTCAAATATTTTATATATGATATTCAATAAGTATTAATTTTGATTCAATTAACTGTTTTCGATGCTTACTGTTTTTGTAACTATATATATAAATTAAGAACAAGATGCCGCTGAAGATGATGGAAATAAACACATGGATGGTTTAGAAAATGAGATCGATGAATTGGTTGATAAAGAGTTTGAAGTTCCACAACCAGAAAATGAAGCAGGTTTATCTAATTTACTTGATTGCTTCATTTTTTTTTGTTTCTCAATACATATATTGTGTGACACATGATGAATATATAAGAAACTATAATAAAACTAAGAAAACGTACAGACTTAATATATTGTCTTTCAATTTATATAGTATTTTTAATGTATACATGTACATTGTAAATCATGTTCACTTTTTGTAGTTCGAAATGTACGTAAAAGAATGAGAGGACCTACGCGTATGCCAGAAGTTTGGGCCCAAGAAAAAGGGGATAGAATTCCTATTTTAGTTAATGAACTTGGACAACCTATTGGTGAAAAAAGTAGTAAACTAACCCATTTCATGGGAACCCTTTCAAGGAGTGGAAAGTACTGTCTGATTTATAAACCATGGAATAAAGTTAAGTACACCAAAAAAATAAACGTTGCTCGACTTCATAAAGGTACATAATTAAAAATATGTTTGTTAATGAATGACTAAAGTATTTGTTTTTTAATGTGACATGTTCCATTTTTAGACAAAATTTGATATTCCAGAAGATGCTGAAGGCTGGATATTGCAATCATTTGGGAAGAAGGTCAAGAACTGGAGGACAAGAGTTAAGGAACGCTACTATGATCCGTCTTTGTCACTTCAGGAAGAAATAAGTTTTAGGCCAAAACAAGTTCAAAAAAAACAATGGAGGAGACTTGTGAAGTATTGAAATAAAACAAAGTCTAAGGTATGAAATAGCCTTACACTTCAAATATAAATCCTCAAAATTTGGGATGTTACAATTAGTTTATTTCTCATTATGATATTTTATTTTTCTATTGAAAATGGTAAGTGAAAAAAACAAGGCGAATCAGTCAAAAAAGAAGATGGTGCAAGTTACGGGTAAAAAAAGTTATGCTCGAGTCCGTGAGAGCTAAAGGTGATTGTATGAAATAGTGCAATTCTTAATGTAGCATGTCGATATCCATTGTTACTACTTATTTTTTTTTATTCAAACCGGCATCTTTGTGAGAAGATCAAAGTCGATTGGAAATGTTTCGTGCATGTTTCTCCAAACATGGAACTACAAAAAATGTGGAAGCTGCAAATGCAATTGTAAGTAATATCTTATATATTCATATACATATCTTTTCTTTATGTTCTTGAAGTTGTCAAAAATACATATCTTATTTTTGTTACTATATCTAATACAGGCACAGATGCAACAACTTAGTTCTAATCTTCCTGATGGTTCGATCGATAAGCCTGGACCAGAAGATGTTTTTTCTAAAGTAATGGGGAAAGATCGAAATGGTGATGCAGTCATGTATGGTCTGGGTGTTCGTGCTTCTGATGTTTGGGATGTAACACCAAGTCATTCAACATGTCGTAGAGAAAACATCCAATTGAAGTCTAAATGTGAAGAACTTACTAGTACCGTGGTCCGGCTACAAGCCCAGGTATCGGAGATTAAAGGGTGTAGGGATGGTCCTTGTGTTCCACCTCTTACATCACCACATTTCCCTATTGCAACCAATGGACCTCCAAGTTTACGGGTATTTTTCTATATAAATCTTTATTATTATTTTTTTGTGAAATGTTACTTGTACTATTGTGACTAGAGTTTGATATATGTTTGTTGAAAAATTAAATCTAGGTGGGAGATGAAGTTGTTCTCAAAAGCATTCTAAACTCTACCGAGAGTGTAGCAAGAGGATGGTGAAGAGCTTGGACCCAAATGAGCTAGTTGGTGGTACAGAGATTGGACTAGAATGGTGTGAGGTAAACGTTCAAGTAGCAATAAAAATAGATGAAAAGTTGGTGAGACCATATGGGTTATTTTCCACAATTCAAGATTGTATTGGTGCCTCCATTGCATGGCCTTGTCCTTTCATCTCGGTATGTATTTATTAATCTTGTGATACGAATAATTTTAATAATCTGGAACTTAATGCTTATACATGGATGGTTTATTTGTAGGTAGTCCGTGAGGATTGAGGACGCATGATGACTCATGATTCTATGTTGTTGGTTTCTTTCATTGCTTTTAATTTCTTTGTTAAATGTTACAAGAGTTTATGTTGGATAAATTTATGTTTAGTGTTTTTGTTATGAATATACTTATTTGAAATATAGTAAAGTTTTTTTTTCTTTCGTTAGTTGATGTTATATACAGTATATCATAAAATTGTGTGTGAATGTTTAAAAAAACGTTGTATCATATGACTTGTTAGAACTTTGAAATTTTGTCCTATTTAACTTGCTAGAGCATTGTAAAAGTGTTCGAATATGCTTTTCTTAGGACGCTATATTGTTTGTTCATTGATATATTATGCAACCATAAAATTGGTTTCATAATCCTATTTGAGATATTAGGACCCCTTTTTTGGTACTAATGCTCCTATAATGTTACATCAATAAGGGTCCTATAAATTAATTTTTTAGGACTCTTGTATGTGTATTAAAAGATTAAAACTAGGTAAGCACATGTTAAAACCTTGTAAAGTGTCCTAATATGTTTTATTAGGAGTTTTTTTTGGAGTTAATAGCCATTTTCGTCCTTGAGGTTTGGGCCAGTTTGCCACTCCAGTACAAAAGTTTTTTTTTTTGCAATCCTTCCCCGAGGTTTGGATTTTTTTGCCAAATTCGTCCTTTTCACTAACCCAGTTAAAAAAGCTCGTTAAGGTCAGGGGTATTTTTGTCTTTTGCCAAATTCGTCCTTTTCACTATCTCTCTTTCACTCTCTCTCTTTCTCTTTCATTGTCTCTCTCTAGATCTCTGCAACTAACAATAATAATAATAATAATAATAATAATAATAATAATAATAATAATAATAATAATAATAATAATAATAATAATAACAGAATCAACAGCAACAACAACAACACAGATACGAACATGGAGTCGATCGAGAAAATATTCGAAAGCAAGAAAGTGCCACCGTGGCAGAGCCAGCTGACGCTTCGAGCATTCGTCGTCAGCTTTATATTAGGCATTCTCTTCACCTTTATTGTTATGAAGCTTAACCTTACTACTGGTAACGTCTCTGCTGGACTCTTAGGGTTCTTCTTTGTGAGATCTGGACAGAGGGGGAGAGAGAGAGAGAGAGAGAGAGAGAGAGAGAGAGAGAGAGAGAGAGAGAGAGAGAGAAGGAAACAGAGGAAGAGAGATGATTCAGACAGAGGAGAGATGATTCGACTGTGGGGGGTCTCGTAGGTGGTTTTTGCAAGTGGGTTTGATGGTGGTGATGGTGGTCCGGTGATGGTGACAGAGGGAGGAGGTTTCGTAGGTGGTTTTGCAGGTGGGTTTGATGGTGGTGGGGTTTTCGTAAGTGGTTTTTGCAGGTGGTGATGGTGGTCCGGTGATGGTGACAGGGGGGAGGAGGCTCGACGGTGAAGAACAGGGGAAGAAGAAGGAGGAGTAGGAAATGGAATGGATAGGGGTTTTTGATGGATTGCATTGTGGTTGTGAGTGGGTTTGTGGTCTGATGTGAATTTTTGGAGGATTTGAAATAAAGTGAAGAACAGAGGAGAGGATGAGAGAGAGAGAGAGAGAGAGAGAGAGAGAGAGAGAGAGAGAGAGAGAGAGGTGTGGGGTGGGGTGGGGTGGGTAGGGGAAGACTATGGGTTTTTTTTATTAAAATAATTATAGGGTATCAAATGACAAAATTGTCCTTCATTAAAGTGGCAAAAAGACAAAAATACCCCTGACCTTAACGAGCTTTTTTAACTGGGTTAGTGAAAAGGACGAATTTGGCAAAAAAATCCAAACCTCGGGGAAGGAATTGCAAAAAAAAAAAACTTTTGTACTGGAGTGGCAAACTGACCCAAACCTCAGGGAGGAAAATGGCTATTAACTCTTTTTTTTTGGGACATATTATGCGACCATAAACTTGGTTTCATAATCTTATTTGAGATATTAGGACGCTTTTAAGTTTCGTGACTTATTACGACCCCCTTACATGAAACGCTTTTACCGTTGGTCCTATTAAATAAAAGGTCCTATAAAATAACATTTTAGGACGCTTTTGTGCGTACTAAAAACCCATTTTTGTTGTAGTGATATGTTATACCAATTATATAATTTTTATGATGCATTAAAAATAGACTTTTAGGTGAACTTCAACTCATTTGACCTGTTCCCCCTTTAGTTATATTTTTTAGTGGACCGGTTTAAGATATAACAACCCAAATTGACCCATTCATAAGTAAATGGGTCGAAAATGCCATCTATAATGCACAGAGAAAAGAAACATGTCAACCAATTTACCTCTTATATATTTCAGTATCATTTGGCGTTGTTAAGCAAAATGATATCCTTTTGTTTCTCAAGAAATCGGTGCACAGTTCCTGGTAGAAATAAGTCATATGACCATTAGTAAATATATCAATCAACTAATCAAGAACAAGTATTATATGGGAGAAGATAAAAAAAAGACGTGTAAATAATATAATTTTTTATGTCTAGATTAGATACATGTACACATTTTTATCCGCATGTTCCTTAAAGACTTAAAGTTACTTACTTGTTGCCACGTGAGCTGTTGGTTCCATTGGGTAATTTTTTGCCTCTGTGTATATGTTGTATGTGCGTATTAGGATCGATAACAAACAAAGATTGATCAAACAAGTTAGTTTCAGGTGCGGAAACCCTAAAACTATCACAAAGTAATAATCAAACAGATTCAAACACACAGATCATCATTTTCAATCAATTTCATTCATAAAACACTTGTTTACACGTAGAATAATGATTACAATCAAGGTTTAAACGTAAAACAAGTTTAACAAAATCTAGAGAGAGTTTTCAGAAAGAGGAGGGAATAATAATCATCAAAGTTACATTCAAAAATGAACTTAACCTATTTATAGGCCTGCACATTCGCCCAAATCGTTCATGCGAATGTGCAGGTTCGCCCACAACAACTGGTCGAACCAAGTTCTTCAATAATCTATTCTTCATTCGTATAACCATTCTTCCTTCGCACCTTTTAATCCTCCTTCGCACCTTTAAACTCACTCTTTCGCACCTTCGACATCTACAAAACAAAATGTGTTTGACAATCCAAAGCTTTAGTCGCACTTTTGCATCTACAAACTCCCCCTCGACTATTGCTTGGATTGTGTTCGTCGTTCTTCGTCCAACCTTTTGTTCCACATTCTGATATGCCTTTGAATCATTTGTTCTCTGGTCAACACCGGTTCCTGAAATTGTTGCTGTTTCTTCGTTTTCAGCTCTGGCACCTTTTGCTTCTCCACATACTTTCCCAACTTCTCATCATAATCACATCCGGCATTAATATCAAACGCAAAGCACAGAAATACCACACGTTGGTACTTTCCTGCTTGCTCAGCATCTTTAGCATCTGAATAAATCGGATTATAGAATAGCATGATGATATCCTCATGTGAACAGTTTATCAACCACATGGGATCAAAGATATGCACTTTCTTATAATTCGACTCTCCATCCTTCAAAACGATCACGGCCTCTGCAATCTTCCAATCATAATACCACCAGATGAAGTCATTTGCAAAGTGTTGTGGAATAGGCATCAAAGGAATCTTTTTCAACACTTGCGGTGGTTTGTATTTCAAAGTCACTTTGGGCGTACCGGTTATCAAATCAATATCCTTCTTATGAACGATTCGCTTTGGATATTGTGGTTTAAACAAGTCCCACTTGGTTCGGCTTTCACGAGTCATCTTCTCAGCAAAATAAGTAATCTGACTATTTGACGCTCCCCTTAAACGGTGACGACAAATGTCTCTGATTGCCCAATACGGAAGGGTCTTCAAGTGATGAAACTTCTCAAAATACAAAATCCCCTTCTCCCACTTAACTGCAAAACACTTCAACTCTTTAACAAACTTCCAAGCCAATGCACGACCTTTGAAAATCTTTAGTGAAGTTTGTAAAAGCTGCCTTGAATGTCAGGTTTCGGACGATTATTCTCCTTTTCTTTCAACTTCTTTAACAACTCTTTTAAGCTTTCTGATTGCTCAAACCGTGGCTTGTTATGCCCTTTAAAGATTTCATCTTCAAAGACTTTGCTCTTATCTCTTGCAAGCTTCTCAGCATGGTTTAGCAGTTCGTCTGAGAAAGAAAATCCACAATCTTGATTTGTTCTGAAATATTGTGGATATTCTTCGCTCGTAATATCTTCCATCTCGACTTCCTCAAATGCAGGAACATCACGATCATCCGAGTGATTTCCAGCTTCTTTCTCAGGAATCTTAGGAATAAAGTTATCAACAAGTAATTCTTCTAACGTCTTGCCCACTTGTTTGCTAAACCTTCCAGAATTTCTTTCGAAATAGCCGCCGAAACTTCCCCATCCTCAAGATCAGGGTCATCATACTCCAACTCCAAGAGTTTATTGTTAGATTCAAATATTTCTGGGAACCTGCTAGTCATGTCTATCGTCCAGACTCGATCGGTTAACATCTGACGATACTTATTCTTATCTTCTTCAGACAATGACTTCAATCTTTCGTTCCAGAAAATATCTTCATCATCAACATTTTCACCAGGAGCTTTCAAGCTCGATTCACCGCCCTTATCCGAGTCACGTTTCTCGTATGTGAACTTATCAACATCATCATCATCGTCATCGTCATCACTACTATCAAACGCAGAGCCGTCTCCATCACTAGATCCATCATCCGATCCTCCATCATCCTTATCATCCTTTTTCTTCGTCTTTGTATCGTTACCAGCATCTTCATCTAGTTCATCATCTTCCTCTTCATCAGACAGTTCATAATCAACTAGCTCTTCTTCTCTTTCTTTTTCCACTTCACCGGCTTGAAGTTGAGGAGCCTGAGAGTACAAGTTCTTGATCAGATCGTCCATATGCTTGTTACTCTTTTTCAGCTGTTTGTTCTCCTTCTTCAAGACTATTATCCTTCTGGTGTTACGTTGCTCATGTTTCAGCAACTTCTTGTTTTCTCTCTTTAGTTTCTTGATAGTTTTCTTCAAGGTCTCATTGTCATCTGCCGATGTGACTACGACTTCTAACATCTTCTTGTCATTTGACTTTAACTGCTCAATCTCCGTCTGTTGTTTAGTAATCAAATTCATCAACTCAGAAAATCTCTGATTCACAGCAGTCATGATGTCACTGTCCACCGATACTTTTGTCTTCTTTGGTGGTTCAACAGCGTCAGGCAGTTTACCTTTCCTGATTTTCTTCAGCACATTATCCAATGCTTCATTCACATCATCCATTGGAATTTCTTCTGTTTGTTGTGTGCTAGATGTTGCTGCAGTCTTCTGTTTCTTATAAGCAGGTGCAATAACCGGTGATTTTGAACTTGTAGCTGGTGGTAGTTTCTTACCAGCAATCAATGATTCTATCTCTTTCTTTCTCTTTATACTTGGCTTCTCCTGTTTCTTCTTCTCTTTTCTAGCATCTTGCACAGGAGAACCAACAAACGTCTCTTCAACATTAAAACCCAAGTCTTCTACATCAACGGGAATAGGACTTTTGTTCCCTTGATCATCTTCTCTTTGGCTAGCAGACGCACCAGCCTCAGTGGCCTTGGGCATGGTCGTCACTACTGTCTCAGCATCAGAATTCCATTGTTCTTCCTCAATTGTCTCTTCTGAATCAATGGAAGCTTCATCAACAAGGTTCAATCCCTTTTTCGCCATTCTCTTATTTCTACCTTGAGTACTCTTCTTCTTCTCTGGTTCAGTAACCTCAATCCTTATCTCTGGTTTCTTTGTCTTACCACTCTTAGCGCCTACATTCACCACTTGTCTCTTGCGCTTAGCGTCAGGATCAACATGATGTAAAGGATTGTCAGCATCAGAATCACTGTTCGCATTCCTTACAAGCCCCTCACCCGGATCTTTATAATCTGCCCTAGCTAGATGACCAAACAAACGTCTAACAGGAGGACGTTCTTCTACAGACAAGCCTTTATAAGCTTTCATTCTAGCTAGTGTGTTCAACGACATGTGTTCTTGAACAACAATGTGTGTAGGGTTTCTCTTCAGCTCTTTGTACTTGTGATCGAAAATCATTTGAAGAAAACGAGGATATAATAGAAACTTCAGGTTCCTTGTTCCATTTACTGGCTCCAATAGGTGAGACATCAGCATGCCAGAAACATTGAACGGTTTGTTCAATACCAAAGCAACCATCATCGAACTGATGCTCTTCCTCATCAAGTCATAACCTCCCGCAGCAGATCCGAATACATGGATTAAAACATGTGCCAGATATTTGAACTGTGGGCACAGTTTTCCTTTATGCAACGAACTGTCAGTAATAGGTCCGTTATACTTCATCCTGAGAAAACACTTCCTTTGATCCATGAATGTGAACTCTTTTGGATCTTTCGGATCATCATTCAGATTCAGTGCTTCTCTTAAATCTTCTTCGCACACTATGACTCGTTGTCCCTGGATTTTGCTCATCAAGCAAGACTCGCATTTCCAAAAATCTAGTTTAGCGTTAAACCAAAATTCCTGAATCATGTCTCGGTAGATCATTGTCGGTGTAGCAATAGCATCTATTACTCTGCTTCGCTTCAAAAACTCAATAATGCCGACAAATTCTGTGTGCTTCTTCACGTCGCCAAGATATGCGCAACAGTTGTGCGCATTCTCAAAATCAAGCTGCTTTGCGGGATGTGATGAGGATCCTGCCTGTTCCGTAGTCTTCTGTTGTTCAGACATTGTTAGATCTGCAAAACAATCAAAAACACAAGTTAAAAATCGACAAAATAACAAAATTGAAAATTTTTGCTCAAAACTCCTTCCTTCGCCCAAACGGAGGTACGAAGGTGTAAATGTATAGGTACGAATGAGAAACAGATGGTACGAATGTGATGATTTTAATAAAAAGTTTCATTCGCCCATTTAATCCACTTTCGCCCAATTAATGTTCTTCCTTCGCCCATTCGAACTGGTCGAAGGAAGCAGTTCATATTTTTGAAAAATCAATTTTGAATTTTAAAGATCCTGAACATGTCCATTTGATTGAAATAGGACCTAATAGTGCCGATAATCAATCCTAGACTAACAGATTCATCAATTATTGATTGTGTTTGTGTTTTCACCCAAAAACTAGGGTTTAAACACTGTTAGATCATTCTGACATGTTTTAAACTCTAATTTTGATTATTTCTCCCCCTAAAACTCACACACAATCAACCCTAAGCAACGATTGTGAATATTATGTTGATTTAGAACAGTTCTAGACAATTAGGGCTCGTAATAGAAAACAGGGATTAAGAGGCTGAATCCATGTTGATTACCTGTAAAAATGATATAAAAAGGATCAGTGATAAAGCACGAACACAATGCAACGATTTTAAATGAAAAATCAACAAGGTGAGGTTACGAGTAAAAATCTGGAAAAATATGAATGAGGTTCAAATGTAAGACTGGATATATATAGGCATGTTCCTTCGCCCGTTTTGTTCATACGAAGGAGAAACTTTTCTCTCCTTCGACCCTATTGAAAGGGTTCGAATGAGATAAAAGAGTTCGAATGAGATATGTATCAAGAACACTCTCCTTCGCCCAACCAAAACATACGAATGAACAAAGAAAATCCCACATTCGACCAAACGAATGGGCGAATGAGAATTGGGATTTTTGAAAATTTTCCAAATCTCAAAAACGAGTCCCGGTTCAATTATTTTCCAACTTTTAAGCATCCAACATTCATGTTTTCACATGTTAAAAGTTACAAAGCTCAAATGGTGTATCCAGGTTTAGAAAATCGACATCAACCACCATCAGTTATCAAAAATAAGATGAAAAAGAAAAATCTTTTTGGATTTTCTAAAGTTTATGCTAAAACACACCTAAAATCTTTTTGAGTTTTGTAATTTTTGACGAGAAAATAAAATGCAGAAATGTAAATGAAAAACTGTAAATATTTTTGTGATATCCGGTAAAGGGATCATATCAGTTTTTGAGAAATCTGATCACACCGTTGATCTTTTTGAAATTATTATCATTAAAGACAATGTGTGATCTAGCAACTGCTGATATTGTGATCCACATAAACTCACATGCAGACTTTTGTGCAGTGCTTTATACTGATACTGATATTTATAGTATAAACGCAATTGTCTGTGGTTCCCACGCACACGACATACTCCCGTATCAAGAAGTAAAAGCACAAAGACTCATTGTAAAGTGTGATTATGCTTTCGTTGTCTGTAATTGTACAAGATATAATGCATAGAGGTATACAGGTCAGCAAATTAATGCAGCAAAGTAACATATGCACTATACCAGGTTGAGGACTGATATTAATCATGATTAGCATCAATGATCAATACGATGTAATAGATAATCTTTGATTATCATATAACATGTAAAGTTCCTCAATTCGGTAACTTTAGGATTTGGCATATATAGCTCTTTTATAAAGACACCCTGTCTGATCTAGGTCCGTAATGACTTACAGCAGAAGATCAGAGAAGCTATCCCCAGACAACTAATAACATAACGACCCTAAACCTCCGAGTTTTGTACAAATACCCTATCAAACAAAATTACGGTACTAAGACCATATGCCCATGAGGAGTTCATCCACACAACAAATCGTTTGATATGTATGTATCAGGCACACAGTAATAGGTCTACGAAGCTATCAGCACATCGCACAGACGCAGACACACGCCCTATATAGCATTACATTATTTAGAATGTGTCAGATCCCCACTGATGTACTATCATTTCCCTTTATACTCCAGGAAATCATTTTAGAATTTTCTGATTTTTATAGATTTTCGAATTTACTGTTCCCAAGGATAAGCTGGAGCATTTCAAATATGTGACTGCCCAGATATCGTTTGTTCACAGAAATCTGATGGCATTAATCTAAGAGAAGAAGATATAGCAGTCAGCAAAGAAAATTTTCAATTTTTATGGATTTTGAAATTTTTTTTTTTAATGTTTTTGGATTTTCAAAATTTTTCTGAAAAAACAGTAAAAATTTAAACTAAAAAATGATAGACTGAGGTGGTGATCAGACCTGTTTTTCTTTAATACCATTTGCTTTCAAAAGATAATCAAATCTGGATTTATCAAAAGCTTTGGTAAAAAGATCTGCGCGTTGATAATCAGTGTGGATTTTGACCATATCGATCAACTCTTTAGCATAACAATCTCGGATAAAATGATATTTAATCCGGATATGTTTAGCCTTTGAGTGATTTACTAAGTCTTTTGTTAATGCGATTGCGGCCTCATTATCACAGTAAATAGGGGTTTTAAGAAATTGAAAACCGTAATCCACCATCTGCTGTTGGATCCAAAGAACCTGTGAGCAGCAGCTCGATGCTGAAACGTATTCTGCTTCACATGTGGATAGTGCAACTGCGGTTTGTTTCTTGCATTGCCAGGTCACGAGCCTGCTCCCCATAAACTGGCATCCAGCCGTTGTGGATTTGCTGTCTTTGTCACAGCCGCCCCAATCTGCATCACTAAAAGCGATTAGGTCAAAATTATCATCATGAGGGTACCACAGTCCTTTCGATGGACAACCCTTCAGATATCTAAGGATACGCTTGACAGCTGCAAGATGACTCTGTTTCGGCTTCGATTGATATCGCGCACAAAGACACGTCGCAAACATTGTATCAGGTCTTGACGCTGTGAGATACATCAGAGATCCGACGATTGCTCCGTATGTAAATGGATCAGTCAGCTCCCCCTTAAGGTCAACTCCAATTCCGTGATTGGGCTGTATCGGGGTATCCATCGGCTTCCAATCATCCATCTGGAATCGGCTCAAGACTTCAGAAACGTATTTCGTCTGGTGAATAAAGATCCCCGTTGGTCTTTGCTCCACCTGTAAGCCGAGGAAAAACTGCATTTCTCCCATAGCGCTCATTTCGAACTTTTCCTGCATAACTTGTTCAAATTCCCTGCACAGAAGTTCGTTAGTAGACCCAAAAAATAATGTCATCAACATAAATTTGTACTAGAAGCAAATCATCTCCTGCTCTTTTCGTGAACAGTGTGCAGTCTACCAGTCCGCGTTTGAATCCTTTCGAGAGAAGATACGTGCTCAGCTCCTCATACCATTGTCTCGGAGCCTGGTGCAACCCGTAGAGAGCTTTGTTTAACACATAAACCTTATCCCGGTGAATAGGGTCCTCAAAGCCCGGTGGTTGACCTACGTAAACTTCCTCTTTGACCACACCGTAAAGAAAAGCGCTCTTTACATCCATCTGATACACCTTAAATTTCTTCCATGATGCAAACGCGAGGAACATTCTGATAGCTTCCAAGCGTGCAACCGGTGCATAGATTGATCAAACAAGTTAGTTTCAGGTGCGGAAACCCTAAAACTATCACAAAGTAATAATCAAACAGATTCAAACACACAGATCATCATTTTCAATCAATTTCATTCATAAAACACTTGTTTACACGTAGAATAATGATTACAATCAAGGTTTAAACGTAAAACAAGTTTAACAAAATCTAGAGAGAGTTTTCAGAAAGAGGAGGGAATAATAATCATCAAAGTTACATTCAAAAATGAACTTAACCTATTTATAGGCCTGCACATTCGCCCAAATCGTTCATGCGAATGTGCAGGTTCGCCCACAACAACTGGTCGAACCAAGTTCTTCAATAATCTATTCTTCATTCATATAACCATTCTTCCTTCGCACCTTTTAATCCTCCTTCGCACCTTTAAACTCACTCCTTCGCACCTTCGACATCTACAAAACAAAATGTGTTTGACAATCCAAAGCTTTAGTCGCACTTTTGCATCTACATATGTAGCCCATTGCAATGCTGCATTTGATTTCAGTAAATAGAAAGCTTAAAATTTCAAAATATACAACACACTACATGAAACTGGATGAAACTAATTGATTGTATAAATAACCTTTGAAGCCCATTCTTTATCAAGAGTTCTAAACAATGACCATTTTACAGCATATTTTGTCCCACTATACGTATAACCCTCCTGTAAGAAGAAACACAAACATACAATTTGATGTGCTAGTTCAGGACTTGGAGATATACGAGTATACTGAACACATTATGACCCCTAGAAACACTATTGATCATTAGACATTAGTACTACTACAAGAAAAGAAAAAAAAGCGTGTAGTTTAAAATATGTAACGATGCTTTATTTTAACTCCTAATACGCAATTACACACATAAATCAAAGAAACCGAGAAAGAAATCTTACTTTTCTATTTTTGTTTTTTATATGTGAATGTCTAACACAACTTTAAACAAATAAACATGTCTTTACATTGATAGTTTAATAGTTCCATCTTAAACAAACAACAATTTGACAAACCAACCAGCATATTTCGAATTTGCATATATGTTACAAAACCGGATCTAGTTACCGATATTTTTATGAAATCATATCTAACTTAACACGACCGCTTATATAATTTCAATATACACTTTGGGCAACTTTTAACCAAGAATCCTTTCATCTAATTATTTAAAATCCTCATTTGACCCATTCGGGATAAAACATAACCAAAATTGACCCATTCACAAGTAAACGGGACCCAAAAGACAATGAAGTAGTAACAAATCACCTTGTTCTAGATGTCCAAACTCCTACACTAAACCTCTGAAAGTAAAACTCCAAAAAATCATCATGAAAAGGTCTTTTAAACACTACAACATAAAAAAAAATTTAATAATAACTTGAGTCACAAAGTGCACAAGAACCTCACCTGATCACTCAAAAAAACCAATCTTTCACCTGCTTTTGATGCTATAACCGTGTCTGGCTTATGGGCTTTATCTGGGTCAGCTACAATATCAACAAGCAACCCATTTACATCAAGAATAAGAAGCTTTTTTCTAAAACGCCCCACAATAATGTTATGGATAAAGCATGTAATTTGGAAATAATAGTGATATTACGAAAAACTAAAACTGAAAATCACAATTGTTACATGAAGGTAGGAACCCATCCATAATATACACATACATATACACCGATTAATAGACTAATTTAAGGATATTTTACGGATGACCAACATTTAACAATAGAAATCGAGCGATAATGAAGAAGAAGATGAATCAATACCTTGAAAGCGTTAGGTTGGTGGCTGTTGAAGCTATGCGTAAGTGAGAAATGAATCTGACATTGAATTGTGTAATTAAATGGCGGGTAATTGCTCATCAATTATGTGACGGTTTCAGGGATGATTGGAATCCCAATTTATTTGTGTAGGCAGGGATAGAAGGGTAACAAGGGACAAGGGAGGGCAAGAATGGAATGAAATTTTAGGTTTCAACTAATATCAAAAGGTAAAATTACACTAATAACCTTGTAAGTGTCTTAATATACCTCTAGGTGACTAATTTACCCCTATCAAATAAGCTTTATTAAGTTGTATATGTAGCTACAAAACTTATACCCCTAATAAAATTACAATATGGTACTTCACTCCTCCTTTATAAATTAGTATAGATTATAGATAGAAGACGACAAGAAATAACATTGTTGTTTGCTTAGAATTAGTAGAATTAAACTGTTACATGTGCCCGCCATCGCCAACTCCTCCATTGCATACAACTAACGAAAGGCGCAAACCTCCGTCAGGCCTAAAGAAAGGAGATCATCTTATATATGTTTGAGGTGCCTACATGTTAGAACTCATTTTTACTACAATCCTAAATAATGCAAGTCTAATACTCATAGCCTAGTGCCCTAGTCTAACACTTACCTTTCATGTGCAAGGTCAAGGCTGACCACTATCCCATTTTCTTATAAATAGTGAAAAACAAAAAACAAAAACAAGGCTAATCGATGGTATATAGGATAGCTCTATGAATCCCCGAAGCTCAAAAAGAATGTCAAACACTCAATTTTATCCCAAATTTACATGAACTACTATGTGCCAAAAATAGCGTTACTGTGATTATTTTTAAAAACAACAAAATCACCTGTGCGACGATGTATGGAACGTATGGTTATCGCTTTTAATAGACTTGACATCTTGTGATTTTGTTTGATGGCGATCACCATGTTCTATTTGGTCAAAATCAGTACATTTGTTCCTGCTACTCATTAGCTTGATCTGACTTGTCTTCCACTTCCGAATTCTCTTCATCATCTACTTGCAAACATGGGAAAGACTAAAGAGTGTCATCAATTCTCTCATAAATTCTTACATACAAAATCTGAAAACATTACCTATTAAATAGACTACTATCAAGAAAAAAAAATACACTATAATTACCATAAGTTCATATTTTAAGAACATGTCAAACATTATGGTTAACATTGTAATTATTGTTTGTTGTAAAATAGATTATTATATAAGATATCATGATGGAAAATAATAAGGCAAAATAAACATAGGCACCTGATACAGCCTCTTATTCGTTTAGGCTTGGATAAATCCTTATAACTAACAGCAGTGGTTCTCTTCCTTTTCCTAGCACCAACATCTGGATCCTGCTTTTCAATTTTCTTATCTTCACCAACATCTCCTGAACAAAGTTGCAATCCAAAAAGCCCCTAATTTAGACATACACGGTGTAGAAAAGATTAATAAAAATATAAATGACTAAGTAATCGAAGTTACCTGCTAACCAAAGAAAAACACAGATGTAACATTTCGCATTTAAACTTGTATGTTACACCATCATATTTAATAAAACGTCAAGTTCTATAGATAATGCTCGCATTTAATTATTTTTGTCGCATTTTAGAAACCCTAATACAATATATATATATTATATATATATGGTTTATGGCTTGGATTATTAACAAAATAAAAGGTGCTTGGACCGGGAATCGAACCCGCGCCCAAGACCGACCCAAACCACACCAACGCACTAACCAGCTGGGCTGGCCTTCACATCTGAATGATTCCAGGCGCGTTTTAAATATATACTTGATTTAAACCTTCACAGTTGACTAGAAAAGTCAACTGTGGGACGCGAGTTGCCTAAATCAATCAAATTCACTCGTGAGTTGTATAATTTTGGTATCTTTACACGATTACCGGCCTTGTCTGACTAAGCAATACGATTATTGTCAATCAATTGTCCATCAATTAACCACATTACGCGTTTGACATTGATTAGTGGTCAAACCTTACCATTTCTTCGATCCTGTGATCCACACTATAAATTGATCCTCTGCGAGTCTTCACAACTCGCCAATAATCCTTTCTCAACCTCCAATCTTCTTTATTATACTCTGATTGTTCTCCACGATTGCATTCTTGACCTTGTGGTTTTGACCAATCAATCGTATTCGAAAACAAACTTGTAAGTTTAATTATTTATGTGGGTTTTGTTCATCGGCGTTCACACATCAATAGCCCCATGATTAATTGGGCTATTTATGTGTGAATCAACCAATTGCAGAAACTAGGGTTCGTGGCATTTGAATTGGGGATAAACTCATTTCAGCATCGTGTATTTAATTTAATCAAAACAGAGTTAATCACAACCACTGGCCCAGGCCAAGTGGTTGTGACTGATGGTATTTACCCAAGCCATCCGGGTTCGAGTCACGGCCATGGCGCCCCTTTTTCACTTATTTTCATTTTTAAAAACAAACCAATTATATATATATATATTACATTTAATCTTGTAAATTCATTTTTAATTATTAAAACCTTTTTATAAATTCTAAAAAAATTATTTTTAACAAATCTGATGTAGAAGTTTTACCTACAATTTTTAGTTTTCTGAAATTTATTTATTTAATATTTATAATAATTAAATCAATTTTATTCTATTATATTTATAAAAATCCATTAAAATATCAAAACAATTTTATAAATTTCCACAAAAATTATCCTGAGTTTGTACAATGATAAACTTTACTGAAATGATTTTTAATTCTGAAAAATCATTTATTTTATATTTTTAATCAATTTTTGTTAGTTTTAATCATAATTAAATCATAATAAATTCAATTTTTATTATTTTTGCACCAAAATTTTATACAATTTATTTCTGAATATTTAGAACAGAAATATAATTTTTAAAATAATAATTCTTTAATTTTTAGTATTTTTAAATATTAAAGTTTAATTTTGGCAATTTGTAATAAATAGATTTAATAATCTATTTTAAGAAAATAATTTTATAAAAATTATTTTATTACTTCAAACACAATATACCTAATACTATACCAAGGTGAGTTTACGTAACCATGTTTATGCGATGCTTTATACTTGCAACATTTTATTTAAGCAATTCAACATGTATGTCTAGTTGTAAACTTTATTGCCTCATGAATTAGCCTACAACAGTTTCAACGAGTTTCAACATTACATAATCATTAGCTATGGCCAAGCCGGCGATATTCAATAATAGATCTATTGGATTGACAACCCCACCCGGATACGCGTACCTCCTACATAGGTAGCGTGGGTGATTGTTATCGTTCCAACATATTACTAAGGTGAACCGTAGATGACGGGATGGACCTAAACTAGTCGGAGGTTTGATTATGTCGATTCAACATATTATGCTATTCATGTAGACTTAAATTTACGATTGACATATGAATTGCTAGACTTTTATACTTAAACTATTTGCTTAACATGGATTATGTATTCTCACCAACTTCTAGTTGACCCCCCCCCCCCCATTTTTACAACTCAACAGGAAATAATGACGCATGAAGACTAGAGTATTTCCATGAAGAATAATTTGAAGTCTATGCTTGCTTGGTCTTCTGTGATGTATTAGAATTCCACATTTAAAACTCTTATGTATTTTCTATTTTTGGATATTTGCAATTTAAATTTATTTCAATTAAAATTTGGATTACCATGTGCTACTGTATACACATTCTTACGTGACACCTCGATGTTTCCGCCATCGGTTGGGGTGTTACAGATTGGTATCAGAGCCTTGGTTATAGGGAATTAGGTTATTAGAAATAAACTAGACTATGACCTTAGGGACTTAAACAGTACTTGCTTCTCTTACTTGTAACCCTAATTGCTTCCCTAATCCTATCCTTATCCTATACCTTATATAACCCTAAGCCTACATGTGACTACTCTTATTCGTCTGCTGCAATCCTGATCCACCATTAGATTAATAGGACAAAATCCTCAGGTTTTAACCTGAACCCCCTTGAGATCTCGTCGAAGTTCTAGATTTTAATAACGAACACGTGCAATCTGGAAGGGGTGAACGCATGTATTCTGAGTCTTCTGTCTAGGCTGGCAATGCGCATATATCCCAATCAGACGAGGGACCCGGATGCCTACCTGGGAATTCTCGGGATGAGTGTTCACTTATAGGCAAAAGCATGTCTTCATATGTTATTAAAATTTAGAATCTTTGATAAGTCAACGTTTTCGTTTATTCGATTTAATTAATGAATAAAATGATTACATTCCTTATATAATCTCATTCATTTCATTGTGTCTATTACAGATCATGCCTCCACGTCGCAGCACTCGCAACAGCAATGGTGAGAACCACGAAGAAGGTGGTGACAACCTAACCATGACCAAGGTTGTTAGGATCTGAGTTTGATTGTTTTGATTATGTTTAACTAAATATGATAAAAGTGAAACGAATATAGATGGAAAGTGCAGCGGAATAATAAACTGTTAATCAAAACAAGAGAGTAAATGTTTTCAGATCGAAAGCTTTCATTTATCTAAAAGATTACAATCGTACAAAATACTCCCCCTCAGCCTGATCACACAGTGATGTTTGTCTGAGAGAATGTTTGTGTGTGTGATGCAATAGAACAGTACAAGCACTGTTCTATTTATAGACAGACCTAAACCACTGATGACCTAAGCTGACGTCACCTAAGACAGTGACCTCTAACAGAATAACAAACATAAAACATCTGCCTATTACAAACTACTGTTACATTGAAAGCACTGATAGTAAACAGCTGTTGTAGGAAAACTCTGATGGTCTTGTATCCTCTGCTGGAGCCTAAGTGCTGTTGGCTCCAGCAGTGCTTTAGTCTTCAGTACTTGAATCAGCAGTTGTTCTTCATCAGTTGTTTGTTCAGCAGTCCTTTGTATCAGCAGTTGTCATAGCAGTGGTTTGGATAGAACAGTTGTTAGAGTCAGCAGTCTTTGGGAGAAGTAAGTTGTAAAGACTGTTTATTGAAAGGATCAACTGTTAGCATATTTTGGCTTTCAATCATCTGTTCTTCTCCAGGTCAGCAGACCCAACAATCTCCCCCTAGAACAGATGATGCCAAAACTCAGCTTTATTTATTGATCTTTATTCCTCATCAGACTTTCTCTGATTTGACCTTTGAATTGTAGTTCAAAGTTCAGAGCAAACAAGTCTTCTTCATCTCTTTCAAGTTCCAGATTCAGCAATGTTTGGTGATCTTCTGCATATAGACTGTAAGCATCATCCATGCTAATCTTCTGTACCCCTCCATCTGACCTGAGCAGTGTCAATTCATGGTTGTCTTTGTTGACTTTCCATTTTAGAATTTTTGAGTCAGTGGATTTGCTGAGATGAATTTTTATTCTGGATGAGTTGGGTGATGGAGGTCTTCCAATGAGTTCTCTGAGTTTCTCTGTTGTAGGATCAGAGAAAAAATGTACTTGATTGAAGAGCCCTTCCTTGATGAATGTATCAGCAAACTTCCTCTGATCTTCTTCTGACATTTCCTCTGTTTCTTGAACTGTCTTCTTGCAGCAGTTGATAGATCAGAGGTGTCAAGTAAGCTGTCCAAGGTAAAAGTCTGTTGGGGTCTCTTCATTATTGGCTCATCAGTGTAAACAGGTTTTCTTGGTAGCCTGGGATCCTTCTTTCTGTTTCTTCCAGACTCTTGTATGTCTCAACCAGCCTTAGCTCAGACCATCTAGTGACTGACCTCATTTCCCCATAGTTGGCAGCTACTATCTCTTGTCTCATCCTTTTAAACTTCAAGGCTCTGACTGGGTCTCTGCCTTTGCCAAAATTAGGAGTAGAGACTTTAGCCTTGGGGTCTTTGGCCATTTCTTCTATTCTGATAAGTTCTTCTCTTAATGCATGTGTGGTCCAACCATTAAACTGCTTCTTGGTTGCTTTGTAAGGCTTGGTTGCCATGATCTGTTCCAGAAGAGAATCCCTTACCTCCTTTTCCAAGTCACCACTGAGAGGCATGGAGTACATGGAGTTGCTCAGGGTCTTAGCAAAGTCTTCAATCCTTCTGAGTTTGCTAAGCTCTGCTGAATGGATGCCCTGAGCAGTCCTGTCATCCTTCCCTTTGCATTTCTCCCTTAATGATGGCATCCACCTGTTCACCCTTGTATTTCAGATATGTATCAATGTTGAGGGAACAGGGAAGTTTGGGAGAGATGGGAAGGATCTGTCTGATGGCTGTTCAGTATTGTTGAAGGATTGTAATTCCCCCTTGAGTAGATCAAGTTCAAGGGGATACTGAACAACCAATGGTGTAATGGTTGGTGGTGGTCTATGGGATCTGAATTTGGATGTGTGTGGTGAAATGATGAGATTGGAATAGCTGTGATAGGAGGAGTGGATTGTGCAGTTGAGGTGGTGTTTGGTGATGTGTGTATGTTTCATCATGTACAACAAAGGTCGATTTTCTCTTCCTTGTGTACATGATTTTAGAGGATGGTGATTTGGTAGAGTGGTTGGATTAACATCTGTTGACCTTTTAGTAGGTCCAGCAGATGTTTGGGATTTGGCTGGTGATGTAGGTTTGGTGGTTGTATGTTCAGGTGTGTTTGTTGGTTTGGGTACAGTGGTTTGGAAGCAGTGTTTTGGGTGGTTTCAGTGTTTTGGGTGGCAGTGGTTTCAGTAGCAGTGGTTTTGTTAACAGAGGTGTTTAACTTGGATGGTGGCTTTCTGACATGCTTAGCAGCCTTTTCATCCTTTTAGAGGATCCCACATCTTCAGTTTCCTGCTGTTGTTTCTTCTTGAGGCTTACTAGTGACTCTGCTTTAACCCTCCAAGGTGTCAGCTCTTTTCTGTTTGTCTTGAGCAGCCTTTTCAGCTTCTATGTTTGCAGAGTCATCTAATGCTTTGTTCTTGTCAGTGGTTTGTTGTGGTGCTGTTGGTGTTGCTTGTTGTTGTTTGTTGTTGTGAAGCTGTTTTAGTAGACTCTGGTTGTTGGCAGACTTGGCTTGGCCTTTTGAGAAGGAGGACAACAAAGGGATCTAGCTTGGTAGCCTATCTCTGCCACTCTCCCCCTTTTGGCATCATCAGCCGTGAAAGCATCATCATTTTTATCCCTGAGAATGGTGGTAGGGGCAGAGCCAGTAGTCTTCAGCAGGTGGTCCTTGATGGCTTTAATATCTGCATGGGTATCTTTGTACCTTGCATCCACCATGTTTCTGATCTCAGCCATATATGTCTCATGTGTCTGATCAGCCAGTTTTCTGTGAGCTATGATGATGGGGGAAACGGATTTCCACAGCTCACTAGCTATATCAGTTGTTGATGGTTGACTCTTGAAAGGTCTGCAATGGAGCTCAGTATAAGCTTGACATCAGATTTGATGTCAGCTACAGAGGTTTCAATTGCAGAAACTCTGGCCGTCAATTCTTGTATTTTGACCCATCTCCTAAGTTAATAGGATCATCTGAGTCCCTACCAGTGGTAGTTCTACCTGATTCAGTCCTAATAGGTGAATCAGATGCCCCTTTTTTCTTGGTACTGGGGGACTTCCAACTGTTTTTGGAGACACTATAGTGGCTTCAACAGTTGTGTGCCTTCAAGGGAGTCTTAGCAATGTAATCACTGTCCTGATGTGAGACAGTGGTCTCTACATCAGTAGTGGCTGCTCCACTTGAAAACTCACCTAGAGTTGCATTAAACTCAGGTGGTGTAACCTCCTCTTCTGTTTGTTGGATAGCAGATTGAATTTTCTCAGGACCAGTCACTTGTGGGAGTATGCTCTCAGTGATAGGTGGAAGAGAGGAACTGGGATCTTCCTGAGATTTGTCAATTGCCCTCAAACAGAGGTTGCATGGTTTGTGGAACATGATGTGATGGTGAGGGTGGAGGAGTAACAAAAGGAATTAGCCCTGGGAGAGGGCTTGTGAACATTTGGCCAAGTGACTCAAATGTATCATGATGTGTGTCCCCTTGGCTTACAACATGATCCTTTTGGGAGGATTCATGAGGAGTTTGGTCAGGTGGAGGTATGTCCAACTGTTGTGAGGAAGAAACAACAGTGGTTTGGTTGCTTTTGTGGTGCAACAGAGGTTTCTTCTGGTACCTCATCATCCAGAAGTCTCATTTGTGGTTGAGTGGTGGTTTTTGTGGATGGATGTTTCTTTTTGGAAGTGGCTGGTGTGGGTTTCACAGCACTGGATGTAGTGCCATGATCACCAGGAGCAGTGGGCTCAACAACAGAGGTTTTGACAACAGTTGTTGTCTTTGTCCTCTTTGTTTGTGTTTTAGAAACTTTTGACACTTTAGACACTTATCTTGGTGCTTCCACCCAGCATTCTAGTGAAAGTTTTCATCAGTTAAGCTTTTTCATTTGCATTGCCTCACCCTTCTGGTAAGACCTTTTTGTAAGATTACACTAAGAATTCTCGGGTAGATAAGAAAAGCATTGTTAGACCCAAACTTGATTGCTTTCACATTTGATAACTAAGTCCATGACAATCCCTGGGAAAGATTGAAGTCAGAGTTTGACAACATGGCATAACCCAGATATTGCATCCTTAATGGGATTTCATTAAAGGATGTGGACTTAGCAGAGACACATAGAAGAAGGTTATGGAAGAAAAAATTTCATGACTGGAGGGAAAAACTTTTTGAAAAGAGTTGATCCAGTCATCTGACCATCATACCCTCTTTCTTGGAACTCAGTGTGAAGCTCTGTTTTAGTGAAGGAGTCCTTACCTGCCAGGTCATTCAGTGAGAAGGTTGTGGAAATGGTTTCAGGGGTAATGACGATACTGGTTTCCTCCAATTTTGG